>JANBPO010002302.1:9800202-10400202 GCA_024336825.1 Amorphophallus titanum
ATTTAAATAACTGTTAACAAGGGCACTTCAGTCCCTTCCCAACGTGACGATAATGTCATCAATAAGTTTGGTTTTGTAAGTAGGTTATGATTAGATGACTTTAAGGCAAAGATAAGATAAGCATAATAGTTGAGAGATTCAGTCAGCTAGTAGTTCGTGTGTGCAGTTGATCTTTGCACACGGCTTTTCTTTGGCTTGAATCTTCATCATAAGCTGGCCTTAGATTCAACATAACCAGGCCACCTGTTCATACTTCAAGCCTTGAGAATGCTTGCCTAATTATTAGGCATATTTAGACTGTAAGAGCTGGGATTCATACATTTAACATTTCCTAATTTTCGTGCGAGGTCGTCGGCTATATAGTCACTGCACTCGGTTGTTTCTTCAAGCCCCCCAAAAGGCTAGCATCTGTTAGGCATGTTTTGACTGTGGAATCTGGCATGAGTGCTATCTCCATTCCTATATTCCAGGGACTTGTTCTTGGTGTTGTTTAATATTCAGTCTGGGTTCTTAATTTTTCCATGCACAACTGGAGAACACTGACCCATCCGATGCTTTTGCTGCTTGCAGTTGGAGTATGGAAAACTTATGCAGCTTCTCTGAAGTAGCCGGTAGCGAATGCGCGGATAGGATCCTGGGGGAGCCATCCTGCGTCACCCCCCATATATGTGGATGTAGTAGCATGGTGTCTATATATAAATGTATATGTATCTATGTAGCAGTGTCGAACAGTGTCTAGTGTTTGCTGTTGTCGGACTGTTTTAAGGCCAACTTTCTTGCCTTGGCTGCTCCATCTTATGTTTTAGGTTATCTGTCAATCCGCTTCCTGCCCCAGTGTAATTTGTAGGGCGCAAGGAAGGTTAAATAACAGTGTGTGTGTGTGTGTGTGTGTGCTCTCTCTCAAACACCTGGTTAATGTGAATCAGATGTTGGCAGTTGTGTTATAATGTGTTATTTGATGTTTCACTTGTGTCTTTCAAGGTTGTTGAGGCCATTTCCATTCATAAGATCTGTTCTCGCCCGGAAATTGATCAATGGTAAGGTGGTAGGTTGACTTGAAAATGCGATAAAGGCACGTCAAAACAGAGACTGGAAAACATGTTGAGGGGTTTTGGACCAGATTAACCCCTCTTAGGGGACCTTTGACCGGTCAATGCCCTAGGCTGGGCCCTTCAGACCGGATGAAGCCTTGGGTTATGGGATTTTGCCTGGGTTAAATTTTCACGAGGCATATTCTACCCAAGTTAACCCCTCAAAAGGGTATGCTACCCCGATTAAACCCCGCTTAAGGTCCGAAGGCCAGCCGGTTGTATCATGGACTGGTCGTCCAATTAGTATGCCACAATGAGAAACCATTGATGAATACAACCCCGGGGTTGGCAGAAGAGCTCACGGTGGCATGAAGGTGTGGAAATAAGGTATCTTTTTCGAGGCCGTGAAGGAAACATCCTGGTCGGCTATCTGGATACCTCCCAGCTAAATGAGTTCATTCTGAGTGAGCTATTCCCTCGATAATGCGGCTGGTTTTTGTGGAGCTCAGCCTAGAAGTCCAATCGTGATGAAGGAAGATGAAGATAGTGACAACAACAACAATTACTGCAACGATAATGTTGGCAATGACAACAGCAACAACAATTACAACGGAAGCCACTTGGTAGTGGACTCCCACGCCCAAGAACTCCCTCATGGCAGGGCACAAAACTTGAAAATTCCCCTTCTCACGTGGACTAAGTACCAAACTATGGGCAGGGTGAACAGTGGAAAGGTCATCTGCAGGAGTTGGCCCATTCTTTCCCTCATTGGGGGGTTTGGACCGGATCCACCCCCAATTGAGGGGTTTGGAGCGGATCCAACCCCCAATTGGATTTGGACTGGTTAGACCCCATACTCCCTCATTTGGCTAAGTTGGTCCGCTTAGAACCCTCAAATGGGGTATTTGGCCCAGTTAAAGCCCCAAAGTGGGGTACTTAAACCAGTTAGAGGCCCTGGATGGCCATGGTTGGACCGAATCAACATATAACCACCCATGGGTTCTACAAATACCCCCTTAGTGGGACCCAGGCACACACACAGAATGCAAGAGAGAATGCAGAAAGGAAAGAACACAGAGGTCTAGTGCTTGTGCTTGTACCGGTGCTTCTAAAGGCCCATCCCTTGGGTTTTGTTCGTGTTTGTGCTGTGTTATGCTTATGCTATGAGGGTATGACATAAAAAAAATCCCTCTCTTGGCCCATGTACATCACAAATACCCATGCGATTCATGCAATTCATGTATTTCTTTGGGGAAATAATGTCATACCTCCCCAGATTCCTAATTTTGTAGAAAAAGGCCCTTTTGAGCCTTGTAATCGTGTAAAAGTCCAGGGTACGTCCGAAAAATGTGTATAAGCCATGATCATCTATGTAAAGGGGTCTTGTACAGTCTAAAACTTGTGGAGAAAACTCTGTGATTACAGATATTACTGCAAAAGAGAATGCAGAGGTCTAGTGCTTGTGCTTGCATCAGTGCTTCTGAAGGCCCATCCCTTGAGTTTTGTTTGTGCTTGTGCTGTGAGGGTATGACATAAAAAAAATCCCTCTCTTGCCCCATGTACATCACAAATACCCATGTGATTCATGTATTTCTTTGGGGAAATGATGTCATACCTCCCCAGATTTCTAAGTTTGTAGAAAGGCCCTTTTCAGCCTTGTAATGGTGGAAAAGTCCAAGGTACGACTGGGAAATGTGTATAAGCCTTGATCATCTATGTAAAGGGGTCTTGTACAGTCTAAAACTTGTCAAGAAAACTCTGTGATTACAAATATTACTGCAATACCATACATTTTCCCCACCGGTTCATAAAAACATGTTTGTGACTATGTGAGCCCGCAGGTTTCCCGAAATCGCATGAATGCTCTTATCAAAGGACATTACATCTGGTAGCATGATCAAACGACGACGGAGTCCGAAATTGACTCGACTTTGTCTAATTTTGAAAAACAAAAATCTACTCCCACAATCTTTTCCAAATGCGCTCTAATCTTCCTCATATGCCCATCTTCTACCCCTCAAGATTTCCTCCAGCCAATGCCAACACCCGCTATCCCCTCCACTTTCCCCATCCCCCTTCCCTCTTTGTTTCCTTCGAACCCATGGAGCAAGTAACAGGGTGGGCTTTTTGTATGTATTTTCTTCCTCGATTCTCGTTTCAAAGAGAGAACAGAGCTTCTCTGGAACCCTCCCTCCCATTTTTAAGTGAGCAGATCATACCTTCACAACACTCGAGAGAAACAACCCGACCTTCGTTTCTTCTCTCCCCCCGCTCCAGCCATCCCCTGTTTCTTCCTCTTCCCATGACTCCTGCATCAGCTGACACTTCAGACCAGTCTATCGACGGGTTTTAGACTCTGATTGGTGGATGACAACTTAGACTATTCAAAGTGATGTAAAAAGACGGCTTCCCACACCCAATCAGCGTCTTGTCATCCACTCCGAAAACGGGTGCAGCCACCACCATACATGTTGAGGGGATACCACTGCAAGGAGGGAGAAACAAAAGAACAAAATGCACGATCTTGTGATGGTGTTGTATGAGATTCGCGTCCAAATCACAGAGGGAATGCCACCTAGAAAAAGTCATTGCGGAGGCATCCCATCCCGGCCATCGCCGCTGCCACGTTTCAAGGTGGTCACCATTTCTCCTTCGTGATCCATGCACACCAAAACCTAGGCACGGCAAATGAAACCGTGAAAAGCCAACATTCCAAGATTGTGTCTACGAATACATCACAACAGATGGGAGGTGCTACAGAGCGTGGCACTCTTTTAAGCATTCCCTTGGTGTGGAGAGTGTGCCACCCCTAAAATCTCAACCCGAGTATCAATCTCGTTCGCTGATAGCCGTCAGATGTTCGTCAATCTGTTCTGTGGTCAGGACTCTAAATATTGGGTCTTCCTTCCTCACGACTCCCACCTGGAACATTCAGTGTCATAGATTGTAGTCAAGGTAAGATGCACAAGTAGAAAGCAGTTTCTACAACATGCTTGTGTGCCAAAAAGCAGTAAAAAAAAATGGTTTATCTGCCAGGTTTTCTTGCATAATTAAACATAAAGCCTAGGCAATATGGTACCTCGATTTCAGTGGCCTTGAAGTCCTCTTGAAGAACAGATTGCAGGGCAGAAATTGCGGTCTATAAGAGAAGGGGAAAATGCAATCAACGGTTGCTCATGATGGATCAGAGATCTTAATAAAGATGCTAGACCTAATAACCTGAGCATATCCATACTATGTGGTAAAAAGACACAGTGGAAGAGAGGTTATGAGACGAAGGAGAAATCCCATAGAGGGGAGGGGAGAAGATGGCAAATGAATGTAACCACTAATGAACCCCCACACACAAATTCCAAAAAGGGGAAAAAATGGAAAAGCATACTGCAAATGTTGCAAAAGCAAAAAAATAATAATAATGTAGCAGCGGCTGCCAACACCATCAAGGTGGGCCAAATTAAATGGAACCTGCCTTTCCAGAATATGGTAAATCCTTTGGAAGAAATAAATGGATCCAGAATTTGGAGGCCGCCACCCAAATTAATCACAGATGTCTAAGTTTCACATGATTTGTCTTTCAATGCCTCGGCAAATCATACCAGTTGATTGCAGAGCTGTACAGCATCATCCTCGTCATCTTGTTTATGAAAAAGAAAAAGAATATTTACCTGCACAGTCTCCTCATATGATAGTTCAGGATCATTCTTCATTTTCTTCTCCAGGAAATTGATTGCTTCTTGCTCTTTGAGACCAGCACTAGTGCCCTACGCCAAAAATAGACAAGTTACTATGCAGCACACGGATTAGCTACAAATAAAAATAGAAGGACACACATATAGCTATGGGATGGCTAAAAAGGTTGTGCCAAACAAACATGAAAGTGTGCATGGGATGGCCAGGCCCTGGTTCCCAAGGTTAGGGTATTCCCTATATTGAGCCTACTCAGATCAGAACAAAACTCATTCCCCGCCCGCCAGCAGCAGCCGCCATCGCTGCCAGCTGCAGCTGCAGTTGTCATCCTCCGCCATTGCCAACAATTGCGTTATCTGCCATCCCCAGTCGCCCTCCGCCATCGCCGTTCGGTCCATTCTACCACCAAGGTTCCTCTCTCTCTTTCTCTCTCTCACACACACACAATCTCTCCCTCCCTCCCTCCCGCCTCCACCGTCGTCGCCGCCGACCTGCGCACGTGCAGGGAGGGCCCTGGCAGATCTGGCTGCAACAGTCCTGCCTCCCAGCCATCCACAGCACCTTTCGCCATTGTCTGATTTAGCCCCCCCCCCTTAATGTGTACCGGTTGGTACCGGTACCAAAGTGGCCAAACCGGACCGGTCAGGTGCGGTACCAGTACGTAGCACCTGGTACCGTTACATACCGCCCAGTACTGCAGACCATATTTATGCCAACATATCAATTGTATTAAGAATCAAATTCTTTAAGATAGTGATCAATTAATCTCAAGCCTTAGCTTAACAATGTGCACTGAAAGAAAACAAATGAAGAAGGCGACCAACTATATGACACATTAGCTCAAGATTTTACCATTGGCAGGAACAAGGCTATTACCTCAACAAAAAGATTAAGGTCTGAGAGATCTAACTGAGAGCAAAGGGGAGTTATTATGGCTATCATACAACACTGCCCATCTCGAGCAAGCATACCATGAAAAAAACTGATGAACAGTAATAAGAAAAACCTGAGCATTGCAACAAGGGAGAAAAACAAACCGGGTATTCACTAGCCAGATTGGGCTTGTAAAAGTCATAGACGTGACTCATGTGAGTCCCTCTGTATTTACTTTCAAATGAAATAGGAGCATTTGGCCCAATCAGCATAGCAATAGCAGCTGCGCCACCAGTAGGACGGGCTGGTCCTTCAGCATAAACCTAACAAAATTAAACAGTCAATGAGCATAATGATTTTGAATATAGTGTTTGCATGTCTTTTTAACTTAATTAAACTCAGTCCTCTTGCTCTTTCACTATATCAACCAAAAGTAAACAACCCAGGACGTCTTTTGGCTGCTGTATCTTTTTAATAGAATGATAGCACTAAGAAGCACAACCAAAGAAACTGCAAACATGCCAACTTCAGGCAAGATAGGCTAACTCAAATCCTAAATATCTCCAAAACAAAAAGGAAAAGAGAAATTTACAAGAGGACGGTACCGCACTGTCTGTACAAACAACTAGTCCATAGCGTCCATCCCAAGAGCTACTCTCGATCCAATTTACACAGTTGAATAAGGCAGCTGTTCCCCCATAGCATGCATTTGTTGAGTCAACTCCTTCAACGTCAGTATTTCCAGAGTCCTGTATGTTTAATATAAGAATAGAGCTATGGAAGAAGACTTCAAAGCAAAGATGAATATAAAAATGACAACCTCAAAGATCTGCATCAAGAAAGTCTTTATTGACTTGCTCTTATCAATCACGGTCTCACTTCCAACTTCCAAGCGTCCTATTTGCCTTGGATCAATTTGATAATTCTTAAGAAGTGAAGTAACCACTGTCAAACTGAACATAAACCCAAGTCAGAAAGCCTCGACAACAATCCTCATTTTTAATCAAGTAATAATAAAAATAGATATATATCATGAATATTGAAGGTTTCTGAGAATTTACATTCAAGGCATTCTGATTACAGCTCGAAAGATTTCATATTACCACAGTTGGTTGCAATTCACCTGGCCTGCCGCGCCCTCCTGGCCGGGGAATGCGATGCGGCGCTCGCGGGAGGAGTGTCGGTAACAGCCCCCAGGTCTGACGCGGAGCGCTTCGTGTCTGGCGGGCTCCTATCGGCGGACGGCCTGTGCCGGTCGTTTGACGCAAATGCGTCGGGAACGGTCTTTGCGGAGGGCGTGGGCGTAGCGCTTCTGATGCGTCTAGAGGATGCGCTGGCCGCGGGTCGACACATTTACGCAGTCGTTGTGGGTTCCGCCATGAACAACGACGGCAATCGCGGCGGCGTGTTCGCGGCGCCAACCGTTGAAGGGCAGGAGCGCGCTCTGCGGGAAGCTCTGTCGGTTGCCGAGGTTAGCCCCTCGACGATCGGCTTCATTGAAGGACATGGCGCCGGCACACTGCTCGGCGACGCTGTCGAACTAACGGCGATCGAGCGAGCATACTGCGACGGTAACAGCACAAAGCGGCTCCTAGGATCTATAAAGAGCAACATCGGGCACACTGCGGCTGCAGCCGGCGTTGCCAGCTTCATCAAGGCTGCGATGGCCGTGCGAACGGGCAGGATCCCCGCAACGCTTCACTTCAAACGCCCCAATCCAGACCTTCGCTCACAAGACTTTCAGGTCAATGTCACCAGCAGAGATTGGCCAAGCGTATCCGATGATCCGCGCAGGGCCGGTGTGAGCGCATTTGGGATGGGAGGCGTAAATTGCCACGCCATTCTTGAAGAGCCGCCACATCGTGCACGGCCGCAGTCGGCGCGTCACATTCACATCCTACCCATCTCGGCGTTCCGGAACGAAAGTGCTGAACGCACACAGGAGCGCGTCGTCGGCCACATCCGGGCGCAGAGCGAATTCGATATTGCCGGCGCGGCCTTTGGGCTCTCTTCGGGACGGCCAGACCTTCAACACCGCCGCGCGGCAGTCACCTTCCAAAGCGGCCCCGGTGTTCAACTGGCTCATACAGACTTTGAGTGGCTTTCACCGCCAAAAGACGTGGAAGTCGCAGAGCGGCAAGTCGTTCTCGTACTGGGCTATACCCCCTCTCACCAACGCCCGCGCGGCTACCCCCAGGAGCCTCTCGTCCGACAACATCTTGAAGCCTGCATCACGGCCGCGCAGCGGTGCGGCCTCGATCTACGGCGCACGATCTTTCCAGATGATGGCACGGACATGGGCTCGCTAGCCGAACCGGAAGCCTTCGCCATCGACTATAGCGTCGTATGCGCCATGCTGGAGCTTGGTTTGAAGCCAGCCGGGATCGTGACAGTTGGCAATGGAAGCGCGGTGGCAGAGGCGGCCTTTGGTGACAGCGGCCTGGACCGTGTTCTGACCGGACTGCTCGCTTCCAGCGACGGCGCCGTCATTCCGCCGTTCAACTGGGCATCGATTCCATACAGACAAGCCGTTCAAAACGTTGATGAGAACGAATTAGCTCGCCTGATCCAGGAGTTGTCATTCGGCAAGCCGACCTTGGCTATTGTGGTTGGATCATCGGCAAGCATCAGACCCCTTAGCCCCTCGTCGCCGACCGCGGTTCTAAGCCTCGATGCGCAAACAGGAAGCGGCCCAGCGAACTCGCACTTCCTCAGGGCGCTCGCGAGTTGTTGGGTCGCCGGCGCCGAGCTAACCTGGTCGCGCCTCTACGGCAGTCAGCCTCCAATACCTGAACCGATGCCTCCTTCGGTCTTCGCCGGCGAGCGCTTCTGGCTTGACGACAGCACCTTTGCGCAAAGCGCTCCAATTCGCCTTTCTGACCACTCGGAGCCGGAGGGATCGGACGCGCCCCCCGACATCGTCGAAGAGCGCATATCGAGAGTTTGGTCCGCGGCTCTTGGCATTCCGTCCCCGCCGAGCAGCACCTGACCGCCGACATCGCTGCGGCCCAGGCTTCCATCCGCCGCCGGGTGTTCGAACTGGTGACGTACCGGCCTCAGGCCGAGGAACAGCTGCCATGCCTGTACGCCCTGGCCGACATCATCGGCGGAGAGCAGATGGCCGACTGGAGCCTGCTGTGGACGGCGCTGAACAAGGGCGACACGCTTGGCGCCACGGATGAGCTGATGGGCGCGAAGTGGGACCTGATCGTCGGCCGCGACAAGGCGACACGCATGGCGGTCTGGCGGCTGATCTACAACCTGAACGCCGGAGGCACGGTATGATTTTTGAGGCTGCGTGGCTCGCTCTCAGGCGCGTTCCGCTGTGGGTGTGGGTGGTTCTGGCTCTGGCTGGCGCGGGTGCTTGGTACGGCCATACGCAGCGCCTGGCGGGGCGCGCGGAGGTTCAGGCGCAATGGGATGCCGCCGTGGAGCGAGGCGCTGCTCAGGCAGCCGCCCGTGAGGCAGACTGGCGCAATACTGTGTATCACCTGGCCTATGCGGCCGAGAAGCGGAGGCTTGAACGTGAAGCTGAGACTGAGCGCACTATCGCTGACTTGCGCGCTGGCACTGTCCGGCTGCGCCCACGATTCACTTGTCCGGGAGTGCCCGAAGGCGCCAGAGCTGCCGGCGAACCTGGCGCAGCCGAAAGCGGAGGACTTCGGCTCGCGGATGCGGAATTTCTTGTTCGACTCGCCGACGAAGCAGATGCCGCAGTCGCCGACCGGAACCAGTGCATCGGCAGCTACGAAGCCCTAAGAAAGTAGGGTGGAGGGGCCGGCGCTGATCTCCGGCACAGCGGGGGATTTGTCCCTCCGCGCCTTTCTATAGGCGACGCATCAGCCTGCGCATTCCCTCCATACGACTGCGGCCTGACGCCGGGCTGGTTATCCGGCGCTTTTGCAGGTCAGTGCGCAGCAAATCAAGCCGCATGCGTATGGATAGATCGCCCGGTTTCACGGCCCGGGCCGCCGGCTGAGTCACAGAAGGGGAGGAACCCCGGCAAAGCCGTCCAACCACGTTGGAATCCCCCTGCCCCAGCTGCGGCAGGTTGTTTCGAATACCGGACACCTGCCGCTGGTCCGGGTGGTGTGTGCGGTTAGAAAATGTCCTCGGCGTTGTGCTGCTCGCCCTCAGTCTGTTCCGGCGTGACGGCGGTGTCAACGGGTTCAACGTCGATGACTTCCTCGGTGGGGGGCTTGGCCTTGTTCACCACCGCCTGCAACGCGCTCGGTCGCTGCTGCGGTGCCGGCTCGGCTGCCGGCTCCGGCGTGTACGGCTCATCCTGGCTGAACTCCGGGTCGCTCTTGGGATCAGCCACCGAGCGCTCGCGTTCATCCAGGTCGTACATCGGAAGCGACTTCCACAGCCGGCGCGCGACAGTCTTCCGGTAGGCTTCGCCCTTCCACTTCGTCCACAGGTCGCCATTGCGGGCGCGGGACACGCTGCGCACCTTCTCCATATCGTCGGCGTCCATGACTTCAAGGTACAGGTTGCCGTCTTCATCCTCGGCCTGAGCCCATGCACCGATCATCTCACCGCGCGGAGTGCCGAGCTTGGCCGGACGGTGGGTCATGGTCGGGCGCACTCCCAGCTCATAGGTGAACTCGTCGTTTTCGTGCACCACGGCCGTGGCGATGTTGATGCCGTACTTGGCCGCGATCTTGCGCAGGCCGCCGACCATCGGCATGCAGACCACCGACGAGCCGAACGCCACCAGCGCGGCTTCCCGACCATCGGGATTGAGGCCGAACTGCGCACAGCGGGTGACGGCCAGGAACAGGCTATTGCGATCCTTGGAGAGCAGGTCGGGATTCTGCTGCAGCACGGTCTCGGTGACACGTCCTCCTGAATATAGCCATTTAAAAAAGCACTCTTAACATATCTTATCTTTAATAGATCTATAGTTTCTGATGTGAATGTACGGAGATCATTGTTCTGTCATGTGATTGAAAAAAATATGTTTCATAATTACTGGATTAAATATGTTCCTTGTATACACTTATCAGTGAATCCCAATAATGGTGTTGACTGAAAGATCTTGAGAATGGGTTACAATGAGGCTACACCTATCAACATGCACGTGCTTTTCAACTTTTCTGATCTCCTTTGGTATTCGTTTGGTAGAGCACTTGGTTAACAAGAGGTGGTTGATGTTTTCTAGTTAGTATAGTCTTAGTTTCATTCTGCAGATGAAAACTGTACCATATTGACCAAAGATCACTAACTATTTAGTCACAGCTTCTATCCTTCACATAAAGAAATATGAAAGTTTATGTGCTATAGGCATGTCCTAAGATTGTTATTCTGTATTCTGGGGATGACTGAACTGAGAGCTACTTACAACTGAAGTTCAAAGCAGGATGGATGAGTGAGTAGATGGCTGATATCTTGATAAGAACTCTACTGATGGAGAGTTGCAGAGAGAGAAGGCGATTTTAGAGGATGTCGTACCTGGGGAATTAGAGATAGGGCACCAAAATGGCTAGTGCAGGTGTATTCTTTGGTTATGGTGTTCTATGTCATATTTATACCACGACATGTCATTGCTTCCTGTATCTTCAGTATGTTAATACATTTCTCAAATGTTCTTGCTGGTGTTAGTTGGAAAATCCATTTTGTTTCCTGTTGGTTCTCTTTGTCATTTGAATGCTAGCTGTCCGTTCCATATGGCAATCTTATTTCTGCTTTTAAGTGTTGAAGTTTTCTTTTTCAGAATTTAACCATCAATGTCAACTAGAAACTGACCTATGAGAAGCTCTTGTCCGTTTTCAATTTTTTCAGACGAGTATAGTCACAACCAGACGGGTGCTAGAAAGACTTGCTGTTCATTATGTTTCTCAAAGAATGGCATGGAAGCTTCTTAAAGGTAGCATGACTTTTAAGTAAAATGTCATTTTTGCTGGCTGTTCAAGGCATTCCTTCTGTCGTTAACCTGCAATACCTAAATTTAGGCATTGCAATGGGTTGGGCTCAAGCCAGGCTTAGCAAAGTGCAAGCCCAAACCCACTATGAAATGCTAGGCCCAAGCTGGCCCAAGCCCAATCCTTAACATCTAGGTCCAAGCCCAAAATAAAACAAGCTTTGGACTCGGGCTCCGGGCTTAAGAATAAGAAGTGTTACTTCTCTTGTTCAAAGAAATACAACCTATCCACTTTCAAAAAAAAAAGAAATACAACCTATCATTCTAACATAAAATAGTGTCACGTCCCGAACCGATAGTAGTAGACCGCATTTCTCGGAACGTGGTAGCGAACAGGCATGAATAATCAGAGCAACCATATGACACAAATACAATCGGTTCGGGGCGTGACAAATAGTGTCTACATGTTATTCATTTGATGCAACAATGAATGCAATCACAGTTCACTTTCATAAAACATCTAATTATATAAAAATCTTTGGCGGAATGCCAGTTAAAAGATGTGATTTGTCGTCCTAACGTAGTGCCGGTTTAAAGATGTGACCAAATCTTAGTGGATGCTAATAAAAGAGCTCGGGTAAAGCCTACAATGAGATGGTGCGATGTTATTAGGAAGGACATTAATTTCTTGGGTTTAAATATGAATATAACACTTTGGCGGAACAAGATTCATATAGCCAACCTCAAATAATTGGGATAAAGCTCTGATGATGATGATGATGATGATCTAATTATATAAAAACTTTTCATCAAGTTGTTGAGAGTTAATGCGTTGGTGGTAAGGAATTAATGATAGAAATTATGTGAAAATTGCCAAGGATGCCAAGGGTGCCCCTCCTCCTCCTCTCTCCCCTCTCCCTTGCAGCTAGATTGCTACCCTTCTAGGGTAGATTCCCTACAATATCTTAGTGGATTCTAAGGTTTATCTCTTCCCCTGGGTGTGAAGCTCAGTCATCTCTTCCACCGCCGCCGTTCATGCTGCCAACGAGCCGCCACATGCCACCCTCCACCTTACTGTCCTGAATCCCAAAATTTTTGACAGCAGCCTAAAGATCAGGTCGGTTCTCCTAGTCCATAGCTCTGATTGAGTTGAGACTTTGACGGATTGTTCCCCTTCGTGTTAGCTTCTCATTCATATAGATTTTGTCCCATTCTGCCATCATTTTCTATTTTTATCGACTTTTTCTCTCCACCCTGCGCAATCTGCCCTTTAGCAGACCTGCGAACTAGCCCCTAGTTCAGCTATTTTTCTCTCCCCCTTAGCCCTCTTCATAAAATCTCAAAAAATTACCACGTGTTCCTCACCCCCCCTTCCACCCATAATTTTCCTAGAGTCTAGATCCACCCTTTTTGTTTTGGTCAAAATTCATTTTTAGGCAGATCTAGTTCTGTCTTGAGTGTCTGTAGTTTCGAGCAAGAGACAACAGCAATCCACAGAAGTTTTCATTTCTAATCCACTTGTTAGATGGATCTGAAATAATTATATGTTGTATCCCTTCAAGTCAGCTTTCCAATGGCGCTGATCTCACCTCGATCCACCTCCGGATCTGAGCACAGAAATTCTTGTCGTGGAGGCGCGCAGATCTGATCCGACTCAGGCCAATAGTAGCAGTATGGGAATTAATTCCTCGAAAAATATGCCGGCACACATTCGGGGACCCCCGCTCCCAAAGATCGATCAGCAACCCGTCAATAGCATCCCAGCCAACCACTGCGGTTAGAAGACGACCGGAAGCCACCGTCCCAAGTGTTGAGTTCGATTGCTGTCCAGCGGGCTGAGTTGCTGAACTGAGTTGCTGAGCTGAGTTGGAATTGTGCCGAGTCAGACCAGCAGCTCATCTTCAGCTCGAAAGCCCTTCCGACTTGTTGCCCGTCAACCCAAGATCGGTCCTCCCAAGCCCACTTGTAGCCCTTTGCCTCCTTGCGTGGAGTGGATAGTAAATAAATTTTTATAATTATTGATTAATTATTTTTATCGGGAGTTATCGCACTTGGCCGGGGTCATCTCCCCCACGCCCGGAGCCTGGAGGTACACTCGCCACCCTCCTATTAGGCATTTATTTTTCTCGTATATATTCATATGCCGCTGCTAGAGATAGGATAACTAGCTCGTTCAAACGTATTCGCTGCTGCGAGCGAGGGAGCGAAACCCGTCCCATGACCCGATCCGGGCACGAGAGAGAGTTGACTACTCGACTCATAGCCGATTTCTCAACCGCGCAGTCGGCACGCTTCCCTCACTAGGGACGTCTGCAAGCTAGAGTCCCAGGTTCGCTGTCCATCCCGCATCAAATTGGTATCAGAGCCAGTCGAGTCTAGGGTAGTCTTTGCATAAAACAAAACAAAAACAAAAGGGGTCTCAAAAGCACGGTCTAAGTCTTGTCTAGGTGTTGCACTTGCATTCCTTTATTCGGTATATCTAAAGACGTTACCGGAAAGGTAGGTTACGCCTACTAGGAAGGTAGCCCTTTGCGTAGAGTTGGGTCTTCAGATCAAAATCTCCGCCGCGTACTGGATATTAGTTAGCGTATAGGTTTGTATTCGAGTCAACATTTTACCCCATTTAGAGCCGTGTCTAGGTGCTTGCATTAGTTTTGCAATTAAAACAAAAAAAATGAAAAGAAAAAGGGTCTCTTGCACTTGACCCATTGCATGCACATTCCTAGGGGAACCCAACCCCATCTTTTGCAACTATGCCTAACCCATGCCAACCCGTCCAAGGCAACAAGTCTGTGATTGAGTACATTAGGGACTTCGATGAGTATCGGTTGCGATATGGAGTTGGAGAGGATCGGTTGCGATATGGAGTTGGAGAGAAGAGCACCACGATCGCACTTGAGTTCTGGAGAGGTTTACGGCTTCACTATCGGTTTGAAATGCTTTGCCGCGACGTTACCACTTTGGCGCATTCTTATCTGGTCGCTCTAGAGGTTGAGCCTTTCGAGTCAAGGTTTGATGCTGCCCTTTGGCGAGCATCTACCTCTCCACATGAGCCCATGAGGCAGGATGCCCCTATCCTGCGACCCCACCCACTCCAGTCGGGGAACCCTTCCCCTAGAGCTCCTCCTCTACCCCCTGTCCATCGGGAGGATAAGAGAAAGGCCCCACTTATCAGGGAGCCTAGTGAGTCACGACTGCAATCTTATTACTGCCAGGGGTTTGGCCACTTTGTCGGATAGTGTCCCACTCGGACATCACTAGCCCTAGGGGACAAAAGGGTTGGAGAAGCCTCACCCTCCGATCTTTACTCGGAGCCACCCCAGCCAAAGCCACCCGTACCTCTCACGAGGAATCTACTCATAGCCGAGCCACTTCTTAGCTGGCTTAGGAAAGGCTTGGTCCCTAGACTACCTTGCTACCCATCCATGGACCATGCACTACCAATAGTGTCCGTCAACTCATTCCACACGACTTTCAGATCTAGTCACCATGTTGATACATTGGATGACCTGCTTAAGGGATTAGACCGGCAATTACAATTGACGCACATGCTGGCCCGAGGTTTCGACCAACCCACAAGTCTTAGCTTCACCCATCCCGCCTTAGGGTCTATTATTTTCGTGTACACCGTGGGTCATGTCACCACGGAGGTTCTTTTGTTCCTCCCCATGCTGGCCGAGCCTAACTACATTCCCTTTATCCTGAGGGAGGAACCATATCTTGTATACACTGTCCCATCTACTACAATGGATGAAGGTGACCATTCACACCTTCATGAATTTCAAACGTGGGACTATGTAATGGAGGAACCTGCCACAATGGAGGAACCTGCCACCATGGGTCATACATTCTTTGACCTTTCGATCCCTTCCTTAGTGGGCCTCTTGACCCACAACCTCCATTCCACCTCTTCAGGGAAGCCCCCTATCACACCCCTCCCACACGGGCCACTCATCCTACACATGGCAAGGAGCCCATTCATAGGGGAAATGAAGAAGGGGAATTCGGCTCTCCCAGCCCATTCGAACCACCCGAACCTCCCACACCCAAGTCCAATAGGAATTCAATGCCTGACTGGTTCATACTTGGATGTCTAGGAGTCCCCCATGCCGTTAACCACCGGTTACGTCAAATGCATGAGAGTCACACATTCGGATGTCCTGGGCCACCTTTGCATGGGTCTGCATAGCATTAGGACTGACTAGGATATAGAGTGTGCTTTTTTCCTTTATTTATACAATGTGTTTACCGTCAAAGTGCATCAGGTCGAGTCAGTCGCAAGCTTACGGTGTTAGTTCCTTTCGAGTATGAGGCAAGTCGGATCTTATGCGTACGTTGTAGACTTGCTAGTGAATTAGGGAATTAGCTCCTCCTTCAGTGTATCAGATCTAGTCACTTATAGGGACCCAGCGGTGATTCCTAGTGGGTCATTGAGCCGTCTCCTTCCTTTGAGAGTGACCCCACCCCAGAGTGTCCACCACTAGACTCATTCCCTAGTAGCATGAGCATATAGAACGTATACGGGATAAGCAGGTGTCGATTACTAGGAGTGGAGTGTACCCACGCTACCTGGAACGGTGACGGATCTGCAGGAGTCACGTGGATAGCTGCACCCCTTACTCGATGGGGTCGAGTTCTTCCCACTCGGGGAGAATTGATGGGACATCTGATGCAGGATGAGACAAAAACACCTTCATTTTCCTGACTCCCATAGCTACAACTTTCGTGAAGAGCTCAACACCTAGATCTGCCACTACACCCTCGGTCAACTCATATACTTAGTCAAGTCTAGTTCTGTCCTGTCAGATCTGGTTCTGTAAACTAGCATCTTGAAAATTCTGCAAAGGTCATCTCTGAGATGTGCTGGCATTCTGAACCAACCTGAGATTGTAGCTCTTCGAAAGAGATTTCCAACACCACCAATTTCGCATCATTCTGACATCAAGGCTGATCGCAGCGGTAGTTTTCGCCGGATCGCGCGCTGCAAAATAGCAAGTTACAGCTCGTGGACAACAAACCCAACGCTTGAAGACCGGAGCCTCCTCGCCTCCCACGAGGTGAACCAGTGCGCTACCTTCCGAGGGAGCATCCCTCCAGACGCCCCCACCACAGCGGTGTCACTCCGGGCCCACTCGGCCCCACTGAGCAACATGTGGGCCCCATAACCAGCAGCAAGCGTCTTCCGGACGGCACCGACGGAGCGGATCAAAGTGCTGCCCGTCAACCCAAGAACGGTCCTCGGTGCTCAACGTCAAGTTCCACTCGTCGACCGAGGCGGATTCGTTCGCCGGGATTCTGCGGGCTGCGATCGAGACGGATGAGTCGCTGGTTGACTGGTCGTTCAAGGCGAACGACGACGCGATCTCGTCCGACAACCCGTTGTATTCGGGGACGGCGATGGTGCCGCAGGTCGAGGAGGGCGGCGTCGTCGGCGCGCTGCGTGAGCAGTCGATCGCTCTGACGATCACGACCTGGAACGCGCCCGACGTGACGCCGTAGCACCATGTCGGCGGCGTCGATGCTGCGTCAGGTCGCGCAGGAGTGCAAGTCGTTCCCGCGCAAGTTCGTCGAGGAGGTGTCGACGGATGTGTCGAAGGCGGTCGACAAGACGCTCGCTGTCGACACTGGCCGCGACCGTGTCCTGTCGGGTACGGCGCGGCGCGGGAAGCGCACGAAGTTGACGGTCCGCAAGAAGGTGACCGGCGACTCGGTTGCCGTCGGGACGATCACGCCGGGGCCGAACGGACGCCCGATCGCGATGTGGCATTGGCTCGAGTACGGGACCGGTGAACCGGGACCGACCCGTGCCAAGTCGACGTGGTCGCGGGCGGCGTCACCGGCACTCGACCGGGCGGCACGCAAGGCGCGGCAGACGTTCCAGGGGTTGATGCAGTAGGGGAGGCCCGTCGTGGCGACCAGCAACGCAGCAGTGCGCCAGGCGGTGGCGATCGAGCAACTCAAGGCGCAAGCGACCGAACTGTCACTGCTGCGCCAACTCGTCGCCGCACAGGCCGACACCATCAACGCGTGCAAGGCGCTGATGGCGCTCGCTGCCGCGAAGGGCGGTGCCAGTGGCGACCCGTCGTGAGAAGCTCGAAGCCGAAGTCATCGCGTCCGACGATGCAGGGCGCCGCTGGGTGGCACCGCATAGCGCGGCCGGATGTCGGTACCGAGCTCGTCGACCAGGGCTTGGATGCGGCGCGGACTGTAACCGATGTCAGGCGGTTGGTACCTCGCCATCAGCTGGTTAGCTGCATCACCGCCCGGCACTTGGTACTTGCTCATCAGCGCATCTAACATGGTCGTCTCCTTATGCCGCGTAGGGGTTAGGTTGCTTGGCCTTGCCGTAATCGCGCTCCTCTTGCTCCTCAGTCGCGCCCTTGATGCGGATGAAGCCGTGGAGGTTCAGGTAGTTCAGCGCCTGGGTCATCGTGTCCACGTTATCATCGTGCTCAGCCGCCGGGAACCGCTCCATCTCCGACTTGAACGTGTCGGTCCATGTGGGCCATTCGCCATCCTGCTTCTTGGACTCAGGCACCCAGACGTAACCTGCATGGAGCAATGGTGCGATCACATGGGCCCGTGCCACCTTGTCCAGCATGCCGGGGTCGTACTTCGCGGTCGCGACCTTGGCCAGCGTCAGGTCCTGGATCAGGGACAACCCGCTCGCCTTGCCCTCGATGAGCACCTTGTCCGTGCTTCGCGGCTTGTTCATGGGATCCTTGCGGTTGCCGCCGTAGCGGGCCCGCCACTCACGCAGCGACCGACTGCGCAGCTCCGGGAAGGTGAGGTGCTCGCTCCAGCAATCGAGGAGCATCACATGATACTCCTTGCGGTGGAAGAACACGCCCCACACGCTCATGGCGGTCGGGTCGTTCTGCTTCTTCTCCGTGTGTGCCGTGTCGTAGGACTGCAGGATGTAGACGAAGGGCGGGAACGGCTCGTCGTTCGGCCACAGGCGGAAGTAACCAGGCTTCAAGATGCCACCGCCTGCGGGGCTTGGGATCTGCTGCAGCTGACCCGCCGTGCCGTAGACCCCGAGCTGCAGCTTCAGGCGCGTCACCTCCGTGGCGCCAAACCGCTCAGCCCACAGCAGCTCACCCACCCAAAGTGCCTCAAAAATCTAAAAAAATCTTAAAATTCATTAAAAATCCTTTAAAACATAAAATCCCCCCCAAAAAAACCCTTCAAACTCCAAATTTCACCAAAAATGGTCAAAATAACCCTAAGACATAAAGATACTCGAAATCACAAAAAATTCTACCCTAGTGTTTGCAAGATCCCAAAACCACTAAAATGCACCTTAATCACTAAAACAAACCCTGAACCCAAAAACATGTAACATCACCAAAATGCCTTTGTGACCCAAAACATCACAAAACTGACCTAAATCATCCCAAGTCTACCCAAAACCCTCTAAAGTCCGTCATGGACCAGAGCCTATATCTGAGTAATAAAGCCTGCATGTGCATGTTTGGGGTTGTTATCCACATGGCATCCTATAGGCAGTTAATCAAGAGTATTCGGATGGCCCAACTGATATAATTAACACCAATTGAGGTCGATGGGAAAAAGGACCTACATACGAATCCATTGAGGGCTGATAAATATACTAGTGTTCTAGAGATTCACTCCAATTCCCAAAATACAAATAATCTCACCCATGTGCATGTTCAACCATGCTACCATATATGCATTTTTTTATAATCTTTTTGGACGGGAAATGTTTCATCTCCCATAACATGAAAAGTAGGATGCATAAAACTGCATAAAACAAAGGTTGGTTACACATTGTAGAGATCCTTGTATCAACTTTTTGGTTGTCTCATGCAGTATGCAGACAACAGGATTCTTTATGGAGGAAAGGACACCTATTTGAGAATACCTATTTTCACCTTTGAACACAGCTGGTGGTTGAAAATAAATTCTAAAAATAGCTCAATTATAGGAATTTAGTTAACTAACATGCAAGAGGAAAGGATTTGACAATGTGAAGAAATATTGGCTGGAAATTTGAAAGATTGGTAATCGGTCCTTAGGTCTGATGCTGCATTTCAAGCAGATGAGTGTTTCAGATTGGGATCTACTGACTACTAAACTGCAAGGAAACTGTCCATTTGGGAAGTGAGGAATGTCTCCAGGAGGCAGGATCACACTGCTCAACTCAGTTTCATCGAGCAACCTTCAGACTAGAAGGCATTTCTTGTGGGGCAGTATCAATGAGAATTCCAGATATATACCATTGATTAAATGGGAGATTGCCTGCTGATGCTGAAGAGGTGACTGGAAGTAAAAGACTTAAAGATTATGAAGCTGGATTTGCTAGGGAAATGGTTATGGGCATTACTGACAGAAGAGGAAGTACTCCAGAAGAAAATCATCCGGGCCAAGCCATACAAATCTAGAGGCAGGCTTTACTTACAAACTGTAAATCATGCTAAAATGTCGACAATATGGAAATGCATCCTTGAAGCAGCAAAATGGCTCTATGTACATACCTGAGACAACAAAATGTGCACGGACTTGATTGCCAAGTCGTGGGTAATCTAAAGCAAGGCAAACATGCACGGATGCATGTTCTGAGAGGCAGAGCAAAAATGTGCACGGATGCAAGTTTTCGAATGCTATCAAAACATGCACGGACTTAAACACAAGTTGCACACAGAAAGAAATATGCACGGGGTTTAACTTCCACGGACCCTGTGAAGGCATGCAAGGACTTTGTTTGAAACATAAAACCTGCACAGGGTTTGGCTTGCACGGACATTGTATGCAACCCAATCAACAATGCACTAAGTCCAGAATGTGCACGGGGTGTGGCTTCCACGGACCATATGAAGGCGTGCACGGACTTTGTGTTAAGACAGAACATGCACGGGGTTTGTCTTCCACGGACTACATGAAGACTTGCAAGGACTTAGTGAATGCATGACTGTTCATGCACGGACTTGCCTTCCTTCTAAGTAAAAAGTACTTATGGATACATTTCACGGCTATCCAGTGTTGTTCACTTGGATCTGGCTGATACCTGCTCGTAACACTTAGAGCATAAGCTATATCAGGCCTAGTACATAACATCACGTACATGATGGACACTATGGCAGGGGCATAGGGAACTCTACTCATGTACTCCCTCTATGCTGGAGTTTTAGGGGACATCTTCTTAGAGAGGTAAACTCCCTGTCTAATTGGTATTAGACCCATTTTGGAGTTTTCCATGCCAAACCTTTTCACAATGGTGTCTATGTACATCGATTGGGACAAGCCTAGCATCCTCTTTGATCTATCTCTATAGATCTGAATCCCCAATACATAAGATGCTTCTCCCAAATCTTTCATGGATAAATTCTTTGACAGTTAGGCTTTGACTGATGATAACATACCTACATCATTCCCAATGAGTAGTATGTCATCCACATATAGTACTAAAAAGGCGATTGCACTGCCATTTATTTTCTTGAACACACATGGCTCATCTTCGTTCTTAACGAAGTCATAAAATTTGATTACCTCATCAAACCTTATGTGCCGACTACGGGATGCTTGTTTGAGTCTATATATGGACCTCTGAAGCCTGCACACCCTATCAAGATACTCTTTGGATATGAATCCCTCAGGCTATATCATATACACTTCTTCCTCAAGATTCTCATTGAGGAATGCCGTCTTCACATCTATCTGCCAGATTTCATAATCATGGTGCGCAGCAATGGCAAGTAAAATTCTAATGGATTTCAACATGGCTACAGGAGAGAAGGTCTCGTCACAGTCAACACCTTGCCTTTGATGATATCCCTTCGCTACAAGCCTTGCTTTATAGGTATCAACTTTTCCATCCACTCCAATCTTTCTTTTAAAGATCCACTTGCATCCAATAGGTACAATACCTTCAGGTGGATCCACCAAGTTCCAAACTTGGTTGGAGTACATGGAATCCATCTCAGATATCATGGCCTCTTGCCATTTCCCAGAGTCAATGACACTCATTGCCTCCTCGTAGGTCTTAGGATCATCATCCTCATTATGTGATACCTTACTAGAAATGTGTCCCACATATCTATCTGGTTGAATAGGTATTCGGCCAGACCTACGCACAGTTTGTAAGTTAGTTTGCACTGGATCTTGAGAAGGTACACTGATAGGCTGTGGTTCTAGAACTTCTTCTAGTTCTACAGAGTTCTCATTGTTCCCTTCAAGGACATATTCTTCCTCAAGGAATACAGCATGTTTAGCTACAAACACTCTATGATTGCTAGGCTAGTAGAAATAATATCAATAAGTTTCCTTAGGATATCCCACAAACCTACACTTCTCAGTCTTTGATCCCAGTTTATCAGAGTCATATTTTTTTACATAGGCAGGGCAACCCTAAACCTTAATATACTTAAGATTTGGCTTCTTTCCATTCCATATCTCATATGGAGTGGAGTTGACTGACTTCGATGTGACTTTGTTCAACAAGTGAGCAGTAGTCTCTAGGGCATAACCCAAGAGGGACAAGAGTAAACCAGTAAAACACATCATGGATCGTACCATATCTAATAGGGTATGATTCCTCCTTTCAACTACACTGTTGGGTTCTGTGCTCCCCTCATTATCTTTGACAATGATTTTGATGACTCCAATATATTGTGTGTTTTATGTTTAATGGCATCTTGATGATAATCGAGCTAACATGTGAAAACAATGTCTTTTGATAGCTCTATATTATTTGTGCTTTCATGCATATCCTATATTGGTTTTTAATGAACTGACATAAATGCTTGACATTTTGCTGTCCATGGTTGTAGAGGCTCAGTTTGCTCTGGACTGCATTTATAATCCATGTGGATCTCGAGTCCTTCTCGGTCGAGAAGATGTCCTGGTAGGCGAGACCAGGATGGACTCTTCCAGCCCTTCTCGTCTCCCCCTATTCTACCTCTGTCTTCGACACCCGAGGATAGAAAGGGGAAGCAAAAGTTGAGCGAGACCTTGGCTCCGCCGAACTAGGTTCTCCCTACAGCTTGCAGGTCAGGTCCGCCATCACAAAGGCCATCTAGCATGCGAGATCAAGACAACCACCAGGGGGCAACAAGGCCCCCAGACGTCATTAGGTGTCATCCGACCCTATTCTCAGCTAGAGCACAGGGGTCCGATTGTGAAGCAAGATGTTGGTCACGCTCCTGAGGCCCCTCCTCAGCAGAAATCCCAGCCACCGCAGCTAAGGCATCAAACCGCATACACGTCTTCGGACACCGGCACCAGTACACCAACTCAACAGGGGAAGCCTTCACCGCCACTGTGGCTAAGGCATCAAATCGCACACACATCTTCGGACGCCAGCACGAGTCAACTGGTTCTTGGTAAACTCCCACACCAACCGCGACAGAGGCAACAAGCCACGTCCACGTCTTCGGACGCCAGTCCCAGCATCCCTGCTTACGAGGAACTACCACTCGAAGTCATCGAGCAGGTGATCAACGCTACCTTCCAACAACAACAATCGGAAGGTGCCTGGATTGAGATCCAGACAAAGAGGAGTCACCAACCTCACCCTACAAACTCATCGGCTCGACGGTATCCCCGTGCAGACCTGTCAGCTCTAGTTCTAGTGCCTCTTCCTCCTACTCCCCTGGAGATGGCCATCACCAAGAAACAGGAGAGGCATAGAAGGAAGAATCTCAAAAGGTGGCTCAAGAAGCAAGCCGAACAAGCAGCTGCCTCATAGTCCCCAGCAGAGCTGACGCCTCTCCAGAGGTTACAGCGGCTCATCGACAAATTGGAGGAATACATTCCTCTTCGCCCTATCGGGCCCATCCCACTCGATAGCTACATCCCATGGGAAGACATGCAGAAATGAGCTCACCTCCGGGACTGGGTCCAAGAACTGATCCAGAAGGTCAAGGAAGGTGAAACTCTCCACGTCCCAGAAGAGCTCACCTTGTTCTATAAGGACAAGGAGATCACCATGGAACAGCTGGAACAGATGCTTCATGGCTGCACCTACAACATGGTGGCCATCCCACCTCCAAACAATATCAACGCCTCCTGGCGAGGTGAGCCGGTAGCATCCAGAACCAGACAAAGGGCTGCTGCTCCATTCGGACCGCAACCAGCTCCAGAGTACATCGGCCGTGGCCGAGGTCGTGGTCATGGACGTAGCA
This sequence comes from Amorphophallus titanum, assembly GCA_024336825.1. Taxonomy (NCBI): domain Eukaryota; kingdom Viridiplantae; phylum Streptophyta; class Magnoliopsida; order Alismatales; family Araceae; genus Amorphophallus; species Amorphophallus titanum. The sequence goes on from JANBPO010002302.1 coordinate 9,823,800, forward strand.
AAGGTCGCGATAGAGCCCCTGAGCCGCCTCTTTGCCCCTCTCCCTTCGATCCTGAATGAGTTATCCTCCTCCGAGGAGAACAACCTGCCCTGATCTCACCAGTGGAGATCTGGGGGAAACCCAGCATCTTCGACTCGGCTGGCGGCGAGGGGACTTTCGATAGCATTCCAGTTCCAGCACCGGCTCTAGCCTGCCCTGCAGAACAAGTAGGACCATCCGAAAAGGATGGACCAGGCCCTCAGCCATCTTTGGAAGACCCATCATTGGCCTCCCTCTTCCAAGAGTCAGTGGCTGGTCACGGTCAGCCTGATCCCAACAACAAGGGCAAGGCGGTGCAACTTCGTGACGAGGAGCGGCACGGCAACTCACTGCAGATCCAGCCTGACATACTACCGTCACTGGAGGATGCTCGAGCTCGAGCTGACCGGAAGGTCATCCACCAGATGAAGCGTTTCCCTGCCAACATCACAATCTGGGTGATGGGGTCATCACCATCCGATCCCGCACTCGGGGCCCGTCTTCTCACCACGGGGACATCAAGCATGGTCTAATTAATACACAGTAACATGGTAAAATAGCAGGTAAACAGTAGGTAACAACAGGTGTAGTAAAGCGGGAAAACTAAACTACAAAGCTGTAAAGAAAAGGGTAGCAGGAGTAGGGAGCAACTAAGTACAGGGGAGCTAAAAGAAAAGGGAAGAAGTCGTACCAAACGAGCATGACTACCGAACTAACCTCGGCTCTCGGAACTGCTCCAAGCAGACACTACACTAAACAAAGATAGAAGGGTGAACTCTGAACTAGGAAAAGTCAGAAGCTTACCGAATTGTCGACATGACACCAGGCTCCAAACGAAGACCTGCAAGAACATCAAGAGAGCCTAGGAAAACCTAGACAGACTCAGACAACACGACTAGAACATCGTGCACACTGTCCCACACATGACTAGAACTCGTGCATGCGACAGGACACTGACCTCGGAAAAAGTCAAGAGAAGGCTAACCTAGAAAGGTCACGACGTGCGAGGAATGTGAAGAGAAACACGAAGAGTCACGTGCCACGTGACTAGAATGCCTCACCACCAGAAGAATAGCCAGCTTCGTCCACTGACGTCTTCTGCTGCGCCTACTAGCGTCTTGTCCACGTCACCTACCGCAAGGACTAGGCCGAGCCAAAGACACTGTTAGAATTAGAACAGTACCATAACGCGAGCGACTAGTCAGGGTCACGTCTGACGACGCAAGTCCAAAGTCCCTAACCACGTGTGCATACACTGGCTATCGTCTAAGCAAGGCCTCTAGCTAGTATTCCCCCTTCGAAGGATGCTATGGTTGACGAGGGGCCCACGGAACTAGCTTAAGAACTGCTAACTGGGAAAGTGCCCCCCTACAAGAGCCATCACGTCGAAGCGTGCCGTAAGGCTACGACTAGTGGAGGCTCACAAGGCACAGAGACTCAAAACATGGGTGCACAAGTACAGACAAGCAAGAGAGCACTGTCGCACGCACTCTGAAGCACTAATGACAGCACTGTCACTGCCGACAACTCAGGACAAGGCAACTAGACCTACTCACGTAACGATCCTTGAGTCAGACGACTCGGAGGCAAGATCATCACAGACAGTGGAACAAGCCGCCAATCGGTCTAATCCTAAGCCAGGGAAAATGACGTTGTCGAAAGAAACGACATGCGGAGACCTGAGGGAACATCGAGAACCCTCAGCACACCTGGACATGCAAATCGAGGTAAGACGATACCTCACTGCAGCCAGAGCCATGTCTCGAACTGGACAGAATCGTCGAGACGCACACATGGCTACCTGTCAACCACTAGGTAACCCCGGGTTGACCGGAACCAGGCAGTAACGACTCTACAGTAGGGAAGAGAACCCTACTACAAGCAAGAAGACTCTTGGTTGCCTTATAACGTAGTCTTAGCCCCCATAGGATGTCAGGAGACACCCACGGAAAAACAGACGGACCACAAGGACAAGCTAAGACAAACAGAAATGAAAACATCGGAGAATGATGCTCTAGGCAAGGTGAACCGTCACTCAACCGCTAGGCAGACCTGGCAGTCAAGGAACAATCGCTACGCGACCAGAGATAAGGACGCTGGTAGTTCTAGATTGAGTCATTAGGGAACTATCACAGTCAGGGAAAAGACCGCACCCAGTTACCTGAACCGACCTATCAAGAGACTACCGACATACAGACACTGCCCTAGAACACAAACCTAAGACAGATGGACACGAGACAAGCCATCACGGCCAACATACATGACCAAGGGGATGGGGGGTTACAAGGGGGCCGCCCAAGGGATGAACGGTCCAGAGAGGGCTGCTCAAGGGTCAGACGCCTAAAGGGATGGGCGGTCACAATGTGGCCGCTCAAGGGGATGAACGGTTGGGGACCAACCGCCCAGTCCTCCCTTCCTGATTCCTCCAACTCGGCTAGTCATATCCTACATATGATGGCCCAACTGGACCCTACCCAGCTTCACCTGATTAAACAAGCTCTAGGGGCAGAGGCCCCGCCTTCAGTACCTCCTTCTGGCGCGCCTGCTGCTGCCACCTCTGCTTCCCCTGCCATTAGGTCAGGGCCCACTCTGCCCACCATTGATCTCACCCCTATCTGTCCTCAGGCCCTCTGATTCCCCAACCTAGAGTCAGGCCAGGCTTCTACCTCGGCCCATCTGCAGCTTGACAAGGGGAAGGCCCAGGTTACTTCATCTGTCTATTCAGATCTTTCGGTCACCATTTCTCCAGTTTCGTAGGCCCTCGTGGCCCCTGCAGATCTTACCCGTTTATAGCCATGGGCAACCCAGCTTGCTTACTCCAATATGGGCCACTCCCTGATCCATTATTTGTCCAATGGGCTTCCCCCTCCATCGATTTATCCATCTGCTCCTCACCCATCGCTGCCTTATACATTTTCTACACTCCAGCCCGGGAACGGGAAAGTCTTGATAGGTGGGCTGCAGTAGTAGATCGACCTCCTCCATAAGAGGGTCGGCCCGAAGTCTCACACTGATATCCCTATTCCCAACTTCAGGGACATTCATTTTCCACCGCAGTCTGAGCTCCCCGTTTATCGGAAGTATGACGGGAACGGCAACCCATTCATTCATATCAGGGAGTTCCTATATGAGTTAGCATAGTTCCAACATGATGATCGCCTGATGGCGTATCTGTTTAGATGATCCCTGCATGGAGTGGCCCTAGAATGGTTCTATACGTTGCCTCTAGAGGAAGCGGAAAGCTTCAAAATAGTGAAAGAGAGATTCATACAAAGGTTCCAAGATCGGGTTGGCCCGGAGTATTCTTTCACTGACTTAGTAGCACAAAATATGAGGATAGATGAAGATTTTACGACATACGCCGACCGGTGGAGGCAGATGGCCTCGCATGTGCCCGGGCAAATCCCGGAAGAAGAAAAAGTGAAGTTGCTCATTTCCAATTCCACCCCGACGTTTCGAAACATTTTAATGTTAAATGATATCACCAGTATGCACCAGTTTTACAGCCAGGCCCGGTTCATCCAGACCCAGTTTAAAGACTCCCCCATCCATTCTTTATTCGAAGCCCAAAAGCCCAAATCCTACAAGAAATCTCAGGGCCCAGTAACCGAGGGAGTCCAGACGAATGAGCAAGTGTAGGCTGTCAATCCGTCCGCCCCACCCCATTTCCAGCAACAACCCCAGCACAATGCCTAGTTTTCCTCTCCGCCACCCCTGTGACCTTCATTCCCTGCACCTCAGCCACAACGACCACCACCACCACCACAACAATAGCCACCACAGCAGCCTTAGTACCATAACGTTCCACCACCAACCAACTATGCTTTTGCTCGTCCAGTCCCAAAAAGAACCAATTACCCGCCACTTCCAGAAACCCTTCCAGACATCTTTTCAGCTTTGATGTACACTGGTGATATACAACTGCCTCCGGAATGTCAGAATTGGAATCCGGCCACCGATCAGTCTAGGTATTGTATATACCATCGGCAACCCAAGCACACTATTGAGAGGTGTTATCAGTTTAGAGATTTGGTGTATGATCTGCATGAGGGCCATAGGATTGCTTGGGCCCAGATGCACAGATTGATCGAGGACATTAAGGAAAGAAGAGGACAAGTCAAGCTGTAACAGGCAGCGCAGCAGTAGCAGTTCCAGCAACAACAACAACAACCCCCTCCGCAACAACAACAGCAGTAGCAAGACATCGGGATTTATCAGAATCCCATGCCTGAGCATGCACCCGCTCCTCAGCAACAGTAACAGCCTCCACTCGCCTTCGCCACTCCACAAAACCCTCCGCCTGCTTATTCCACTCCACCAAACCCTCCGCTCACCTTCACCGTTCCACAAAACAGCTATTCCGCTCCACAATAGCCTCTGCCACCACCGTAATACCATAATGTTCCTCCCCCTAACGGCTACAACAACAATAGGCGCCTGGCTCCGAAGAGAGCCCAATATCCTCCTTTGCCGAAAACTCTTGCCGACATATTTTTGGCTCTCATGTCAGTGAATGCCATACAGCTTCCTCCAGAATGGCCTAGTTGGAATACAACAGTTGATCAGACAAAATATTGTGTATTCCACAGGTAGCCAGGCCACACCATCGAAGGATGTTTTCAATTTCGAGATCTGGTCTATGATTTACACAAAGGACATAGGATCGATTGGGCCGAAATGCATAAGGCCATCCTTGAGCTGAAAGAAAAAAGAAGGCAGCCACCGAGGCAGCAAGTGCAGTAGCAAGCACCGCAGCCACAGCAGCCGCTGTAGCAGCAACCACAGTAGGTTCAAGGCTTGGGGATCCATCAGAACCCAATGCCGAACCATCCACCCGCTCCACAACCACAGCCGCCAGCACCGGCTCAGGTGAATGTAGTTCAGCCTCCGGCTCCCAACGCCGGATGGTCCTTTGACGACGACGGCACGACCCATCAAGTCTCCGCCTTCCATCATAACTACCCCTCCACTTCCACCATCTTCACGCCTATACGCCAAACTCTTCCTCCATCTGCTACACCGTTCATTCACCCATTCATCGTTACTTCCATGCCAACACCCTCACCCGCGCCTCCACCTCTCCCACTACTTCTCACCCCCACCGCTATCACCACTACCCTTCTGCCTAACCCTCCTCCTACACCAACACCCATCATCACCACCACACCTACCACCAATCCATCACCCATTGTCCTTACACCCCTATCTACACCCATCATCACTACGCCTACCTCTTCGCCCATCATCCTTCCACTACAACCCGTTACCCCCGCTCTCACTTCTCCTAACCCTACACCCTTCACCACACCGCTTATCCACCCCGCTCGCCCTGTTCTGCCATCATCGGAGGCCGGGCTGGCATAAAACCTTGCCCTACGGAGCGGGTGATTGTTCCAGAGAAATTATGCTTCTACTTCTAATCCCCAGTCTGCCCAACTAGCCGCAGATTAACAAGAAGAAGCTGAACCCTTGCCAGGTACTCAATATGATCTATTGCATCATTTGGATTGAGTTCCCGCTAAGATATCTATACTCGAGCTGATTAAAAGATCCACCCTTCACCAGGATGCACTGAGAAATTTTCTTCAGAAGGTAATCGTCAACGAAGATATGGCAGTTGATAGCCTCCCTACAGCACTGGCCACAATTTCCAAAGTACCGGTAATTACATTTTTCAAAATCGAGCTCGCACCTCCGGAAGCTCGACAGATGCCGCTCTACATTTCTATTATATTGAACAAAGTTAGTGTGGACGCCGCCTTGGTTGATACAGGGGCGTCGATTAATGTGTGCCCACTCAGCACTCTTAGGGCCTGCAATCTCTCGGAGGAGCTCCTACGGCTGACCCCTACTACCATTGCAGCATACGACAATTCGCGAAGGGCGTGTCATAGGGTAGTCACTCTGCAAGCTGAATTTGGGCCTCTCACCATGGCCGTCGAGTTTTATGTGTTAGACATCGACCTTATGTTCAAGGCTATTTTGGGTCATCCGTGGCTTGATACTCTTGGTGCCGTGCCATCTACCGCCCATCAATGTCTTAAATTTCCATTCCAGGGAAGGGTGGTGAAAGTTAAAAGCTTATCCTCGGCCCAGTCAGTGAAAGCTATCTCAGAGAAGATCTTGCCACCTATGACTTAAGTGAACACATGATGCATTTAAAAAGATATCACTTGATATGCAATCTTTGGGTCCCTTTAACATGTTGTGCATTGGTGTAAATGAGACCACAATATGATGCAATCATGGATTATTTGCAATGCATTCTGAACTGTAATGCAGACTGTATACTTCAATGTGTAAATGGATGAATGCTGCTTACTGCCTCTCTCCAAGTGTTCTAAGTGTATGAGTTAGGCATAACATGATGGCAAGGGAGTATTAGTGGAACATGGCAGTCATGCAGTGTAGGGTCCCTTGACCATGACTGTATCAACTGATGGGTCCCGTGATCATGAAATGTATAATTGTGCATGAAATTCCAAGATGACACTCAATGACCACAACACATACAGATTCAAAACATATTGCAATGCACTTCTATACTAAGGTGCTCACACTTAAACTCCCCCTTTGTTGAATGCTCATGGAAGTTAAGACAATCAACATGTTATTTGTCCACATAAGTGATGAGTTGGGATATGTGCAGTCATGGAAGACATCATCAAAAATAATAATCAACAATACTAAGCAAGAAGTTCACATGGCTATTAAAACATAGCAGGAATCAAACAACAACTCATCATCATAGCAATTCCATCAGCATGACAAATTTCTCATGAGTTAAACATCTAAATTTTCTGATTTCTGGTACAAGGCGGAGGTGTGGATCTGAAGACCCTACTCACGCACAGTGAGAGTTCCGAGCAAGCTTGACCTGCCTTTCTACACATCATCGTTTGGTATACCAGAGCTCAAACTGAGTGTTTAGCAAGTAACCCAAATTAGATGTTCATTTAAAAACATGGGGAATGTTTTAGCAGATCTAGGATGTACATTCAGCTTGCAGGACTTACTAAAATCAAAGCATGCCTATTATGCAATGTATTACAATGCAAGCCTAATATGCAAGATATCATAAATTGAAAAATTGATTTACATACCCGTGCCTTGAGCATTTATTTTTCAGATTGGACTTTGCTCAGCTCCAAGGAACCTGCACCCACAATTCTCATTTTGAATTTTGTGGTACCCAAGCTTGCTTGGGTCCTTGTGGGTTAGTTCTCGGGTAGCTGCATTTCTCTTTCTTAAAGTAATCAAGTCATCTTCCCTCATTGTATGATAGTCATACATCTCATGCCCAATTTTCCCACAATAAAAGCAGTGCACAAAAGATTTGGTGTTTCTCTTATGTGCATGTTTATGTGCATTAGGCCTTTGTAGGTGGGTAGGGAAGTTACCGTCTTTGACATGAACGTGGGTTCTACCTTTCAAGTGCCAACAGTCTTGGACTATATGGCCAATTTTGTCACAATGGTGGTAGCAAGGAGGCATACTTCTTCTGGCACCCTTGAAGTACGCTGATCTATCCTGATAGGTGCCTCGATGCACAGGGTCATACCTGGGATTCTAAACGGTAGTATGCTGAGCAACCTTTCTCCCAGTGTTGACCTGCCTCTTGCCATTGCTTTCTACATTGTTTCTTCTGTTCCTACCTGCTCTTAGTACATCATTTCTCAAGATAAAATAGTCATGCATAATGTGACCATGTCTACCACAATAAAAATAATGGACATTCATTTTATGAGGAGCAAGCTACTTGGCATTGGGTTTCCTAACATGCATGCTGACAAAATCATTTTCCTGTTTTTGACTGAATGTTTTCTTATTCTGATTTTTGATGTGTTTTTTATTTTTTTGTACATCAGATTGTCTTGAGGCTGCTTTAGATGTTTGGGCTTCATTTGAACTAGTGACAAAAGATGTATATAGCTTACTTCCAAAATTCTATTTGTTCGCTGGTTTATATCCAAGCCCCTCCCTTTGGAAATTGCCCGGACAGTCCACCCCCAGTATCCCCGGCGATGGCCGACCTTGGCACTAACCTCACTGGTGTGAGAACTGCCTCGATTGCATGCCCTCCCGAGGCATCCGGAGTTGGCGATCCCTCAGATGACGATGGGTCCCTTTGGTCCTCCTCTTCCCCCGATGCCGAGCCAGAAGATTCTGAGGTCGCTTGGTCCGAGTCGTAACATTGGCTGGAGGGGAAAATGATCGTCCCTAGCGCCTGTTCCTCTGCCCAGGAGATGGCCTGGCTATAGCCATGCTTGAACCCCTTGCGGATGCCTCGGTGAAGCGCAGACTCGTAGTAGGGGAGGGCAGCCTCCTTAAGGTCGGCCCGGTAAGCCTCCGAGCATTTAAACTGCTCAGGTGCCTCCACCCCGATCGATCCCACCCTACTAGCGAGCTCGGCCTTTTCCCATTCCGCCTCGGCCAACCTCCGATCTACCTCGGCCATCTGCTTCTCTGCCTCGGCCCGATCAGCCTCGGCCTCCAACCGAAGGCGTACGGCTTCCTTCGCTCTATCTAGTAGCTCGGTGCGCTCGGCCTCCCACTGGCCATCTCGCTCGGCATGGGCCACGCGCTCCTCCTCCAGAAGGTTGCCCTTCCTCTCAAGTGACTCGCGTGCCCGAGCCAGTTGCTCGGTCAGGTCTCGGGCCTCCGCCTGACTCACCCTCGCTAGCTCTTTAAACGAGGAGAGCTCCCGCAACAGCCCATCGTGCTCTTTCGTGAGCTGAGATATCTTCCCGTCGGACGTACCGAGAGTCCAGGCAAGGTTCGCCTGGTCCGACTCCGACCGAGCGTAAGCTTCAGCCACGGAGGCCCCCATTTGGGCCAGGATTAGGCCACCCTCTATGACCATTTCGAGGGCCGCGATCGGGGAGCGCTGCCTATCTCCTCCTCGCACCATCTTAGTGGCTATGCTGCAACACTTCTGGTATAGAGGGCCCTAGATGCCTAGCCTCTCTAGAGTAGCCGGAATAGGGGCTCCCCCTCCAAGCGGCACCCCCTCGGGAACCCCACCGGCTGGCCCAGATTGAGTCGCTACTTCCTCCACCCCTCTTGCCTCTGTCGGTTGGGGCTGCATCACCTCTTCTCGCGACCCCCCGGCCTCTGTTGGCTCGGCCCCGGCGTCTCCGCCCTGAACGCCACCTGCCTTGCTCGGCGCTCCAGTCTCGGCCATAGTCCTAGAGCCACCCGCTTCCGCCCTGACCTCCTCGGCCCCCTCTTGCCCAGCAGACAGAAGAGCCAGCCGAAAAGGCTCGGCCCCTTCTAGCTCGATAGAGGGGAGAGTCAAACTAGAGCCGTCTTCGACCGCGGGGACAGCCCCGGCCTTCTTGGCCAGCTTTTTGGCCTTCACGGCGTCCCGCAGCATCCTCTCCATGGGATCCTTGCACTTGGACCCCCGCTGCTTGGAAGACCCTTCCCAGGCCACCCCCTTGCCCTTGTCTTGGGCCCGGGCGAAATCCTCGGGAACTCGCGACTCAACGGTGGCCTCAGTCGAAGGCGCCTCCTCCTCAGCCGGCCGCCTGGTGTCTGCGCATAGGAAGATAGGGTCAGGGAAAGAAGAACAACTTCCTCATCCGAAGGGAAAGCTGATTCCTGATGCTCATACCTGCCAGTCACAATCGCTTGAGAAGGCACTGCTCGATATTCTCCGGGGTCACCAGCTCTTCCGTAGACTGGCGATGCTTCAACTGGGTCATTGCGTGCTTCTCCACCTCCGAGGTGAACTCATCCTGTCTCGAAGGGATGTTCGGGTGAAAGTTGGGCATCACGGGACATCTCCACGACTCCTCCACTGAAGAAATTCCCACCCAGAAGAACTGAGTCTTCCACCCCTTGTGGGAAGAGTTTCGGCATGGAACGAAGGTCTTCGGATTCAATCCGATGTAAATAAACACCGACTGCTTGCGGTCGGTGGGGAAAGACATCCTGTACACAACTCCCCACAGTCAGCTGCGCACTCGCACCCACAGAACCGTCCTTCCCTCAACACATCCCTCACCCCTTGAGTCCACGTGCTACGCCTTGGCAGCGCATCTTCAGTTAAATATTCAGTTCCACGGGTGATTGTAGAGAAATCAACTAGCACGCCCGCATCCCCGCCATGTTTCCCCTCCAGTCCGGAAATCTCTCGTGTCACTCGGTCTCCCCTCGACTCTCCAAAAAGGTGAGTGCACAGTGTCGCTCTGAGAAAGATATGGTCATGAGAGGGAGTGCCTGACACGTGTCCTGTTTCGGCACCTCTCCCGTAGCAATATCCTACCCCTCACTCCGGTCATCACACACATGTTCACCGTGTCGGCGGGCACTGAACCCCACTTCCCTGCGCACGAAACAAAAAGGATGGCACACCTGATGGGACATCTCCCGCCTTCCTTCTTTTTGCTGAAGAGAAAGTCTGGGCCAGCCCCGAAGCCCCGGTGCCCTTTTCCTATCCTTGCAGGAGAGGTAGAAGAAGAGGACCTGTGCGCACTTCCCAGCAGCTTCCAGTTCGCCTTCCAGTTGCCAGATCGTGTTCGACGACTATCAGCCTGCTCGTCCGGTGCACCCACAACTATGGCGGCCGTCACCTACAGTCCCATCATCATTGCCACCCATGCACGGGTGGGCTACATGGCAATGCCGATCGCTTTCGACAGATTTGCCCTGGTCATTGGATCACCCTACTTCTTGGGTGTGGTCCTCGTTGCGGCTCCACCGCAACCCTCAGCTCTCGTCTCTTCTAGCACCATCAACGCGCCAAACCAGTCACTAGCCTCGATGGCCAGATCGAGCGTCATGCTCGGGTCTCCCATTACCGGTCCCCATCGGGGTTCTGGACCAACCCTAGCCCGGGCAAGCGCCAGCCCCCGAGCCTAGTTCTGAACAACTCCTGACGCAAGCCTCGCGTCCCGAGTTTCGATCTCCACTTCTGCAGTTCGCTCGGGCCTCCAACCCTGGGCCCCGACAAAGTCGGCATCTGGTGCGGGTCTCCACCCCAAGATGTTCGACTCCTCAGCACCCTGCTCGAGCTGTTAACCCTGAGCCTCCACTGAGCCGGCTCCCCATATGGGTCCCCCAACCCGGGGGCATGGTTCCCCAGCACCCTGTTCGGGCCTCTCGACCTAAACCTCAGAAGAACAACCGCCTCACTCGGGTTCTCAACCCCTGGTACGAGGCATCTCAGCACCCAGACTGGGCGTACAATCCTGGGGTTTCCCACAGATGATGTCTGCATGACTGATCCACGTCAGGCTCCAGATCTCTCGACTCTGTCACAGGGGCATTCCTCCCACAACCTGACAATGCTGATTCCCAGCACTGGTCTACCTCTATGGGACGCGGTGACCCCGGCATGGACCGAGGGCCTCCTATCGCGCCTTCTGGTCTCGCCAACCCCCAATCTAGGCTCAAGGACTCGGGTCACCGGCACCCCGGTACCCCGTGTAGCGTCAGCTCCAAGTGCAAGCACATCGCTGCGAGCATCTGCAACACTACTATCGGCTTGGGCGAAGGCCTACACTCGAGTCACCCAGCCACCGGCCTCCGTTACAGACTATGCGTCTTGGGGGTGCATCCCGATATTCCCGGTGAGCGACCTCGCACCACCAGCACTCACGGACTGGGTTTTCTCGGTCTACCATCTTGGAGCGGAATCATCTTCGGCTCCCCAGAAGAAGCAACATCGCAGCCGTAAGGGCAAGCGACCCACTGCTGCCACCAGCAACTCCGGCAAGACCATTCTTGTTGAGGACATACAGATTCACCTGGACGAGGGTGAACCCATTATACCTCCAGAACGGATCATCTCTACGGTCCCTACTACCAACTGCTTTAGCTTCTTGCGTCGAACGTGGGAAGACAAGGCGGAACTCAAAAGGGTCAACACTTCGGCAACCACCTAGAGGCATCAGTGTCGGTTCGGCGTCCCAGCCCCCAAGTCTCGTCGGAGAAATAGGGACAAGGGGGACTAGTAGCCCGACTTGAGAAGGATCGGGGTTAACCTAGAGGAAGCTCAAGCTCTCTGGGAGGAGCGTCTCAGCAACCCCTTACGGGGGCTAGGACGCTGCGCCAAGCAAGGTGCAACTGGCCCTACAGCTGCATCATCAGACGACACCCAGCCTCTCATCGCCTCTCGCTCAGATAGGCAGAAACAGAGACGTGGTCATTTCGGGCCCCACCAATATCTTGCCCTGAGTTCTCCTCAGGTAGATGCCCCAGTGGAGACTCCTCCACAATGCACCTTAGTCTTTCATAGGCGGGGGACACCCGTCCGCCCTAAGAGGCATTCTCAGAAGAGGCAGACGGCCCGACTCCTCAATGATGCGGTCAGGGTGTTCGCGTGCTACACTGTCGGGCACCAGCCTGAGGTTCAGACTGACGATCTACACCAGCCCATATCTCACTTCAGGAGACCTCATCACCCGACTCAGCCGCTGACTCTGGTCGGCCATGTTGGCACTTCTGTCGGGCCTCAGACATCGACACGAGTGGAAGAAGTTCCCATTGAGGAACGTGTCACCCCCATCAACCTGGAGCAAGTCAACAATGACCCTCTGGCTGGTGAAGTCCAAGAGGTAACTCTTGAGACTCTTGTGAAGGAGAACTAGCACTTGAAGGCCCTCCTGCAAGACTTGCTCCAAGAACGTGACTTTCATCCTCAGTCGCCCACTGAAACTTTGACGAAAGTGCCGATCCCGCCAGGCGGACAAAATGGTGCTAACGCCTCAGCAGCAGTTCCTCGGACCCCTACCATTGCTGGGTTCAGCACGCCCTTGTTTGAGGCTCAACCATGACCTTCCAATACCCCGATGCCAGAAAGTCTCATGGCACAGCGCCAGATGATCGAGAAGATCATCGAGAGCAAGCTCACCCAGTTTGGAGAGGGGGTCGCTACTGTAGATCTCTACAGTGTCCCCTATCCGCTCCACTATCAACTCAAGAAACATCCCCCAGGGTATGCCAAGCCACCGAAGTTGCAGAAGTTCGACGGTCAAGGGACTTCGCATGAACACTTGGCCTACTAAATCACGGCCATGGGCGAGCTCACGTTGGACGAGTCTTACCTCCTCCGCTACTTCGCCACCTCACTTACGGGAACGGCCTTCCAGTGGTATTCTCGCGTCAAGCCCAATTCCATCATTGACTGGGCGGATCCCTAGAAGAAGTTCCTCGACCGTTTCCAAATGGCCGAGCGAAAAGTCTCCTTAGCTGAGCTTTGCTCCCTCCGACAGAAGAAGGGCGAGAGTGCCCTCGACTTCATCAAGAAATGATGAGACCTCAGCATGAGGTGCATCAACCCACTAGTCAAGGAGGATGCCATCACCATCTGTCGTCGAGGCTTGACGGCCGAAGTCAACGAAAAGCTTCTCGACACCAATGTCAAGGGCTTCGACCAGCTCAACTCGGCAGTCGCCGAGATAGAAATGTTCTTCGTCGAAAACCCAAGCTATGCTGAAGCGAAGGGTAAGCCAATGCGGGAACGCCAGGCTGGCAAGGAGGTGAACATCATCGAGTTCACCCCCACCACTAAAGCCAGCAAGGAAGTCAGAACAAGCAATTCCGACAAAAGGCCAGCTGATAAGCCGGCTGCTCTCTCCTTCTCAGAGCGTGTGAAGACGCCCTTCTCCTTCAAGAAGGAACACACGAAGATGCTCTTTGACCTCTGCATGGCCCAAAGGATTGTCGAATTGCCTGAAGTCTGTAAGCCAAACGAAGCCCAGAAAACTAACGATCCCAACTACTGCCTATATCACCGCATGCTGGGTCATTCCTTGGAAGATTGCTACGTCTTCAAGACCCAGGCACAAAAGTTGATCCGGGACGGCTTGATCCAAATGAAAAGCAGTATCGTCGATCCTCTGTAGCCACACACGTGGTCCAGACCAGCCAAAGTAGCATGTGTGGTTCACCATCCGGCCAATGTGATCCACATGATGGTGACGTTCTCTCTCTCTGATGATGAATCGGAAGAGCCCAGCACCAACCAAAGAGAGTGTTCGATCTGGTACCCAAGGTGGCGGCCCTGGCATGATCGCAGATCCCTCTCCTTCCCCAGGGAAAGAACCCGATGACTCTTCGACATCCTCGTCGAGCAGGTACAAATCTTACCCCACGATCCGTCGACAGACTACACCCAGTGGGACTTTAATCACCCCTAGTATTGTCCCTTTCATGCATGAATCTGCCACGTGATCGAGTCCTGTGAGGAAGTCTAATACCTCATTGAGGAACAGATCCGGTGGGAGCAGATCGATGCCGAAGGAAATTCATAAACATACTGAAAATTGAATGTCAGGCTGAGATGTAGTAAGATATAGAAGGGATTCGATCATACCTCTATACAGCTTGGTGTCAACCAATTTACCTTTTGGGTTACCATCAAGACTAGTTGATGTGCCATAGGTGCAATTATTACTTTGAGGCTTTTCAATTGATACTTCTTCAGCAGGTCCCTTATGTACTTGGATAGTGTGATGAAGCTTCCTTCTGATGTTTGATTAACCTGTAAACTAAGGAAAAACTTCTGTTCCCCCATTGAGCTCATTTCAAATTCATCTGTCATTAATCTAGAAAACTCCTGACACATGGTAGATTTTGTTGACCCAAACACTATATCATCTACATAAATCTGAACAACAAGGATGTCTTTATTGTGTACCTTTGTGAATAGAGTTTGGTCAACTTCACCTCTAGAAAAACCCTTACCTGTGAGGAAGGAGCTCGACCTGTCATACGAGGCCCTGGGAGCTTGTTTCAATCCATACAATGCCTTGCCTAATTTATAAACATGATCAGGAAAGTCAAGGCATTCAAAGCGTGAAGGTTGTTTAACAAACACATCCTCCTTTATTAAACCATTTAAGAAAGCAGATTTTACATCCATCTACTGCAACTTTATCCCTAGACTACAAGCAAAGGCCAGTAAGATTCTAATAGCTTCCAATCTGGCAACAGGGGCAAATGATTCCTCAAAGTATATTCCAAATTCCTAATTATATTCCTGTGCTACTAGCCTAGCTTTGTTTCTTATAACTCTTCCCTGCTCATCAATTTTGTTTCTGAAAACTCATTTAGTGTCTATAATTGAGCCATGTGTTGGTTTGGGAAGTAGGTGCCATACCTTGTTCCTTTCGAATTAGTTCAGCTCCTCATGCATGGTATTTATCCAATACTCATCCTTTAGTACACTATCTATATTTTTGGGTTCTATTTGTGAGACAAGCGCAAAAGAGTTCAGTTCATTTACAGTTCTGAAGTGTGATCTAGTCCTGGGAGGTTCATTCAGACTACCAACAATATTCTCTAATGGATGATCTCTAAGAACTCTGATATTGGTAAGCTGATTACCTGTTTCTGCATTTACCTCCCCCTGAGTTCTAGACCCACTAGTCTCACCTTCTTCTGTCGGTTCAGCATTCTTCTCTTCTTTATCCTCAAGAATGTCACCATCCACTTTGTCTCTGTAGAAACCAGTTTCAGATTCATTAGAGTGCTCATCAAAGACAACATGTGGTGATTCTTCAACAGTTTTAGAATTAAGATTATATATTCTATAGGCTCTAGACTTTTCAGAATATCCTAGAAAGATTCTAGGTTCACTTTTAGGTTCAAATTTGTCAAGGTCTCTTTTAGAGTTCACATGAATGAAACACTTGCAACCGAAGACCTTGAAATATGCTAGTGAAGGTTTCTTACCTTTGAGAATCTCATATGGAGTCTTTTGGGTTGAAGGTCTTACCAGGGCTCGGTTAATGATGTGACATGAAGTGTTTACTATCTCAGCCCAAAACCTTCTAGGTAGATTACCTTCCACCAGCATTGTCCTAGCCATTTCCACCAAGGTTCTATTCCTCCTTTCAACTACTCCATTCTGCTCTGGAGTCCTTGGTGAAGAGAACCTATGATTAATCCCATGTTTCTTGTAAAATTTTTTAAACTGTGAGTTTTCAAACTCACCTCCATAGTTAGACAAGATATTCAAAATAGATTGTTCACCAGTCTATTTTATTCTATGATAAAACTCCTGAAATTCCTCAAATGCATCATTTTTGTGAGATAAGAAAAATACCCAGGTAAATCTAGAAAAGTCATCTATTAAAACATAACCATATCTTCTACCAGATAGGCTAGCATATCAAAAAATTTATGAGAGTGATTTTAAAATAATTTTTTATTACTTAAGTTGGAGACATATAAAAGTTACAAGAAATAGAGTCGGAGGAAGGAGAGAGCTAGAGAAAGTGAAATCGACGAGACTAAGTGCAGGAGAGAGAGATGCTCAATCTCACAGAAAAATCTCTCTGACCCAACCATTACGGTCGAACGGCAGGCCACATACTGAAGAGAACTGCACGGAGGTGGAGGATGGACTACTCCATACGAACGTTCGTCCGAGTACTCCACTTCATTCCGACTCCCACGTCTGCATAATTAGACTATAAATTTATGTATGTAGAAGCCGACGACGACGGGTGAGGAAGGGGACAAAGCAACCTCAACCAGACGGTCATTCAGCTTCCTCAACCAGCTCCTCACAACGTGATAAGCCTTATTAATTAATTGCAAGTTACAGAATCGAACCGAACTCTAAGGTTACTTCCCCTCCGGTTTAGATCTTGACAAGATATATATTCTCTTAACGGTTCAGCTCTAAGATTACTCTTTCAATCAAACGGTAATTAATTTGGTTTGATAAAGGGGATATCACGTCACATATGATAGCATATGCTTATGTATCATCTCTTAAAATAGAAAACGATAGATGAATTTTTATTACTATCTATAGCATGCAGCCCTTCACTAAGCCAAGTCAAGAGAGGGAACCAAAATACTCTATTCCGCGTCGGCAGCTCAGCAACGGCAACCAAATTACCTTCAAATCTCTGTTTGAAAATTATCCAGAGACTGTCATGTATGCCCGCAGGAAAACCTTTTCAGTCCTTTGTCATCTACTCTCTACGGGAAACATCCTACGTCCAAACAGGGGTTACAGTGATGGGAATTTTTTTAATACGCCTTTTTGCATAATTTTCGAGTGCTATTAGTGATGTCGGTACGTATATGCATGGTAACTTGGACGACCAAAGTGATCAGGTGTTTCCAGACGTATGGAATAACTCAGTTTTTAGGCATCAAATTACGTCCGACTTTTTTAAAGTCGACTTGAAAGGAAAAGGTTAATAAAAGATGAGAACATGTTTGACGTGATTAATTAGCCGGCGTTTCCTACTACGCGGTTTAAACATGGTGGTGTTTGATCGTGACAACCAATTAGAACTAGCTAGTAAGTGAAAGGAAAACTAGTGTCAAAGGAAGTGCAGGGTGTGTTTTAATGTTTTGTTATTTCTTCCCAAATTGAAGCAGTGGCTTCTTCTAGACATATGGAAGAGTCCAACACTGCACGATGTAGTCATCCAGTCAACCGATAAATCAGAACAAGGACTACTAACCCCCACAAAGTTTGTCGACAGATACATAGTCCAAACATGCTAGATCCACTATAGGAAAATCAGCCTATAACGATCAAAGTTCATGGTCGTAATATAATAATAATAATAACAATTGGTCGCAAAAAAAAATTTGCGGCTACACATTGGTCGCTAACACTTGATCGCTGCATCATTGTCGCTAATACTCGTAGCGACCAGTAGTTATGTTTGGTCGTTAAGCCCTTAACCACTAGCGACTCAAATGATTTTGGTCGGTATAGATTGATACTATAGCGACGAAAATAGTGGTCGTAATTGTGAAGAAACATTGATCGTTAATTCTCGTTGGTCGTTAAAAAACTCTAGATAACGACATAGTTGAGTTTGGTCGCAGGTAATATTTAGTAGCTGTTTCTACCATATTAGCGACTATCACATTAGTCACTATCATGAGAATATAATTATTATATTTAGTCACAATTAATTTTTTATTGTTATTTCTATAATATTAGCGACTATCACTTTTGTTTACAATTTAATATTTGATTTTTATGTATGCAATGTTAACATCGCCCCTCTCTGGGTTGCTGCAACTCCGTGGTTGCGAGGAATAAAAATACACGCGCCAGAACCCAAAAAGGGGGGGGGGCTCGGCTCTACCCTGTTGCTCCAGCGACCTGCTTCTCTTACCACCACCGCCTATGTGAAAAGAAGAAGAGGGAAGAAGAGAAGAGAGAAAAAGAAGAGGGAGAGACCCTACCCTAGTGTCCCGCCGCTCCAACAACCACCGTCTGAGTGAATAGAGCAGGAATGGTGAAGAGAAGAAGAAAAGAGAGGGAGGAGACAGTGGCCATTCTCGATTTTCTTGCTTCTCCAACCACCACGTTCTGTGTGAAAAGAAGAAGAGTGAAGACAGAGTAGGAAGGAGAAAAGAAGAAGGGTGAGGTTCGGAGGGGAAGGAGCTGGTGCTCCATTTTCCCTCCCCCTACATCTTGTTTTCCCTCCATTCTTCCTTTTCTTTCCTGCTACGATGTTTTAGCCTTCCTTGGGCTGCTCCTCTTGTGAGAATGGAAGTAGAGAGCTTGTTAAGCATTCATGATGCTAGTGTTTTCCCCCTTGTCTGCGCATTTTCTGCCATCTCTTGGATTACCTTTCTCGTTTCTCTCCTTTTGATTCCTCCCTTCGGGGTGTTGGTCACATGAACCCGGGCATCAGGGTCCTGCCAACTCATGGTTGAAGCCCGGACGAGATTCTTGGCCGGCGACGAGGTGTTATGCCTCTGAACCACTGGCTCCCTCTTCCCCTTTGGCCCGGTGGCTCTTTTGAGCTAGCGATCCGGTGGCCCCTTCAAGCCCGCGATCCTATGGCCTCCCAAGGTCCCCCCATCCGGTGGCCTTGCCACCACCTTGATCCGGTGGCATATTCCTTCTCTTCATCTGGTGGAGACTCAACCTCCCATGTGATACGGTGGCCTTTGCCACCTTCACCTACCCAACTTGATACGGTGGCCTTTGCCACCTCACTATATTTGATACGATGGCCTTTGCCACCTTCACCTCTCGATACGGTGGCCTTTTGCCACCTCCACACTTCGATACGGTGGCCTTTGGTCACCTCCAAATTTGATATGGTGGCCTTTGCCACCTTCACCTCTCGATACGGTGACCTTTTGCCACCTCCACACTTTGGTACGGTGGCCTTTTGTCACCTTCACACTTCAATATGGTGGCTTTTGCCACCTTCCCCATACTTGATACGGTGGCTTTGCCACCTTCACTTCTCCATCCAGTGGCTTGCCTCTCCCTCGATCTGGTGACGCATTAGCCTCCCATTCGGTGAGCTGGTCACACCCTTGAACTGATGACATTGCTGTCCACCTGAACCGGTGGCCCTCGATCCCATTGGATCCAGTGGCCCTCACCACCATCCGATTGGGTGGCTCTTTCCACCACCTCATCCGGTGGCCCTCACCACAAGGTGGGCCGGTGACACCCCCTTTAGCCTTGAACCGGTGACACCTCTCTTGTGGTGATCCGGTGGCACCCATTTCACCTGATCCGATGACATCCATCTCAAATGAACCGGTGACCCACCGCACCCATGCGATCCGGTGGCATCTTCCCTTCGTGCTTAAGCTTCTTGTCCACTCAATTTTGAATCGATTTTAGCGCAATGGTTTAAGGTGTTGCCGTTTCCATGTGCACCTCTATTTTTTTGGGGCACGTCACTCCCTGTGGACACGCATCCACTTTACTCCTCCTGCATCCGTGTAACATCCCAGAGCTCAGGGCACCGATAACCCGATACGAGTACCAAATTACCGCTACCAAGAATTGGGGACGCCACCCAAGAGACTGATGAGGCCCCTGAAGGGTTGGAAGGGTTTGTCGAGGGGGAAATATAACGAACTGAAATTATACATTGCGCAAATAATAAGAAAATCAAAAAATTTTATAAATATCTCCACCCACCCTCTCTCTCTTCACTCGAATCTCACTCTCTCTCTCTCCATCGCTCTCTCTCTCTCTTCCCCATATTCTCTCTCCTCCACACCCCCATTCCTCGGTTTGGGGTCCAAACGGACTCCGGTCGACGCGTGGGAGGTACCGATGGGAAGGGCTCGATGCGAGGATCACGCCAGTACCCTTCTTCCCTCGGATCATGGAGCGTGAAGACGCGTGCGAGCTAGAAGACGGCGTGGCCCCCATCGCCCATTCGACACTGATTCACGATCTTCACCGCGCAAAAGGTAGGGGATCAGACTCCTCATCTCGCCAGGAATGCATTGACGCCCTCTGCGTTGCCATCTGTCGACATTTTCCTCATTTTCTGTGCAATTCTTCTTTTGGGAGATTTTAGGATTTCATCTCAATTTTTGTGCCTCTCTCGTTTCTTGGTCCAGACGGCTGCTGATCGAAGCCAGAGAGGTACCGCTGGATTGGCCGCATCGCAAGGATCGCGCTGACATCCACAACTCCTCGATTTGCGTAACGTGGAGTCGAGCCAGGTCGGGAGGCACCGTTTCTCCCTCACGTCGATTCACCGTCGATTCGTCACTTTCGTCGAATTCCAGGTAGGGGGATGGATACCTTATCACGTTACGACACCGCCGGTACCACTTCTGCCGTGGTCCGATGCCCTCTGCACTGTATTTTGTGTATTTTTCTATTTAATGTATTTTAGCTTATTTAATGTGAAATTTAATGTTTAATTATTAAAATCTATTCCATGGGCATCGTATTTAATTTCTAGTGACATGCTTAGGCCTGTATGATCAGTATGGGTTGGTAGGTTTAACAGGTTTTGTAATCCGTCGCGTCCCCCATCGATTTCAATCAACCGGGAGGGGTTTTCAATTCTGAAATCCAGAGTCACGAAACCCAGGTGATATAAAGCTCCTACCCCGGTGCGTTATACCCCTTTAACGCATCCCTAGCCGTGCGTTATGTGATCCATGTTCTGAGTTTCCTGTGAATTTTAAATGTTCGAGTGCCTTTAACGCACCTCAGGTAGTGCGTTATAGTCCTTTGTATTGAGTTATAGGTCTGTTGCCTTTAACGACCATTCCCCCATACAATATGTATTGTATGACGCCCCTGTATAGGTGCATTATAACCCCTGTTTCCTGTTGAGTTTAAACGTTCTGGATGGCATAACGGCTCACGAGAGGCGCGTTATGTCCATTATAACACCCCCTCATCAGTCCGTTGTATTCCTCGTCTATTGTGTTTCGTGGCTAGTGACTTTAACATGCCCGTTCCCGTGCGTTATAGCCCTATAGCACCCCTTCCTTGGTGCATTATACTCTGGGTTCTCTGTGGATTTCCTATGTTCTGTGAAGCATAGCGGTCCTGCCCTGGTCTATTATGGTGTGTATCGGGGCATTGCCAGTCCGTTATATACCTGGAGTTTTCAAAAGCTTGCATGTGTGATTTCTAAGCAATTCATGTTTCATATATGCCATGTTTAAATTATTTTATATACTGTAGCATTCTTCTACATCCCATAAGAGAAGCTCTCTCTTTCCTTGTGATGGAACAACTAGTTGTAGCCTGACGACTTCTATGTCGGCCCACCCGGGAGAGGTGGCGGGGCATTCCCATTATACGATTTGTAAGCTAGTCTCCATGGGCCCTCTCGCATAGTCAGCAGCGTCTCACTGGGAGGGAAAACTAGCTAGAGGCCTGGCTCAAGGCGATGGGTCAGTGTGTGCACACATGATCAGAGGCTTGGACTGACGTCGACGGGCGTTACTCTGATTAGTCCCTCGGTGCGGTACTAGTGTTGTGTTGTCACTCCCCGATAAAATGCTCTGCCTCCAGCTAGGGTTCCTCCGAGATCCCCTCCCCTCCTCCGATCTCAAGGAATCCCGATTAGGGTTTCGATATCCAATTCGAGTTTTCCCCGGTCGCTGCCTCAGATTGCAGGCCCCCGAGCGAGGGGATCTGCGATTTGTGGTGTGGTCCGACGCCTGCAAATTCTAGGGTTGCTGTGTTGGATTCTCGCCTCCGTGGGAATTCTGGGGTTCCGATCCTGTGATGTGACAATGCCATCGACGGACTACCAGGGGACCTCCTCGCCGCTCGCGTCGCTGGGCCGCTCCATCCTCAGCATCCGCCGCGACCAGGTCCACTCCATGGATGCCCCCCACGACGGCGCCGGACCGGCGCAGGACCACCAGCTGGAGTCCTTCCAGCGGCACGTCGCCGATCTGTTCCACGGCCTCGGCGCCGCCGGGGAGGACCTCCTCTCGCTGTCGTGGGTGCGGAAGCTCCTGGAGGCCTTCCAGGTGTGCCAGGAGGAGTTCCGGGCGATTGTGCTCGGCAACAGGGGGGTGGTCGCCCGGCCGCCACTCGATCGCCTCGTTGGAGAGTTCTTCGAGCGCGGGGTGAAGGCTCTGGACGTCTGCAATGCCGTCCGGGACGGGATCGAGCAGGTGCGCCAGTGGCGGAAGCACCTGGAGATCGTGCTGGTGGCGCTCGACCCGGCCCAGCGGGCTATTGGGGAGGGCCAGCTGCGCCGCGCCAGGAAGGCCCTCACGGACCTCACCATCGCCATGCTCGACGAGAAGGAGGCCGGGTCGGCGATCGCCCATCGCAACCGCTCTTTCGGCCGGAACAACGCCGGGCGAGACCACCACCATCGCTCCCTGGGGAGCCAGTTCCGGTCCCTCTCCTGGAGCGTCTCCCGCTCGTGGTCCGCTGCCCGGCAGCTCCAGGCCATCAGTAGTAACATCGCCGCCCCTCGTGGTAACGAGATCATTGCTACTAATGGGCTCGCCATACCTGTGTATACCATGAACACAGTTCTCCTCTTTGTGATGTGGGCGCTCGTTGCGGCGATCCCCTGCCAAGACCGGGGCTTGCAGACCCACTTCTCGGTGCCCAAGAACTTGTTGTGGTCGGCACCCATAACGCTCCTGCACGAACGGATATTGGAGGAATCCAAGAAGAAGGAGCGCCGGAACTCGAACGGGCTGTTGAAGGAGATCCACAGCATGGAGAAGTGCTCGCGGCATTTGGCGGACCTGACCGATCCGAGCCAGTACCCGCTGGCCGAGGACAGAGAGGCAGAGTTGAGGCAGTGGGTGCAGGAGTTGACCCAGGTCTGCGATTCCCTCACGGATGGGCTCGACCGGCTGGAACGCCAAGTGAGAGAGGTCTTCCACAGGATCATCCGCAACAGAATGGATGGCATGGACTGCCTGGGGCAAGCTGCAACCTGAGGAACAAATTTCTAGTAGCATCCTTATGTACATTTCCTTTTTTGCAAGTGTTCTAATGACTTTTAGATTTTGGGATTTCCTTTTTTTCATGGTTTGTAAACTGTTGTGAGACAGGGGAGGAGAGAGAGAGGAGGAGCAGAGTATGATGGTGGCGATGGGGTAGACTAAATATTTCAACCAACAAATAAGGTTGGGCAGGTAGTGTTCTTGTATTTATCATTATAAGTTCTGTACAAATGTTATTGGATCAAACAACCCGTTTATCCATGCTACTGTGCTTTGTGTCTCTTCCCTGCTTCTGTCAAAGCATCTTTCTTTGTCACAAAGTTGTGTACAATATGAATGCAATTTTATGATTACGTGGGTCATTCTTTTGGAGCTATGCTACATTTGATCCAATGCTGAATTGCTTCTGCAGAGAATAGACTTTTTTTCTGACCAACCACAACCACCGAAGCGAGAAAATCCTAACACCCCGCATCAAACAATCTACGGGCCCTATTGGTCGAAATAAGAAAACAGGGAGAGGAAGACTAGATACCATGGAAGTAGAAGGTGGACCTACGGGGATGCTGAAAGTAGGCCCTCTTCGAGTTACAATCCACCATGGCACCATGGGCCTCGAGCCAATCTATACCCAAAATCATGTCGAAATCTTGGAGCGGTAATGCATAAAGCCTGGCCCGCAAGTTTCACCCCTCAACCTACACAGGCACCTTCTCACAATAATATGGGGTGTGCATGAAACCACCGGTAGGCAACTCCGTCGCCAAATCACATGACACCTCAGTCACCGGCTCCTCAATACTCTGAGCAAAATCCTCCGATATGAATGAATGAGACACTAGAATCAAATAAAACTCGAGCCGCACAACCCAAAATCAGAAGAGTACCTTCCACTAACTGTGACGTCTCAGCCTCCGCTCTGGTCATGTGCGTAACTCTGCCTCCCTACAGTAGCTGACCGCGGCAACTAAGGAAACTGACCCTGTCATTGGTACGGTTGCTGAGGTGGTGGTAACTACTGGCGCTGAAACTGTTGTTGCTGCTGAAACTCATGTGACTAACGCGGCCTCTAAGGACAGTCACGTGCCATGTGCCCCTCCTAGTCCCACCTGAAGCAGATCACGGGCACCAAGCATTGCCTTCCTGGATGAGAATCGTCACACCGAGGGCACCCGCCCCGAGAACCACTCACCGAGCCCTAACGCTGATAGGGTGTAGGCTGCTGAACACTGCTCACTGACTACTACCTCGACTCCCTACAATCCTGACGCCTCTTGCTAAAATCGGCATCCCTAAATAGCTTCTTGAGCTTTGAACCAAAGGATGACGAATCTACTGTTAATGCCACAGACAGAGATGCCCCTGAACTGCCTGCTGAAGGCTGGATGGTAATCTGCTGCTGCACGACCGTCGACTGACTGGGACCCATATGATTCTAGCTGACACTGCCCTGCCCTCGAGTCCTCTGTAAATTTCTCTCCAATGCTGTCGCCACTCTGCAAGTTGTATCCAGGTTGGCCACACCCGATGCAATTAGGGGATGCCTCAACTCTGGCCTCAAACCCCTGACAAACTACTCGGTCTTCAGCTCCTCATCTGCCATGATGTGAGGCACATAATGGCCCAGCTCAATGAACCTGGATCTATACTACATCACTGCCATATCCTCCTGGACCAACTTTAGGAGCTCACGCATCTTCTGCGATTGGATAAAGGACAGACAAAAGGCACACTCAAAGGTCGTGACAAACTCCTGCCATGTAATCTGCCGAAGGGGACGAGACTGGAATGCTGCCCCCCACTCTGTCGTCCACCAGGTTCGGGATGACCCTGCAATCGATGGGTAGCCAACACCACCTTCTCTTCCTCAGCACACTCCATAGAACTGAATATCCCCTCCAAGTCATCTAACCACTGTGGACGTCAAAAAATGACGACAAGAATCCCACGGCATCCGCGGCACTCGTACCTACGTGCGAGTCGAAGGCAGGAAGGCCGAATAAACCCATATTTCATCCGACTAGGGTGAGAACTCACTCGCTAGCCTGTCATCCATTAATCGTGGGCCCCCAGATAGAAGATATCAATGATCGGCCATGCCGAGAGGTGAATTAAAGAAGAGCCGAGGATTTTGGCACACTATCGGCACATGCCGGAAGGCACGCAAAGTCTCGGATCGAAGCCCGAAAATGGCAAATGAAATATTCCAAATGCCGTACGTTGCAACTGAAGTACTCCGGGAGTGCCAATACTTATATGAAGGGTCACAACTTCGAAAAGAATCCGTTCGGCAGACACTTCTTTTATTGGGGAAGGAACCCCTGTATCGGAGCCTATGGCCGACACGTCCTCGAGTGCGCTCGGCAATGGGGATCTCCCAGACCTCGGCCCCCTTCTCACGTATGTTTGCATAAGCGGGGGAGCTGCAGGAGCCACCACCGGTGAGACAGCTATTACGTCAATGTCTGTCGAACAAAGAATGATTTAGATTAAAATGGGGCATGTAGGCTCATAAGAGATGAAGGAAATCAGCTGAGGTGATGAAGAAGAATACCTTCCCCGACTTCCATGGCGGGGGTTGGCTCGAAGGAGATTTTCTCAACGGGCTGTACCATCTCATGAGCCCTAGCTTTACCCACACCGGGAATGGAAACGAAAGCAGGCTCCTCCACGATGGCTAAAACAAAGACACACGTATAAGGGCCTCGTTCTTGAGGTGCAAATAAGCCTTGAAGAGCTTCAAGAGCTAAACTACCTGACCTGTAGAACGACTCGATTCAGCCCAAATGGTGGCAAATTCTTCGAAGGACGGGGTTGGAGGAATTGGAGGGATGACGGTTGAAGTAGAGGTAGCCTCTGTCTTCTTTTGTTTCGCCTGTTGCCGCTCGACCACCTTGGTAGCAGCCAACACCTGCTTCACTGGCGACTTCGCCCAAGATCATTTCCTGGCCTTCGGCAGAGGAGTGGTAGTAGGAGCTGGTGCTGCTGCCTCAAAGTGAGGAGGCTTCTGCATGAACGAAAGGAGGTTCCAGTAGTGCACTAGCAGGGAGCTAGAGGGATGCTCTATTGAAAAGAGAAAGAAAAAAGATCAATTAGTGTCTTAAAAGGCCGCAACTATGGAAGGTAGAAACAAAGAAGCATTATACCAGGGGGGCCGATGTATAGCCATAGTGACAATGGCCAGTAAGTCAGGGATGGCTCCTTGTCCCGGCGGGCCGCCTCTCGAACCAACCAGTAAACATCCCCAACCTTCGTGCAGTGGTTTGCAAGATGTGCCAGGTCCGCGTGCTGCTTGAAGGCAAGGTGGCAATAAAGGCTGAAGTGGTCCATGCCCCACCCGTCGACATAATGGAAAGAGACCTGCAGGCGCTTGTCCAGGATGACAGCTGTTGGGTCCTCCACCTTCAGCCCATGTGCTCGGAGAAGAACGTATAGCCATGTGGTGTCCTTGTAATTCTCGGGCTTTCACTCCTCTCTTCTCACAAATGTGCGATAAGGGCACATCGGGTCTACCTCTGGACGCCAGCTTCTGGCAGGGGTGCCTTCTTCCTCTATTGGAAGGGGATAGTTGATGAGGTCTAGGCGATCTCCCCCGATGCGACACAGGCCTTTAAGAGTCTTCTTGAAGTCGTCCTTGGCAATAGGAGACATCTTAATCTGCGATGGCGGCTTGGCTTCTGTGGACGTCAAAAAATGATGATGATGAGAAAGAATGATGATGATGATGATCATACGACATGCACGTCTCGACACTCGAGAGCAAGTCGAAGATGAAAATGTCAAATAAACCTCATACCTCACCCGATCAGGACGAGAGCTCACTTGGTGGCCCTCCACTCGATAAGGAAGCCCCCGGGCGAAAGATACCGCTACAACTTTACAACCGCACGTGCTGAAAGCTGAATCAAAGAAAAGCCGGCAACTTCGGCACAGTCTCAGTGCGCGCCGGAAGACACGCAAAGTTTTCCCAAAGATGTAACTGGAACATTCCGGGGATGCCAACATTCATATAGAGGGCTGCGGCTTCAAAAGGAATCCGTCCAGCACTTTAAACGACACGAAAAGGCTTTAAAACGGTGCGATGAGACCTTAAAACGACATGCTTTAAACCGGCGCCACCCTTTACATTGCATTGAAATGGCGCCATGTTTGCTTGGTAGTGGTGACTGAGATAGTAGTGTCGTCAATCCAAGCCACGTTGTATTGCTTAGGATGAGGGTGTGTAGGTAGATCTAGACGAGAGACAAAGTCTGAAGAGACCGCATTGATGCAGCTCTCGTTGTCAAAGATCACCTTACAGGGTTGGGATTTCACTATGATGTAGGTTTGGAAGATGGAGGTTCGACGCCAGTCGTCCTCTTGGGGGTGTGTTAGGATGCAGCAAACTATACCCAATCGCCCATGGCTAGAACTCTCGGCAATATCCCCAACTTGCATGTACTCGACATGCGTGCCATCAAATCTTGCGTCTATCTCCTCAAACTGGGCAATGAGGTCAGGATCGGCCTCATACCTCTCATGTATTCTTCTTCCTGAGGTGGAATCTCCACAGGCTGGGGGTCGGTGATGACTAAGGCTCGGGTGGGGCAATTAGTTGCAACATGCCCTAGGTTGTGGCACCTAAAGCAACGAACTCCCGAGACAGGGGCTGGCTGGGAGGTGCTAGGGAGGACTCCCTTTCCTTTGTCATCTCTCCTATCAGTTGGCAGAGTGTACTCCAGCCTGGGCATGGCAGCGGGTGCAGGTAAGGGGTTCCTTACGGCAGGAGCAGTAGGGGCAACGGCCCGAAGTGGGGTAGCAGTAGGGACATAGGAAGTGGAGGGGCCAGCTCTCTCAGTGTAGCGGACCATAGGATTTCGGGGTTCAGGTTGGCGGTAGGTGGGAACCCGAAGTGGGGCCACTCTTTGGAACCGCTCAACATCTCGAGCAACTTGGTCGGCGTGCTCGAGGGTGTTAACCTCTCGTAAGAATAGCTCCCGCTGAACACTCTCATGTAGGCCAGCCCAAAATCGAGTGAGGGTGACAGAGACATCCTTCATGACTCGACTCCGAAGGAAGAATTCATCAAATTTGGCGATGTACTTGTCCACGGACTTTTCATCTTTGGTGAGTTTCTGCCATTGGTCTAAAAGACGGTGATGGTACGAGGGTGGCAGATACTTCTCCCTTAGTTTCTCCTTCATTTCTTCCCATGTGTTTATGGGATCCTCTCGTCTCCTAGCTACGAGATTCTCAACACTGCACCAGTAGGTCTTGGCTTGACCAAGGAGTTTCATTTTGGCAAACCTCACCCTTGTAGTAGGGGTCATACGGTGATGTTAAACAAAGTATTGATCCATCCCGGTCTCCCAATCAAGATATTTGGCAGGATTGGGGGACCCATCAAAACTAGGAGCGTCGATCTTGATGTTCCGTAGGATGATCTCCTCATCATCGTGGTCTCTCCCCAGAGGCGCACGATCATCTGGCTCTCTACCCCGAGAAGCCTGGTTCCAACGGGGTTGGTCTCTCTCTTCCCTAGGGTTGGCCACGGGATCTCCGCGATCGTTCATCTGTCCTTCCTCTCCCTTCACACGCTCCTCTAAGGCTCGGATCCTCTCATCTAGCTCCACTCGCAATTGGGCTATAGACTCTTCAATTTGAGCCACAAGATGTTGCTCGAGTTGAGCTAACATGGCATTCACGCCTTCCTGATTCATGGGTGGTTGTAAGGTTGAATTGTGCTCTAGACGGCCTGATGAATTCCTAGACCAACGTGGCATGCACGAGCTTGGAAATGATACAATCCTGGGACCAAAAATTAGCAAGGTATGGACCCAATTTGTTGGCTGATATGCAAAGGGTCAATTTGAAGGGACCGACCAGTAGGCGAAGTAGTTGTGGAACTACCTCTTGACAATTATGGTGCCCTAATGTGACAGTTCTAGGGCTTTAAGGATGGGAGCATACAAGCTCTCTCTCTCCGTCCACAACGATGCACTCAGGAGACAGGCTGCATGGATCGGGCTCTCTCTCACTTCGGAAGAATAAGCCAAAAGGGGCTAGAAAGGGGTTGACCTATCCTGAGGACGGGTTGGCTTTAGTGAAATAAATGTAGGAGATAGGTAGACCCCAATGCACTCAAGGTTGAAGATAGGTAGACCTTGAAGGGTCTGAGCACAAAGGCAGGTAGACCTTGAGGGGTCTGAGCATGAAGGTAAAACATGCATCAACCTTAGAACTCACATGTGCATAGACTTTGTAGTTCACATTGTATATGTGCACAGACCTTGCAATGTTGAAGGCAAAACGTGCACCGACATTTGTCTTATGTTGGCAGAAAGTGCATCGACCACTATCTTGGGCTGGCATGATGTGCATCGACCTTGGCCAGGGATGGCATGATGTGCACAGACCTTGGCTGCGTGCTGACATGATGTGCATCGACTCTGGCCTTGTGCTGGCACAATGTGCATCGACCCTCACTTGGGCTGGCATGTTGTGCATAGACCTTGGCCTTGTGCTGGCATGATGTGCACAGACCTTTGTCTTAAGCTGGCAGGATGTGCATCGACTTTGGCTTGGGCAGGCATGATGTGCATAGACCTGGGCCTTGTGCTGGCACAATGTGCGTCGACCTTTGTTTTGGGCTAGTAGAATGTGCACAGACCTTAGCCTTGTACCAGCATAATGTGCGTCGACCTTTATCTTAAGCTGGCAGGATGTGCATCGACCTTGGTCTTGGGCTGACAGGATGTGCACTGACCTTGGCTTGGGCTGGCATGATGAGCACAGACCTTGGCCTTGTGCTGGCGTAATGTGCGTCGACCTTTGTTTTGGGCTGGCAGAATATGCACAGAGCTTAGCCTTGTACCAACATAATGTGCATCGACCTTTATCTTAAGCTGGCAGGATGTGCATCGACCTTGGTCTTGGACTGATAGGATGTGCATCGATCTTGGCTTGGGCTGGCATGATGTGCACAGACCTTGGCCTTGTACTGGCACAATGTGCATCGACCTTTGTTTTGGGCTGGCAGAATGTGCACAGACCTCAGCCTTGTACCAACATAATGTGCGTCGACCTTTACCTTAAGCTGGCAGGATGTGCATCGACCTTCATCTTGGGCTGGCAAGATGTGCATCGACCTTAGCTTGGGCTGGCATGATGTGCACAGATCTTGGCCTTGTGCTGGCACAATGTGCGTCGACCTTTGTTTTGGGCTAGCAGAATGTGCACAGACCTTAGCCTTGTACCATCATAATGTGCGTCGACCTTTATCTTAAGCTGGCAGGATGTGCGTCGACCTTGGTCTTGGGCTGGTAGTATGTGCATCGATCTTTGTCTTAGGCTGGCATGATGTGCACAAACCTCAGCCTTGTAGCAACATAATGTGCATCGACCTTTGTCTACCTATTGGCAAGAGGTGCACAGACCTTGGCTATGTTACTCCCCATTGCTGCATCGACCTGTCTGCATTGCTATCCACTGGTGGATCGACCTGTCTATATTGCTGCCCTTGCTGCATTGACCTGTCTGCATTGATGCTTATTACTGTGTCGACCTATCTGCATTGATTCTTATTACTGCGTCGACCCGTCTAATGACTTTTCTCATTGACTGGTGTTGACTTTATTGACCATATTGACTTTTCTTCATTTCGTTTGGTTTTAACTGGCTTTCAGCCTGTTCTTTGTGCAACTATGGCAATCTAAACACCTCAACAACCCAAGAATTTGAACAGCTCAACCGCCCAGGCATCTGAACATCTCAATAACCCATGCAGAGTCATGAGAGCATATACATGATTCTTGGCATTAACTTTATAGACCATGTTGACCTTTCTTCATTTCTTCTGACTTTTAACTGGCTCTCAGCTTGTCCTTTGCATAACTATGGCAGTTTCTCCCTCCCAACCTAAATTCACAGCTCCCCCTCCCTCTACCTGCTAGACCCCCTTGCAGCCCTCATTCTCCAACTACCTCACCTTGGTTCACCCCCTCCCAAACCCCCTCACAGCTAGGGGTTGCCCTCACACCCATCCACCTCATTTCCCCTCCCATCTACCTCATTTCCCATCACCTATCAGCACCCTACTCATGCCAGTTCGCAGGTAGCAGTAAAGGTCCGGGTTGCAGAGACTTCTAGGTCATCATCGCGAACCTCCTGGTGGCATATCTTATACCGACAAAAAGCTGGTCCAAGCAGCTTCACAGAAGAGGTGGTCCCACCTCCATCCATCATTCGTGCTGTTTTGAGGAGCAATTATTGCCAAACTGCACATCCTGGCTCTGGCAGACAACCTGAGGCCAAGTGTAGAAGCTCCCACGATCAGCCCTCTATGATTCCTGGAACAACTCTTGGCTGAGGCAAGCTCCCACTAGTCTTCTTTCCGTTCCCAGAAGAATGAGGTTAATCGGGCTTCGGAGCACCACATTCCAGAAGTTCTCCCCAACTGGCGTAGATTAACTTCACTGGTATCAAGTCAGACCCCCTATCACCTTTCTACTTCCAGCTCCCTATCCTAACCTCTTTCCAGAGCCCCGTTGGTCCCTGTTCGAAGCAGACTCTCCCATGATCGTGTCGACACCAACCCCTCCCTCATCAAAGTTCAGAAGAGCCCGGGGCACCCTTTTCTCAGGCGACTTCGATTCTGGACAGATAGTGCTGCATAGGATCAGTCAAACTTGCAGAAGCTCCCATGACCAGCCCTCTGCGATTCTTGGAGTGAGTCTTTGCTGAGACGAGACCCTACCAGTCCTATACTATTTCCAAGGAGGAGGAGACCATTTGAGCACCAGAGCACCACGTTCCAACCTTCCCCGTGGATGTGCGCAGGTAGTCTCGCCAGAACCAGGTTGGACCCTATCCTATTATTCAGCTCGCCATCCTGTACTCTGACCTCTTATGGGTTCTCCGTCAGTTTCTTATTGAAGAGGACTTCTCCATGGTCGCATCGACACCAGCCTTGCCATCATTAGATCCCGAGAGAGCTCGTGGTGGTAGTTTTCTCAGGCCCCTGTGGTTTTGGGTCAGACGGGGCCGAATCAGACCTACCCTAGTCCCAGGCTTGCCATGACCATAGCCAGACTCCGATCAATCCACAGCTCTGCTGGCGCATGCCTGGAACATTCCCGGACATTTCTACGTTAGTCTCACCTTCATCAACGATCGGAGGTGATCGTGGCAACCCCACAACCAGCTCGATGTCCCTGCTGAACTGACATCGGGGCAGAACTTGGTCCCTGGGTGATCAGTCTTCGCCATCCAATTCCCCACCCCCTCACCTGGTTGACTGACCGCCCCTCCATATGTGAAGGTAGTTTTGATTGTAATCCTTTAACCCCCACCCCTTGTCCATCCCTCCCGCATGAGGTGTAATTGTGTACCATTGCAATTTTCAGGTCGAAGCTACACCATCGCAGCGTGTGGGTGCGTACCCACGCCTCCCCGCTCACCTTCATCTCCGGCTGGGATCGGCGTCTTCAGGCCGATCAAGTGAAATCCTGGTCACTTCCTCTACTGGTTTACCTTTGATTATTTAGTATTACTTTTTAGCTCTGTCGAACGGCGAGTGAGTGCCCGTTCCAAATTTTCATTCATCGAGTGCCACCGCGGAGTGAGTTGTGAGAGATACCCTACATCCCACACCCTTGACATGCTGGCCGCCCACTGAATTGGGCATCCCAGGGCCTTGGGGGTCCATCCCAAGCTAGCCACAACCCCAGAGCGTCAAGGTCCCACTTCGGACCCTCACCACCATCGCCGCATTGCCCTCGGGAACTTGTGTGTGCTACGCGGGTGAGCCCACTTGAGTGAAGTCGCCGGTCCATTGCATTGCTTGCGAGTCTAGGACCTAGGGTCATAGTGTCACTCCCTTAGCGTAAGTCCTTAACAACAAAAGAGGTATATCAAAATACATAGCCAGAAGGATCAGTTAGGTCGGTCTGGAAAGTGACCTTTCTAGCGTCGAGGAAGCCTTTGGGCTCGTCCTTTCCCTCGTACCGTTTGTTGTTTAGGAATAACGATTTGGGCGTCCATTTTCCCCTAGGTCGTCTCACGTAACCGGTGCAGTGCCAATACCACCTGTCGGGTGCTGATCACCCACTCCGTGTATAAAGCTGCACCTGGTTCTTGCTGATAAGGAAGGGCGTAGGCCACCCCTCTGCTCAAAGGCACCAGAATCAAATGGGAGTCCCTCGTAGTGCTGTCAAAAGGAAGCCCATCCTTGCCCCTACCGGGAAGGTACGGTAGGGCCCTCTTAGCCCCCTCCAGCTGCATGACTATGTCCCCGTCTGGTTGGCCAGTGAAGCTGAACAGTAAGGGTGCCATTGGGTTCACAACTGTGCCCCACGCCACCAGCCCAGGAAATAACAAACAGGCCCACACACTGAGGTAGTGGGTCAATAGAAGCAGGCTCCACTCACGTGGAGCAGGGTGCGTTGCCAACACGCCCAGCCCCTGATAGATGTTGGCCAGCACCACAGGAGCTAACGCCAACCTTTGCCCCTCTGCCAGTAGGCACGCGGGCCACAAAAGCTCAATCCTCAGCAGACTGACATCCCCGTGTAGGACCACAAACGTCGCCAGCTAGTATGCTAAGTGCGCTACCAAATGTGTCACGTCTGACAACCCATGGGGGTTCCACCCCTCTCGTGGTGTGTATATCTACCTGGAGTTCACTTGGTGCCACAACTGCACCTCTGTGAACTCCTGCCAAGGAGTTTTGTCTCTCGCAAACTCCTGATAAAAGTAGAAGGGCCCATTGTAGAAGTGATGGACCCACACATTCAACAGCACCCTGGGAGTCTGTGCGGCTTACTCTCTCCTAGCCAAGGCCAAGTCTCTTTAGGTCTTAACTAGATACCAATAGCTATGGGAAACTTGGTATCGCCCCTACCCATCAGTGTGGCTGCGGTGGAGGTCATCCAACACTACCTCCTCGTACCCCTCGCCGCTGATCGACACACCAGAAATCTGAAAAAGTGACCACAGATCCAGTGAAGTCTCTCCCTCTGTTGTCACCACCGTGTGCCACTGGCAGTTGAAGCTCTCCAACAATGCCTATATCAACCCCGTGTAGTAGGGTTAATCACACAGTGCCGCAGTCACTGCATATCTGATATCAACCCTATCTAGAAGCACCCTATAATGGTGCACGATCCTCATCAGCCACTCGGTCACCCCCTGATGGTACCTGTACGAAGGGATCACTACCCAGAGGCCATACCCGCTAACAACCATCTACCAAAGAGTCCAGTCTAAAAGGCTGTGGTCGTCGTACCTTCTCTAACATATTGTAGCCCTGACGGCTCAAACACCAACCCCAGAGTCCCCACTGTCTCAACCCGGTGGTGACTGTGCAAGTCCCAGGAAGCGGGACCCAACACTCTAACACAGACACCGAACTGGTCCACCTTGCTGTAGAAGGGCAGGCACTCAGCACTGGGCAACTGACGCTGCCTCTAGTAGTCCATCAAAAAGCTCGAAAAGCCGTAGAGGGCGACCCCATGCAGGCTATCCCTGCCCACCAGAATGGCCCGCTCCAGTCGGCGGTGCTCTCCAGTAACACGGGAATGTCCTTCCTCCATGCCAGACGGGACAAAGCTCTTGATGAACTCGAGCAAATGGTGATCCAGCAAAAACACTACTAGGTAACCTCCAGCACGATCATAAGTAGAAATCCCACTTGTCTCTGAAATTTGGGCCAACTCTACGGTCTCGGCTCCACTCACCCCCTCTCCGACGGGGCCCTCAGCTACCAGCATGCATCCCAAGTTGAGCTGGTCCACACTGGCAATAGTGACAATGGACGGGCCCAGAGGATGTAGGGGCCACTCGGCCTCCTCACCCAATGATACTCCTCGCGGGCCACACACCTCGGCACCCGCTTGTCTCTGCCGAATCTTGCCATAGCTGCAAAATAGATTGCACAAAAATGGTAAGCGTACCAGAAATCAACATATACAAGATAACAAAAGAAATGCACATGAAGTGTCAAAATACAACTACAACAGCCCAGAACGAGGAGCTCACGAACCGTACACCCTTGTCTCCACCTCCGATGCATGCCCGTGGGGGGATTTATTGTACCCAGATAATTTCCCAGCAAAACATTAAGAAATAGGGGTTTGGGAATTTCCCTGAACACCGTTAAGGCATGGGCTACCCAATCCCTCCCATGGCTCACCGGGCCCAACCAAGGGTCCCAACCAGTTAGCTATGACCCACGGCGACATCAACAATTGGTTGGGGTTACCCCCAATCACTCAGTTTGTGGGTTCTCTCGTGTTCTACACAGCCACATTCATGCAGTGAAGCCACACGTCTCGGCCGGCGAAGGCGAGGGCCCCGACCACCCATGGCTGGTCCGCCTGGCCCTTCTATCTAGAAGGCGTCCACCGCACCTGCAAAATGAGAAAACTGCATCAGCATCATAATCGTATAGGAATGCATTTAATCAAAGAGTCTGAGTTTAGAATCATACTGAGGCATACGGCAGAGCGTCAATGTCATCCTGCAACTCCTTGACGTGTTGTCTCAGGGAGCCAGTCTCTCGAGGTGCTACCCACCTCCGTGCTATCGGGAGAAGCCCAAGGCGGGCCTCCTCCCCTCTGCCTAGTGCCCGTAGGTACACATAGGCCCAAACCTGCATCACAGTAGCGCATCAGCATTTAGAAATCATATAGAAATCAGGTGGTCAAAACTAGGGTAAGAGTCATACCTAGAGTAAGGGGGAGAAGCCCCCGAGCATGGTCCGATGAACCGTCGAGCTCAGCATGTCGAACAAGAAGGCTAGGACTGCCGCTCCCCAGGCGTAGTAGCCTACATGGTCGAGCTCCTCGAGGAAGGGGAGGAAGCGACAGCTCATCGCGTCCGCCCGCGTGGACAAAAGAAGCCGCTCGAACATCAGCATCAGAAAACATTACAGCACTAGGTCGGCCTCTGCTCCTGGCTGCGCGGCTACTCTCGGTCTGGCCAGGTCCACCAGGCGCTGCAGGTGCTGCTCCGGCTCCTCGCCAACTGCTATGCCCGCCCGTCGCAGCCCTAGGCTGTCCTGCAGACTCGCCCGAGGGAGGAGGGTCGACTGCCTCTCGGGGCGCCGAAGCTTTAGGCCCAGGAGCTCCCGAGCCATCCCCCGGTAGTCGGAAAAGGTGGTCCCACTAACCGGTAGCCCCTGCACTCGCAGGCCAGTGAGCCTGGCCACATCCTCCAGCGTGGGGACCATATGCCCCCATGGGAAGAGGAAGGTCCGACTCGCTGGATCCCAGCGGTCGTGCAGAGCGTAGAGCAAGGGTGTGTCAAATCGACACACCTCAATGCTCAAGAATGAGGCGAACCCCATGGCAGTCAGCCGCTCCCGCTGGAAGTCCGGTAGTGCCAAGAACACTGTACGGACTTGCAGCCATGAGATGCGGGTCCTGCGCTTCCCCTACATTATTCACCCATTATTCAAGCAATTAATAAATTAATTTAAGAAAGAGGAGGAGAGGAATAATGATAATAATGATAATAATAATAAAAAAGAAAGAAAAAGAAAATAAAAAGAAAAGATCAAAGTTTCTTTCCTAAGAGATGGGCGGTCCTCATAGGACCACACATCACTATATATGGTCAAGGCTAGACCGTTTATGTCTGGGGGTTGGGCAGCCTGTCTTGGGCCGCAGGGAATTTGTACGGTCTAGGGCGAACCGCATGACCTTTGTGCGGCACCCTAAGGGCCGCTCTTCGTATCCTATTTTCTAAGTTTTGTACGGCCGTTCCTGGGCCGCACGGGGTTTGAACGGCCCGATGAGGACCGCATGATCTTTGGACGGCCCCCTAGGGACGGCCTTTCCTATGTCGGTTCATTGATTTCATGTGGTCACCCATGGACCGCACGAGTGTTGTACGGCCTACTATAGACCGCATGAGTTTGTGTGGCCATCTATGGTCCACCCATCCTACGGTGGTTGTCAGGGTATGAACGGCCGTGCTTAGGCCGTATGTGGGTTGTGCAGTCCTATGTGGACCACATGTTCTTGGTTGTACGGGCAGTTTGAGACCGCACATCCGTCGTCTTCCTCAATGACGGCAGAGGTCTTCCTGATGTGACACAACCTAGGACGTAAGCAAGCAAGCACTCACGCAATCCGAATGGGCCGAAGACGGCGGCCAACTCACACGGCAACTAGTGGCTCCATCACAAGGAAAGAGAAAGCTACTCTATCGGGGTCTAAAATAATGCCATAGTTTTATAAAATAACGTAAACATGGCGAATATGCACTACTGAATGCATGAGGAACTAAACATACCCTATTTAGAATGCCAGAAGGTATAACGGACCAAGTTGGGGCCGTTACCTGATATAACAAATTAGGGCAGGGGCGTTATATGGTACATAACGCACCTCTCTCTATCCGTTAAACTCACCTGAACACCTATGTGAACACAAGCACACAGACATGTAGACCATAACGCACCACCACTGGGGCATTATGTTCAGTATAATGCACCTACCCCCATGCGTTATACTCAATTGAACAATGGCGAGAAACCAAGAATACAGATCATAACGCACCAAGTATGGGGCATTATGCTCAATATAACGCGCCTCCCGTGGCCCGTTATACTTAACCGAACAATGCAATGTAACCAGAAATGCAGGGCATAATGCGCCAAGCATGGGCGTTATGCTGAGTATAACGCGCCTCCCATGGCCGGTTATACTCACCCGAACTGAGATCAGAAACCATAGAAACATAACGCACCAAGGCTGGTGCGTTATGAGGATATAACGCATGGGTCTGAGTCCATTAAAGTCACCCGAATGCTAAGAATCAACAAAAAAAATCATAGTTTTAATGCATAATATAATGCACCAGATCTGGGGCGTTATACAACTATAACGGATCTACCCTACACCGCCATGCTAACCGCCTTACTGGTCAACGATCAACGACCGGTCAATCGTCAAATGACGGTCCAATGGGGGTCCGTTAAAGCCACCCGAACGTGAAAAATCTACAGAAAACTCATGACCATAACGGTCAGGGAAGGGTGCGTTTTACTAACCACCTATCTACCATGTGCATGAACATAACGGACCTGGGGTGGTCTGCCGTGAGGGCATAACACGCCAGATGCGGTGCGTTAAACACATAGCGGTCACTGGTGTGACCGCCATGCGATCTGGGCGACGAGCAGGTGCGGTTTGAAACCGAACCATGCCCCGGTCGATAGAAATCGACGGGTTCGCTTACAAAACCTATAAAAAATGTAAAACCTGCTATGCCATACATCCATGCAAGCCAATAGAAGCTGAAAAATGTAATTAACATGTCCATCAACAATCAAAAATAAGAATTAACATATT
Organism: Amorphophallus titanum; assembly: GCA_024336825.1. Classification (NCBI taxonomy): domain Eukaryota; kingdom Viridiplantae; phylum Streptophyta; class Magnoliopsida; order Alismatales; family Araceae; genus Amorphophallus; species Amorphophallus titanum. The sequence continues at coordinate 9,862,301 of JANBPO010002302.1, forward strand.
TTTATCACTTTTAGGGAAAAACTAAAAATAGACATTAACTAGGTCAAACGGCTGTGGATGGATGTGCAAGTGGTATGGAAATGATCCTAGTGAGGAGGTGAATCCATCTCCCTATCTCTGACACGACGAGGAAGCTGATCCGATGCCAAACAGATGAGGAAGGCAATGGCGACCTCCCGGCTTCACGCACCTCCACGCTCCGCGGATCGAGGGAAGAAGGACATTTACGCGATCCTCGCGACACGACCTTCCCAACGGCACGTCCCGTGCCTCGATCAGTGGCTATTTAGATCAAAACTGAGTGAGGAGAAGAAAAGCCCCAAAATTAGGCCTAAAATTCACCAAAAAGAATTTTGCACGAAAAATGAGAAAAACGTCCACCATCGGTGACACATGAGGCGTCAAAATGCTCTTGGCAAGACAAGGAACACATTTCCCTACCTCGATCACAATGAAGCCCGTAAAATGGTGCAGATCAGATGACAGGGCGTCGCTACTCTTGTCGACCCGTCTCGTCTCCACACTCCCCGAACCACAGAATAGAGGGTACCACCTCGACCTACTCATCGAGCCCGTTCCAACGGTGCTTCCCATGACCCGGTCCGACGTCGTTTCGATCGAAACCGAGAGAGATTGGGAGAGGAGGAGAGAGAGCGTTTGAGGGAGAGAGAGAGGAAAATAGGTCTTGGCTTGACCTAGGAGTTTCATCTTGGCAAACCTCACCCTTGTGACAGGGGACATGCGGTGATGCCAATCAAAATATTGATCCATCCCAATCTCCCACTCAAGGTATTTGACAGGAGTGAGGGACCCATCAAAACTGGGAGCATCAATTTTGATGTTCCGTAGGATGATCTCCTCTTCATCGTAGCCTCTCCCTAAAGGTGCTCGACTATCTTGCTCCTTGCCTCGAGGAGCCTGATCCTGGCGGGCATGGTCTCTCTCTTCCCTATGGTTGACCATGGGGTCTCCACGATTGTTCAATCTTCCTTCTTCTCTCCTCACATGATCCTCTAGGGCTTAGATCCTTTCACCTAGCTCTGCTCGCAACTGGGCTATAGACTCTTCAATTTGAGCCGTAAGATGTTACTCGAGTTGAGCTAACATGGCATTCACGCCCTCCTGATTCATGGCTGATTGTAAGGTTGAACTGCACTCTAGACGGCCTGATGAATTCCTAGACCAACGTGGCATGCACGAGCTCAGACCTAAATGATGCAGTCCTGGGATCGATAATTATCAAGGTGGGGACCCAATTTGTTGGCTAATATGCAAAGGGTCAAGTTGAAGGGACCGGTCAAGGAGTTGCTCACCCGTAGGCGTAGTAGTTGTAGAACTACCTCCTGACAATTAGGGTGCCCTAATGTGATAGTTTTAGGGCCCTAAGAATGGGTACATACAAGCTCTCTCTCTCCGTTCACAGCGATTCACTCAGGAGACAGGTTGTCACGCCCGGAGCGCGGAAGGAACCCGGAGTGTGTGACGAGTTTATATTGATCATGTCAAGCAGAGTGTTAGTGTATTCGACACAAAGACAGAGTGCACAAAAGTAAAGATAACCCAATCCTTTATTCATTATAGCTTGAAATACTTCCACTACAATCTCTTAAAGGAAGTACTAGGGCTTAATAAAAATTAAAAGTACAATAGTTGACGCAAGAAGATAGAAAGACAGGACTAATTGACGCTTTGATAGATGAAGTAGCTCTAATCTCTTCACTCTTGACCTTCCCCATTTGATTGTGTCTCATCATCGGACTTACCTGAAAAATAGGGGAATAGCATTGGGTGAGCGAACGCTCAATAGGAATTGTATCTCAAGGGTGAGCTTGCTTTAAATAGATTACATGTTACATGAAATGTAATAAGTTATGCATGCTCGCATAAAATGACAATAGAGAATGTATATCAAGAGGTAGTTGAGTGAACTAGCATGTCTTTCAAGAACTCATGTCAACAATTATCAAGATGATCAAGAACGTATATTCATGATGTCATGTCAAGAATTGACTATCAAGTTTCAAGCAAGTAAATAAAATACCCTTTCCAGATCATACAAGTCATGTCATGTCAAGTCAATTACTTGATTGTGGAATGTCATTTAACTAGAATGACAAGCACTTCGGTGCAATGCCACACTGTGATCATTACAACTCCCATGGGCACAAGTACTTTCGGGTGCTCCTCCAAGGACCAGATCGGGCCCTTATATGCGCAAGCATTCATCATGTATTTTTTGACATCCACTATAGTTATAGCCAATATAGAATTCCAAAGGAATAATCTTGTAGGAACTTTAAGGTAGACCTTGAGGAATAGAATCACAAGGATTGAACATGATGTGTAAGGACGTACTGCGATAGTATCGGTATAATCACGATTAACGTTAAAAGCTAGGTGGAATCGGCTCCCTATTAGGTGCCTTGTCATTAAGAATGAGCGCACATAAACACATGGTCGCTCGTTCTTGTACATGATAAGGTAGATAGAATTAGTGTCCACAAGTATGGCACATAATTCTTAAAGAATATTAATGGTATGGTGTGGAGGGTGGAGCAGTACAAACTCTCTCTCTCTAGCTCTCGCCTCCACCCTCCTCTCTCTGTCTCTCTCTCTCTCCTCCCCTGTCGCCCCGACGGTGAGCTCGTGGTGGGGGCATCGACCCCCATGCTGCGCTCGGAGCTGAGCTCTGAACCTCCTCCTCGGCACGCTGGTGGGATGAGGAGCCTGATACATAGGTAGTGCTGGCAAAGGCGCTCGAGTGACCCGCCACTCGGGCTCTCTCACGTCCCCACTGTAGTCGCTCCTCTGTCACCCGTAGCCGCTCCTGGACTACGGCGAGCTCCATCTGGACGGCGACGAGCTCAGCTCTCTCACGGTCCCACTCCGTCCTCTCGCGGTCCCGCTCCTCGCGCTCCTAGGCACGCTCTCTATGCTCGATCTCGAGGTGGATGCGAAGGTCCTGAGCATCCCGAGGCACCTCCTTGCGGTGGCCCGCTGCTGCGGTAAGACAGGCCACCTCCTCCTCCAGTTTCACAACCCGTTGGTCACGGATGGTGAGCTCTGCACTAGCCAAAGCGTCTCGAGTGCTCACATCCCGTAGCTCCGCCTCCTGCATTCAATAAGTCAACTATCAGTTTCAAATTCTAATTCAACACATACTTAATTGAGATTAATGTTGTTGACTTACCCGTGCCGCGAGGTCGCGCTCCATCTCCTGCTGGCCCCGAGACCGCTCAAGCTCAACGATCCGCTCATCGCGGGAGGCAATCTCTGAGCGCGCCACTGCTAACTGCCTCTTCGCCTCTGTTATCTCTACTGCCTGCATCACATTACATTATTATTAATCTTTGCAAAATTGAAGAATATCATGAACATTATTCAAAATAAAACTCACTAGCGCGCTGCGGTCGCGATGCTGTCTCGCCACACAGGCGAGCGCATCTTGGAGCTCCTCAGTCTAGATAAGGGCATAAAAGAAAGTGATAAGATTCCATAAATAAATAATGGCATGATTGAATCTTTGAGTTTTAAGGGCTTACCCGTGCGGTGAGATCCCGCTCAGCCTCCTCAGCCCGAGCAACTACGCCTACGAGCTGCTCCTCCAATTCCCCGGTCCCGGTGCTCGATCCCCTCGAGCTCGAGGCATCGCCGGTCCCCCATGCTACCGCTCCCTGCTGCACATGCTGCATCCAAAAAGAGATCCTCAGAGGCTAATCATCAATAAAAAAAATCAGGAATTCACGTGCATTTAATCTAACCACTCACCAAGGTCTCCAAGTCAGCTCGGGTGGTCGCCAGCTGGGCCTCCTGGCTGCGTAGGTGAACTTGTGCATCCATGGCTACTAGGTCCCACGCATCCTGCATTCATCACATCATTAGTTGCATAAATAAACATGCATCATATAGGAAAAAATGTATTTTTATTTACTCACCCCCAAGACCCTCATATGGGGCCTGCCGCCGTAGACCTCCCAGAAACGGCGAAGGTACTCCAAGCTGTCAGGTGCCTGGGAGGTCACCTGGGTGCCGCCTCGCTGCCAATCCACGTACTGGTCCGCGAATCGGATCCTCCAGTCCGTGGCCTTCGTCTGGCCACGGGTCTTCCTGCCAATCCCGCGAGGCTCCGCCGCCTCGACCCACTCCAGGTGGAGGCCGAGGGTCCTCATGACCAGTTGAAGGCGCAGGGGCTCAATCTCGTTCAGGCAGTGGAGCCAAATCTCCCGCCCAAATAGAGGTCGACCCGCGGTCACCTAGGACTGACCCTCCTCGGTCATATCCAGGTATGGTCTCCAGATGACCTGCATTCATCATCAAAAAATAGTTAGTCAAATAAACATCACATCATAAGCATACATTCATTTCATTTAGGTCATAAGAAATGTACCAGTGAGGGAGGGAAGTCACTGACGTCTTATGCTGTGCCTACTAGCATCTTGTCCACGTCACCTACCGCAAGGACTAGGCCGAGATCAAGACACTGTCAGAACCAAAACAATACCATAACGTGAGCGACTAGTAAGGGTCACGTCTAACGACGTAAGTCAAAAGTCCCTGACCACGTGTGCACACCCTGGCTATCATCTAAGGCAGGCCTCTAGCTAGTATTCCCCCTTCGAAGGATGCTACGGTTGACGAGGGGCCCACGGAACTAGCCTAAGAACCGTAAACTGGGAAAGTGCCCAACTACAAGAGCTGTCACATCGAAGCGTGTCGTAAGGCTACGACTAGTGGAGGCTCACAATACACAGAGACTCAAAACACGAGTGTGGAAGTACAGACAGGCAAGAGAGCACTATCGCACATACTCTGAAGCACCAATGGCAGCATAGCCACTGCCGACAACTCAGGACAAGGCAACTAGACATACTCACGTAACGATCCTTGAGTCAGACGACTCAGAGGCAAGATTGTCACAGACAGTAAAATAAGCCGCCAATCGGTCTACTCCTAAGCCAGAGGAAATGACGCTCTGCAGGAAACAACTTACGGAGACCCGAGGGAACATCGAGAACCATCAACACACCTGGATACACAAACCGAGGCAGGATGATACCTCGAGGTATCCAGAAATGCAGTCTCGAATTGGACAAAGCCACCAAGGCATACACAAGGTCACACGTCAACCCCTGGTCTCACTGGGTTGACCGAAACTCGACACGACACAAACACACAAAGACATACATAGCATGCGCAAGCACTCCTGGCCGTCCCATCATGGCCACTACCCTCATAGGATGTTAACAGACACCCACGGGTCATTGGCAAACCACAAGATCAAGCCAAGACAAACAAAAATCGGAGCGGTGGATAACGACTACACTCTGGGCAGAGCGAACCATCACTCAACAGCTAGGTGAACCCGACAGTCAAGGAATAGCTGCTGCAAGACCAGAGACAAAAACACTGGCAGGTCTAGATCAAGTCGTTAGGGTACTATCGCAGTCAAGGAAAAGACCGCACCCAGTCACCTGAACTGACTGATCCAGAAATCACCGACACATAGAAATCGCCCTAAAACACAAACCTAAGATAGATCAACACACGAACAGACATAGAACAGAATAATGGCATCACGGCCACAACAGGACTGTAACGCACCAGCATAGGGGCGTTACCTGCTCTGACGTACAAGGGTAGGAACATCAGGGCAACCAGACCTGAAATCCAATGCAGGCCATGTAACGCACCAGAATAGGCGCGCCACATAAGCATAACGCATTAGGATAGGGGCGTTATGGCCAACGGACCAAAAACTCAAATGAAGGGCATGTAACAGACCACCATAGGCACGTTGCACAAGCCTAACGCACTAGGACAGGGGCGTTAAAGTCAATAGACCCAAAACACTAACATGGACAAAAGGCATATAACGGACCAGGCTGAGTCTGCCATAGCCACATGGCGCATGGGGGTCGGCGCGTCACACCAACCACCATAGCTAGTCAAACGTCAGTCAAGCATAGCGTAACGGACCCACACAGGTGCGTTACCTAACCATAACGCACAGGGAGACATCCGTTACAACAAATCGACTGACACGATCTTTGAGGAAACATGGTCGTCAAAGGGTTGACAATAGCAGTAGGCCTCGAAAACCACCCGAACGTAACGCGCCAAGACAGGGGCATTATACTCACGTAACGGACCAGGTCTGGTCCGTCACACCAACAAAGCCTCAAAAGATGAAAAATGACGAACGGGGTATAACAGTCTATCGAGGGACCGTTATGCTTCTGACGGTCTCTGGAAGGATCGTTACATAAATTGTAGTAGGAAAGCAGGCTTCAAGGGGAGCCCAAGTCATCGAGTTGTAGCAATCATCACGGTGGGACATGATGGTCATCATTGCAGTAGGCTTAAGCCAAAAGGGTAGCGAGACAACGAGCTCCTGGTAGTATGAAGGCAGTGAGATTTATGGGTAGTGAAAGATAATAGAACAGCAGGTCGCAAGGACCCGGAGATTGTGAGATAGCAGGCTGTACAAGCCAGGGTAGCAGGCTAATAGACTGTAAGAGTCGGGATAGCAGGGTAGCAAGCCATAAAGGCCAAGGTAGCAGGATTCTGGAAAGTGATAATAACAGGCCATGGGGACGAGGGTAGTAGGCTAAAACGAGCCAGAGGCAGCAACCTATAAAAGCCAGGATCAGCAGACTGTAAGTTCTAGAAACGTAAAGCTTTATGAGCCAAGGGGAGCAGGCTATAGAAGCTAGGATAATAGACTTTTGGAGCCAAAATAGCAGGCTGTAGAAGCCAAGACAATAGGCTTTAGAAGTCAGAAATAGCAGGCTTTAGAAGCCAGGATTAGCAGGTCGTAGAGCCAGGAATAGTAGGTTACGAGAGCCAGGGACAACAGGCTATGAGAGCCAGGACAGCAGGCTTTAAGAGCCAAAACAGTAGGCTGTAGAAGCTAGGAACAGCAGGCTGTAGGAGCCAGGACAGTAGGCTTTAGAAGCCAGAAATAATAGGCTTTAGAAGCCAGGATTAGCAGGCCGTAGAGCCAGAAATAGCAGGCTATGAGAGCCAGGGATAGTAGGCTATGAGAGCCAGGACAACAGGCTATAGAAGCTAGGACAACAGGCTTTAAGAGTCAAAATAGTAGGCTGTAGAAGCTAGGAACAATAGGCTATAGAAGCTAGGAATAGTAGGCTACGAGAGTCAGAAATAGTAGGCTATAAAAGCTAGGATAGCAAGCTACGAGAGCTAGAGATAGCAAGCTATAAAAGCTAGGAATAGCAAGCTACGAGAGCTAGAGATAGTAGGCTATAAGAGCCAGGATAGTAGGCTGTAAAAGCTAGAAATAGCAGGTTGTAGGGACCAGGAATAGCAGGCTACGAATGCCAGAGATAGCAGGTTGTAGAAGCCAGGAGTACCAAGCTATGAGAGCCAGAGATAGCAGGCTATAGAAGCCAGGAATACTAGGCTTTAGAAGCCAGGAATAGCAGGCTATGAGAGCCAAAGATAGTAGGCTGTACAAGCCAGGATAGCAGGCTGCGAGAGCCAAAAAAAAGTAGCAGAGATAGCAGGCTGCGAAAGCCAGAAAGCAGTAAGGACTCAGGCTTGTGAAAGTCGAAAGGTAGTTTAGCCGAATCAAATGATAGTGGGTCTTAACCAAAGAGGCTAAGCCAGAATGTAAGATAGCTGAAATGTAGGATAGCAAGATTCAGCCAAAATGACTGAGCTAAGGGATGAAATAGCTAAAAGTCATGATAGCGGGCTTTGGCTAAGCCGAGAGATAAGATAACTGAGGTGTATGGTAGCAGGTTTCGGCCGTCATAGCCAAACTGAAAGGTGAGATGACTGGAGTTTACTGTAGCGGGCTTTAGCCGGAATGGCCAAGCTAGAAGATAAGATAGCTAAAAATTATGGTAACAGCTTTGGCCGGGATGGCTAAGCCGAAGATAGATTAGTGGTCACATGCTGTAGGGAAGCGGGCTTCCAAGCTGACATCCAGGAAAGCGGAATGCGAGTTGAAATCGAGGAGAGAGGGACTGAATAGTCATAATCAAGGGGAGCAGGCTTCGACGATGAGTCTAGGCCGTTGCGTTGCATTGATTATCGCAATGGGATGGGTGGATGAGCCCTGATAGCAAGCTTTGGCCTAAAATGGCTAAGCCGAGGGATGAAGTAGTTATCCGGGCACAAGAGAGAGCCGACCACCCTAGCTCACTACCGATTTCTCAACCGTGCACGTCCGTACGCTTCCCTCGATAGGGATGATCGCGAGCTTGCTTAGAGTTTAGGTCAAGTCGTGGTCCATCCCGCATCACAGAATTTCCGTACTGTTGCACCGTTGCTTTGTCGCATCCACGTGTCAACTTCCAGAACTGGTATGGTACACGAACCAAGTCGTAGGACCGTAGACTGGACGAACTAGGGCTGAGCGGGGTCATGGGACCGCCGGACTGGAGGGAGGGCGTGACCCCTAGGGAGTTCGCCCTCCCTGGGGAGCGCGGCCGCCCCTGGGGTGAACTGTCCCCGGGGCTGGTCGTAACCCCGAGGGATGGCCCTCGGGGGTCTTCTCCTGTCTGTTGGGGTTGTCCTTTGAGGGACACTAAGCTTCAAGGGATCAGGATAGGCCCCTGGGGGCCGTTGTTCTTCGGGTTATTGTAGTCACTCGCAAGGTGTTCGGGTAAATGCCCGACACACCCTGGATCGTCGAGCGACTTGGGTAGATGGCCGAGGGGCCCCAAGATGGGCCTCGGGTTGAAGAGGGGAGCTCGTGGGAGCTAAGAGGAGGCATTTTGTGGACGTAGGTCATGCCTCGAGCTATGTGCCACGTTGCACGACGGGTTTGCAGGGTAGCCTCGGGTTGGCCTGAGTGCTAAAATTAAGTGGCTTGTTGCCATGTGTCTGAGTGTCGGGGTTGGCCCTGACTTGCTGGGAGGTCGTTGTGGGACCCAGCTGAGGTGCTGGAACCACGGGGTAGTCCATGGTTTGGTGCAGATGGGCTGGAATACACGTGCCCACAAGGTGTTCAATAGAATGTCGAACACACCCGTGCGAGCTGTATACGTGCTCGGTAGGCCTTCAAATCCTGTGGTTGACTGTGTTAGGTCTCCCTTTGACCTTGGAGGGTTGCCAAAAGTGTTTCAGGGTGGGCCCTCGGCCCTTTTCACTGGGTGCCACGCGGCGTGGCTTAGTGTTGGGGCGCCCCCGAGTTGGCCCGGGAGGCGACATGAGATGCGAGGAAAGCCCGTATGAGAGTGGTCGGGGTTGCCCCCGGGCAGTTGCTTGTGTCGCCATGTGTGACAGCAAGCTGGTCAGGGCCTTTGTAGGGTCCTACAGAGTTGTAGAAAGGGCTAGGTAGTCCATGCCTTGAAGGTGTTCGGGAAAATGCCCGAACCCTTATTTCTTGTTATCTCGTAGGGAAATAGTCTGGGTACAACAACTGCCAGCTATAGGACTTTGAATATTGCCTTTCATGACCTCCTCTTCCATCAGAGAAGTAAACCCCTCCATTACAATTGTGAATAGGTAGGGTGATAATGGATCACCTTGTCGGATCCCATTGTGGCTATTGAAGAAACCCTTTGGTGTGCCATTCACCAAAATAGAAAATGTTGGGCTGTCAATTCAGTTGGATATCCAATCAATGTAGGCGGTTGAGAAGCCCATCTGTTTCATCAGATAGTAAAGGTAGCTTCAGTTAACTGATTCAAAGGCTCTCTTAAGGTCAGCCTTTATACTGTTGAGTAGTGGATGTCAGATCTAGAGGGGAGGGGTGAATAGATCTACCCCTCTTTTCGCAACGCAGTCATCTTTATAGCTAGTTAAAACAAGTTGCAGCGGAATAGAACTAGCTAATCGAATGACAGTACGATTTACTTGGTAAGATAAACTAGTTATATAACGATTCGAATCGATTCGAGCCTAAGCATGCATCTAGAACGAATCAATCACACAAACACACCACGACACAATAGATTTTAAGGTGGTTCGGACTGAATCCCCAGTCCTACGTCCACCCCTCACCAAACCCCGGTGAGGCTTCACTCTCTGACCGGGGCTTTATGGTGAAGCCTACGGTTGGCTGTTAGCGGCCCACCATTGCTGTGGTGGTCGATTTTTCTTAGGGAATGCTGGCATCATTTGTTGATCACCTGTAGGGGTGCATAGGCCATGCTGAGCTTTGACTGCCATATGTTGCGCACTTGTCACACCTTTGAGGTGCTGTGGCTGGAGTCGTGTCGTGGACTTGTCTCGATGAGGCATACTAGTCCATCGGCGGTGAAGACCTGGCACACCTAGATGTGTCGGCCTGGTGCTATTGGAGATCAACCTTGGTGAGGCGTGTTGACTGGGTGTTGCTAAGGGTCGGCCTTAGAAAGGGCCGTTGACCTAGTGTTGTTGGAGGTCGGCCCTGGCAAGGGCCGTTGACCTGGTGTTGTTGGAGGTTGGCCTTGACAAGGCATGTTGACTGACTGTTGCTGAGGGCCTGCCTCAGGGAAGCATGTCAGCCTGGGGTTGCTGTAGATCCGCCTCGGCGAGGCAATTTTATCTGAAGTTGCTGGAGATCCGCCTCGGTGAGGCATCTTGGTCTGAGGTTGCTGGTGACCTGCCTCGGCGATACATCTTGACCTAAAATTGCTGGAGATCAGCCTCGACGAGGCGTCTTGATTTGAGGTCGCTAGAGATCCGCCTCGGTGAGGCATCTTGGTCTGAGATTGCTGGTGACCTGCCTCGGTGAGACGTCTTGGCTTAAAATTGCTGGAGATCGGCCTCGACGAGGCATCTTGATCTAAGGTCGCTGGAGATCGGCCTCAGTGAGGCATCTTGGTTTGAAGTTGTTGGAGACCTGCCTCGGTGAGACATCTTGGTCTGAGATTCCTGGGGATCTACCTCGGTGAGGCGTCTTGGTCTGAAGTTGCTGGGGACCTGCCTCAGCAAGGTGTCTTGGTCTGAGATTGCTGGGGACCTGTCCCGACGAGGCGTCTTGGTCTGAGATTGCTGGGGACCTGCCCCGGTGAGGCGTCTTGGTCTGAGATTACTGGGGACCTGCCTCGGCGAGGCGTCTTGGCCTGAAGTTGTTGGGTTTGCCCCCAGAGAGGTGCATCGGGTTGAGATCATATTCAGCCCACCCATGCAGTGTATGGCCAAATGCTAATGCTACCAGCTGACCATCATGGTGGAATACCCGAAGTCGGGGCACGTGCCCCCTAAAGAGTACAATGACCACAAATGATGTTAGACACATAATCATTAAAATGTGTTAGATTGTACATGTTAGTGTGCTGGTTGATCGCCGAGGTATATCGATTGGGATTTTTGCTCGACTGATTGCTGAGGTATGTCGACTGGGAGCCCCGATCAGCTGGTCACTGAGGCACCGCTGACGGGATTGTTGCTCGCCGACCATTGAAGCGTAATGATCAGAGAGTGTGATAGACCAACCCTCAGGGGTGCATTAGTCTAGGGTTGCCGTGGACAGGCCTTTGAGGGATGTCCGTTTGGGAGGCATCTTGATTGGTTCATGTGGTTTTTATTGTATGTCCGCTTACGAGGCGAAGTGACCTATTCTTGGCAACTGGAAGTTGAAGGCTGGGAGCTAGGTACTCAGAGTAGAGACCTGCCTAGCTAAGGCATGTTGGTCTATTACTGGACACTGGAGGTCAGAGGATGGAGACTGAAGGCAAAGATTTGAGTATTGGGACTGGAGATTATAACTCAGATACGGGAGGTTGATTACTGGGGCTGGGAACTGGGAACTTGGGGCTAGAAGTTGGATGTTGGTACTGAAGGCTGGGATTTGGAGGCTGGATAATGGGACTAGAGACTGGGTACTGGGGTTGGGAGTTAGAAGCTGGAGACTAGAAACTGGATATTGGATTTGGAGGGCTAGATGAGGATTTTACCACTTAGTTGGTTCCACTGTACCCTTGTTAGATAGTATACTTTTCAACCTTACTACCTTATTTTTCATGCAAGGTGGGGTCTACGGGACCCCTACTGACCCTATGAAATGAGGCTCATCCCTTGCGTATTTTCACCGTGTTTCAGGTGAGGCCGGACCTTCAGGAGGCGCGACAGGTGTTCAGTGCGGTTCCAGTAGCCGAGGTTAGTGCCAGTTGCCAGAGCCGAGTATGCCCCGTGTACTTGTACTTTACTTTCATACTTGTACCTTTCTTTCTGTTGACTGTACTTTTATTTGGACATGAGATGTACTGGACCTTGTAACAGATTATTTATTTATTTAATTTCTACACCATTATGTAATTGATCATCGTGCTATCTCTACGGTTACTTTAGCTTCTTACACACTCTCACACCATCCTTTTATCCCTTCTGAGTCTTTGGGCTCGTGGGAGACGGGCCGAGATTCGGGTCGCACCGGTTCCTTTCCGGTACTCGGATCCCGGATCATCACAGCTGGTATCAGAGCGAGGTTGTGAAGGTGTATAGGAATCTGAAATGACTGCAGTGGTCCAGAGGTCCATGAATGTCTTGTACAGTCGGTGACTGACCCTAAGCCCGTGTGTTTTATTGATTTGTGGATTATTTTTCTCGATGCTAGGTGTTATGGCGCCACAGAGGAGGACTCGTTCCCAGCAGGGAAAGTTTGGTGATGGTCCGGAGGAGCAGAGCAGAGCTTCAGTTCCCGAGGGCATAGTTGGAGGTGCGCGAGCCCCAGGGATGGAGGATTTCTTCTGTGGTATGTTTGAGTATGTGCTTCAGCGACAGTCGGGAGCTCAGCAGCAGGTAGGCTAGCAGCAGCAGGGAGGTGATGCTGGCGAGGGTTCGTCATCTCGAGGTGATCGTGGTTGTGTGCTAAAGGAGTTCCTGCAGTTTCAGCCACCTCCTTTCAGCGGGCAGCTGGATCCCAAGGTGGCCAGGGAGTGGCTGGATGACATGCAGAGAATCTTCAGTGCGATGGAGTGTACTGAGGAGGTGCAGGTGGTGTTGGCTATGCATCGTCTTCAGGGAGCAGCCCAGACTTGGTGAACATCAGAGTGGGGTGCAGCGTTCCAGTCTCATCCTCTTCGGAAGATTGTGTGGCAGGAGTTCGTCATGACTTTTGAGCGTGCCTTCTGTCTGTCTTTTGTCAGTTCACAGAGGTTGCGCAAGTTCATGGAGCTGACCCAGGGTGACATGTCAGTGATGCTGTACTGCTCCATGTTTATCGAGTTGGGCCGTTATGCTTCCTACATCATGGCGGACGAGGAAGTGAAGACTGAGAAGTTCATTGGTGGTATGAGGGTAGAGTTGAGGCATCATCTTCTTGCGTTGGGTTTGACTACCTTGGACGTAGCTTGCAGGGCAACATCGACATTGGAGAGAGATTTGCAGAGGGTTCGAGGGTAGGGCAGTGCTGGTCAGGCGTAGATAGGTTTTGGTCAGCCGATGGAGGTTCAACAGCAGAGTACTGTCCAGTTCTCAGCAGGTGGTTCTGTGGTGATGCAGTCTATGGCCCCCGTGCCGGAGTCGTCATCCTTCAGCTCAAAGCTCAAGAAGTTGCTTAAGGAAGCGGGCTTTGGTGGGAAGTGTCGGAGTCGTAAGGGGCAACTGCAGCAGGAGTCGTCGGGCAGTGTTCAACAGTCGGTAGCTCTTCAGCATCAGAGTTCAGTGAGTGGTTCTCGGGACGGGTGTCCCAGGTGCGGCGGTTCTCATCCAGGCAGGTCGTGTTCAGCGCCCGTGGTTTGCTTTAGGTGTGACCGGCCGGGGCACATGGCACGTAACTATCCACAGAGATCGCGTTAGCAGCCCGAGTTTCAGCAGCAGCAGTAGAAGTGTTTTGGCTAAGAGGGTTTGTGTGATTTGTTGCATTTGTTATGTACTCAATTAGCAAAACATTCATTTTTTTCTTTGTGTGGCAGGTGACTTGGACTCCTTATGTGATGGAGGATACTACCCTTCAGCCATGGGTGAGGGAGGGGCGAGCTTGGTTCCGAAGAGATACGGTGTTGTTCTGCGTGAACCTGAGGGAGCCGCTCTTCCTTCTCCTAGTGCAGAGGACGTTGGGGTGGCATCAGCTGCTAGTGGCGATTCCAGCCAAGCACGAGTTAGATCGGGGACTCCGTTGGACCTTGACGAGCTATCAAGACTGGGCCTCCCGCTACCGTGCTGAGGCAGAGACACTACAGAAGGGGCCCTCACTGGAGCATGACTGAACCGTGAGGAGTAGCGAGGCTTACTTGGCAGACTACCGGGACCAATATGCTGGACGACTTCGTCTCGACACTCGAGAAGTGAGTTACTCTCTTAGCTTTCAAATGTAATGTTCTTATTCAACTTCTGGGGCTAAGTGAGTTTGTGACTTGATGTGCAGATGCCCGAGACTAAAACAGTGAGGATTCTCAAGGATCAGATCGTCGTCCTTGACCAGATGATCGTGAACCTACGACATGAGATCTGAGAGAGGGTAAGTCAAAGCAAATTAATTGATCTTGAATTTGGAATTGACTGGATTTGACTAACTGCTTGCCCCTTGTGTTGGTAGCGAGGGGAACTGGCCTATGTGCACGTGAGAGCGGGTGGAGAGGCCGGCCCATCGTTCTGAGCTGACATTGTGGATGAGTTAGAGCATCGCCTAGCTGGGGCCATCGAGCGAGCCGAGGAGTGAGAGGCCGAGCTGGCCGAGGCGGTAAGAACCTAACACTCAAGCTGAAAGTAATTCTCTTCTTTATCATCTTTGCCTATTTCACATGACTGTTCATTTTCTGCAGAGGAGGGAGCTGGCAGCCAGCCTGGCGGATCATCGGGAGCAGGAGGCCTGCATTAAGGAGCTGACTCGCGGACTAGGAGAGACGAGCACGATTGAGCGGCTCGATGGTCGCCTTGCTAAAGTGAAGGAGAGAGAGGCCAAGGCACATGCTCGAGAGATGGCGATGGTAGTGAAAGAGCAGTGAACTCGTGATCAACTGGAGGCCTTGCGACGATGGGTGCTGCGAAGGTATTAGGGCAGGGGTGCCCCAAGAGAGAGAGTTGGAGCTGTGACTCCTTCTGAGTCACTGCAGACCATAGGAGACGTGCACTTCATGATGGATGAGCTCATGGGTATGGTGCAGTCTCCCGCAGGACAAGAGGCGATTCAGCCAGCCACCTCCGGTTCGAGAGCTTCGCGGCCGTCACGGATGCGAGATAGAGTGAGTGGAGATGGAGATGAGGCTGATAGTTGGTGTAGCCGACCTCACACCGATGGAGACTAGGAGAGATAGAGAGAGGGAGAGACGCAACTGGGTAGTAGCTGCCCCTTTTGTACGCTGGGGGTATGCCCCTAGAATGTTGTTTCAAGGGAATGTAATAGACATATTTGGCAATGAAATGGGCTTTCTTCAGTGTACTTCTCTTGGTTCGGCTCGACGCTGTCTTCCCTTTTTACCTATTTCAACCACACTAAAGGGAAAAAGGTTAGTGTAGTATGATTTTAGCCCCCTGCCAAAAGCAGATAGCACCTTTCTCGATGCAGGGTTAGAGGGCTAAATCTTATTAACAAGATTTGGAGAAAAGGATAGTAAACGTGCCATGCACATGCAAGCAAGCGAAATCTAAAAAGGAAGGGAAACATGATCATGCAATGTTCATGCAAATGCAAAACATTTTTTTTATCATTTGGGATTTTTACATATTTTTTGGTGTTTTGTGATTTTTTTTGTCTTGTTATCCCTAAACTGACCCAGACGGAAGCTCAACATCCGGTGCAACTTTAGGTTTAATGCAGTACCTCCAGAATGTAGATTCGACATTTTCGAGTCTCGATTTACGATTCCAAGTGGTTTTCGACAAGTGCTGAACATGTGTCAGATCACTCGGGTTTCATCCTGATTTGGCCTTTGGCATCATGGTTTGTGCCACCAGGCTTATTCTGTGAATATGTAGGGCCTCTCCATCGAGTAGACTATCACCCGAACTATTTTCACCCTGACTGGGCAGCTTTTAGGCCACTTACAGACCTTTTCGGCATAACATGTATCTGAACCAGGTCACTTGGATTTTCTGTTGATATTGCCATCGGCATCCCATTTTAATGGACCAGAGAAATTCCTTCACCTCGGGAGACTTCCTCATCAGGTGGCAGACCACCAGGTGTAATCTCGTCCTCGTCGGACGGGGTGTGGGGCATGTTCGACACGACTGAGTCAATGCTAGTTTGTTGGGTTTGTTGACTTTGGCTAGCCATACAACATTGCCAATTTGTTGTCGACTTCTTCAGACGTCCCAAGATGATAAATTATGGAGTCCCTGATGCTTCATCAGGTGACCTAGGGCTTCAATAGTTTGAGAGGACCTTCTCTTAAGTTTTGTTTAGCTTCTTCACCCTTGGCTAGTAATTCTTAGCTCTTGAAGCGTACTTTCCATATAGCTATATTTTAGATGTCAACAAGGCATTGTGGCTTGTGGCACGGGCAGGGTGGAGAGTTGGGAAAATATGATGGCAGGTTGCCGCATGAGTACCCTATTCATGCGCTGGAAGTTGGGTCAGGTGTAGTGTTAGACTCAGATGGGTTGCTAAGGTTATCGCTTGACAGAGGATGAGGACGTGAAGGTTGGAGTCGGTAAGCTGTGGGCTCGACTCATGTTGGAAGTTGTGTCCTCGGATGGGACCGTGGTCCTTGAGAAGTGATCTCTAAGAGATTATGGGTCCCAGTTGGTAGCTGTGAGTGGCTAGTAAGCGTAGCTGAGTGGTCGACCATGGCAAGGTCTATATTGTTAGGGGACCTATGTGCATTGTTCACGGCGTCGTCGACCAAGTTGCTGTGATAGCAAGCGGCACTTGGTTGCCTTAGAAATGTGTGTCGTGGATTGTAAGAGATCATGTCCTGTGACTCTATGGCGAGAGCAGAGCCGGGGATTGGCAGGCGTCCATTTGGAATAATTGAGATAAGATAGGATTAGATTGTGTAATGGACGATGCCTATGCATGGAGGTCCCTAGAGGGACATTGTCGTTGGATGGTGATCCTTGGTCTATGACCAGCATGGGAGGATTCCCCTGTAAGCTTGAGTCAGATGCTGCTGTGGACCGAGGATTGTGAAATCCTATCATTTAGTTTCACCGTGCTCCCCTGAGAGGGTAGAGTTGGCGTGAGGAGTGAGATCGGATGTGGTGTCTGAGTGAGGATCAGTTCGAGATGTAGTGATGGTCTGTGGAAGAGTCAATAGATGGCCTGTCGAGGTTTGGAATGTGCGTATCGGGGCCGATGAAGGATCAGGAAGGAGGAAGTCAAGCAAGTGAGGGTTTCTCGTTGACGAGTATCTGGTGACTGGCGAGTGAACTTTCACAGACAAAAGATGCTGGTCGTAGCGGAGCGAGAATGGCATGACTTGGGTGCAAGCGAGGCCTTGCGTAGTCGAGTTGAGATGTGCCTTTTCCTGGAATGGATATGGGAATTGTCAAAGTTCATGTCTGGACCGGAGCTGGTCCTGTGCCGTTATTGGTGTTCAACTTGCCAGGTGTAAGATGGTTCATGGCGTGGCACCGACGGATTGGTGGCCGTCAGTTGGCATGATTACGTGAGCTGGTTGGAGGCTCAGTGATGGTTGTCCCTCGTGCTGGGCGTGAGGTTAGTGAGCATGAAGTGAAGCTGACATTTGATTGGTCCGCTGAGTGTGAGATTTGATTGATGGCTATTTCTCGTAACGAGGATTACGTCTCCTCGGTGAGCGAGATGATAGCAGTGATGCCATGATTGGTTTTCATTGTGACTGACGTGATGCCAGACTTACGCTCCTTTGTGTGTTATGCCTGCTCTGATGATCGATGTGTATTATGTGTGGAGCAAGGCATTCTGTTCGTGATTAAGGTCTGGCTGTATCCCTCAAGATTGATGTTTGTGTGTGTACCGAGGTTTGGCTGGAGCTCTGGGAGCATTGCCAACTAGGTGTTGTCCTTCCCCTTGAGTTGGGGTTACCTCAAATTTTAAGGTTGAAATTTCTATAAGGAGGGGAGGACAGTAACACCCTGGATTTCCCAGATCTGAATCTGTGGGTCTCGGAGTGCCTTTGTGAGTCCCAGAGGGAGTTTTATGGTTTACGTGGGTTTTTGCCTATCGAGCTTTCGGAACCCTGTGTAGGGTGAACCGACACGTTGTCAGGCTCTGAGACATTGTAGGCATGTTGTGCATTCTCCAAGGATCATGGGTAGCATTTTCCCCTAATTTTATATTTTTTAGATTTATAAAATTCTGGAATTTTTCGTTATAAATACACCCCCACCCCTCTCTCTCCCTTATTTCTCATCTCTCCCTCTCTCTCTTCTCACACTCTCTCTTTCTCTCCCTCTCTTCTCCGACGACTGACAAAGCAAGGTGGGGGCGAGGCGGTAAGGCTCGTGAAGTCAAGGAGCACGAGGATGGGTCGAGGATCGAAGCGTGGAGGCACAGCATGCGATGATCACGAGTTTGGGGCGCCAGCGGGGTTTCTAACGACGTTTTCACGATGGAATGACGTCCACGGCTTGAGATTTCATCGGATGAGGTAGGGGGATGGTTCCCTAGCTCGTGTATTTCATTTCCCCATGGTTTGGTAGGCCAATGTGAGCCGAGAGTGGGTTTATTCCTTGCCGGGGGTTAAAACCATGTTTTAGGGTGTGCAATGGATTCGTCGGATTGAACGAGGTTTTCCCATTTATTTCCATTCCTTTTTGTGTTTTTGGACCCGGGGGATGGTCCCCGATGTTTTCCCCCTCAACCAGGATCGAGTGGGCGTGGAACCAGACTCCGGGTTTGAGTTCGATCACATTTCTGCCTTTTTCGGTCGACCAATGGGCTGGCATTGGTTGACCGAACGGCATTCGCCACGGTGGGCAACTCTGGCCAGTTCGGTCGACCAAGCTGCCCAGTTCGATCGATCGATCTAGGCCAAGTTCTTGGCCGATCAACTGCTCGCCTGGGGCTAGTCGACCGCCTTTGTTGGTCGACCGACCCTAGGGGATTGGTCGACTGTCTTGGCTTGTTTGGCCCGTGGTCGACCCAAGTGTGACCCTTTGGTCGACCTTTGGCCCCGTGGTTGTCCCAGACACCCTGTGGGGACTGTGACCATATTTTTGGGTGTCCAGAGGTACTATTTTTACCTAGATTAGCATGCCCGTGGGTTTAAGGGTCCAGGTGACCCTCTTGTGTTCTGGGCTTCTGTGTTACACTTAATCGAGTTTCCATGCATCGGCCTGAGTGCTGAGGGCCATTCCCGCACGCTGATAGCTTTTTCAAAAAGTAGTTTTCGTGTGGGCCATGCGTATGGCCTATGACTGTGAGTTCAGTTACCCAGTCTAGGGCTGGAGGGTTTCTTAGCTCCCCTTTGGAAGGGATTAAGGTTGGCAGTCGTGAGTCACCCTAATAATTATTGTACCGTGATTTTTGACCTAGGGATAGGCCAGATTGACGGCATGGAGTTGTCCTGTGCGACGGCCTTGACCCAGAGTCCTGTGACTCAAGGGCCGTTGGGTTTAATAGGTCTAGTGGACTGCCTAGAGTCCAGTGGCATCATGCCACCCATTTTTCAAGCTAATTATGATGGGCTAGTGAGTAGCATGTCCATATTCTGGTGGTTTCCATTGAGAGTCGTCTGCTTAGTGACCCCCACAAGTCATAGCTTGTCTGGGCTCGCGTGTGTCAACCCACTTGGGAGTAGGTGGAGAGCTACACCCTAAAGTGAGATGATTTTTAGGTTAGTTGTCATAGGGCCTCCCCTGTAGCGGCTCGAGTCCTGGCCGGGAGGAAAACCAACTAGAGGGCCTGACTTGGTACAGTCTATTAGTGTGTGCACACATGGTCGGAGACTACGAATGTGTGCTAATGAGCATGGCCCTGACTAGACCCTTGTTCTGTGGTTACTAGTACGGTGTCTCAGTTTCTGCCTGTGGCAAGTAGGGAGGCACCTGGGCATGGACTAAGACGTCAGGGGACGCTTCCGGCCTTGCTTCTAGTGGGATGTACCCCCGTCACGCGACACTTGACTCTTGTGACTCGAGTTTCAATTTCCCGTCTGCAAGATGAGGTTTTACGGGTAATTTTCGCATGTTTTCTGACCTAGAGGTCTAGGGTTTTCCGGTAAGATTTATAGGATTGGAACGAGGGTGATCTGCATCTCTCATCATCACAGCATTTGCAACAAGTCCTCCTTCCTTTACTCTCGCACCGACTCTGCCATGTGAAATGATCGAGTCGGGGCGTACTTTATTGACTTTTTCTCTCTATTCGATCATAAGATTCGCTATGTTCTTTGTCTCGTTGTGACCACCTTGCACGCAATGGGGGACATTTATGCGAGAAATCTGGCTCCGTAACTCACGTTGCCATCAGTGGTCGATTCCCTTTGAAACTCATGGACACGGTAAGTTCCACCACTTGTGTGCTAATACCTGGCTTCTGGTGTGATTTAACTTCTTTTTTTAGTGTTTTTCAGTTGTCAGGAAAAGCTGCACCGACGCCCTCATCATTTTGCCCGAACCATCATCCTTTATAGAGTTCGTAAGGAGTTTTCTTGAGGATGAGTCTTACTATGACGCTATTGATAATGTAACAGGTCATATTGATTGTCTCGGCCCAAAAATACCTTGGTAAGTCATTTTCTGCGAGCATTGTCCTCGCCATCTCCACTAGTGTTCTATTCTTCCTTTCCACGACTCCGTTTGGTTGTGGGGCTCGAGGTGTTGAAAAGTTATGCATAAACTCCTGTTTCCTGTGAAATTCATCGAAGTCATGATTATCAAATTCTCTTCCATGATCATTATGTATTGCTTTAATGAAGTACTCTTTTTCATTTTGAATTTTCTTGCATAAGTTTTCGAATTCCTGCAATGTTTCATTCTTATAAGTTAGAAATAGTACCCATGTATATCTCGAATAATGATCGACTATAACAAACCCATAAAGCTTCCCTCCAAGACTGTGTCCTGGTGGGACCAAATAAGTCCAAATGAAGGAGTTCAAGGGGTCTAGAGGTGGAAACAATATTTTTAGATTTGAATGACATCCTGATTTGCCCATAGCACATGCATCCCAAATCTTATTGGTTTCAAAATTCAACTTTGGTAAGCCTCTAACTAGTCTTTCCTGTATAGTTTTGAAAGAACATTAAAACTAGCATGTCTTAAGCGGCGATGCCACAGCCATGCATCATCCAATTTATTTGCAACTAAACAAAGGTTTTCTTTAGACAAATCCTCAAAATCAATTGTGTATGTATTGTTATCTCTAAAACCAATGAACTTTATTTCATTTGTGTTTTTATCAACAATTGAACAGTGTGATGATTCAAAAATTACCTTGTGACCTTTGTCACATAACTGATTAATGCTCAGCAAACTATGGTTCAACTTATTTGCAAGTAAAACATCATCAACAAAATGATTGGAATTCTTACCTATCCGACCAATGCCGACAATTTCACTTTTATCATTTCCACCAAATGTGACTTGTCCTCCATCCTTCTCTTCTAGGTCTGCAAAGAGGTCCTTGTTAGCTATCATATGTCTGGAGCATCCACTGTCCAGGTATCATTTGTTCCATCTGGTTCTTAAGCAGACCTGCACAAGCAAGATAAATCTCAAGTTGATTTACGTACCCAAGCAAACTTGGGTCCTGAAGTGTTAGTTCTACTCTGAGCATGAAATTTTTTGAACCTACTTTCATACCAGTCATCATCGGCCTTCATCAAATTACAAACATATATTGAATGACCAATCATGCCACAATAAAAACAAGTGACTCGATTCCTCCTATAAGCATTCCTCCTATATACATTGCGAGTATCACCAACAGAATTGAAGCATGAATCAAAATGTTTCTGAGATCTATCATGTTCAAGCATGTTTCTATTTTTGGGCTTGTAACCCACATCACTTTCTTGAACTTTGAAATTCTTCTTAACAGGCTCTTTTTGTTTCTTTTTTTCCTTGATTTCTTTCTCAACAACATGAAGAAGAGAGGAAGGAGCCCCCCCCAGTGATGAGTGAGAGAAAGTAAGAGAGGAGAGGGAGAGGGAGAGAGAGAGCTTGTTGTAGTAAGGGAGGGGGTCGAGGAGGGAGCCGTTGCCCTTGCTCGACCCTAACTCCCCCATCTCTTTTTCTTCACCCCCACTCTTCCTCTTCCTACTGCTTTGTATCTTTCACTCCAGTGTTTGCAATGTATGCGGCCGTCTGTGGCCCCTCTTCTTCATGAATAAAAATCCTTGTTTTGGGTTTCTCATTGCCTTCGTCCGTTTGAATCTTTGTATGTGTTGATCGTCCCCTTTCTCCTTCCTCCAGTGACTTCTCCCTTCCCACGCCGACTGGGCCTTACCCCTGATGTTGTTGGCCTTCCCACGGGATTCATTGTTGTGCCCCTTGAATGTAGCTAATGGCCCCTCCAATTCACCTTCCCCTTTGCCTAGTGGAAGCCTTCCCCCAGCATTGATCAAGTCAGGAGCCATGGCCTCCTTCCCCTCTCTAGTTTCAACCAATCCAGCCACTGCCTCTCTTGCCCAGTGTAGCCTCTCAGCCCTTGACCAGTACGCCCTTAGGCCAACCCTCACCGGTACACTTCTTCAGCGGCGCACAGCCCTTTGGCCCTTGCCCAGTACACCCTCCATACGCCGTCAACGGCACACCCTCAGATCACCCCTCCACCGGCACAGCCTCCCTGGCCGGTACACCCTTTCTACCCTTGCTCGGCACACCTGGTGCCCCTCAGCCCGACACACCCTGGCCTCTCTTAGCCCGGCACACCTCTTCAGACCCCTTTAGGCTCCCTGGCTGGCACACCAGTCCCTAGTCCTTCCCCCTTATCTAGTGCACCCCCAGCCAGCCTTAGAGAGGTCCCCTATCTGTCGTTTCTTCCGGACTTTCCGAGGTTTCATCAAAGGTGTTGCTGCCCTCGGGCGCCCACCTCCAATTGTCAGGTTCTGTCACTCCATGTGGGCACGTTCCTTGTATCTCCCTTACACTTGGGTCAAGGGGAGGTGCTATCGATTTTTGTTAGAAATAATAATATGACAAAGATAAAAGGGAGCAACAAACAAATAGAACAATAACGCGTTAAAAGACTAAAGGAAGCAACAAATCAATGAAATGAACAATGGTAAAACGCTTCAACCAAGGCAAGGGAACTGCAATCAACACAAAGGGAACCAGACCGAACGACGACTAAGCGACTTGAACACTCGTCCTGCAAGGAAGAAAGAAAGGAAATGATTAATAGAAAGGAGGGAAAAGCCCGTGCAAACCACATAAAATCAAGGAGGAAGAGGAAAGGAATGGCATAAGAGAATGGAAGAGGGGTGGGCCCCTTCCAGCCCTTGTCCGGCACACCTCAGCTGAGCCTCCCCGGCACACCCTATTAGAGCCCCGGCTGGCACACTTCAGCCCAGACCCTTCTCTGGTACACCCGATCCGTGCCTTTATCGGCACACTATCCATGGCCCTACCCGGCACACACCTCCAGTGCCCCTAGTCGGGTACACCCCTCCTCCCTGGACCTTCGCCAGTACGCCGTTGAACCACCCAGCCCGGCACGCTCTTAAACCATCCCACCCGGCACACACCTCCAGTGCCCCTGGTCGGTGCACCCCTTGGGCGCTTCCCTAGCACACCAGCTCAGCCCCCATTCCTCACCGTCTCTCTCTCAAACCCCTCCCAGCTCTTCGCTAACACAGCCCTTTGAAGTCCTCCCCGGCACACCCTGTGCTTCCTAGCCCAGCATACTCGACCAGACCTTCGTCGGCACGCTCCCCATTCTTCACCCGGTACGCCCTGGACATGCCCCTACTGGCACACCCTTGTGGACACTAAAAATTTTCCACCCCCTGGCCCGCGCGGTTCCTCTGTTTCCTGTTCTATTCAACATGGATTTTTATGTCCTTCTGATCAAAAACAGGGGATGTGAGAAAACAGGGAATGGATAGGTGAGAGGTTAGGCTGAAATCTCTTGTGATGTGAGAAACAGGGAGCCTAAAGAGAGTTTTTTTTTGGTTGGTTTTTGAATCATGGAAGTTGGTGAATCTTGCTCAACTGCACGACCATCATAGTTTTGTATCCAATATTTAGGTGGGATGTCCCCTTCCCGGTGGGAAACTTTGTCTTTCTTTAACTAGTGACAGGTTATACACTGAAAGCCAAAGACTATGCCGGCTTTCAAACTCCCCCTTAGGCCACCAACCCCACAAGGTGGAAATTGGGGAGGGCAGTAGCGTTTGGAATGGTCCAAGTTGGTGGCTGGTCCATTAGCTACAAGCCATGTTTGAAAGATGAACAGCACTTCTTGACCCACCTCCTCCTCCAAGGGAACCCAGGCATTGACCAACAAAGGAGATTCCATGACAACTGTTGACACATCTCATAATCTGTACATGAATACAACATACTGTTCATGTACTATCGCAACGAACATATGTAACTGATCCAATCTATGATGCACCATGATCATGCAGAGAAGAGGGGGAGGAGCTTGGTGGTGAAGAATTACTTGGCGGCGGTGGCCTTCAACAACATCACCCGGCTGGCCTTCGGGAAGCGCTTCGTGGACGCGGACGGGGTGATGGACGAGCAGGGGACGGAGTTCAAGGCCATCGTCTCCAACGGGCTCAAGCTCGGCGCCTCCCTCGCCATGGCCGAGCACATCCCCTGGCTCCGTTGGCTGTTCCCCCTCGAGGAGGAGGCCTTCGCCCGGCACGGCGCCCGCCGCGACCGTCTCACCAAGGCCATCATGGAGGAGCACACCCGCCTCCGCCAGCAGAGCGGCGGCAAGGCCAAGCAGCACTTCGTCGACGCCCTTCTCACCCTCCAGAAGGAGTACGACCTCAGCGAGGACACCATCATCGGTCTCCTCTGGGTACGTACGATCCACGTACCACCATGCCCAACCATGCTGCTGCTGCTGCTGCTCTCTCTTTCGCTCGCTCTATCTATCTATCTATCTATGCAGCCATTGTCGATCGAAGACCTTCGATCTGATACGGGCATGGTGATGATGTTGCAGGACATGATTACGGCGGGCATGGACACGACGGCGATCTCGACAGAGTGGGCGATGGCGGAGGTGATCAAGAACCCCAGGGTGCAGGCCAAGGCGCAGGAGGAGCTTGACCGGGTCGTCGGCCCCGACCGGATCCTGACCGAGGCGGACTTCCCCAGCCTGCCCTACCTGCAGTGCGTCGCGAAGGAGGCCCTCCGGCTGCACCCGCCGACGCCGCTGATGCTGCCGCACAAGGCCAGCGCCGCCGTCAAGCTCGGCGGCTACGACATCCCCAAGGGCTCCAACGTGCTGGTGAACGTCTGGGCCATCGCCCAGGACCCAGCCGTGTGGAAGCACCCCCTCGAGTTCCGGCCGGAGCGCTTCGCCGAGGAGGACGTGGACGTGAAGGGCCACGACTTCCGGCTTCTGCCGTTCGGGGCAGGGCGGAGGGTGTGCCCCGGCGCGCAGCTGGGCATCAACATGGTGCAGTCCATGCTGGGGCACCTCCTCCACCAGTTCCGGTGGGAGCCGCCTCAGGGCGTCCGGCAGGAGGACATCGACATGTCGGAGAATCCGGGGCTGGTCACCTTCATGCACACCCCTGTGCAGGCCGTCGTCACCCCCAGGCTGGAGGCCACTCACCTGTACAAGCGCGGCCCCTTCGTCATGTGATGTAATGTAACCGCTAGGGTTCTCCACACCCCCCCCCCCACCTCATATAATCAGGGGCTTCACTGATCATAATAATAAAATTCTATATTGCAGCCCCGTCTTTCCCCGTGACCTGGTGCTAAAGAGATAATAATACTGTCCCTGTAGGCCGGGCCTGAGTCTCGGGAATTAGCCCAAAATGGCCACGACCCGGCCTTACCTCGAGCTGACATTCTGACTAAACCGGACCCATCTGCCAAACTAGATTCTCGCCGGATCACCATTAACATTGCCGCGTACTCGGCAATATCTAAATTTTCACCACATTCTCGCCACGGACTCCCGTCCGAATATGAAAGGGTCTATGACTGACCGATATGTCCGATTGCTTGTGTCTCGGCACAGACTCTTGTGTGATTCATTCCTGCCTCTTTATTTCACAATTAGCATTAATTCTTTTGGCCGCAGGGCCCCTAGTTTCGGTAATTAATCAAGGGTGTTCCTTCATATGGGGGATGTAAATGACGTCATGACCTTTATGGCGTGGTGAGATTTGGTCCCGACCCGAACTACACAATCACCTGACGAAGTCAGATAGAGCGCACCATGGGCTTCCACGAGGCCTGAATAAATCGTCACTTCATGACTGGCACGCCCTCGCACTAAATAGACAAATAAGCACACTAACAAATGAACAGAAAATCAAGTGAATTTTTGTGTGTCCACAAGTCTGGCATGCCCGGTGGGACCCATCCATCCTTCATCTCTTTGCCGAAATTAGGGACCCTACGGCCCCCTTCATGTAATGCTAGTTGTTCCATTTTTACAAATGTAGGAAGATCATGTTTCAACCTCGAGAATGGCGGTCTCCTTTGGCCCACAAGTCGTGGAGAGCCACGTCCGAGAAGGCTACCTCGCCGTCCCACTCTGCTTCGGGAGCTTCCCTCCAGTCGTGGGCTTCCCCAACTTCCTTGGGGTAGCTTTCATCAACATCTTGGAAGTAGATGCGTCCGACGAGCCCGAGCACAATGCTCCCATCCCAAGAGCCACTGAAGCTACTACCGGCTGAGCTGTGGCCAAGAACAGCAACAACATTCCGACAAGGACGTTGGGCTGCAACGTGCACCATGTGCACCAGGCTACCGGTCCATCGCACCAGGGGTCGGCATCCCATCGGAGGAGGCTCCAAAGGAACAACGCTGGCACTGCCACGGGGCGCCGAATCTCTAGCTCCGGCAAGTCTATGACTATCGAGACCATCCGAGTCCATTTAAATAGACAGAGGTCCGAAGTGGTCCTGGAATGCATCGTGCCGGCTATTCCAGTCTGCAACTCCTTCCAGGGACTGGAAAAGATGAAGGAAAAGATGGCGCCCACCGTTCCGGTCGCGGCACCGATGGACACGCCGGCTCACAAGCCAGCCAAGGTGAAGCAAATTTGGGTTCCCAAGGAAGCCCACTGCACCTGCCTAGGTGGGGCCTAGCTACACCCGCCGCAGAAAGGGCCGAAGAGATGAAAGGGTCGAGGTGGGGGCCACGACCCACCAGCCGGCAGTTGCTGCACCAGCACTGCCCAAAAATGTCCACTGCCAATGCAGCAGGTGTCGTCCCCATGCTGACCGCCCGACGTTCACAACTTACACTCATCTTGCTGTCGCCGTCAACGCGTAACTACCGGCTGCTCTCCCAGACCAGGAGTGGGAAGGGATCGAGCAAGCCATGAGAAACTACCTTTGGGGCCCGGGTAGCGCTGATGTGATACCAACAAGGGGGTATGCAGCAAATAGCCAAAGGCCCTCGGACCTACTCCATAAACACAATCAACAATTGAACGCGGACCTCGAAAGTAGCCAAACCACCGTTGCACACACACGGAACCCGGGTGACTCGGCGATGCCGAGTGGAGGTGGTGGGTCAAGTCCCTTACTGGATTTCTCACCCTCCCTTCTCTCTCTCATTTCTCTCTCGTCTCTCGACCTCTCGGTGCAGGGCACGCGACCGTGCGGAGCTGGCCGAGGCGGGGATGCGTTGGGGAAATCAGAACGTGGGATGGAGCGACGGTTTGAGCGTGGCATGGCGCGATCCCTCGGTGGATTCCGAGAATCGGCGCGGTTCGTGTTTTGGCAATTTCGACGTGGTTTAGTCGCTTCGACGCGCGAGATCTTCGGTGGAGGTAGGGGGATGGTTCCCTAGCTCGTGTATTTCATTTTCCCATAGTTTTACGTTCTACGGTGTGAGAACGGGCGAGTTTAGGCTCATCGGGATTTTGTGGGTTTCGTAGGCTTCGTCGAAAAATGACGACGGTTCTGCAATCGGTTAGAGTCAATGGACTCCTGGGAACGTCAGCATTCCATTGATACCAGTTTCGTGTCGATTGACGGTCCCGTTTGACCGTGGGGAGCCCGGGAAGTCTGGTGACCCCATTTGGGTGATTTCGTTAGAATCGTCCGTTTCTTGCGATTCGTGCGTCATTTTGACTCCGGTCGGAGTCCATGTGATTGTCAGGGTGATTGTGGCCGTATCCCCTTCGTCTCAACACGAACGGGGCATGGAAAGGCCACGATCAGACGAACCCTTGGGTTTGCTCATCGTGACGGTTGGACAGTTGAACCAGGGCCCATCCAAGGTATGGGCGGCTGGCTCTGGACCATTCATCCTCGCTGGGTTTTGGGGCTTGTGCGGTCCGACGATAGACCGCATATGGTTCGTGCGGCCCGGTAGGGTCCGCCCATCCCCACTTGGGCGGCCAGGTTCTAGCCGCCTATCTTCCGTCTGGGTTTAGTGGCCAGGATCTGACCGTTCATCCCTGTTGACCCTTGGTCAACTATTGAGTGTCGGTCGCATTAGGCGGTTTGGTCAAGACCGTTTTGACTGGCACTGTAGTAGGTTAGTTCCGTTCAGCAGTCCGGTCAAGGCCATTTGACCAGGAACTATCCTAGGTTGTGGGATTGAATGGTCAAGACTTGACCGCTCATCCCCTTGGGTGGTTCTGCCCTGACCGCCTATCCCCCTTGGATCTGACCCTTGAGCGGCCCATCCTGAACCGTTCATGCATTTGAGCGGCCCCCTTGTGACCGTCCAATGGGTTTTATCCGTTGTGTTGTCGGTTAGCCTTAGTGGCTTGTCCCGTGATCGTTTGAGTGTTGTGTTGGCCTCCGGTCGACCCGGTTGTGACCCAATGGTTGACTTTCGGTCTCGTGAGTGTCCCGGACACCCCGGAGGTTTCGTGTCTGTGTTTTAAGGTGTCCGTGGGTTCCGTGTTACCGTGATTTCAGACCTAGGGACTAGGCTAGATTGACGACGTTGTGCCGTTATATGTGACGGTCTTGACCCGAGTCTTGTGACTCAAGGACCATTGGGTTATTAGGTCAGTAGGCTGTCCAGAGTCTGGTGGTCTCGGGTCACCTGTTACTTCACGTTACTCAAGATGGGTGCGTGCGTAATTTTCTGTGTTCACGTCAGTGACCCTCCACGAGACACAGTCTTCTTACGGCATGCGCGTGCTGACCCACCCGGGAGTGGTGGAGTGGCGTACCCGAGACAGACGGTGAGTCGGCTGGTTACCGTAGGGTCCCCACGTACAGCCGAGTCTGGGCTTAGGGGGAATTACTAGCTAGAGGACAGGCCTAGGGCGTATGGTCTGAGTGTGCACACGAGGCTGAGGGTTTCGGACCCGTGCTGACGAGCGCGACCTCAGCTAGTCCTTGTTTCGTGGTGCTTCTGGTTACTGAGTGTGTCTGAGTCTCGCGCCCGGGGCGTTGTAGCTAGACACTTGTGACGCGGTGTAAGACGTCATTATGTTTGATCAAGATTACTAAACTAACAGAAATAAAATTATATTTTTATTTAAAAAAATTAAACTATAGCTACAACAGCTAGCAGAGTCCAGTCCAACTAAAGACAAGTACAGTCCAACAAAAAGGGAAACGTACCCTCAAGTCAGGGGAAGCCTGACACAGGCAAAGCTGGCAACTAAGAACCACGCACCGCACCTCCAGACCACGAGGAAGAAGAGCAGCCACACCTGAAATGTCACGGGTGAGTCTCGTGTAACTGGCTCAATACGGGTCCTGTAGATCCCCACCAAGAAACCAAAGCGATAACAACAGTAAGAAAAACAAGAGTAACAGCAGGAGCAAGAGTAACAACAACAGAAGTAAAGAGGAAAAGCCATACTAAACAGAAGCACATAGCAGCCGATAAGACCGCGGCCCTCTAAACTACTCCTAATCGGGAAAGGCACAACTTCCCAAACACATGATAGTGAGATGGCACACTAATCTCAAGAAACTCTGATTACATTGCTAGATCACGTCATACTACAACAGACGTGTAGGGTTCACATCACGACCTCTCGAAAGTGGGGAACACACTACCCGAACTACTACATGAAGAAGCTCACGCTACCCAAGAAACCACACGAATCACCAAAATCACAAGAGTCAGCATCCTGTGACAGAAGTATTTTCTCACCAGAAACAAAGCTAGATGTGTCCACTGACATCTTACACTACACCTCAAGTGTCTCCCACTCACCTTGAACATGGTGACTAAGACATTGTACCAAGTACAAGGAACAACAGTAATAAGTGACTAGTTAGGGTGACGCCCATCGGTGCTCATCCAAATGCCCCTGTCCACGTGTGCACACACAAGCCTAATGCCATGAGCCAGGCCTCTATCTAGTTTTCTCCCCAAGTGGGATGCTACTGCAAAGCAAGGGGGCCGGCGAAAACTAGCTTAAAAATCGTCTCTCAGGAACTCGCCCCGCCACCACTCTTAGGTCGGCCAACACGCTGAAGTGTCATCAAGCTATGACTAGTGGAGGCTCACTAGACACAGAGACCCAAAAAATGAAGTACAGGCAGACTAATGCATACCTATCACACGTACTACGAAGCATAAGGTAGTATACAAAATTATCGCCAGACTCAGGATAGACAATTAGACCTACACACAATGATCCTTGAGTCACATGACTCAGGTCAAGATCGTCACACATCACGGCAACATATCGTTAATCAGCCTAGTCCCAAAGCCAAAAACCACGAAGAAATTTAAGTCCCCAGCCCCTAGGCTACACATAGGACTCTCGATTCCGTGTAATACATAATCATGATATACAAGGGATCATCAAAACCCTCAAACTATAAAGGTAAGCAAATCGAGATAAGATGATACCTCCAAACGTCTAAAACGAAAGTCTCAATCCATACAGGATACCCGAGACACTCACGAGGTCACGTGTCAACCACTGGGTCAGAATCAGGTTGACCAGAAACCATAATGACTCTCGAAATGCACAAAACATTGCTCAATGCAATGGCACTTTCGAACACCCTATAACACGGTCACAGTTCACATAGGACGTCCACAACATCCATGTACAATGGGCTAACCAAGGGGTCGAAGCCAAGCCAACCGCAAGCCAAACCAAGACAAAAGAAACATTGCACACTACTCGGGATGAAACCACTCTTCTAGAATCCCTTGACACATATATAACTCTAACCGAACACCCAAGGCTTCCATTGAGTCAAAGGCCAACAAGGCACTGAATCTTGAGTTCACTGGAGCCTGAGACAACTTGAATAATACTTTAAAAATAGAAGGAATTACCATGCCTATAGCCTGCGTTGTGATGATTAACGTGCCCCTGAAGCTAAAGTAACTGTAAAGATAGCACAATAAATAACTAAAAAATGTAGAAATTAAATAAATAACTAAACTGCTACAAGGTTCAGTACATCTCATGTCTAAAATAAAGTACAGTCAACTGAAAGAAAGGTATAAGTACCAAGGAAAAGTACAAGTACACGGGCATACTCCGGCTCTGGCAACTGGCACTAACCTCGGCTACACGAACCACGTTGAACACCTATCGCGCCTTCTGAAGGCCCAGCCTCACTTGAAACACGGTGAAAACATGCAGGGGATGAGCCTCATTTCATTGGCTCAGTGGGGATCCCTCAAATCTCTACCTCGCACGAAAAACCAAGCAAGAAGCGAACAACAGGAAGGTACACTACCTAGCAAAAGTACGGTAGAACCAAAACGTGGGAATAAATAAACGGGAAAGCTGTCTATTCTAACGGTACCATCCTACTGAACCTCGGTATGTCAAAACTTGAGTCCACACCTGCTGGTAAACTGGAGCACCACCCACTAGAAGAACGACTGGATGCGTCACCTGACATCTTACACCGTGTCATAAGTGTCTAGCTACAACGCCCCAGGCAGAGACAGGACACACTCAGTAACCAGAAGTACCATGAACAAGGACTAGTTGAGGTCGCGCTCATCAGCACGGGTCCTAACCCTCAGTCACGCGTGCACACTCAGACCATACGCCCTAGGCATGTCCTCTAGCTGGTATTTCCCCCTAAGTTAGGACTAGGCTATACGTGGGAGCCCTGCGGTAACCAACCTACTCACCACCACACTCGGGTTAGTCGCTCCACCACTCCCGGGTGGGTCAGCACGCGTGTGCCGTAAGAAGGCTACGACTAGTTGACGTGTCACCGGAAGGAAGAACTGACTCACGGAAACCATTGTCGAAGAAACAGCACGGCACACTCTCGGTGCAGCACAAAGCCTGACGGTCCAACCCTGGGCCGTCACAGGCTCTGACGTGCCCACCCTGGGCCGTCACAGCAGTTTGACGGCCCCACTCAGGTGCATCAAATACTCGGTGCTAAATCGACTATGACGCGTAAACCCTGGTGCATCATAGTCTCTGATGGACCACCTCTGGTGCGTTAGAAGACGGAATGAAATAGACTGTGACGCACACCAATCGGGGTGTCACAGTCTCTAATGGCCCTACCCAGGCACGTTAGAAGGTGGGAGCTCTGATGCTCCCCCACAGGCACGTCACAAGGCCCTGACGCACCCACCCTAGTGCGTCACAAGCCAACAGTAAAATAGGCTCTAACGCACTACCCTTCGCGCATCACAGCTCCTAATGGACCAATCCTAGTGTGTTAGGTGACGGGCTATGTCAACTTCTGACGCACCCCTAGGGGGGCGTCATAATGTTGTAACGCGCCACCCTGGGTGCGTCACAGCACATGTAACCCCAACGGTCAAACACCAACGGTCGGATCACTGTGACGGACCAACCCAACGGCGTCACAGTCACGTGGCGGTCTATCGTGGGACCGTCAGGCCCACGGATGCCAAAGCTCAAAACAAAGGGAGTGTAACGCACCTGCCTAGGTGCGGTACACACTGTGGCGGTTGCTAGAATGACCGCCACAGCGTCCCGGCGGTGAAACGGTGAACTCAACACAAATAATGCTGCCACGCCCCCATACCTCCACGGGAGAGAGAGAAATCAAGGGGGAACCCCCCAAACCACTCCTAGCATGCATCTATGGCCTCGGATCGGCCAAAAATACGGTAGAACGGCGGATCAGCTCACAACCCCAAACATGGAGATTTTACCCTAACCCGCTCAAAAACACCCCTCTCGGCTCCCATTCGGCCTACAAATCGCGGGGGATGACGGGATGAGCATAGGCTATCTTTTGCTTCAGGAGCGAGCATGGCGCCGAGGCGGAGGACTCGCTCTCAGTAGGGACAGTCGGCAGAGGTTCAGGAGATCCAGCAGGAGGTTCAGCAGGAGTAGGAGGAGCAGAGCAGAGTGCCACCAGCGGCCGCCGAGGCAGCAGATACTGTGAGGATTCCGGGGGCCGAGGATTTCTTCCGTGGCATGTACCAGCTTATGTCGCAGCAGTTCGGCGGAGAGGCTGGTAAGGGCTCGTCGACCAGGGGTGGGCCAGGCCGAGTAGTGAGGGATTTCATGCAGTTTCATCCACCTTACTATGACGGCCAGCCAGCCATCTCCGAGATGGAGCGGGCGTTCAGTTCCAGCAGACGACTACCCAACAGTAGAGCACGTTCTAGCTTCCTTCTGGTAGTTCGGGAGCTTCGACTCCGATGGCTTCAGCGGCAGGTTCTGCATCTTTCGGCGTCAAGATCAAGAGGTTCTTCAAGAAGGGTTTCCAGAAGAAGAAGAAGGAGGTCTGAGAGCAGTGACAGACTTCATTGGGCAGTGTTCAATAGCCAGCACCTTTTCAGTGACAGGGGTCAATTGGTGGTTCTCGTGCGGGGTGTCCCCGTTGTGGTGAGTCGCATCTAGGCAGGCAGTGTACAGTGCTGGTGATCTGTTTTAGATGTGATCAGCCAGGACACATGGCGCGTGACTATTCGTAGCGGCCGTGTTAGCCACCCCAGTTTCCTTAGCAGCAGCAGCAGTTTCAGCAACAGGGGCAGTGTCCACCACTACCACGGTCAGTGAGTGTGGGCAGGCAGAGAGCTCGAGGCCAGATTTCCCTCATGACCAGGGCAGAGGCAGAGTTGTCACATCTTGTGGAAGGTACTGTTATGATTTTGGGTTACGCAGCGCAAGTTTTGTTTGATTCTGGCGTGTCGCATTCGTTCATTTCGGAGGATTTCACACTGAGTGTTGAGGACCTGGTCTCCTAGATGTCTTGTGATTTGATGGTGGAGTTACCATCTGGTGACTTCATGGTCACTACGTATTGCTTCGAGAAAGGTCTGGATCGAAGGGCGGAGTTTACCAGGCAGGTTGTATGCGTTACAGTTTTAGGACTATGATTTGATTTTGGGCATAGATTGGCTCGAGGCCCATGGAGCAGTGGTGGATTGTGGAACGAACAGGGTCTACTTTCAGCATCCTCGTAGGTCGACCTTCTACTTCCAAGGTATCCGTTCTACATCTCCTCATTTCCTTATTTCTGTTATTCGAGCCCGTCATTTGCTTGATTCTGGTTGGCAGGGTTTTCTCGCTTCTGTAGTCTTGGTAGAACAGCCATGTCTGGATGTGGAGGAGATTTCGGTGGTGTGCGAGTTTTCTGATGTGTTTCCCGAGGATTTGCCTGGGTTGCCTCCCCAGCAGGAGATCGATTTCATGATCGAGGTTGTGCCTGGTATGGGACCTTCGGTGAAGGCTCCCTACCATATGGCCCCCGCTGAGTTGAGGGAATTGAGGGCGCAGTTACAGGAGTTGCTTGCCAAGGGCTATATTCGTCCCAGCTTTTCCCCTTGGGGTGCGCCAGTCCTCTTTGTCAAGAAGAAAGATGGTAGTCTGAGATTGTGCATTGACTACCGCCAGTAGAATGAAGTGACCATTAAGAACAAGTATTCGTTGCCACGGATTGATGATTTGTTCGACCAACTTTAGTCTGCTCGAGTATTCTCGTGGATTGATTTGCGGTCCGGTTACTATCAATTGAGGATTCGCGAGTCCGATGTGTAGAGGACTGTGTTCAGTACGAGGTACGAGCATTATGAGTTCTTGGTGATGCCGTTTGGGCTCACCAATGCCCCCGCAGCCTTCATGGACTTGATGCAGAGGGTGTCATCCATCTATCTTCACAATCCACATGCATTCCACACATTCACATTTCATAAACAAATTAAAAACCACAAAAATAAAATTTACATTCCATTTCATTTTCCACTAATTGTCATGTACAAGTGTGTAAAAAAGGAAGAATAAAAGAAAGAAACAAGAGGAAGAATATGTCACTCAGCCAGTCTGTCTCCCGGGCCGCCACTATCCTCAGTGCCCTCTTGCCGCTTTGGTGGTGGCTCCATGGCACTGTGCTCTTCCTCTCGTGGGTGTGTTCGATCTGCCTCCTCGTTCCTTCGCCGACCGGAAGAACTAGCCAGGTAGTCTCCTACCGATCCACTCGGCGCTACACTCCGCGTGCCTCCCGCTGCACCGCTCCGGGATGCACTCTGCTCAGGTCCTCGGCCCATCATCTGGACTGTCCGCTCTACGGCCTGAAGCTCGATCTTCAAATCATGAACCTGGAGTCGTGCCTCCTGAGCCTCGGTCTGGTATCTCTCGAGGTCTGCTATCTCTCCACTTAACCGGGTCACCTCCCCCCAGAGTTGCTCAATCTCTTCTCGGAGATGGGGCACCTCCGTCGCCTTTGTTCGAGCTCGCTCCGCCGCAGCCAATGCTACGGTCAGTTCTCTCACCTGCATATTACATTTGCATCATGGTCAGTTTAGGCACATGCATAAATCATGAAGCATTTTAGGAAAGGTGTGGTTTCTTACCCACTCAGCGAGGGTAGCTTCAGCGTCCTTGGCTCGAGCTACAACTCAGGTAAAGTCTGCATCTCACTCAGCCTATCCCTGGCAGGTTGTGTAGAGGAGGACGGTGAATCTGGTCCAGTCCTCTGGGCTCCCTTGGCCCGCTGCATTTTCAAAAGTCAGTCAATTTGCATGAACATTTCATTTAAAGTCTAAGGAAAGCTCACCAGAAGCTCCAGAGCTGTTCGGTACTCGTCCCGCTGCTGCATGGTGGCATGGAGTAGTCCCTCAAGCTCGGTGATGCATCCTTGTGGGTCTAGATGCATTTAGAAATTAAGTGTCAATGCATATAAAAGTAAGTCATTCAGGCATATAGAATGAGATTTTCATACCGGTCGTCAGGTGCCGCGGAAGACCTGGTCGCCGTATCGCTAGGCGAAGGCCTTCAAGTATGCCTCATCGCTATCAGCCTGCTCGGTCACTGCCTTGCCCTTTTGCTTCTAGTCCTGGACGTACTTCCTAGCCTGACTGCTCCAATCTCTGTCGCCACTAATCCCTTTTGAAGATTTCCCCAGGTGCTGGTCACCCCGACGGGGAAACACTACCACAGGCTGTCGTACACCCCGTGTCCTCATAATCAAGCGGTAGTGCAGTGGCTCAATCACATTAATGCAGTGCATCCAAATATCCCGTCCTGCATAGGGCAGGGAAGCCTCCACCCATGGTTGTCCCTCATGTCGCTCATCCCGGTACGGCGTCCAGCGCACCTGAAAGGGTCAATAAAGTCAGCATTCATTCATCATCATTCATCTGTCAGCATTTAGAAGCATGTAGAAGGGCTTAAGTTCAGGAATTTACCGATGCATGCGGGAATGAGTCAATGTCGTCTTGGATCGCCCGGGTCAACCTCTTGATCTACCCTATGTCACGAGCAATCGTCCATCGCCTCGCGATGGGAATCCTCTCTGGATGTAGCTCGATTCCTCACCCAATCCCGGGTAGGTAAAGGAAGACCCAAATCTGCATTAAAAAGATCATGTGTCAACATATGGCACTTAAAAGCAGTTAGGAGCATTTAAGGGCATTTACTTGTAAAAAAGGTGAGAAGCCGCCTAGCATGGTCACCCGGTCGGTAGCACTGAGCGAATCAAATAGGAAGGCCAGGACAGCCGCTCCCCAAGCGTAGGAGATGCTCCCGGCAATTGGGCTGTTGGATTTCCTCCATAGATGCTACTTCATTTTCTTCATCATTGGTCAGAGCCTCAGTCACACTGGGGACCTGACGTCGATTAATCACCATTATATTCAGGCTTGCGTCTGGCGGGATTGCCAAAGAACTGGCCAACTTTGCTAGGGTATCCACCTGAGCATTCTGTCCTTGATTGATGTGTCTTACTTTGATGAAATAAAATCTCACTATCAGACGCAATGCCAGTTGGTAATAAGGGAGGAGTTCCTGCTTCCGCCAATCAAACTCTCCTTCCAATTGTTTTACAACTAGCATGGAGTCCCTGAATGCCTCAAGCATCCGAATTTTCATGGACAGGGCAATCTGTAACTCGACAATCAGGGCTTCATATTCTGCCTTATTGTTTATGTAGGGTTTGTTTATCGAGTAGGAGGTATATATGACCTCTCCCTTAGGGGACTTCAAGACTATGCCCACACTGGCCCTGACTCTAGCTGCTCCGACTGCTAGAGTGTCAATTTTGGAGGCACCATCAAAGTATAGCTGTCACAAGGTGGGATGCACTTGATCAGCTTCCAGGGTCTCGTCTTCAGGGAGTTCCACCTCTAGTGGACAGTCTTCAAGTACTGGGTTCGCAGTAAAAAAGTCTACGATAGCCTGACCTTTGATAGCTCTCTACAGCACATAGGAGATATCGAACTGCATGAGAATCACTACCCACTTGCCTAAGCAGCCTTTGAGTGCCAGTTGTGATAGGATGTATTTTAGCGGATCTGCCTTAGATATCAGCTTTATTTCATGTGACAGCATATAGTGTCAGAGCTTCTTAACTGCGAAGATCAGCGCCAGACAGACCTTCTCAATGAAAGTATACTTCTCCTCAGTTCTGACCAGTCTTTGACTGAGGTAGTAAAGGGCCTGCTCCTTCCCTTCTTCATTATTCTGGGCAAACATTTCCCCCAGGGAGTAGTGCGTGACTACTATATAGAGGATCAGCGACCGTCCTTTCACTGGTGCCCCCAGCACTAGAGGGATTTTCAAATAATCTTTCAACTTGTCGAGAGTTGTTTGACATTCTTCATCCCAATAAAAGGGGACATCCTTCATCATTAACTTATGAAAGGGGTGACACCGCCCTGACAAACTGGATATGAATCGCCGGATATAAGCCAGACGGCCTTGTAGAGATCTCAACTCAGAGAGATTCCTCAATGGGGGCAGCTCCTAAATTACCCTGATCTTCGTGAGGTCTATTTTAATTCCCCGATATCTGACAATAAAGCCCAAGAATTTGTCACTCGACACTCCGAATGCACACTTCATGGGGTTCATCTTTAGTTCATATTGCCTGAGCCTCTGGAATATGACTCGGAGGTC
Organism: Amorphophallus titanum; assembly: GCA_024336825.1. Taxonomy (NCBI): domain Eukaryota; kingdom Viridiplantae; phylum Streptophyta; class Magnoliopsida; order Alismatales; family Araceae; genus Amorphophallus; species Amorphophallus titanum. The sequence goes on from JANBPO010002302.1 coordinate 9,900,453, forward strand.
CTGCCGATGGTCTTCTTTTTTCTTGGTCTTGACCACCAGATCATCTATGTAGCATTCGACCTTGTGGTAGAGCAGCTCATCAAATATCCTGGTCATCACCCGCTGATAAGTTACGTCAGTGTTCTTCAGTCCGAACGGCATCCTTTTGTAGTGGTAGATGTCTTTGGGGGTTCAAAAGGCAGTATGGGCCCGGTCATGCTTCGCAATCCATATTTGGTTATATCCGGATGACCCATCCATAAACGACAGAGCTTCGTGGCTGGTTGTGGCATTGACCATGACTTCCGTTATTGGTGCCGAAAAGTCATCTTCGGGGCATACTTTATTCAGGTCTCAGAAGTCTACACATATCTGGATCTGCCCATTCTTCTTTTTCACGGGCACAATATTAGCTAGCCACATGGTGTATTGATTTTCTTCAACGAAAGCCACATCAATGAGCTTGTCTACCTCTTTGCATATCTGAGTGATGAGTTCTGGCCTCATGCGCCGTGGCAGCTGCTTTACCGACTCGACCTTAGGGTTTATAGCTAGCTCATGCTGTGAAACTGCGGGGCTGAGTCCTGACATTTCCTTGTAGGTCTAGGCAAAGCAATCCCGATATTCTTGTAGCAGCTGGACATACAGCTTCTGTTCTTCAGTAGATAGGTGGGCACTGAGGAAGGTTGGCCTAGGATCATCTTCAGTTCCCATGTTGACTTCTATCAGTTCATCGACCATGGCTTGGCCTCTGTCTTCTATTTCTGGAGGTGCTGGCTGGAGATCAACAAAGTCTGGAATATCATCCTCGAGCTCGAGTACCTCGAGCCTTTTATCTTGTTTTACCCAGACTTCGTCAGGGGTTTCTAATTCAGCTGGTGGTGGCTATATGGATTGTTTTGTCAGTAGGTCCTCTGTGGCTGTGATTTCACCAGATGAGCTGGCAGCTTCAACCTCTGCTGATGTGCTGACAACCTCAAAGGACTGACAGTTATTTCTTGCTGAGTTGGAGGAATAGCACTATAGTTTTGTGGCATATGAGGACAACTTTGTCTCGCTGCCTCCTTGAATCATCTTGCCTTCAATGAGGATGGCATGTTCTTTTATAACAACGGGTACTTCCCGATCAATTTCAACAGATACTTCTTTGATCGGTACAAGAGGTGATCATATTTCTGCCCAGGGAGAGCTATAAGAAAAGACTGGGGATAGCATTGTCTCCTCAGTATCTTCGACTTCGCTACTACTGGCCGCGTCAAATTTGGCTTGGAGAGCCGCTTCCTCAGGGTAGACCTACTCCCAGCACCTGCAAGGAGGTATGGCTTCTAATTCTGAGTCTCTTGGTCGAGCCGGTCCAGTATGTTCAGCTTTCGCCGAGTATTCATCAAAGGTTGCCCCCGGTGAGCTATCTTCTGCTGGGTAGAAAGTGGAGATGGTGTCCACTTCATAACGCCCACTGTAATAATACTCTTCGAGGGTGAAACCCAACCCTGGATGTTGAGAAACACGTCTCAGCTCTTTGTCCAGGCTGGCAGGATGCCAAAGCCTCTGGAATGCTTCCTTCTTCTTACGGGGCTGGCCAGAGGGAATCTGCTGCTTTTGAAACATCTTCACCATTCGGCTTGTTGTGAATGTCAGCCCTTGAACAGGGACTGACGGATTCTCTATATCTTTAGGGAGATGACAGTCGACGTCTTCCTGTGTGGGGTGCTCCTCAGCTGTATAGAACAAGCTATTGGGACCTTCAAACTGTGCCACCTCCCATGCTTTGAAAGGCTTGACAGTGACAGTATTGAGGCCAAATATTGGCCTCATGAGACCCTCTGGGATTTCAATAAGGCCGTGGTGCTGGTCGACCTTGGCTTCATTAGCTTCGGGATAGGTGGCGGGAGGCGCTACTCTGCCCACGTCTCCTGTGCTTGCAATATGCGAGACTATCTTGGGATTGACATATCTCGGTGGTGATGATGGGAACCAATCGTCGCCATTGGTGCTTTTTGATGCCCTGGCAGGGATCTTTGCTTTGGACATCTTCGACGACGGATCCACATACAGAGAAGCGTTGAGTAGATGGCACTCGAACACTTCGAATGGATGAAGGTCAGTAAATATCCTCTCCTTCATCCCCTCTTGATTGTATTTGATGCATTGGTGTAGCGTGGAGGGTACCACCATATTTTCATGTAGCCAGGGGCAGCCGAGCAGTGCCTTGTATGAGGTAGTAGAGTTGATCACATGAAACTGCACCCTGATAGTGAAATCTGCCATGGTGAGCGTGAATTCTGCCACTCCCAGCAGCACTTCAAACTTTTGATTGAAGACGGTGATGCGCATATCTCTGACTTTGTCGAGGTGCACATTGAAGTAGTACCTCTGATATATTCTGTATGGCAAAATATTGATGGCTGCTCTGGGATACACTAGAATTCGGTTTAGTTCCCAACCATTCAACTGCCCCTTCTGTACAGTGGTCTGTTGTGGCTGGCCGTAGGGAGTAGCATATCCTCCTGAGTGAAGGCCACATTGGCCTCCGACAGTGCTTCGACCGGACAAGTCTCAAATTGGGTAGTTGTCTGCAAAGCTTGATGATTGCCTATCAAGTTTCTTCACTCAAGGAGAGGATCTCACATATTGTGAACCTCACCGAAAGCTTCTTAACTAGCTTCATTATTCAGCTTCCAGCTCTGACATTAGACAACTTCATTTCTTCAGCGCACCTGGGCTTGGACGATCCTTGAACTGCTGCCTCTGACGCACCTGCTTCATCGAATTCTGAGTCTACATATTTTTGCTGGGTGTCATCCTCTTGCTGTCCCTTATTGCCTGCCATCGGGTGGCTCTTGTCTTCATATGGAGTACCAGAAGGTTGCTGAAGCTGTGCGTGAGTGCCCCTGGCCGCAGGGCTGTCCTCTTGACACGACTGCTTGCCCTTTGACACCTTCCGAAATTCGAGAAAGGAAGGTGAGACATTGTTGCCCCCACTCTGATTTTATAGACCTGAAGGAGGAGGGATTTGGGCACCCTTGACCTCCGACAAAAAAATAAGAAAAAATAATTTTTTTACAAAACCACCACTACCCTCTCTCTCTCCCCTCACTCTCTCGAACACACTCTCTCTCTTCTCTCTCTCCCACACACATTCTCTCTCTTTCTTTCCCCCTCTCAGTCGGTTTTGGTCCGAACGGACTTCGATCGACGCGTGGGAGGTATCGACGGGACGGGCTCGACGCGAGGATCGCGCTGGTACCCTTCTTCCCTCGGGTCGTGGAGCATGGAGGCATGTGGGAGCAAGAGGACGGTGTGGCCCCCGTTGCCTGATCTGCACTGATTTGCGGTCTTCAACGCGTAATAGGTAGGGGAATGGATTCCTCGTCTCGCCAGGAACCCATTGACGCCACATGCGTAGCCATCCGTCATCATTTTCACCGATTTTTATGCAAACCCCATTTTATGAAATTTTTGGCTAATTTCCTGAAAATCATTCTTCTCTCTCAGGTTTGGTCTAGGCGGCCGCTAATCGAGGCAAGGGAGGTACCGTTGGAAAGGTCGTGTCACGCAGGTCGCGGCGACGCCCTTCTTCCCTCGATTCGTGGAGCATGGAGGCGGGTCGGGCCGAGTGGAGCCGTGGTGACCCTTCGTCCATTCGTGCCTCAAACGCCATTCCCGTCATGTAAGAGGTAGGGGGATGGAATCTTCTCCTCACTAGGAACCCACCGGTACCACATGCGCTGTGGTCCGATGCCAATTTTCTTGATTTTCATGCAATCTTCTATGTTAGTGTTAATTAGTCCTAAAATCATGAAATTGACTCCATGAGCATTGTCTTTTGATTTTAATGGCATGTTTAGTTATGGAATGTTGGTATGGCAGGGTGGTTTGTTAGAGAAACCAGTTTCCCCACGATTCCCGTCGATTTCGGTCGACCGGGAGGGGGTTCGATTTCAGACTCCACAAGTTAGCAACCCAGACGGTGTAATGCACCACCCTAGGTGTGTTACAGTCCCCTGACGCATCGTCACTGATGTGTTACCTGAATGGTAACGGGCCAACCCTAGTCCGTTACTTGACCATTGAGCATACCTTTGACCATTGACTGAGATAGGCAGTTAGTCTGATGGCCTAGCCCGGGTCCATCGTAGTCGCGTAACGCGCCATCTTTAGTGCGTTACGTTCTGTTTAAAACTTTGGATTTTAGGTGTTCGGGTGCCTTTAACGGACCTGACCCTATGCGTTAGAGTCATGTAACGCACCCGCCTTGGTGCGTTACATTTCTTGTTTAAAACTGTGGATTTCTTGGCGTTCTGGTAAGTGAAACGGCCCCTAGGAGGCGCGTTACATGAGTGTAACTCCCCATGCTTGGTGCGTTACAGTCTGTGTGACTATCATTGTGTTTTTTTGTAAATTATTCGGGTGAGTGTAACAGACCGAGGGAGGCGCGTCACAAGTAAGGTAATGCCCCTACCCTGATCCGTCACACCTTGTAATGGGGTAACCTTAGTCCATTACGTTCCCTGACATTCTAAAAGATGTAAGCTTAGTTCCTAATGCATTCCATTATGCTTGTATGCCATGTTTAAGCTATTTTATAAAAATATGACATCATTTTAGATCTCGATAGAGTAGCTTTCTCTTTCCTTGTGATGGAGCCACTAGTCGTAGCCCAGCGACCGGAGTGTCGGCCCACCTAGGAAAGGTGGAGAGGTAGTTCCCGCTAAACGGTTTTTAAGCTAGTTCCATGGGCTCCCGGTCAGCAGTAGCATCCTACTGAGGGAGAAAACTAGCTAGAGGGCCTGGCTCAGGCAGGAGTCAGTGTGTGCACATGTGGTCAGAGGCTTGGACTGACACTGACGAGTGTCACTCTGACTAGTTACTTGGTCTGGTACTTTTACGCCTCTCACCCAGATTTGTTAAAAAAAAACACTTTCAACAAAAGGAAAACAAAAGAGGCGTAAAACATCAACTTGTTTGTAAATCTTTGCTTGATTGTTTGCCAGTGCATGTTGTTGCGTTCCGACAAAGTTCTGAAAATGGTCGAATACGGTTATAAGGAGTTTGAGGCCGGGGCCTTTGAATATGAGCCCCAAATATATGACCTGGCCCATGAGTCTTTTGAGGAGTACCACCCGGGTCCTGGCCACCTAGGTGAGCCACATGTCCATGCTATGGATGCAGGCCCTTCCCACGAGCCCTCACATGAGGTGCAGGCTGTTGTTGGAGACGCTTCCCCCTCCCAGGACATCTCCTCCATGTTAGGTGTCCTTGCTACTACACAGCTCAGTCCTGAGCAACTCCAAGCCCTTCAGGCCATCGTGAATGGAAAATCTGTTTCTCCTACTCCCTAAGACCCAACCCCAGCTACCATACCCCTCCAGGAGCCATCACAGGCCATTCCTTCCCCCTCACCTCTCAGGCAGGCAAGCTAGCAGCCTCCCTCTTTCCAATTCCCTTCACAGTCTCAAACTCCAGTCATTCCCTAAACACCACTTCTGGCCGGTCCATCTACTAGCATACCCTAGTATCCCTCTTATTTGAGATTCCCTTCCCAAGCCTCCGGGAGGCCTTTCCATCCTTAGTGGCAAATGCCACTCTCTCCAACTGATGTGCTCACCCAGGCCCTCCTTACTAAGCTGAACAAGATGGATGAGCAATTTTGAGATCTAAAGAAGATCGTGGATGTAAAGTCCACCCCTAAAGTCTCCCTGTCGGTCCTCCCGGTATTCTATCTTTCCCCTTCTGAAATGCCTACGTACCGAAGGTACAACGGCACTAGCAACCCCTTCATCCATCTTAAAGACTTTATGTACGAGTCTTCTTTCTGGCAAAATGATAAGAGATCACTGGCATATCTGTTTAGAAGATCACTGGATGGCCCTGCACTAGAGTGGTTCTATTCCTTGGACCCAAGTGAGGCCGAGAAATTTGAGGTGGTCTAAAGGAAGTTCCTGCAGAAATATCGCACCTCAAATTGGTCCTCACTCGAACACCACATCTGATTCTGATCCTTACGCCATCTCTACCATCTCAGGGGAGCATGGCGAAACCAAATGATAAGACTCTACAATCCTCGGTCCACATCAACTCTAGTCTCAAACTTACATGGAATTCCTCCTAAGCTAGACACAAGACCAAGGCTCTCATTTGATGACATTCCTCCTGGGATCTCCATACTCAATCATCGTCCATTGCGCAGTCTCATCGATTCCTCATCTCAATTATTCCAAATGGACACTTGCTAACCTCGGCTCCTCTCTCGCTACAGGGCCACAAGACATAACCTTAGCAATCCAGGACACATATCTCCAAGACAAACGAGTGCCATCTTTCTATCATAATAATCTAGTTGACGACGCCACAACCAATCCACATAGATCTCCAGACATCAGAGATTCTTACCACAACTGGGTTCTTCTCACAATATTTCAAACTCTCAGACTTAATTGGGTCCCTTTCTCATGTTATCACGGCCAACCACTCGACTGACCTCAACAACCACTCACATCTACCAACTGGGATCCACAAATCCTTCTCTCAGAAATCACATCTCTTGGACCAAGAGTCCATCCCGAGGACATAATTTTCAACACAAGTCGAGCACTTAGCTTACCGATTCTGATCATCACATCCTCTTCCTCTATCAGGCTATTTCCTTTAAGACCCTCAACTGGGTGGTTGGGGTTCGTCCCCATGTTGCTACGGTTCGTAGCGTGGAGTGAAGCCTCACCCGGTTGGGTGAGGGGTGGACGTAGGGAGCCCGTCGTGGTCCGAGTCACTTCCCGTCTTGGCCGTTTAAATTTCGCAATTCAATTTCAGTCAGTTCCCTCCCCCCATTTAATTTCTGCATGATTTCTATTCCGTGTGTTTCTACTCCATGTGTTTCCAATCAAAATCCCGTAAGGAGCAACCTCCCGCGGCGGTCCGTTTTGTTCCCTTCCCCTGTTCATCCTTGATTCATCATATCGCAACCTCGATCTCTCTTATCCTCCACGTGACGTCGTTCACATCTTGGCGATTACGGTGGGACATCTTTTGCTTTCTTTGGTTACCCCTCCACTTGGCACCCACGTGTGCCCCTCCTCTTGGCACCCGCGTGTGTCCCTCCTCATCGCACCCGCGTGCGCTACAGTCGTGCTCCTAGCAGCACTTTTGTCACTTTAAATTTCCTCCCTCGTGTACCACGTGCACTCCCCCCTCAGTCCCTTGTGATTTTTTGAGAGGTTTGCGGCTTAGCAAAGGTTCATTCAGTTGATTGAGATATTTGATGTGGTGAATTACTATCCCTCTTTATTATCCCTTGTTCTGTTTGCCTATCTGTACACTTCTACCATACAAGAGCACCGCATTGCATAACATCCCCCCTTTTTTTACACTTTCTAGAGCAGTATCCTCTCTCAGTGAAGGAAGGACTCTCCGTTCGGGAATTCCTCTTAACGGACTAGGATCTCCTCCATCGGGACCTCCGTAAGTCCCCGACAGCGAAGGATTCTCTCTTTGTTCACTGGGCTGGTTATACCATTGAAGTTCTCCAGAACTAGTTTACCCATTCGTGGTGAGCCGAGTGACCTTAGTCGACACGATGGTGACCAAATTTATAGCTAGGGTCCTTCCTACCTTGCGAGAACTTCATATTTGTTCAAAAAAAAGAAAAAAATAACATAAAAAATAAAAAAAATGAAAAGGGGCTTAAAGCATTCACTTGTTTGCTAATCTCTACCACTTGTTTGTTGGTGCATGTTATTGTGCTCTGGTAAGGTACTACGGTTTGAAGAAACTCAAGAAATGGCTGGATATGATTATGAGGAGTTCGAGACCGGAGCCTTCGAAGAATACCTCTCGGGTCACATCCCCCAGGGTGAGCCATGTGTCCATGCCATGGTCACAAGCCCTTCTTTCGAACCCTCACAGGAGGCGCAAGCCGTCGCCCACCTCAGGACATCGCCTCTTTGTTGGATGTCCTCGCCAACACAGAACTCACCCCAGAGCAATTCCGAGCCTTTCAAGTGGTTTTGAAAGGGAAATCGATTTCTCCCGCTCCCCAGGAGCAAACTCCGGCTACTACTTCCGCTCCCCAGGAGCCAACCCATGGCAGATCTACTTCTACACCTCTTCAACAGCCAACTTCGGCTGCCACACCCCTCCAAGAGCCGGTACAAGTCATTCCCTCTCCCTCATTTCATGGACAGGTGAGTCAGTAGCCAGTCTCCTTCCAATTCCCTTCACAGTCTCAAACTCCTGGCATCCCTCATACACCATTTCAGCCTGGTCCATCTGCTGTCAGGCAACCACAATACCCCACCCATACGGGGTTCCCTTCTCAGGCCCCTGGGAGGCCTCTCCCCCCTCAGTGGTAGGCGCCCCTTACACCCACTGATGACATCACCCAATCTCTCCTCAACAAATTGAATAAAATGGATGATTAATTTTTGGATTTAAAAAAGATGGTGGACATAAAATCCACCCCTGAGGTCTCCCTGCCAATTCTTCCGGTGTTCCACCTCCCTCCCTCTAAAATGCCTACGTACCGAAGGTACAATGGCAATGGCAATCCCTTCATTCACCTAAAGGACTTCATGTACGAGTCCTCGTATTGGCAAAATGATCAAAGATCCTTGGCATGTCTCTTTCAGAGTGAATGAGAGTTAACCCCAATTTGACTAGGCTACCTACAGAGCATCACACTCACTCCTTGTGGCACACTTTTTCAGGAGACATTGTAGAGGAGGTCGAAGAGCAGGCTACGGCTGAGGTGCAGTCCTAGTCCTCCCTAGATCAGGGTAGGCTATAGATATTTATCTTTCATATTATGGATAGTTCTGGATTGGTGATCATGTATGGACTTAAATGTATTCAGACAATGGGCATGTATTTTTGGGATTTTGAATGGTTGGGATGCTATTTACATTTCTTGTAATCATGGTTTCTCTCTCTCCCTCATGCGAATGTATGCATTTGTGCTTCCGTGATACGTACGACGTAATGCTTCGTGGTCCGATGAAAAAAAATACCCAGAAATTGGGAATTGGATCTTAGGATGTTACAGAGTGGTATCAGAGCACAAGAGACAAACCATGGTTACAACCATTCCAATTGTCCAACTAGTAGAAGAGGAGATAGGCTAGAGTGGAAAAGGGTAGAGTATATTTTAGAACCCATTTAGAACGAACCCTCACATTTAATAATTGTTGTCTTCTCAGAGCTATGCCACCGAGAAGGCAAAGAGATCTTCCCCAGGATGATGAGAGAGGGTCGGGGGTGGATGACCCCAATATGGTGATGATGGGACTGTCAATGCTCTGATAGTCGAGGGGCTACACACATTCATTTCCACTAGCTTTGCTAAGCAACTGAAGAATAGACCTAAATCCACATTCTTCGGGGAAATGGTAGTCAGTACACCAACTGGGAAACAAGTCCACACCAAGCTTTTGATCCCTTTAGAGGTCAAAATCATTGGGAAGATACTGCTAGGGGAAGCATACATCCTAGAAATGGCCGACTTTGATCTCATTCTGGGGATGGATTGGTTAGACAAGTACTATGGTCTCTTAGACTACCGCCGAAAGAGAGTGATCTTTCAGAAGCCGGGGGAGGAGACATTCTTCTTCCAATGCTCGAAGAACAAATCTAGGAGGATGATAGTATCAGTCATCAGGGCTTCCAAACTGATTGGCAAGGGATGTGATTATTTCTTGGCTAGTGTGGTACTTGAAGAAGGCATCGTCAAGATTCTGGAAGACTTGGATGTGGTCCGAGAATTTCCTAATGTATTTCCCGAGGATCTATTGGGACTGCCACCAGTTCGAGAGTTAGACTTCTCTATTGAGCTGGTGCCGGGCACTGCACCTATCTCCATTCCACCATACAGGATGGCTCTGGTAGAGCTTGTCGAACTCAGAAAGCAATTGCAGGAGTTGCTAGACAAAGGCTTCATTAGGCCAAGTGTGTCTCCATGGGGAGGACCAGTCTTATTCGTATGGAAGAAAGATGGGGCTATGCGGCTGTGCATTGATTACCGCAAGCTTAATCAGGCCACCATTAAGAACAAGTACCTTTGTCAAGGATTGAAGAATTATTTGACCAATTGTCATCCGCTAAGGTCTTCTCCAAAAATGATCTGAGGATGGGTTATCGCCAAATCAGAATCAAGCCCGAAGATGTGTCGAAGATAGCCTTCAGGACCCGTTATGGCCACTACGAGTTCTTAGTAGTACCATTCGGGTTGACCAATGCACCAGCTACGTTCATGGAATAGATGAATGAGATTTTTCATTCTTATCTAGATCAGTTTGTCGTGGTCTTTATGGACGACATCCTGATATATTCTGCCAGTCAAGAGAAGCATCGGCAGCATCTAAGAGTAGTCCTGTAGACTCTCTGGGAGAACAAGTTCTACGCCAAATTTAGCAAGTGTGAATTTTGGCTAGATCAAGTGATGTTACTTAGACATGTTATATCTGGGATCGACATATCTGTGGACCCTAGCATGGTTGAAGTCAAATAAAATATGAAAATTACATGACTCGACTCAGAAAAATATGACGGACACGATGGAACCATGTCGAAGAGCAATCAGAGCTGTGGAAAAAATGTGAAGGGTGAGAGATGCCCCATCACTAGACATCTCGGTCCACGTGCCTACGCAGTGAAGTGGTGCCATCAACCCTTCGCTGAAGGATTAAGTGCTTTCTTACAAATTTGTGCCAGACCAGTTCGCTCAAGAATGGAAGATACGAGACTAAAGAACTCTACACCCACGGGCCCCGCGCACTCGCCCCTCGCTTGCCCCACCCGAGGGTGGGGGGCATTTGTGGACGTCGAAATTTACCATGCGACATGTACGTCTCGGCACCCGAGAGCATGTTGAAGACAGAAAAGCCGAATAAACCCTATACCTCCCCCAAGCAAGATGAATGCATACCAGGTGTTCCACCACACAACAAGGAAGCCCGTCAAGCAGAATAGATGGCCCCAGCTCCCCAATTGGCAGTGTCGAAGGCCGAATCAGGAAAACTCAGGAATTCAGACACGGGTTCGGCACGTAGCAGAAACCACTCAAAGTCCTAAACCAGGACTCGGAGGCTTCAAAATGAAAACCTCGAAGGTGGTACAGTAAAGCTAAAGCAGTTTGGGAGGGCAAGCATCCATCCAAATCGCCGTAGAGCCAGGGATGAAATCTCTTGACACTTAAACTGGCGTGGCCTTGCACATCCTGCACTTAACCGGCACGCCCCTCCAAGGGATTTGAGCCGGTGCGCCCCCCTCTTTTGATGCTAAATCGGCGCGCCCCACCAAGGGATCTTAAATCGGCACACCCCTCCATCCCTTGCCAGCGTGCCCCTTGAGCACCTAAATCGGTGCTCTAAATTCATGTGGGTTTAAACCGGTGCACCCCATGGCCGCACCAATTTAACCCGAAGTCATCCCATCCATGAATCGACACCCTATTTTCGCACCAGTCTTACGCTCAGGGTTCAAGCAATAGAGCATTCAATGCCACAATCCCTGTCTCCACCTCCATTCGACAGTGCAGCGGCAGCAACGGCGAAGCGAGCAGTGACGGTGGTAGCAGTAACAAATCTCCCACCAAATTCACAAACAACCTGTCCAAACGAGTGCCAGCGTACGCCGCGAACCAACCGAAGCCAGCGTAGCAGGTCAACTCCCCATGTCATCGTGAATGAGGTAGAGGTGGTGGGAACTCTCCCCCCACCAGCCATTCTATAAAAAGGCAAGCCGTGGAGACATGAAAAAGGGAGTTAGTTGGTGAGAAGAAAAAGTCTGGAGTCCTCCTTCTCCCTGAGCTCTCTGGCATCTGAGGAAGTGGGAGAAGTGCATCGACCTTCGCCTGTAAAGTGAAGAAAAGAGAGTGAGTGTGAGAGAAAAGAGGTGAGTTTGGGGAAGGGGTTTCATCTTTGCTCTCCTCTCAGCACTGTATCTTTTTGCTTTCACTTTTGCTTCCCTTTGTTATTGGATAGTCTCCCTTCTGTATTTCACCTCCCATTTTCTCATGGATGAATAAAAAAAAGCTTTTACAAGCGTAGTAGTCTACTTGATCGGTCTCCTCCCTTTCTCCCTACCTTCTAATCACCCGGGACCTCTGGGGGCCTATCTCTCCATGGTATGGTGCTTGAGGAAACCCGTCTGAGGGGTGAACATTCATGGCCTTCCACGGCGAACATCTATCCCATTGGAGCTCTTATGAAGCTACGACCCGTGAGTTGTTAGAATCTCTTGAAGGCTGGCCCTCGGGCTTCTGCACTCACCTTCGGGTCTTCAGACAGCTGTCTGGCTCCTCCAAATTTTGGGAGTCGTCCCAAAATATTTCATTTGACGATCCCCCATTCACCTTGCAAACCCAGGACCCCTGAATGTATGCCATGCATGCGTTTGACGTAACCCGAGGTTGGTGGCATAGGGGACTCCTAGCCTCCCAAGTATGAACCAATCTGACAATGGCTTCCCATTGGGCATGGGAGGTTTGAGAGGTTTGGGTGGGCCGGGAAAGCTGAATTGACCTTCTCTATTTCTCAAATGAACTGGCTCCCTGCTATGTGAGGGGTGACTTACCCATGAAGAAGGGGTGTGGAAGGGGACTTCCCTAAGGAAGTGGAATGGAGGTTGTGGGCCAAGAGGCCCACCAAGAAAGGGATCGAAGGGATCAAAGAATATGTAACCCCTCGATATGGATTCCTTCATCTCAAGGTCCCATGTGTGGTATTCTAGAAGGTGTTGATGGTCACCTTCATGTGTTGTAGCAGGTGGGACGGTTGGCATAGGTAAGAGGTATGGTTCCTCCCTCGGGATAAATGAAATTAAGGTAGGCTCGACTGGCAAGGGAAGGAATAAGAGAACCTCCGTGGTGACACGACCCACGGTGCACGTAGAGGTAATGGACCCTAAAGCTAGATGTGTGAAGCTACGACGAACGGGTTGGTCGAAGCCTCAGGCCAACATACACGTCAACTTCCATTGGCAGTCTAATCCTTGGAGAAGGTCTTCCAAGGTATTTAGTGGTGACTAGATCGGAACGTTGTGTGGAAGGAGTTGACGGGCACTACTTGTAGTGTGGGGTCCAGGGATGGGTAACGGGGTGTCCCAGGGACCAAGCCTGTCCGAAGCCAGCTAAGTAGTGGCTCATCGATGAATCCCTTCCCCGTTAGAAGTACGGGTGGTTCTGGTTGGGGTGGCTCCAAATAAAGATCGGAGGGTGAAGCTTCTCCAACCCTTTTGTCCCCAAAGGATAGTGATGTCCGAGTGGGACACCATTCGGCAAAGTGGCCAAACCTCTGGCAGCGATAACACTGCTATCGTGACCCACTAAGCTCCTCGATAAGTGGGTCCTTACCCTTATCCTCCCGATGGACATGGGGTGTAGGCAATAGGGGAGGAGGAGCTCTCACGGGTGGGGGAAGAAGATCCTCCATGATAGGGGGAGGACCTAGGGATGGTACCACAGATGGCACCAGTTTGGGACTACCAGCTACTACCTCCTTAGGCTCGTGCTTGGTTTCATCCTATCTAGGAGGTGGGCAAGGGGAAACCAGGGACTCGATGTAAGTACACCTCCTATCCACCCAATCCAACAACATTTGCAAGAATTCAGCAGTGGTGGGGCTTGGAGTAGGAGCAACGTGATGGACTCTCCCATAAGAACTTGACTTGGTTGTGGACCTAGACTCTTCTACATGCGGGGCACTTTGCCTCCGACTATGGGCCACTTGATTGGAGGTGTTTGGGTGGGATTGGTTGGAGGTGACTGGGCTAGGTAGATAGACCTTCCTAAGCTCACCCTTCATTTGGCACCATGACTCGATGGGCCATTGCCTCCTAATCTCTCCCATGCTTTCGATGCTCTCCCATTTCCAGGCGGCTTTGTGGATAAGCCTCTTTTGGGCAAAGCTGACTTGCATGGCACCGAATATAGTGTAACACTCAAAATACGTGTCTATGGCGGCCTCCCACTTGAGATAGTCACCCGGGTCATTGAAGCCATAAAAGTCTGAGACTTCGGACCTACAGAAGTGGAGAGGATGGTTGCCTAACCCATGGGTGTCATGTAACCAGTGATATCGCCTGGGCGACTTGGAGTCTGTTGGACACTTGAGAACTACACGATGGATATGCCGACACTTGGTGACATGATGGATTTGACAATGGACTAAACATGACCCTAAGACAACATGACAAGTTGTAATGCATACTCGACTACAAGCCTTGACTTGTCATCATTTGCGAAAGGGAAAGAGGAGAGGGAGCAAGCAACAGGCACCGACGTGATCCCCCGGACATCATCGTACAAGAGAGATAGAGGGAGAGAGTTCCTCCCTCGAGGATTCAGGGCGGCTGGAGCCTCGCTCATCTCCTCCGGGCATGCGCAGAAGAGAAAGAGGGGGAGGAGTACCGTTCTTCCGGGCATGCGACTAGTGCGGCACCTCCGGGTTTGGCCGCACGACCGGCATCCCTACCAGCCCCTTCGGGCTTGGCTGCACATGCGGGGACCCCCATGGACACCTCCGGGCATCCCAAGGATCACAAGGTATACCCCCTCTCTGGCATGCAACAGGCAAGTGGTGTTTTTCCTCCGAGCATTCCGGGCATGCGACTAGTGTTGCACCTCCAGGCTTGGCCGCACGACCGGCATCCCTACCGGCCCCTTCGGGCTTGGCTGCACATGCGGGGACCCCCATGGACACCTCCGGGCATCCCAGGGATCACAGGGTATACCCCCTCTCTGGCATGCAACAGGCGAGTGGCGTTTTTCCTCCGAGAATCACCGTACAGAAGAGAGAGAAAGAGAGTTCCTGGAAGAGACCTTCCTAGGCTCGTGGTCCAATCTCGGCAGGATTGCTCCCGCAAGAGTACTCCAAGCTCTGGTAGCCGCCGTCGATGGGATTGCTACGAGAACAGAGGGGTTTTCTTGAAGAACAGAAGGTATATTTCTGATGAATCGGGAGAATTTGGGAAGAACAGAGTGCTGGATCTTGGAAGAATGAGGAGGAGAGGAGGGAAGAGTGGAGGGAAGAGGGGGAAAGGGATCGTCACAGGAGGAGAAAGAACTGGCTCGCATTGAATTTTGCCCTTCTCTGGGCCTTCCATTAGCATTTATAGAGCTTACAAGACTGGTGGTTAAGCCACAATTGTTCTGCTTACTCCACGTGGACTCTAACAGACAACAACGCCATTACCGGCCTTTAACAGAATTTCACATTCTCTGTTCGACCGTTGTAACAGTGTCAACAATGCAATGAAAATATAGAAGAAATTGGGAAATCACAGCAAAATGTGTTAATGCTGCTGTGATGATCATAACAAATCCCCTCCCCTAAGACTGGACCTTGCCCTCAGGGTCAAAAGTGGGAAACTGAGTAACGAAGTCATGGTAATCTATCCAAGTGGCATCCTAACGGGTTCACTTTGCCACTGTATTAATAGCTGCGCTACTGGTTTATTGTCTCTCTTGCAAAGCCGTCGTCCCAACAAAAGCTTGGGCTGTCTTGTGGGAAGAATGGGAAGGTCCTGTGGCAATGTGGGGGAGACCGGGTGGCCCCCATGATGCTTCTTAAGTTGTGAGACATGAAAAATAGGATGCACCTTACTGGTAGCAGGCAGTTCCAGACGATATGCAACCTGCCCAATTCTTCCTGTTATCTAATAGGGACCAAAGTACCTTGCCTGAAGCTTATAGTTGAATCTGTGCACAAGAGAATCATGTCGATATGGTTGCAATTTAAGGTACACCCGATCACCCACTGAATACTCAATATCTGTGCGGTGTGAATCTGCTTGTCGTTTCATCCGTTATTGGGCCCTGCACAAGTGAAGTTTTAGTTGTGCGAGGATTTGGTCCCGGGTGATGAGAGTGTCTGCTAGATCTTGAACTTGAGCCGTTCCCTGCACATATGATAAGACAGAAGCTGGTGGAACACCATAAACCACCTGATATAGAGTGAACCCAGTTGCTGTGTGAACCGATGTGTTATAACTAAACTCTGCCCAAGGTAACCACTGTAGCCAACGGTGCTGTTGCTCACTGCAAAAACATCTGAGGTATGTTTCTAAACACTTGTTCATGACTTCTGTTTGCCGACAAAAAAAATATAATAAAGAAGAAAGAAACTAAAAAAAAACTAATCAATCCAATGGGCTCAACAAACATCATCAAATCAAATAAATCTTGATAAAATCAGTCAACTAATGAACTCAATAAACCAAATAAACCTAATAAACTCAATAAAAAATCTAACAAACCTCAATGAACTCAACAAACCCAAGAGGCCCAATAAAAAAATGATGAATAAACAAACATCTCAACGAACTCAATAAACTTAATGAACTTGAACTAATAAGCCAACAAAAGATTCCTTCACTTTGCCGTAGACCTTCTGTCTGAGCAAGGTTTGTCGAGCCTGACATCTCCACGGGTCAACGTCCATATTCTATCCTGGCTTAGATCTCACGTTTTCGCCAAGTCGGTCGACTTTGATATGACGTCGGGTTGACACCCTCATCTACACATTCTACCCTTGTTTCAGGCCTTCCGTCTGAGCAAGGTTCATTGACTCTGACATTCCATCAAGTTAACACTAATATTTGGCCCTGGGTTTGGGCCTCTCGTTCATCTACCATTTGATTGACCCTCACCCTAAAACCTTCTATCAGGGTAGGGCCTATTGACTTTGACAGAACGTCGAGTCAACATCTATCTTATATTCTACCCTTGGCTTAGGCCTCACGCCCCTGTCAAGTTCGTTGACTCCGACAGGACATCGAGTCAGCACCTACCTTATACTCTGCCTTTGGCTTAGGCCTCACGCCTCTGCCAAGTTTGTTGGCTTCGACAGGACGTCGAGTCAACACTAATCCTATGCTCTGCCCTTGGCTTAGGCCTCACGTCTTTGCCAAGTTCGTTGGCTCTGACAGGATGTTGAGTCGACACCTATTCTATATTCTGCCCTTGGCTTAGGCCTTACGCCTCTGCCAAGTTTGTTGGCTCCGACAAGACGTTGAGTCGACACATAGTCCATATTCTACCCCTGGCTTAGGCCTTACGTCTCTGCCAAATTTGTTGGCTCCGATAGGATGTCAAGTCGACGCCTATTCTATATTCTGCCCTTGACTTAGGCCTTATGCCTCTGCCAAGTTTGTTGGCTCTGACAAGACGTCGAATCGACACATATTCCATATTCTGCCCTTGCCTTAGGCCTCACGTCTCTGTCAAGTTCGTTGGCTCCAACAAGACGTCGAGTCAACACCCATTTTAAATTCTGTCCTTGGCTTAGGCCTCATGCCTCTGCCAAGTTCGTTGGCTCCGACATGACGTTGAGTCAACACCCATCTTACATTATGCCCTTGGCTTAAGCCTCACGCTTCTGCCAGGTTCGTTGGCTCCGACATGATGTTGAGTCAGCATACATATCCTATATTCCTCCCTTGGCCTATGGCCTCACGCCTTTGCCAAGTTGGTTAACTTTGGCAAGGCTGTCAAGTCAACAACCATATTCTACCCTGGCCCAGACCCTTTGTCTTTTCTAGCTTGGTCGTTTTCGACATGGCATCAAGACGACAATAATGTTTTACTTCTGCCTTTGTTCTAGACATACCATCTAAGCAAGGTTTATTTACTCCGACATCCCATCGAGTCGACATCAATATGTAGTCTTTGGTGCGGATCTTTCATCCAGTCGGTCAATAAAAAGATCTTGTCACCTTTGGCTCAGACCTTCTGTTTGACCATACGATAAAGAGACCCTTTTACCTCTGGCTCGGACCTTTCTTCCAGTCAGTCAACAAAAAAAAAAGAAACCTTTCACCTTTGACCTGGATCTTTCGTTTGGATAGATGATGAAATCCGCCTGGGATAGACCTTACGTCTATTCTGATAAGACCTACATATTTCTTAATGTCCCGCCGACGATGAAACCCCTCGTTGACCGACCGACGCATTGCCCGCCCCCGTAGGACGCTACGGTCAAAGCTGGGGGCCCACGGTAACTAGCTTAAGAACCGATCCATGAGAATGCCCCTCCACCTCTCCCAGATGGGCCGACACTGAAAGTCTCAGGGCTACGACTCGTGATTCCATCACAAGGAAGTGGAAACGTTCTATTGGGATCTAAAGGCAAGCCATTGATTACAAAATAACTTAAACTTGGCGGGTGCGTAGCAAGGAAAGCCTCATTCTATTATGAGTATAACGGACTAGGGATAGTGCGTTATATTAGTATAACGCGCCTAGCCCGAGCCATTATGCCCTCTCGAGCAAGATTTCTTCTGAAGCAGAACACCCAGGGACATAACGCGCCACTGTAAGGCCGTTAAGCCCACCCGAGCGGTATAAAATCCATAGTTTTCCAACACCATAATGGACCTATACCAGTCCGTTATGCTAACGGTGTTTCAAGAACTGGAAAGGGTCAGGGGATATAACGGACCCCTACCCGCTCGACATCTTCATGGCATGGCGGGCCTGTCCAGGTCTGCCAAGCTGCATAACGCACCCAATGGGGCGCGTCATGCACATAACAATCACTAGAGTGGCGTTATGTGAGCTGGGCAGCGGGGTGGTCCGGTTTGAAACCGGAACCCCCCTCCCGATCGACTGAAATCGACGGGGTTCGCGCCAGAAACCTGTTCCCTGCTCACAACCCATTCCATAACGATCATCTAAAGCTGGAAAACTCAAAATACACGCCCATACAAGATCAAAACGTGAAATTACACTCATAGAGCTAAAATCTCAAAATTACCAACATGCGTGCGAATTGACCGCAAGGCGGTGTGCATGTGTCACCGTTGCGTTCCTACGGAGACAGGGATTCCATCCCCCTACCTGGAATGGTCCGAAACGGCCTCCAGGGCCACGCACGAGCGATGGGCTTCCGCGCTCCTCCTTGCCCCAACCCGCCTCCACGAGCCGCAATCCGCACGAACGAGGGCGCCAACGCGCTCCGCTCGACGACGCGAGTCCAACGGCACCGTCCTCATCACGATCCGGCGTCGTCTCCTCCGCTTCCCAAGTAGAGAGAGAGAGAGAGTGCCGTGAGAGGGAGAGAGAGGGGGTAAAAGGGAGAGAGAGAGAGGAAAATGGCGAGAGTGAGGGGGAGAGAGAGAGTATAAAAAATTTTATAACTTTTTATTTTTATTTTTTTTGTTTAAAAACCTTCTTTAACAAATTAACTCCCTACATTCCTTAATTGCATAAATGCCCAATTAATTTATATAAATGCCTATTTCAACCCGATTAAAGCCCAAAAATAGTCTAAAAATCCGTAAAATTAGGCCAAATCCACAGACTAAAAACCAGACCCAGACCACTAAGGATCCGCGAAGGCATGGGCCTTACAGGTGTGATGCCCAGGTCATCCCGGACCGCATGGTCCCCGCCGTGCCAGTTCGTAACTCCTTCCATGTCCTGTCCGGGAGGAGAGCTAAAAGGGAAGAAGCTGGCCGCCAGGGCCAAAGAGAGCTGGCCCTAAAGCTGAAGATATTTAATCAAGTGTGGGTCCCTAAAAAGACCCAACCTTTCCGTCAAAGTGAACTTGTTCATCACTATCCTGAGCCCGTTGAGGCGAGGAAGAAGAATGAGAGGGGCTTGGCCCCAAGAAGAGAAGAAACAACTGTGGACCTCCCACGCCACATTGCCTTCAAGGCCTATGCCCGACAGGCCAACATCCCTTCATTGGGGAGAAGATTTGAGCAACCTGCTGGGCGAGCTCGGCTAGCCTACATCCCTCCGATGCGAGGTCAACAACTGTCACCCGTCCTCCACCGAGGACATGATTGAGAAGAAATGACCAATATGGTCTGAAGTTACCTCAGGGGTCTGGGGAACCCCCTCATTAGGCTAGCAATGACTACTCCAAGTGGCTGTGGCTAAAGAAGAAGACTACTTGCCGATAGCAGTTGAAGAAGAAGAAGACAGAGGAATGACGTCATCTGTTAATGACAATGGATATGAAGATGGACTGGATGGCGAGGCCGATGAAGTCCTTCCAGAATGGGAGGAGAAAAGAAGAATATCTGTGTTTGAGAGATTGTCCTTCCCCGGTTGAACAAAGATGAAGGTTTGCATACAAAAGAAAGGGATACATGTTTTTACTTGCAACATGGCCAGAGTGGCTAGAAAATATGGGAGTCTACTTGAGGAGCCCCAAGAACTGGCCTGATTAGCCGAAAGGTCGGGAACAAATACCAGAAGAAGTGAAGTCGTAAAGGAAATGTTGAAAGCGGTAAAAGGAAAACAAGTGCTTTCTGAAGAGGTCACTACGCTAACTCCTAATGTAGTGACAACTGAAGAGGATGAGGTGTTGCTAGCCACCTTGCCCGAAGGTGCTTCGCGAGAAACAATTGAAGGCATTCCCAGCATGGTAGCCATGAATCCATTGGTGTTGATGCTGCTACAGAAATATCAATAGGAGATAGAACTCCTGAAGAAATAGTTGCATGCAAAGATAGAACAAATCTTAGTATCCAAGTAGCCAGAAATGCAAGCTGAATCGTCACGAGGGGGTGTCAGCCCGTGCAATTTTCCACCATTGTACACTCTGTCTCAGCCAGCAGAGCATAGCCAGGCTGCTACCTAGTAGCGTCCACCCCAATCGCTACTACCGCCAGTGCTACCTTACACCAGGCACCTCCGTAGCTACACCCTCCATTGCAGGCGACCACTCTGGTCACCCTGTACCTGCAACCAGCACAAAACTACCCCGAGCTAGTCCACCTGACCACCGTAAATAAGATGATGGTGGAAAGGATGATCGAGATGAAGCTTGCCGAGCGGGATGAAGGTGATTATGTCACATTTGATGCTTATTGGGTGCCATATCCACCGCATCATGCAACCAAGCGACTCCCTCCGAGAATCAACAAGCCACCCAAGTTTGACAAATTCAACGGGCAGGGGTCCCCGAAAGAACATATTGCATACGACACGATCATCATGGGAGACCTTGCTACAGACGAGTCATATCTGCTCAAGTTCTTCGGGTCCTTATTAACCAGGCTCACATTTGAATTGTACTCTAGCCTACCGACCAGGTCGATTAGCGATTGGCCAGATATACAGAAGAAGTTTAGAGAGAGATTCCATGTCACCGAAAGGGAGGTCATGGTGGCTGAACTGTACTCAACAAGGCAAAGGCCAAATGAAATGGCTCTTGATTATATTAAGGGGTTGAGGAACCTCAGAATGAGATGCAAGTAGTCCCTACATCAGGAGGACGTTGTACAAATCTGTAAATAGAACCTCAAAAGGGCGGTACTAGAAAAAATGATAGGTATGGAAATACGGTCATTTGACCATCTAAATAACGTGGTGGCTGAAATTGAAGCTTTCTTGGCGAAGCATGCCTCGACAACAGGCAGTGCCACCATGCAGAAGGCAAAGGCTGTAGAGTGACGCCCGACACCTAAAGAAGTAAACACCCTTGATATTAAAACATTTGAATAACAAAGAGACAAGGGTAAGAAGGCAGCTCTGCCCTAGCCCAACAGAACAGAAGAAAAGAAGGAAGGTCCCTCTCTTAGGGACAAAATGAAGAAGGCCTACTCTTTTTCTAAAGAGAAGACCAAAGTTCTATTTGACTGGGTCACCCAGTACAACAAGATCACCCTACCTCAGCCAAAAAGGCTAGAAGACCTGAAGAGAAAAGACAGTCTAAGATTCTAACCCTACCACCAGATGCTGGGACACCCAATTGAAGACTGTTATGTATTTAAAGATGTAATTGAGAGCATGATAAAGAAGGGTGAAATAGAAATGGGGGAGTATAGAGTTGACCCTCCACAACCCCATGAAGCGCTTTTGAGAAGGGCCGCTACTAATATGATTTCTTTATATCAGACATTGCTTGAAGAAATTACAGAAGCCAGCACTCAGCACACTTACGAAGCATGCTTTCTGGCACCTATGAAGGAATAAAAGGGATGGCAACAAGTCCCTACAAAAGCCAAGAAGAAGGTTGTGCCTCGCCCAAAGGTGGGGGCACATGTCCATGGTGTGACGCCGCGATCTACTCCTCCAGCTCTGGAACCAGTGTGGGTTGATCAGAATACCCACCTACAAGTAGAGAAGATAGACTCCATTGTCGATACATAAAGAAAGTAGCCTAGAGCTCTGGCGTCTTCAAGTCTACGTAGATGGGTTGGATAAATATGAGTAGCCCAAATTGTAGCCCTTGCTGATAAGGGACCATGTCCCATGGAATGGATTGGAGCAGCTCTCACTAGAACAAAAGGAAGAAGCCAACAAAGTAATAGAAGAAGATAACAGCCTGTTCTGGGGCAGGCACAAGCCAAGGAAAAGCAAGAGACGAAAAGAAGGGCTAGTAAAGCCAAAAAGGAGATGCTGCTGTTGCGTGCGCTGCATGCGCTCGGCGTGGAGGGCGCCCGCCTGAAATGGCCCAACGATGTGCTCGCCGGTGGTGGCCCCTAGGCCCAGGCTAGGGGCAGACGCGACAAGGCCGAAGAGATGAAGCTGCTCAAGGTTCAGGCTGCCGACTGAATAGTCAGGCATCTCAAGAAGATCTCGGTCCGATTCACCATCTGGGAGATGCTATCCCTGGATGAAGAAACATGGCAAGCCATCATTGCCGCACTCCAGACGCCAACACACCTTGAAGCCTATTTGGCAGAGATGTCGCCAGAAGTGGCCGTGGCCTTCACAGAAGACAACATGCTCTTGCACACCTGCAGTCATAACAGGCCACTCTACATTAAGGGCAGCTGAATGGATAGCCTATCAACAAGGTCCTGATCGACCCAGGAGTAGCAGTCAACATACTCCCCTATCGTGTGTACCAAAAGCATTACTTTGATGTGCATCTGGTCGAACTAAAGAATGTCAAGATTGCTGGCTTTAACCAGAAGTGCGAGGTGCCCATAGGGGTTGCAGAATTTGACCTGGCCTTCTGTGACTTCATTACCAAGGTCCAGTTCCACGTCATCAACTCTAACACCTCCTACAAGGCATTGCTTGGTCACCCTTGGCTGCACCAAAATAGAGTGGTGCCGTCTACCTTGCACCAATGCATCGAGTACCCTTGTGAGGGGAAAGAAGCCAGGATCTTTACTGACCTCCACCCATTCGAGGTGTTCGAGTGTCACCTATCAGATGCTAATCTGTACCTGGAAGAGACAAAGTAGGCTCCTAAAGCGGCCTGAGACAAAGGGAAGAAGAAGATGAAATCGGAGGGCTGGTTTCCTCCGCCACCCCCAGGCTATGTAGCTCCTCCGCATGTGCCGTTCATTGCAGAAGAAGAAGCGATATTTAGGGCTTTTCTCCTCACCATCTGTCCCACACCGGGGGCACCTTACCTCAAGGACCTGCTAGAGGATGTCAGAGTCCCGCCAGGAATTATTAAGCTAATAACGGAGCTTGACTGCCAAGTGGCCGAGCAGCTGAGGACCTTTGAGGTGCCAAACCCTGACGGCCCACCCACTATTTTCTATGTGGCCAGAGAATAGCCAGTCAGAGGAGATGAAGATTGCCGACTCCCTGACGACCTTCATGACCCGCACGTCCCAATTTTAGGGCTTCCCTACATGACTGACCACGCGACCGAGGTGGTCAGAAAATAAAGGATTCCTCTTTATCAACCCTCTAGCCAGAAGGAGATGTTTGAAAAGATGTGGAACCCGCCCAACCTAGACCGGAGGCTGCTACAGGTTACCAAGCATCCAGGTTTGGGCTTCTCACCGAAAGACTACTACGAGGCTGACGTGATATCATTTTCGGCTCCACTTGGGGGTGACCCTGTCAAGGCTGCGGCCCTACAGGAAGCTCGCCACGATAAACAACCTCTGCCACCGGCTGAAGAGACACAAGATGAAGAAGTATTTCTTTGGAACCCCCTCTACCGCAGGCGCGCGGGGAAGGTCTTCCCCTCTCCTGAAGGGTCAACCTTAAGGGACCGCATCATCAAGGTTCCAACATCCCCGTCTGTTGGTGAGGCAGGAAGCGGAGGTACGGGCCGCGCTCCAGGCCCTCCCCGATACGGCCCCGTTATGCTCGCCCTGTACCATAGTCAGTAGCGGGAGATCGAGACGTTGAAGGCACAATTGGCTGCATTAACTGCACTTGTGGCAGACCTGATCTAGGGCTCCCTCCACCCGTGGGGTGAAGATGTGACTTGGTCTCGGGCCACCAATCCCGATACCTCTGTCCAGTCAGGGAGGGGGGCGAGGAATACGGCGAGCCCTTCAGCCAGGAAGCCAGTGTACCCTCAAGCTGTTTGGCAGCTGAGTTGTGAGAGTGTGTCTCTCTGTTAGAAGCTATGAATCAGCAGAAGTACTTTTACACTAGTGAAGCCTCACTTGGTTGAAGTGAGGGGTGGACATAGGTCTCTAGATAGAGACTGAACCACCTTAAAATCGTATGCTCTTGTGGTTTACCTTCTACCGTACTGTGTTGCTAGATGCATGCTTAGGAACGCTGTGATCTGTTTCACTTCATCTAGCCCATTAGCTTGTGTGTGCTCCTGCTCTACTAGTATAAATTTTATTTAGGTGTTATTTCCGCAAAGAAGGGGCTGATCTATTCACCCCTCCCCTCTAGATCTGCCATTCACCACTCCACAGTCCCTGTGTATCTAGGCAATATCTAGCAGCTATCCCTGCAAGAGTTTCGTGACTGTGTAAGGTATTCCCACGTGAGTGTTGTGATCATGGCTAAGTATTCTCGTATACATCAGTGGGCCGATGTTCTCGAGTTTTTGTCATCCACCCATATATAGTTCATCCGTAGCTAGTAGCATTGTCCAGAGGTTTTCTGTGGTTCAGGCATGTGTGTACGCATATTCTTGAGATTTCCATGAGAATGCAGAAGATAGTGCTTTACAGTTTCACTACTTGGAGGGCATGTTGTGATTGGACTCGGTGAGAGTGACTTGTGTGTACAACACTCCTTGTAGAGGCGAGATCATCTGAGCGTATGTACCTTGGTTATGACAAGTGTACGTTGATGTTGGGTGCAGTGGCGCATACCCCGTGTAAGGCTGTAGGACACGGCCGTGCTATTGGGTACAGAGGTACGAATCCTACCCAATTCCAGGGTGTAGTGTGTGTGTGTGTGTGTGTCTCCTATGCTCCTCCCGAGACCAGGGTGTGAGTAGTGTGCAAGCATATGAGGCCTTGGCACAGTGTAAGACGTCAGTGGACGCATATGGCCATGTTGTGTATACTTGAAAGGCGGACCCTATGTCGATAAGTTTGACATACTAACAGTGTTGTCGATGGCCCTTACGACAGATGGGTTGGTGTCGCCCTATGTAGAGCGCATGGTTCTTTTCCTAGTCTTAGCTCAAGATGGAGGGTTACTAGTGTCTAAATGTTCTCCCAAGGGTGGCAGTTTCATGTTGGTCGTGTGGCCTTGTTAGAGGTTCCATCAGTGAGGATAGATTGTCCGATCGCGAGAGTCAGGGTACCGTAGAGGCTTTGTGATACCTCTGTTTACCATTCTTCTTGTTCCAATCGCTACTATTATTTTGTTATTGATGTTATTATTGTTATTGCTTACCACTTTCATTGTGGTGGGGATCCACGGGACCCCTACTGAGTCAATGAGATGAGACTCACTCCTTGCTTTTTCAAGTGTAGCGTGTTGGAATCCTGATTTTGATGATCACACTCTATGAATCATGATGAGACTGAACTACATAAGAACTTTCACATTGAACAAACCATTTATTTGTCTAAGTGTCAAAACTCAGGTCGATGCACATATAGGTACTTAGTAATAAAGGTCGATGTATGTTCAGGTCTAAGTTAGGTAAGGTCGATGCATGTTCTTGCATGAAGTCACACAAGTCGATGCATATATTCACAAGTAGTTTATCAAGTCGATGCACATTGCATCTTGCATAGAGCAAGGTCGATGCACATTATACCTTGAGTAAAACACAAGTCGATGCACATTGCATCTTGCGTAGAGCAAGGTCAATGCACATTGTACCTTGAGTAAAACACAAGTTGATGCACATTGTACCTTGAGTAAAGTAAGGTCGATGCACATTGTACTTTGTGTAAGGCAAGGTTGATGCACATTGCATCTTGTGTAAGGCAAGGTCGATGCACATCCTTACACTCGACGTCAGAGAGGGAGAATCTGTGGCATCATCATCCGAGTCGTAGCGCTGCCCGGAAGTAAAAATGAGCTAGCCGAGCACCTACTGCTGGGCCTCAGTGACCGCTCGATGGAAACCTTAGGCAAACCCCTTCCCCAGCCCCCGTCGATAGCCTGGCTCTTAGTACGAGAAGGCAGCCTTCTAGAGAGCTACGTGATAATCCCCCGAGCTTTTATACCAGTCGATCGCCTCTACCCCAACTTGCTCTGCTTTCTTCTCGAGCTCGACCACCCTCTGGTCGGCTCTGAGCAACTTCATCTCGACTTCGGATAGCTTCGCCTTAGCCTCGACCCACTCAACCTCGGCTTCCCCCCACACTCGCTTGGCCTCACGAGCCTGGTTGTTGAACTCCTCCTAGTCGGCCCTCCACTGCTCGTGACACTTGACCTGAGCCTGACGAGCTTGGGCCAGCTACTCAGCTAGCATCCGAGCCTCCACCTGGCTCAACCAAGTCTTTGCTCGAAGCGTGGCTACCTCCCTCCAAAGGACTTCGAGCTCGAAAGTTAGTTACTCGATCCTCCAATCAGATTCGGCGCGGGACCAAGAGAAGGACATCTCCTCACTATCCAGTCGCGTGAACTAATCGGCTATCTCGGCCCCCAACTGGGCCACGATCAGGCCACCCTCCATCACCTTCTCGAAGAGTAGGGAGGGGGACTACACCTGAACTCCTCCCGAACTAATGAATGTGCTAAGGATTGGTACCTCTGATACAGAGAAGCCTGAACGGTCGGGGCATCGGCCGAAGGGAGAAGAGTTCTCTCTGGAAGAGCCAAGATCGGGGCATCCCCATCGAGCATCCCCATTCTTGGGATGACTTCACTTGGCTCGGGCTGGGTCAATGCCTCACCCCGCGCTCCCTCGGCCCCGACTGGGACTTCAGAATCGACCGCCTCTGCCTACTGTCTGGTAGGCTTGGCGGCAGCTTCCCCGCTAGCAACAGTCGCCTCTGGCCCAATGGATGGGAGATTTGGATGGCAAGTCTCCTCGACTGAGGCCCCCTCAACCATGTGGGCCCTCTCCTCGGCCGGGCGGGCAGTTCCCACCTTCTTCGATCGCTTCTTCTCCGCGAGTAGGGCCTTCATTGAAGACAACAACAGTGGCTCCCCAGGTTCCTTACACTTGGCCCCACAGTGCTCGGGGGCATCACACCGAGCAATCTGCTTGCCCTTATCTCGGGCGCAGGAGGGTACCTCGGAGGCTCAGGGCTCACTTAGAGCAGGCGTCTCCTCCAAATTGGTGATCCCCTGCTCCAACGACTGCTCCCCCTCATCATCCGTCTACCTCGAATCTGAGCAATAGAAGTCAAATCATCAGAAGGAGGCCTGCCTGCCCAACCCAGAAACATAATGCGGGACAGTAAGGTTCTTACCTTGTGATGACAATGCCCGGGAAGGATATTCCTCGATGTTAGCTGCCGTCATCAGTTCAGCGGTTGATTGGCGATTCTCTTGGAGAATCCTGATCTCCTCTTCCAGGTCTGGAGTGGTCGCCACTTGCTTCGGAGGGAGAGGCGGATGGAAGTTGGGCTCCGTCGGGAAGCCCCAAGAGACACCACCTTTTGGATGAATCCACCTAGAAAAATTGGGTCTTCCACCCCTTGTGAGAAGAATCTTTGGCAGAAAGCGTCATACAACTCCTTCCCCTCTTCGCCTAAAGATAGAAGAAGCCCTTGCTCGCATGGGTTTGCTCCTTCAACTCAAAAAAGGAATGGAAGAGGTCTAGTGAAGTGCAAAGTCCGCACGAACGACAGAGAAAGATGAAGGAGAAGATAAAAGTGTAAGAGTTGGAGACCAACTGGACAGGAGCCAGTCAGTAAGACCGCATTCTTTCCCTAGGGAAGGAGAGGGGTCTGTGATCATGCCAGGGCCTCCACCCTGGGTACCAGATCGAACGCTCTCTGTGGTTGGTGCTAGGCTCTTTCGATTCATCATTAGATCGAGAGAACGCCGCCATCATGTGGATCACATTGGAAGGATGGTGAACCACACGTGCTGCCTTGGCTGGTCTAGACCACATATGTGGCTATGGAGGATCGACGAGACCGCTTTTCATTTGAATCAAGCCGTCTCGGATCAGCTTCTGTGCTTGGGTCTTGAAGACGTAGTAATCTTCAAGAGAATGACCCAGCATATGGTGGTATAGGCAGTTGTTGGGATCGTCAGTTTTCTGGGCTTCGTCCGGCTTGCGGACTTCAGGCACGACAATCCTTTGAGCCATGTAGAGGTCGAAGAGCATCTTCGTGTGTTCCTTCTTGAAGGAGAAGTGCACCTTCATACACTCTAAGAAGGAGAGAGTAGCTAGCATATCAACTGGCCATTTGTCGGAATTGCTTGTTCTGACTCCCTTGCTCGCTTTTGTAGCAGGGGTGAATTCGATGATGTTCACCTCCTTAATGGGCTAACGTTCCCGCGTCTGCTTACCCTTTACTGAAGCATAGCTTGGGTTATCGGCAAAGAACATTTCAATCTCGGTGACTACCGAGTTGAGCTGGTCGAAGCCCTTGACATTGGTGCTGAGAAGCTTTTCACTGACCTCGGCTGCCAAGCCTCAACGGTAGATAGTAATGGCATCCTCCTGGACTAGTGGGTTGAAGCACCTCATACTGAGGTCTCGCCATTTCTTGATGAAGTCAAGGGCACTCTCACCCTTCTTCTTTTGGAGGAAGCAAAGCTCGGCTAAGGAGACTTTTCACTCGGCCATTTGGAAACAGTCAAGGAACTTCTTCTGGAGATCGGCCCAGTCAATGACGGAATAGGGCTTGAGGCGGGAATACCACTTGAAGGCCATTCTCGTAAGTGAGGTGGCAAAGTAGCGGAGGAGGTAAGACTCGTCCAACGCGAGCTCACCCACGGCCATAATGTAGTAGGCTAGATGCTCGGGCAGAGACCCCTGTCCATCAAATTTTTTTAGCTTTGGCAGTTTGGCGTACTCCGGGGGAAGCTTCTACAGTTGTGACCCCTTCACCGAACTGGGCGAGCTTGGTTTCAACGATCCGCTCGATCATCTGGCGTTGTGCCATAAGGTTTTCTGGCAACAGCGTGTTGGATGGCTGTGGTTGAACCTCGGCCATGGGCGTGATGAACCCAATAATTGTAGGAGTTCGGGCAGCTGCCGCTGAGGTGTTAGCACCATTTTGCCCACCCGGTGGGGCTAGAGGATCCATTGAAGGCCCGGTGGGCAACTGAGGATGAAGGTCACTATCCTGAAGTAGATCTTGTAGGAGGGCCTTCAAGTGCTGGTTCTCCTTCATAAGAGTCCCAAGTGTCACCTCTTGGACTTCACCGGTGAGAGGATCATTATTGATCGTCTCCGCATTGACAGGGGCGGCACGCTCCTCGGTGGAAACTTCTTCTGCTTGTGTGGACGCCTGAGGTCTGGCAGAAGTGCCGATGTGGCTGACTGGAGCTAGTGGCGGAGGCAGGTGATGAGGCCTCCTAAGGTGAGATATAGGTAGGTTCAGATCATCGGTCTGAATCTCAGGTTGGTGTCTGACGGTATAACACGCTAACACCCTGACTGTGTCGTTGAGGAGCCAGACTGTCCTCCTTTTCTGGGAGCACCTCTTGGGGCGGATAGGTGTCCCTAGCCTATCAAAGATCGAGGTACGTTGCGGAGGAGTCTCAATCATGGTGTCTGCCTGAGGAGAGCTTGGGACTGGATATTGGTGGGGCCCAGAATGAGCAGGTATTGTGCTGACCCTTTAACGCCTTAAGCACTACATGCATCAACTTGCTACAGAAATATGCACAGACTTTGAATGTGCATGGTGCTTAAAGATGCACTGAACTTATAAGCCAAAAGCCTATCATGCACAGACCTTGTCATCAGTAACATGCACTGACTGCTACATAGAACTGCACGGACCTTATCATGCATGATGCCAAACCTGCACCGACTTTATCATGCTGTGAGCACAACCTACACTGACTTGCTACAATGATGTGCATGGACCTAAGTTCTGCGAGTCAGAACTAGCACCGATGTGAACAGTGTTATGCATGCACTGACTTAAGTGAGTGTGCTACAGGAACTAGCACAGACCTGAGCGATGGCTGCATGGTGCACAAACTTTATAGTGAAATGTGCAAACATGCACAAACTTTGTATATGAGGTAAATTTTGCACGAACCTTCTATGCAACCTGAATGAACATGTTATGCACAGACCTTGTCTAAGCTAGCTAGCAAGAAACATGCATTGACCTTATGTGCATGTGACTTAACAACCTAAGAGAGATGTATGCACACAACCTGTTCGAAGAAATGTATATTCATGCAACTTATTTGATGAAATGACTGTGCATTCAATCTGATGAGGTTCTATGCAGCGTGAAAATGCATCTATCTGGAAAATTACATATATCATGTAGATGATTATGATAACAACATTAATGGACAAAAATCAATGCACAGTAAATAATTCTCATCAATGCACAGTGCAATACATTCAATCTTTCATGCAAATACATGATGACTTATAGTGCTTGCTATCATCAAAACCACAGGGACACAATAGATCTCTTCCTTTATTGAGCCTAGTATTGGTGTTCACACTCAGATCACCTCCCGGCTATGGGACATATGGGCGAATTGTAGTCCTCATTCTCCTTCAGGGTTTATTGCTATATACTCCTCCTCGCTTAGTCTGGGAATTATGGAAGGCGAGGTGCACCAACCGTTATGAGGGTGTGTTTGTTAGCATGACCTCGATCATGCATTCCATCCGCTTCAGCATCTGTGCAGCCTTAGAGAAGACCTCATTCCATTACCTTCCTTCGAAGCAGCAGCAACTGGACATCTCTAATTACGGTTTCATCATTCGCTATGCTCAGGTGATGGTGAAATTGGTTAGGTGGATACCGCCCCTTCAAGGGCTAGTTCTTAATGTGGATGCGGCATGTAAGGGGAACCCGGGGATATGCGGCAGAGGTGGCTGTGTTAGGGACAGTGGAGGTAATTTTCTGCTAGGTTTTACACATTTCTATGGCTATGGCACTAGTGCGATAGCTGAAACTCGTGCCTTGTGTGATGGTGTGCGACTAGCCAAGGAGCATGGCTTTGTGATTGCTGGCATCTCCATGGACACAGCGATTCTGGCTACATCCTTTTTGACAGGGGTTGTTCCTTCGTGGAGGTGTTTGCACTGGTGGCGAGAGGTGTCCGAGTTCCTGGATTCATCAAGGGTTGCTGTCTCTCATGTGTACCGTGAAGCCAATAAGCTTGCTGATAGTTTAGCTTCATACGCCTGTCATGTTCGGGAAAATATGATTTTTCTTTCTTCCAAAGATCTTCCTAGAAGTAGCTTTGGTTCTCTTGTCACATACCGATTAGGTCTAGCATCTATAAGAGTGTAGTTGGTTGCTAGGCCTGCGGGTCTTTTTAGGGGTATGCCCCGTAGTCCATGTAATCACAACCATTTTATATTAAAAAAATTTTCACCTCCTAGGTGTGTAGTGTTGGAGTGACTAACTTACCTCCTCTCTGAGGGGGTGAGCTCTCTCCTACTCCCCTGTGAGGCATTTTATTTTAAAAAAAAGTTCCTACAAAAATAACACAATCACTCTTTTTTTTTCTTTTGAAGATGTCCACGTGAGAAAGAGTGAGAAAGAGTGAAGGCATGGCAAGCCATGAACATGCACCCCACGTAATGTTATCACACTATACTTTTTTTTCATTTGTTTTATGGTTCTGTTACAGTAGTTGACAGAAAATAAGAAAACGTGAGAGGGGAAAATAGAGAAAACGGTAGAGAGAGAGAGAGAGAACGGGTGGGGTTTCTCTTTTTGTGTTACAGACACTAGAGAGAGAGATAGAATGAGAGAGAACGGGTGGGGGGTTTTCAATTTTTTTATTATCATTAAATGCCTTAGAGAGAGAGGGAAAGTGAGAGAGAGAGGGAGTGGTGGGTGAGAGAGTCACAGAGAACGATAGAGAGAGGGATGATGAGGAGTCTTTTGTTTTTATGCATCCTGTAGATAGAGAGAGAGAGGACGGGAGGGGGTGGTTTTTCTCTTCTTTTTTTTTTGTTAACACGCGGCAGAGATGAGAGAGATTCGGATAGAGAGAGAGAGCAGGTGGGGAGATGGGCGTGGCCGCGGTGGACTGTGCGGGGTTGGAGGCATGCTGCATGGAGGTGGGAAGGCCAGGGGGATGAGTTTTGCATGCAGGGGGGGTGGCAGGGAGGAGAGCTGGGAATGGGGTGGCGTTGGACTGGTGAAGACTGTGGGAAGGAGGAGGAAGGCAGGGGCTGCTCTCCCGGCGGGATGGGGATCACAGGGGGGGTGGTTGTGCATGGGGTATGAGCGGCGAAGCCGGTGTGGGGTAGTGGGTGCGTGGGAGAGAAAGGGAGAGTGGGGCGCGGCCACTGGTGTCAGGATAACCCAGACCATTGGTTTGGGCAAAGTAACCATGGGGAGAAAGGATGACAACTTTGAACACCATGGGGAAAGTACCCAAGAACTTCTCCAGCGTGCACGGATCTGGTGCCTCCAGAAGGTCCAGGAGGAGGGAAGTGGAGGCTGTGGCGTGGGGATCTCAGCTAGAGAGAGAAAGAAGTGCCGCGGCGGTTGCAGATGAGGTGTGGGAGAGAAAGGAAGTGAAGGTGGGAGAGGGTCGGTGGACGGGAGAGCAGGGAGAAGGTGCAGGGAGTGAGAGGGATTCGGAGGATGAAAAGGTGAAGAGAAGGACGGGGGGAGAAGTTCTACAGGGGAGGGAGTTGGCCGCCGCTGGTAGTTGCACAGGGAGAGGAGACGGGAGATTGCCGCGGCGCTGTGAGGGTTAGAGAGAGATAGAGAGAGAGTCGGAGTGAGGAGAGAGAAGAAGAATCGCGGCCGGTGGTGGGTGGCTGGCAGAGCAGAGAGGGAACGTAGCGTGAGGAGGGTGGTCGGCGGCGGGACACGGTCGTGGCGATGTTGCCGGTGGAGAGAGAGAGAGAGAGAGAGAGAAGAAGAAGGAGGAGGAGGAGGAGTTGGCCGATGCCCCCGAGAGGTTCGGTCGCGCTGGCTTCTTGTAGAGGGAAGAAGATAGAGATGGGGGGCCACCCCATGCCCATGCCCATGCTTTGGTGTCTCCCTGCCAACCGCGCACAGCTGGAGTTGTTGGTGCGGCCACTGTATACGCACGAGGGAGAGGCCCATTTGTGTTAAAGGGATCATGCTTGAATGCTCTATGCGGTGTGTTTCACGCAAGATAATTATGTTGAGGTTGATGATGTCCTGAGAGGTGGAGAGGCCCATTGACGCCTGTTCACATGAGAGAAAAGGTAACAAGATATATTATACATAAGTCTCTCATAAAATAATTTTAATCAATGCATAAAAATTCATCATTTGTTAAAGTGATTTTTGCAATGATTAATTTTATATAAAAACAATCCAATCAAAGTTTATTTAATTATATAATTTTATTTATTAAAGAGAACTGCACCTAACTACAGAAAGCGAGAAAAACAGAGTTAGGTACCTTGAAAATAGAAAGTTGATTTCCCGCGTGGCTGGAAGTAGACTTTCTTGGATTTGCAGTCAACCACGGCACCATACCGCTCTAACCAATCCATGCCTAGAATCGCATCGTAATCGGCCAACTGCAACGCATACAACTTCGCTGGCAACTGCCGGTCACTGACAATAATAGGAGAATCTTCCAGACAAAATGGAGTGGACATGAAATCTCCTTGGTAACTCAACGAGTAATTCACAGGGTGACTCGATTACCGGCTCCTCGAGATGGGCAAGAAAATCCTCAGAAACAAATGAATGGGTCGCACCTGAATCGAATAGAACGCGGGTCGAACGACCAAAACTTGAAACCGTACCTTCTATGAGGTTAGACGCAATGGCTTCTGCACGAGTGATGTGAGTAATCCGGCTCCTCGGCTTCCGACTAGAGGCTGCAGAAGATTGCTGGGAAGAAGTTAGAACTTGCAATTACGACGGCTGAGGCAGAGGTGGTGCAGGAAGATGGAATTGAGACTGCTGCGGCTGGGTAACTTGCGAGAACTACGCCGGAACAGACTTCATCGGACAATCTCAAACAACGTGACCCGACTGATCACAGCGATAGTAGACTACCGGTAAGGAACACGGTACACTGGTATGACTGCCACCACACCTCGGACACGGTCTCAACTTACTCACGGGAAACTCTCGGCGTTGCTGAAAAGGAGAAACAGACTGCTGGATAGAATCAGAAGACGCTGATTACTGCTGCACAAAACCTGAAAATGCTTGGCGATTAAATCGCTTCTTGGATTTTCTAAACATCCGCCTCGACGGGCCACCAGAAGTAGGCGCGACAGATGGAATTCTAGGCGCTGACGGCTGAAAAGACTGCTAAAATGGCACAGCCGACTGAGCAATACTGGACTGAGAAAACCCTACAGACCTCACCAAATCGAGCTCAACTGCGATTGCTACTTGATACACATCATCCATGACATTCACACGGGTAGCAAGCAGCGGCACTCTCAATTCAACTCTCAAATCTCGGAGAAATTGTTCGGTCTTTAAGGCTTCTTCAGTAATAATATACAGCGCATACCGAACCAACTCAATGAACTTGTTCCGGTACTGCAGCACGGTCATCTCACCCTGAACCAAATCTAGAAATTGGTGCATCTTATCCATTCGAAGACAGCCCGAACTGTAAGTGCGCTCGAAGGTAGTCACGAACTCTGCCCTGGTGATCTGACGAAGTGGTCGGGAACGGAAGGCAACTTCCCACTCCGAACTCCACCACATCAATGTTGCACCCTGAAGTTGAAACGTAGCAAGCATGAACTTCTCATCCTCCACGCATTCCGTCGATCGGAACACACGCTCAGTCGCCTCAATCTAAATCCTGGCAGCATCTGGATCTGACTAACCTTCATAAGTCGGTGGGTGGAATAGTAGGAACTCCTTGAGTGCTCTACCACGGCCACCGGGTAAGTCATCTTGCAGAGCTGGAACAGGTACGACAGGAGCAGGGACTGGCACAATCAAAGGAGTAGGCACGACAGGAGGAGGAATGCTGCCACTCTCTTCCGGGAGAACATGAGCTCTTCTTTTACGGGGTGGCATCTAAAACATACGACAATGAAAAACACATTAATAATCACAGAAAACATCATAAGCCAGCAACAGACGACTCGACTGGACTTGTTCTGGACAATCACATGTAATTTCAATTCCTTATACAATTCCCCAATGCCGCTCTGATACCAACTGTAACAACCCAGAGCTCAGGGTACCAATAACCTGATATAAATATCGGACTACTGCTACCAAGAGCTGGGGATGCCCCAGCCACTTCCAGCCCCCTTCCCACTGCTTCCCCCACATCCCCATCTCTCAAGCTCGCCCACAGCCCCCCGGAGGCTCCCACGTCGTCGTCCTCATCCTCACCTTGAAGATCCCTCGGCTCTGCAACCTGTAGATCCAAGATAGAGCTTGTGGCCCAGTTTGAAGACTCTACCTCAACCCCCTACGGCATGAATCAGTGCAAACTTTCTTCCAAGAAGTTGTTCTGCTTCGAGTCTGCTTCGCTCCAGAGTGGTCCCGCCCCGTTCCGACCTCAGCACTGATCGCGTCACCCATTCTCGTGTGGCTATGCCAGATTCAAGCCAGAACCTGAGGTCCGATTGGCAGAGGCTGCACTGACCTCCACGGCGTTATTCAGCCAAAACTCTATTCTGAGGGTTGGTTCTTCTCCGAGTCCTCTGCATTCCAGAGGTGGTTTCTCCCCATTCCAACATCGGCACAGTCCGTGGTGTCCGTTCTCGTGCAACTACGCGATGCTGGTGCGAACCAGTCTGCCCAGGGTGTGCAACGGGTTTGTCGATCACGCCACGCCTTCCCCTGCTGGTTTCCTGGCTGAGCATTCTTCATCGGAGTTGTGCCTCTTGACGTCCTGAAACCATCCCAGGTGGTTTCTCCATGTTCCGCATTCGGTGCTGCTCGTGCCACCCGGCACAACCTAACTGCATCTGAATGTTCACCCAGAATCTAGAGCCCCACCAAAGTGCCAAGCACGCCCAGATTGGTGCTCCGTTGGTGCTCATCTTTTGAGGGTACGTTGATCTACCTGTCATCCATCCGACCCACTCATCTTGCATCGTTCGGAGTCCGGTGGAGAGCGCACCGCCCTCTGCACGCCGACTGCGCAAACCAGTCCTACAGGACAGATTCGCACAGGCTATCTTCCACGGCCTTCCGCACCCTCCTGTGACCTCAGAACAATACCAAACTTTCAAGAGCGCCTCTACACTTCCCAAGCTTCGTCTGTACGCAAGCGGCGTCCTTATCAGACCCCTATGTGCAGCGTGCCGCTCGAAACACTTCGGTTCTGTCCCACAGGACAGACATAGGGCAGTAGGCCCATTTCCCCTCCCCCTTGTTCCCCCCCTCCTGCGTGAGGGTAGTGCTGTATCGTGTGCCCCTCCCCAAGTCCCCCCTCCCTGCGTGGAGGTGATTTCATTGCTTGTACTAGTAGGGTCGACCGGAAGCTCCATCGAAGCAGCATGCTTGCCGGGTGCGCACGCTCCCCGACGCACCCACATCTCCGACCAGAGCCGATCCTTCGGACGGCTAGGTAAGTTTGGTTGCCACTCCTTCTTGCTTTTCAAGTATTCATTTCTTTGTCACGCCAAAGCTCAGTAGGGATTATATCTCCGACCAGAGCCGATCCTTCAGACGGCTAGGTAAGTTTGGTTGCCACTCCTTCTTGCTTTTCAAGTATTCATTTCTTTGTCACGCCGGTGAGATGAGTGCCTGTTCCAACATGATCCACCAACATGAGTGACTTGCTGCCGGTGAGTTGAGTGTCCATCTGATCTAATCCCCTCGGTACTGGTCTGCCCAGTAGTATCCGGTGCCCTTCCCATCCTCCCCAGGCGGCTTCTACCACCCTCCTCGTAGTTCAGACCGTGTCCGACGCCCCTCGAGCCATTGCTCGCCTAGCCACCACTCGGTACCCTTGAGGAGTTTGCTCTTCGCGCGTGTGATCGTCTTTCTATCTAGGTGCACGTGATCACAAGTTTGCTGGCTTTAGGTCTTAGTTCTTTGTCTGGGCTCATCCCGCGTCAGACATTCTAACTTCTGTCCTGGTACATCAACTTATCTCTGAGCAGACTAAAAGTATGAATCATATTATTCTGAACTCCTCTATTAGGTTGTTCGAATCCTTTTGGAAGAGTTCCGGATTGCTTCTGTAGTTTCCGAGCTGAGTTTTACTTTTCGTGTGAGTTTTTCTCTCGTATAATCTACGGAACCCTACGGTGAGTTTATTCCTCAATTCATCGACTCACGGACGATACAGCAGTGACGTACTCTTCGCAAGGATCATTTTGGCTATTTTTGTGGATTTTTCTGAGTTAGTGTATTTTTGGCACATTTTACGAGATTTCAGAATTTAGTTAAAATATTTAATTCCTTTTTTTATATAACCAAACCCACCCCCCTCTTCTCTCTCTCACTCTCGCGCTCTCACTCTCTCTCTCCCTCGTTCTCTCTCGTTTTCTCTCCCGGAGATGCCCGGCTATAGACGGAGCGATCCACGGGCAAGGTGACGACGCGTGGGACTTGCTGAGACGCGTGGTGGAGCGAGGAACGGCGTGGATTTGGCGCGATCCCGAACGACGGATTCGAAGTCAGCGGTTCGGTTTGCGATGATGTTTCGGCACGGATTAGTCACCCATGGCACTCGGTTACGTCGATGGAGGTAGGGAGATGGACCCTCTCCGCGTTCTACATGTTTTCCCTATCTCCGTGCGTAGTTTGGTGGCCGATCAGGGGAGATCGAGCCAGTTTAGTATAAACCGTAGTTTTTGGGGTTCGTAGGGTTGGCCGAGAAATGGCAACCACTCACGATGTAGTTAGTGTCAAATTGACCGTTGGGATGTCAGGATCTCAACCCCACCAGTTTCGTGTCCGTTGGTCGTCATTTGGGGCCGGTAGGAGTCCGGGAATCCCGGTGACTCGATTTGGGTCGACTCATCGGAATTGCCCAGATCTCGAGATTTAGAGCGTTTCGCAGTGTGCATGTGGTGTTTTTGGAATCCTTGAAGGATTTCCCACCATTTGGATGTATTTCCCCTACGCTACGGCGTGCATGGGGCGTGGAATGGGCCGATTGGGCTGTTTCACCATTTTAACCGTCGGATTGGTGTAACGGTCCTACCAGAGGCCGTTATGTGCGTAACGGTCCCCCGATAGACCATTATGCTTCATTCATCAATTTTTGTCTTCAGAGGTCTTGGAGCATAACGGACCAAGACAGGTCCATTATGCGGAGCATAACACCCCTGTCCAGGTGCATTATGGTCGGGTGGTTTTCGAGGCTGACTGCCATGCCAGTCCTCTCGACGACCATGTCTACCTCGAAGATTGTGTCAATCGATTTGCATAACAGACTTCTACCCATGCGTTATGGTTAATATAACGCCTAGGTGTAGATCCGTTATGGTTCGTTGACTGATGCTTTGACTGGGTATGGCGGTTGATATAACGCGCCTCACCCCGTGCGTTTTATGGCTATGACGGATGGGTTCTGATCTGTTATTTGCCTTGGTCTGTAGTTAATGGGTTTTTGTGTCTGTTGGGTATAACACACTTGCCCTTGTGTGTTATACTAGTATGACATGCCTGTTGTGGTCCGTTATACTTCGTGTCATTCGTGTTTGGGTCTGTTGGACATAATGCCCCTCCCTGGGTGCGTTATGTTGATGTAACGCCCCTATGCTGGTGCGTTATATCATCTGGTTGTAGGTTGTCAGTCTGGTTGGTATAACGCCCCTCCGGTGGTGCGTTATGTGGGTATAGCGCCCCTATGCTAGTGCGTTATAGTCCTGTTGCCGTATTGACCATTTGCTTGTTCTGTGTTGTGTGTCTGTCTGCCTTAGGTCCTTGTTTAGGGTGGTGTCTGTCTATCGGTGGTTGTCTGGATTAGTCAGTTTAGGTGACTGGTTGTGGTCTTTTCCTAGACTACGATAGTACCCTAACGACTCAATCTAGAAGCTACCATTGTCAAATATTACCACACACCTCTAATTCTAGAGGGAAGCAAGTCGTACACACACTTCTAGCTATTTCTCATCCTATCGGGATATTATTCAGCCAAAATGCATATTTTACACCGTTAGAGATGCATTTGTCACCCTTATTCATAAACAGCCATCATCTTAGACTTCTCGTGTGAGACATGTGGACAAGAGCGCTTCTTTCATTGCTATTGAGCATTTCTCACCCTTGATGTTCTATTTATCGGCCTTAACTCATATTTGCCCGTCCTATGAAGTTATTTGTTTGCCTTCTTTGTTGAAGCAGTCTCCTTTGACTCTTTTCACACTCAAAGCTGGAACCGTCGCCTTAAACCTATTTGTCACCATTGAAGCTTCATTTGTCACCCTTAGGAGAGTATTTGTTACCTTTAGTATTCTTCTATTGTTCTTCCTCTTTTGTCATTTTCTGTGTCCACTATCGCTGGTTGAAGCTTGATCGGGCTTTGACTAGACTTCAGAAGCTGCAAATGCTTGACTTTGACTATTGACTTTACCTGGAGTATTGGTGACTTGGGTCAACATAAAGTTGAAGTTGACTAGAGCCTTTCTATTACCGACGTTGACTTTGACGACTGTGGTCAGCCCTCGCTTGTTCTTTAGATTGCTTTAGAGCCCTTGTGATCACTATTCACATTTATCTTCTTGTGAGCTCTGTAGGTCCTTTGTCTTCTAGTGAGCACGTCTCTCTCTCCTCTAGTTCCTCTTTCTTCTATTCTTCTTCACCTTCAGCTTCCTTCTCATTTGTTACCAATGTGAAGTTATTTGTTACTTCAGTTGAGCATTTGTCACTCATACTCACCTAATTGTCACTACTAAAGTCCAGAAGCCGTTGCCCTTACTCTTACACTACCTTGAAAATTATGCATCGATCTTGTCTCTATTGAGCCCTATTTGTCACCATTAGTAGGGTATTTTTCACCCTTGCTAACCCATTTGTCACCCGTGTAGACACATTTGTCACCCTTAAGCTCCAATTACCCCATGTAGAAAATGGGACACGTTGGCCACGTGACCATTGATGTTTGCGTATTGCCATCAATGCAACGGTGCAGTCCATATCAATAGAAATGATGACGCCAAATTGGACTGTGAAAATAAAAATCCTTAATTCCTTATTTGCCTTTCCCGCCATGTCTTGGCTCTTATCAAACCTACCAAAAGGTGGTTCGTGTCTCTACCGTGCACAGTGTCTCGTCTTCCTCGCGGTGCTATTCATCTGCCCTACAAGCCATTTACGAGCTCCGTATCATTTGTTGTGCAGTCACGCTCAATTGCAAGCTCTCTTTCATCACTGACAGCCATGAAGGCGAAGGAGACACCTGTGCAATGCTTCATCTGTCATAAACTGGATGTCCCACCTGCATCACAGGAAGCTACATTTCCTACGGTCAAAGAAGAAACGTCTGAGGAACCTAGGGTTTCTAAGTGATCCAATTCAGGATGACAAGTTAAAGGTAGGGGGGTTCCTTATCTCCCTTACATAGCTATTTGCCCCCTTATCAACCTATTTATTTGTCATGCTTATCTATATATTTGTCACTCTTAAAGACCTACCTATCACAGAATTTCATACATTTGTCACCCTTAAGCACCTATTTGTCACACCTAAACTCCCTTATCTATACATTTGTCACTCTTGTCTTAATCTTAATATTTTTTGTATTTCTTGATCAGTAAATTAACTGAATTTCTTGTTTACACATTTTTTTGAATCTAGTGAACACAAAGGTCATCTAGGCCTGGTGTTCTATAGATATTTACATGAAGGATAGGGATCGGATGATATTTCAAGAATGTCACAAGTCATTGATGAGGACCACACCCTTTGGTCGAATGACGGCCCATTTACCTAGTCATCCTTTCAGGATCGAATGGGAGAGTATATATTTGACAGGATCGGCCCTAGATATCAGCTTGATTTCATGTGACAGCATGTAGTGCCTCATTTTCTTGGCCCCAAAGACCAGTGCGAGGTAGACTTTTTCAATTGGTGTGTATTTTTCTTCAACCTCGATCAGTCTTCGACTGAGGTAGTAGAGGGCTTGCTCTTTTCCTTCTTCATTGCTTTGGGCAAGCATTGCCCCCAGAGAATATTCAGTGGCAGCTATGTAGAGGATCAATGGCCACCCTTTAATAGGTGCCCCCAGGACTGGCGAGATTTTAAAATATTCTTTCAGCTGGTCAAGAGCCCTTTGACATTCTTCGCTCCACTGGAACGGGGTATCCTTCATCATCAATTTGTGGAATGGCTGGCACCGCCCAGACAGGTTGGAGATGAACCTACGGACGTAGGCTAGCTGGTCTTGCAAAGACCGTAACTCTGTCAGGCTCCTTGGAGGAGACAGCTCCTGAATAGCCTTGATTTTTGCGGGGTCTATCTCAATTCCCAGGTATTTGATGACAAAACCCAAGAATTTTTCACTGGAGACGCCAAAGGCGCACTTCATCGGATTCATTTTCAGTTCATGCAGCCGCAGCCTTTCAAATATAATTCTGAGGTTAGCCAGATGGTCCTTCCTCTTCCTTATCTTGACGACCAAATCGCCCATATAGCATTCGACTTTGCTGTAGAGCAACTCGTCGAATATTTTTGTCATCGCCCACTGGTAGGTGGCGCCAGCATTGTTGAGGCTGAAGGGCATCTGTTTATAATGAAAAATCCCTTTAGGTGACCAGAAGGATGTGTGGATTCTGTCGTGCTCAGCTATCCAGATCTGATTGTAGCCGAATGATCCATCTATGAATGACAAGGCCTCATGGCCAGTAGTGGCGTCGATCATTACTTCGGTGATTGACACCGGGAAATCATCATTCGGACAGGCTTTTTTCATGTCCCAAAAATCTACACAAATTCGGATCTGGCAATTTTTCTTCTTGACAGGCACAATGTTGGCGAGCCATGTAGTGTATTGGTTCTCCGCTATGAAGTCAACATCTATCAGCTTGTCAACCTCCTTGCAGATTTGACTTATCAATTCGGGCCTCATTCACTAGGGTGATTGCTTTACCAGCTCGGCCTTAGGGTTGATAGCCAGGCTATGCTGGGCGACTGCAGGGCTAAGGCTTGGCATCTCTTTGTAGTTCCAAGCAAAGCAGTCTCAAAATTTTTGGAGTAGCTTCACATACTGCCCCCTCTCTTCAAGTGACAAGAGGGCACTAAGAGAGGTCAGCCTGGGATCATCCTTAGTGCTGAGGTTTTTTTCGACCAACTCGTCGAAGGTGGCTTGGACGCCATCTTCTATTTCTGGAGGAGTCGGCTGTAGGTCTACAAAGCCTTAATCATCTTCTTCAACTTTGAGGGCCTCATAGGTGTATTCTTGCCTTATATCGCCTAACGGTGGGACTTTGGCTCTGCCTTGTTCCAAGCCAGTTGGCTGATG
The DNA here is from genome assembly GCA_024336825.1 of Amorphophallus titanum. Taxonomy (NCBI): domain Eukaryota; kingdom Viridiplantae; phylum Streptophyta; class Magnoliopsida; order Alismatales; family Araceae; genus Amorphophallus; species Amorphophallus titanum. The sequence goes on from JANBPO010002302.1 coordinate 9,942,967, forward strand.
GTCGGGTTGGACGAGCAGCCATGGTGCTGACCGCGCATGCCCTATGTAGCTTGGTTGCTAGCTTATGGGTGGAGAGTCCTCAAGGATGGGATGACTTTCTTCAGCTTTTGCCTCTTGCGAGTTGTTGCTAGAGATTGTGGTTGCCTCCGTGGAGATGGACTCCCAACATTTGCATGGAGTGACAGCTCCATGGTGATCAGGCGCCTGTGGCCGAGACAGGCCCGGGCCCTTTAACTCAGTCGATGGCTCAGCTATTTCATAGTCTCCTATGTATTCATCATAAATTATCCCCGGGAGGTCTTCACTCGTTACAGTGTAGTAGGAAATCATATCGATTTCTTGATAGTCTTCAATGGAGAAACCTAGCCCCAGGTGTTGAGTGATTTGTAGAAGTCTTCTATCAAGGTTCGGTGCACCCCATAATCCTTTGAACATCTTGTTTTGACTGGAGGGTTGACAGAAGGGAATTTGCTGCTTCTTGGCCAGCTTGACCGCATGGCCAGTCATATATGGAAGTCCCGTGATTGGGACGAGTGTGTCTTGGATCTCTTCGGGGAATCTGCAATCATCGTCCCCTTTTGCAGGCTGCTCCTTAGCGACTTAAAACTTGGCAGACTGGCCATCAGGATTTGGAACCTCCATGGTTTTCAACACTTCGGCTGTCTGACAGTCTATATCAGTTGCATGCTTGATGACCCATGGCGGGATGCTGACATCCCCAATTAATTCTTCAAGCTTTAATGCCCCTGGCTTAGGGTGGATGCTGAGCTGAATTGCCTTGAGGTCTCCCTCTTCTTCGGATACAAGTGACACATCTGAGGGAGCCACATAGCCAGACGGTGACGGGGGGAACCAGTCACCAACTTCCTGTTTCTTCTTCCCTTTGTCCTGAGCTGGAGGGTTGGGCTTCTTCGGCTTCTCTAGATATAGAGAGGCATCTAGCAAGTGACATTCAGACACTTCAAAAGGGTACAGATCAGTGAACACTCTTTCTTCTTTCCCGTTCTTGGGGTACTTAATGCATTAGTGGAGGGTAGAGGCCACCACTTGATTTTTATGCAGCCATGGCTGGCCCAGTAGCGCCTTGTATGATATATCAGAATTTATTACGTGAAACTACACGTTGGAGTTGAAATCGCCAAGTGAGAGTTCAAACTCTGCTATGCCCGTGAAGACTTCAAATTTTTGGTTGAAGCCAGCGATTCTCATATCCATGACCTCGATCAGGTGCACATCAAAATAGTATTTCTGATATACTCGATAGGGGAGTATGTTGACTGCTACCCCTGGATCAATCAGTATTCTACTAATTGGTCACTTGTTCAGTTGCCCTTTCATGTTGAGGGGTCTATTGTGGTCGACGGAGGGCAGAAGTGTATCTTCCTATGTGAATGTCATCGCCACCCCTAGCTGTCCTTTTGCAAAGCAGCTTTCAAAGTATGCCGGTGTTTGCAGGGCTGTGATGATAGCTTGCCATGTCTCCTCCTCGAGGGACAATATATCCCCGATAGAGAAGTGTGCCAGGATTCTCTTCAGCTGCTTCACTATTCTGCTGGTGCCTCTGACATTAGTCAGCCTCAGCTCTTCGGATCTCTTTCACTTGCCCCCAGGGTGCTCTTGAGGAGCTGGCTCGGGAGGTAGTTCATCTTTCTCTTCTGGTACCGCCTAGGCTTGTTGCACTGGTCAAACCAGTTCTTCTCCTTGCATGAAGTCGACGAAGCTCAGGATGCCAGCATGGTCTTTGTTTGCTACAGGAGATACTTCTAAGGGTAAGATGGGAGTTGCCTTGACCCTCCACTGCGGTTGTGGGCATGGCCACCCACCTTCTTGAGATGCCAAAAATTTGGTGAAGGACGGAGCCTCCTTGCAGCTTGCGCGGTCGGGATAGAGCCCTGGTGGAGGAGGGATCTCTGCCCCTTTGACTTTAGGCTTGGCAACCTAGTACGGTGGCTCACCACGGAACATGATGTTGTGGCAGGCTTCGGGAGGATGCCCCCATTTTCTTCCCGACTGGGTAGCATGCTGAGAGGTGGAAGCTTCATCTTGATTTGCCACTGCTAATGTAAGGCATATCTCTTCATCTTCGTCTTCAGAGATTTAGACTATTTCAAATAAGGCCACAAGGGTGTTGCAAGATACAGTGAGGCCTCTTCCTCTGTTCTTGGATCTCTTCTTCTTTTTCTTCACAGTCGGCGGTCGCTCCTGGGGAGGTTCATCCCATATGCTGGGTTCTTTGGCTTCAGCTTCGGTCTCCTCTGTTAATTTTAGGGATTCAAGCCAGTCCCACGGGACATATTCTTTCAGCTGGACAGCCTAAACTTCGGGCTGTTCATATTCATCTAGCCTATTCATGATTTCCTGAAGTCGTTCCACTACTAGATTGGCCTCTTTATGATGTGGCATAGCCCAGAGATGATGATGAATGATTCATTGAGCCTAGGACTTGGACCCGCAAGCATAAAAGGACAAACACAGACTTATGCTAGTGGCGCACTCGCACACGGCGTACGATCTCCCGATGGTGGCCGGGGGATGATGGTGAGGGTCTGAGGTGGGTGATAGATAGAGAGAAGCGTAGGAGAGGATCCAGAAGGGGGGGTGAATGGATCTTCTAAAAAAATGCCCAAATTAAAGCTCAACTGATAAAGTCAGACATGATAGATCAATTTGAAGTTCTCATGAGAGATTTTCTCATGCACCTAACAAGCATACTCAGCCAGCAAAGCAATCAATCAACATTCCTAGGCATTCATCTAGCGAAGAGCACACAAGATACAAACCACGATGGACACCAAAGCTTTTAGGTGGTTCGGTCCACAGACCTACATCCACCCCACACTCAAATCTGAGTCGCTAGCTGTGAACATTTCACCCCGTTGGGAGGCAGGCTTGACCCCGCTGGGGAGGAGAAGCTGCCATATTTCACCCCGCTGGGAGCAGGGGTTCTTGACCCAGCTAGCTGCGGATATTTCACAATAGACAGGTGCAGGCCCGGACAGACACCCCATTGCTGTTTGGCTGCAGGCAGGTGGGCTTGTCTTCTGCTGCTCTTCTTTTTTTTTGTAGACAAAAATTACTGTCAACAAATGCCCCCCACGGAACGTTCGTCGAAACCGGAGGCGGAGGCGAACGGTCCGTGCCCTGACATTTTTGTTTGCTCCTGAGTCTTCATGACATGGGGAGATCGTTGTGGGACTGCACCTCACTGCTTCGTTGGTTCCCAGAAAGTTGAGAGTTGCTGCCAGCTTGTCTTAGTGAGATCCACCAGTCTAGACGTAATACAGCCCAACCTCGGCGAGGTATTGTGACCTGAAGTTGATGTCGACCAACCCTTACGCTATACTGGCCAAAGCTAATGTACACCATCCCCTAGGACGTATTAGCCTGAAATTGGATGCTGGCTAATCTTTTGGGGGTGTATTAGCCAAAGTTGATGCGGATCGACCCTTAGGACATATTGATCCGAAGTTGATGCAGGCCTGCCTCGTAGAGGCTTGCTGGCCCGAAGTTGTTGTAGACCTACCTCGGCGAGGCTTGTTGGCCCGCAGTTGATGTAGGCTTGCTTCTAAGAGACTTGTTGGCTCGAAACCGTTGTAGACCTGCCTCGGCGAGGCTTGGTGTCCTAGAGTTGATACGGACCTGCCTCGACGGGGTTTGTTGGCCCGGAATTGATGTAGACCTGCCTCGACGGGGCTTGTGGGCATGTAGTTGATGTAGGCCTGCTTTTGAGAGACTTGTTGGCCCAGAGTTGACGCGGACCAGCCCCTAGGGCATATTGATCCGAAGTTAATGCGGCCTTCCTCGGCGAAGCTTGTTGGCCCGAAGTTGATGTAGGCCTGTCTCGAAGAGACGCATCCATCTGAGTTGTCGTTGATTGGCTGTTAAGTTGTGATAGCTGAAGACTGACATTGGTCGACCCTTGAGGGCGCATTGGCTAGGAGTCGTCGTGTCGGCTGACCACTGAAGTATCATTGAAGATGTGTCGGTTAACCACTGAGGTGTGTAGCTGAACATGTTAAGGTGTCGAGGGACCGCTGAGGTATGTCGCCGAATGTTGAAGCTGGCTAATCGTTGACTTGTGATCGACAGAGTTGTTATAGACCAGCCCTTAGGGCGTGTTGGTCGGAGTTGATGTCAGTCGTACCCGGGCTGAGGTAGATACCATCCAGAACAGACTCGGGTGCAACACTACCCTCAGAGTTTCTCGGCCCTTGGGATGGAGTGGCCGAATAGTCTTCAACTTGGTGTAGCATTGCTAGATGCATGCATTCGGCCTCCCTCGAGACGCTTGGATGACAGAGCTTGCGTCTTTATGGGAGGAGTTCGCCCACCTTCACGCTATTGAGGAGCGGAGGACTCAGCTGACGATTAAGCAGGAGCAGCAACAGTTTTGCAGACTTCGGGCGACCCAGGCTGGGATAGGTGCCTAAGTTAAGGCCGCTTGCGAGCGCGAGCAGGTGGCCTCCCACAGGGTGGAAGAGCTTTTATGAGAGGTCCAGGGGACCGTAGAGGAGCGTAGTCTTGCGCATGTCGATGTAGATTCTCCGTCGTAGGCTTGGGGGGCTCCAGGAGCTTTTGCGAGAGGTCCAAGAAACCGAGGAGGAGCGCAGTCTTGCGCGTGCCGATGTAGATTCTCCCCCGTAGGCTGGAGGGGCTCCAGGAGGAAGCTCTTCCGAGTGAGACTCGTCTTGCTGAGCTGAGGAAGAGCAAGTCTGGAAAGTAGGACGTTTCTTAGCAAACTCTTGATGATAATACTCCCAAGAGTCCATAGAAATAAACAGAAGGATTTAAGGATGAGATTTGAGGGAGAAATCAACAGATCAAGCTCTTAATTCGGCCACGAAGTAGCAGAGAAAGAGCAGTTCTGCTAGAACACTTCAGATTGGTGTAACGGTTGCCCGATAGACCGCCACAATGAGGTAACGTGCCAGGCCTGGTCTGTTACACAACCTTATCCAATAGGAGATAAGACGAACGGGTGAAGTTTTCAAAAAGAGGACTCTGGAAGGCGTAACGGACTAACCAAGGGGCGTTAGGATAAGGTGACGGATGGACGTAGATCCGTCAGAGAATAAAGATAGTAGGTGAGATGGAAGATGAGACAATGGGGAAGATGCTAACCTTGGTTATGTAACGGTCATATGTAGGTGCATTATACCATGGTGACGTGCCAAGACAGATATGTTACAGAACAAAGATGATAGAAGAGACAGAAGATGAGACGGTGGGATGAGACGGTGGGGGCGACTGTGGGGGAGTTGTGTAACGGTCAGATGTAGACGAGTTATATGATCATAACAGGCTAATACTGATGCATCAGAGACCCTTGAGTGACAAATGAAATGAAGAGTTTGCTAAACATCGTCCATCAGAAAAGGATGAGGAACCAGACCCAACCAAGGAGGAAATGACCCATGAAAGAGGCCTCAGAATTGTCCAAGGAGTTCAACAAGGGTGGATAACTTGGATCATCATTTAGATAAGTAAGGGGATGACCCAACTTACTAGCCATAAATGGGTGTCAACAGCTGCCCCACTGGGGGGAGGGGAGAGAAGGAGTCATTGCTCCTCCTTTCTTTCATCCACGCTCCCCCTCTACTACTCCCTCCAAGAGAGTGTTCCACTCTTTCTCTCTCTTCTATTCTTCTACCACCCTCTTTTTCTTTGGATGGTGCCTATTTTCTGCTTCTTCTTACCCGTGCCATCAATTCTTGATGGCTTCGTTATGCTCCAACTTCCAAAGAGTTTGCAGAAGAGTCCTTCTCTTGTTTTCTACGAAGTTGGCACCCGAGCATTCTCTCCCTTTCTCTTTTCCCATGATACCATCTTTTTCAAACTTCTCGGGCAGACAAAGTCAGTCATCTCGTTATCCGAGCTAATTTTCACACTGGGTGGAGTCAGTGGCTCAGCTTGGAGTTGCTAACCTCATCCACACCGAGTAATCAGTTCGTGTTGTATCAATTTTTTTTTCTTTTTGCATATTGTACTGGCTATGGCCTATCTGATGTACAAAGATGTTGATGCAATAAAAAGGAGAGTTATTATCATAATTTATCTCTTACATGTATGGGAAGGAGCTCAAAAATTGAATTTTCACAATGTCGCCACATTCCAAGTCCGAGGGATGGGCATTCCATCCATGGTAGATAATCACTACGCTCCTTTTTTGATCATCTCGACCACTCGGTAGGGGCCTTCCCAATTAGGGGCTAACTTTCCCACCACTTCCAGTGGTTGAGAGGCTTCAGTTTTTCTTAGAACGAGGTCTCTCGATTGGAATTGTCTATCCCAGACTCTGGCATTGTACCATCGAGTCTTGCGCCATTGATATTCCGTAGCTTAGATCCTCGCGACCTCGTGTACCTCGTCTGCCAGGTCCAAGTTTTCTAACAACTTCTGATCATTCAGCTCGGGCGAGAAGTTGATAACTCGGAGGGAAGGGCTGTCAATCTCCAAGGGAATCACGACCTCTGTGCCATACACCAGTTGGAAAGGAGTCTCACCGGTAGCAGCTCTGGGAGTAGTTCGGTACGACCATAGTACGCTAGGAAATTCCTCAAGCCAATTACCCTTGGCCTTCTCTGGACTGGGACAGGTGCCGACACAGGAGGGCTCAAGTGTCGGCTCCAGGACCACACAGGGAACAGCAGGTTTCTACCATCCGCTGGAAGTCGACCATTGAACTAGTCGTGGTCGACCAAGACCAGATAGACTGGACAAGATCCTGAAGAAACTAATTATGGTTAGCGGCCCTAGAAATATGGAAAGTTGTTGCTGAATGCATGTGGATAGGCACGTGGAAAAGGACCTTCAGCTAATTGGGTTGCTACATCAAATGGAGAGTCGGTCAACCAAGCATCCGGATTAAAAAATAGGATTTTAACCTCCACCCTAGAAATCCACAGGGAATCTGGGAACTAGTTGTTTGAACGAGCAGCCAGGTTTTCTCTTCACACCAGTTTTAAAAAGGAGTGACAGGAAAAGGGGAGGACGACCTGAAGATTAAAGAAAGGTGGGCCGAATCACTGTGCAGGTAACAAGTCATCAAAAGCCATGGGAGTGCTGGTCTTGAAGCTGTAGAAGACAACTTGCTGAAGACTCCACTGATCTTGCTGTGCAAGAATTCGATTGGCAGAAGACTCTTGAAGACTAGGGATCTCATACCAGCCAGTCTTTCAATATCTGCAGTCATACTCTTGGATGTGTTGGAATTCTGAAACCTCGAGGCCCTATTCTGATTTCTTTCTTTTTAATTCATCTATCTGGTTTTAGTATATCAAGCTGTGAGGCAGTGTCAGGAAGCTGTGAATCAGCATTGTAAAGTTGTGGGATAGCGTGTGTACAAGCTGTGAGGCAACAGTGTGGGTTGGACAGGTTCTATTGATAGTAAAGTCTCACTCAGGTTGAGTGAGGAGTGGATGAAGGTCTCGTGTAGAGACTAAACCACCTAAAAATCATCTTGCATGTGTGGTTTCTCTGGGTGTGGCTGTCCTCAGTAAGTATTTATTTAAGCTCCTTGATGTATTGAGATGCAAATGATCATCAAAGTCTTATCTTCTCTTGTTATCTCAAGTAGCTCCTGAATAAGTTTAACCAAAATCTGAAAAAGGGAGAAAGATCTATTCACCCCCCCTCTAGATCTATTCAATCCATACACAACAACAATGGTAGACATAACGGGCACAGTCCTCGTTCATGGTAGGCCAATAGTATTGTCTAAGGAGTTTCTGAGCAAGCATGTGACCATTCACATGGCCACCACATTCGCTGGAGTGTGCAGCTTCGAGAACTACATGAGATTCAATCTCATCGAGGCAGCAGAGATAAACTCCGCTAAGGGACTTGCGATGTAAGAGACCACCTACAATGGCAAAGTGCTCCGTGGCTCGGTGAATGGCCCGCCGATCAGGGGCGATAGCATAATCGAGAAAGGAACCATCCCGAAGATAATTCTTGATATCGAAGAACCAGGGATTGCCGTGCTCGAGGTCTTTTTAAGGCTCATGAGAGATGGCATGGACTTGAAGAGAAGACTCAGAGAACTATTGGAACCAAGGGTCTAAATGTGAAGGAACGTGCATGCTTTGCACGATGACAGTGGCTGACAACTTTTCACCGGGGATTGGGAGAGAAGATGCCAAAGATGTCAAAGCATCGGCCAGAATGTTCTGAGCCCTAGGGGTGTGCACAAGGGTGAGTTTCCTAAATCGCCAGACTACCCTTCTGACTAGGTCTTGATAGGGTTTTAGTTTTAGGTCCCGGGTTTGATACTTGTTGAGGGATTGCCGGAGTATAAGCTGGGAATCTCCGATGATCTGGAGCTCCTTGACTCCGAGTGCCAATGCCATTTTCAAGCCCGTGAGGAGCGCTCCATATTCCACCATGTTATTTATGGTAGAGAAGGTTAACTGACAAGCATGGAGAATGATAATACCTTCCAGGGACCTTCATACAACGGTCTGCAAGATGAGCCAGGTCCGCGTGCTGCTTGAAGGCAAGGTGGCAATAAAGGCTGAAGTGATCCATGCCCCACCCGTCGGCGTAATGAAAAGAGACATGTAGGCGCTTGTCCAGGATGATAGGCATTGGGTCCTCCGCCTTTAGCCTGTGTGCTGGGAGAATAACGTATAGCCATGTGGTGTCCTTGTAATTCTTGGGCTTTCGCTCTTCTCTTCCCACAAATGTGCGGTAAGGGCATGTCGGGTCTATCTCTGGATGCCAGCTTCTGGCAGGGGTGCCTTCTTCCTCTATTGGGAGGGGATAGTTGATGAGGTCCAGGCGGTCTCCCCTGATGTGGCACAGGCTTTTAAGGGTGTTCTTGAAATCGTCCTTAGCAACAGGAGGCATCTTGATCTATGGTGATGGCCTAGCTTCCCGAGCCTCCCTGCGCGCAGCCATGTACGCTGCTACCTCTTTGTCCATGCCGTGCTTCAGTCGAAGTAGATGCTCCGGGTCGATATCCAATACAGCCTCCGATTGCTTACTCAAAAATTTCCACTTGGCACCGTCCCAGCAACCGGTCTTGCACAACCGATAAAAGCCAGTCCGGGCATTCCACCATTTCACATATTCCATGGTCACTCGTGGAACTCACCCGGGTGCCGACACCTTGAACGAAAAGCTATCTACCCTGTGGAAGAAATCCCACCAAGTCCGGGCATGGTCAGCAGTCAAGCTCCCCCGAAGACTCCGCACCGACAGGGCGAACTGGGCACTGTACACGGGGATGTGTTGGTCATAGCCGAAGTTCCACCCGAAGTAGAAGGGATAATACGGCTCTAGCAACAGGGTGCCCCCCTTTCTGAAGACAAGCACGCTGGGGTGAATAGACAATGCCCAATCGCGAAGCTCTGGCTCTAACAATGGGCAGACCACCGTCTGCTGGCTGATCGGGTGGGCATACTTCTCCACCTGGTCGTTTCGACACTCCCTCTTGTTGTTCACTAGAGGGCTTGAGTGGGCGGCCAGGGTCCAAAAATGAATGCTGCCCAGCAAGTCTTGGGGAATTGTTGTAAGCCTGCCTCGCAGGTTGTACAATTGCAACATCGTCAACCCCGGCTCCACATTCACAAATTCCAACATACGCGGGAATAACCCCCAAGACAGAATGGTGCGTGGAGCGTACTCGGGGAATAGGGAACAGACCCACGCACTGAAGAAATGCAATGGGCCAATGAGCCGAGCCTGGCGTGGGAGCTGATGTGCACTGACATCTCGGATCGTCTTGTATATTAAACACAGCACGGTTGGGCACAAGGATAACTCGATTCCCCACGCCATCTGGCAAGTAGGATAAATTACATCTAGCCGGACGACAGTCTCGTCCCCATACGGCAAGGCAAAAGAATAAAGCCAATAAGTCAAGAAGGCTGTGCAATGAGTCATTGGGTCGACTCCTGCTGGGTTGGCACCACCCCGGCGTCCCTTGGATGCCGAGATCTTCACCTTTGCCTGGCTCTTGCTATGTTTCTTCCTGACCACAGCAGCACCGATGCAAGGAAAGTCTTCATACTTCTTTGGCCCGTCAAAGAAATATTTTAACCACAGGATCAGACGGACCCTCTTGCCGTCACCACGGGGAGGCTACTTCCCACCGTGCGATGACTTGTACAACTCCCAGTATGCCTTCATAAGATACCGGTACAAATAGCCAAGCGCATAAATGCTGTCCCCGTCGGTCTCATCTTTGATCAGATCAGGAAGGCATACTTCTTCATACGGCTCCCCGTTAATGGGCAAGCCACTCAGCTGATGAAGACTCCATAGATCCAGTGAGGTCTCACCCTCCGCAGTGTAGAAAGTGTTCAGAAACAGCAGGGGGAGCAAGCTCTCCTCTCTTCTTCTCTTCTTCTCTTTTGTTCTGCCTCTCTAGAGAGCCAGCCAGCCAGAGAGCCTCTCCCTCCTCTATGTGTCTGGTTGTGTCTTCGTCTCTCTCTCTGCGTGTCTTCCTCTTCGTCTTGATCTCTTGTCTCCCCCTTGTTCTCCATGGTGAGGAGGGGCTTTTATAACCTAGAGGCGGGAACATTGATGGCGGGTCAGCATTAAATGGGAGTTGACCCCGGTCTTGTCTCTGTGTGAGGGTAGCTTGCGTGCCTGCCTGAGGAGGCGACACCTCAGCTAGCCCTGGCCTATCCCTGCTGTGCGCCAAGGGCCGTAGGCAGTGGCCCCCATGTCTCTTCTGCCGAATGTACCGGGTGAAGAACAAATTGAAGTGCACCGGTGGATGGGCTGACAGGCATGCCACTGGAGAACCCTGAAGGTGTGCCATTGGGAGGGTAGCCCTGGGTGCACCGCTGAAGGCTTGAAATAGTGTTTCGCTGAAGGGCTGCCACTAGTGTGCCATTGGAGGGCACAAACTAGTGTGCCGTTGGAGGGGCACTAGGGGTGTGCCATTGGAGGGGCACTTGGAGTGTGCCGCTGGAGGGTACAAACTAGTGTGTTGTTAGAGAGGAACCAAGGGTGTGCCACTAGAGGGCTGCCACTAGTGTGCCGTTGGAGGGCACAAACTAGTGTGCTGTTGGAGGGGCACTTGGAGTGTGCCGCTGGAGGGCACAAACTAGTGTGCCGTTGGGGAGGCACCAAGGGTGTGCCGCTGGAGGGCTGCCACTAGTGTGCCATGGGAGGGGCACTTGGAGTGTGCCGCTGGAGGGCACAAACTAGTGTGCCATTGGGGAGGCACCAAGGGTGTGCCGCTGGAGGGCACAAACTAGTGTGCCGTTGAAGGGGCGTTGAGCTTTCTTCAGGAACTCAGAACTGCGAACTTCTTGGGACATTCTTCACCGCTAGGGACCCGAAGGTGGGTTCGCGGTAGTGTATAAATTTAGGAGCGTATCCTGCCTTTTCTTCATCATTTAATGCGCTTGTATGAAGGTGAAAACTTGTCGGACGGTGTGTTTCTCCGGGCTTTCTCTTTTCAGCCCCGACGTTGGTGCGAGACTGGGGAATGTGCGGGCATTAAATTTTACCCGTCCATAAATGCCCCCCAGTCACGGGTAGCGTGGGTGATGGATAAGACAAGCGGTACACGTGGGTGCACTTACCCTCACATGGTATCTTCTTTCTTTTCTTTTCTCTCTCTCTCTCTTTTTTCTTTTTTTTATAATAGCTCTGGACAGTTGCTGGCATGGATGCCAATAATTGGATTGCTGTCGACTGGGGTGCCGATGCTTAGAAAGCTGTCGGCTTAGGAGCCGATGGTTGAAAAGTTGTTGGCACGGGAGCCAATGGTTGGAAAGCTGTCGGCTTAAATGTCGATGATTGGGAAGCTGTCGGCTTAGACGTCGATGATTTGGAAGCTATCGACTTAGGAGCCGATGGTTGAAAAACTGTCAGCTTAGGAACTGATAATTGGGAAGCTATCGGCTGGGATGCTGATGATTGAATAGCTGTCGGCTCAGAGGCCGATAATTAAATAGCTGTCGGCGCAGAGGCTGATTATTGAGGTCGAGAAATCGGGCCGCATGGGCCAGAACCTGAAAAATAGTCTAGAAAAGTTGAAGAATGTTGGGAGGTGGGCTATAGAAGCTGAAGTCGGGGAGGTAGGCTGTGAAGCCGACAGACGTTAGGGAGCGGGCTATGAAAGCCGAAGTTGGGGAAGGCGAGCCACGAGGGCGGAGAGAATGGTTTGTTGATTCAAGGTTGTTCATCACTCGAGGGGATGGAGAGAAGACTAGGGCAGAGTTTTGTACAACTCTTGTGCCCTCATGAAAGCTCTGACTAACAATGAAGTTGAATATGAAGCTCTAATCATCAGGCTCCAGATGGCTCTCGACATGGGTGTCAAATGCCTCAAGGCCTACGGGGACTCTCAGCTAATAGTTCAGCAAGTCCTTGGTATTTATGACGTGCGAAAATCAGAATTGGTTCCATACCACACCGCTGTCACCCGGTTGACCTAGAAGTTCTATTTCTTTGAGATAGATCATGTTCCTAGAAGCACCAACGTCCAGGCTGACGCCCTGAAAAAATTGGCTACGGCCATTAAGCTACCACCCGAGGGTGAAGTCAACATCACCTTCAAGCACAGAAGACTGATGCTGAGCTCACTCGAAGGCAACTCTGGTCTTATAGTTTACAAGGTCTAAGACCTCGACCCGAACGCTCTTCCAGAAGTAGAAGATTGGCATGAGCCTATCATCAAATTCAAGAGGGGATGGCTCCCTCCTGACCGGGCCCAAAGGGTCCAATCACTTCGCTGAGCAACATCATACAAGTTAATTGGCGACTCCCTGTACTGACTCATCCATGAGAAGGATAGGTTCGTTCTCTTGAGATGTGTCTCCTCAGCCGAGGCTTGAGCCATTATGCGCGAGGTCCACTCTGGGCTGTATGGCACACATCAGGCTGGAGATAGAATGAAGCACAACATCAAGCTCAAAGACTTCTACTGGCCTACCTTGTACACGGACTGCATCCAGTATGCCCGTACATGTCATCAATGCCAAGCATGTTGCCCGGTACCCAGAAGATCACCTAACCCACTGCGTCCCGTAGCCCCCACCTGGCCATTCGCAGAGTGGGGTATGGACATCGCGGGGCCTCTCCCGCCATCATCCTAGGGGCACAAGTATATCTTGGCCGCCACCGACTACTTCTCTCAGTGGGCGGAAGCCCTTCCCTTGCGAGAAGTTACTAGCAGGGCGATCGCCTGATTTGTCCGACACAATATTATTTACCGATTTGATACTCCTAGCCATATAATTTTTGACAATGGAACACTGTTCAAAAATATGGCCATATACCAGCTGGCGGCCAAGTTCCACATCGACTGGAGAACCTCTTTGGTCTACAATCCGCAGGCCAATGACTTGGCTGAAGCCTTCAACAAGACCCTCTGTAAGCTCTTGGCTAAGATCGTTAGCCATCAGAAACGTGACTGCGGTGAAAAGGTCTTCGAGGCATTATGGGCCTACCAGATGATCTACAAAACCCCCATGGGGTGTTCGCCGTTCTCCCTTGTCTACGGAGCCAAAGCTGTCATCCCCATTGAGATCCAGTTGGCATCATACCGCATGGCGGTACATACCGGCCTGGCTAGCTCTGATGAAAATGAATACTAGAGAAGGTTGGAAGAGCTTGCCGATCTGGAAGGCAAACGACTCGAAGCCTACAAACACCTGCAGGTATATCAGGCACGCATGGCGTGAGCCTACGACAAGCTCATTAAGCAGTGAGCTTTCAAGCAAGGTGACCTTGTCATGATTAAGAAAAGGGAGGTCATGGCAGGGTGCTCCAGCGGGAAACTTCAGCTGAATTGGCGAGGCCCGTATATCATTCGTGATGCCTATGAGGGTGGGGCCTACACGATCGTAGACCATAAGGGCCACAAGCCCTTTCCTCCTCTCAATGGCAAGCATATAAAGCTATATTATGCACCAGAACATGAGTTCACACGCCACCCAGACTAAGGCACACTCTCAGCCACAACTAGCGGAATTGGTCTTCTCTCGCAAAAGACCGAACCAGTCACTGCTTCAAGCTCCTCTCTCCAGTCAAGTAATAGGGGGCCCTCCAAGCCCCCCCCAGAATCATTATCGGGTCCAAGGTGAGAAGCCCCACTTTCGCATGTTTTTGGCTCCCCTAAAATGGGGCTACAGGGAAGAGCCATTCATTCTAGACTGCTTGGCAATCAAGTTCAAGCACGAGCTGGCGCTGGGCTGGTTCGGGGTATTGAAGCTTCAAGATGCACATAGCTTCAGGGAAGGGGCCGTAGAGTTCACAGAATATGTGCTATTCAACTACGCCCCAATACTTATTCGTGCTGGCGTCTACCATAGTGTCTACACCTCCCGTTATGGCTATCCCATTTCCACGGGGCTTAGCTGTGAAATGATAGAAGTATTCAATGCTGAGACCAACACATTCTGCACAGTCGAGGGTGAGACTTCGCTGGATCTGTGGAGTCTCAGTCAGCTGAGTGGCTTGCCCATTGATGGGGAGCCCTATGAAGAAGTCTACCTCCCCGACATAATTAAAGATGAGACCAATGGGGACGGCTATTATTCCCTCGGATATTCATACCGGTACCTGATGAAGGCGTACCAAGAATTGTACTAGTTGGCACATGGCGGGAAGCAACCCCACTGTAGAGAACGGAAGAGGGTGCGGATGGCCCTGTGGTTGTAGTACTTCTATGATGGGTTGAAACAATATGAAGACTTTCCCTGCGTTGGCACCGTCATAGCTCGTAAGAAGCGGGCCAAGCCCAAGACTGACGCGAAGATTCTGTCCAAGGGGCGCCAGAGCGGGCCCAACCCAATGGCAGTCGACCCACTGACGCATTGCGCAACCTACTTGACATACTGGCTGTGCTCGTTTGCCATGCCATATGGGGATGAAACAGTCATTCGACCAGATGCCATCTACCCGACATGTCAAATGGCGTGGGGAATCAGGCTGTCCTTGCACCCAGCCATCCTCTGCTTGATATACAAGGCGCTGGGAGACATCAGCACTCACCAGTTCCCGAGGCAGGCCCGCTATGTGTGCCCGTTGCATTTCTTCAACGCGTGGGCCTGCTCCTTATTTCCAGAATTCGCTCCGCGTGCTATTCAAGACTAGGGGCTGATGCCGCAGATGCTAGAGTTCGCAAGTGCTGAGCCGAGCTCCACCTCCCGGTGGCTATATGATATTCGGGGCCGATTGATGATGGTCCCCCAAGACGCTATAGGCACCATTCATTTCTGGGCATTGGCCGCACACTCGATCCCCTTGGTGAACAACAGAAGGGACTGCAAGGATGATCAGGTGGAGAAGTACGTTCACTCGATCAGCCAGGAGAATGTGGTTCACCCGCTACTGGAGCCCGAGCTGAGGGACTGGGCGTTGTCCATTTGCCCCAACATGCTGGCGTTCCGAAAGGGGGAGACATTGCTGCTCAAACCCTACTACCCCTTCTGCTTCGGCTGAAATTTCGGGTATGACCAGCATATCCTAGTGTATAGTGCCCAGTTCATCCTGGCGATGCAGAATCTCCGAGCGGGCTTGACTGCTGAGACTGCCAGAGTCTGGTGAGACTTCTTCCATCGGGGGGACATTGCCACTTTCAGGGTGCCAGCTCTTGGCTGCGTTCGCTGGGTGACACCAGAATATGCGAAGTGGTAGAATGCCAGGACAGCTTTTTATCGGTTGTGCAAGACCGACTACTGGGATGGGGCGGAGAGGAAATTGTTAAATCGACAGCCCGTGCCCGTCCTCGACATCGACCCAGAGCACCTCCTCCGATAATGGCACGGCAAGAGCAAGGACGTGGCCGATTATATGATCGCCCGCAAGGGGGCTAGAGAGGCCAGGCCGACGCCAAAAGTCAAATTGCCCCCATTGGCGAAGGATAACTTCTAGAAGACTCTACGGAACCTTTGCCGTATCGAGAGTGACAGGCTGGAGCTAATCAACTATCCAGCCCCCCTTCCCTCTCCTCCCTTCACAAGTCCCCTTCTCCTCTTGGCCCCTTCTTCCTGCTGTATTCTCTCCACTTCCCTCTATGACTCTACATCAAATTTCATCCCCAAACTCCACCATCTTCCCCTCTATTTGAGCCAAAGTTCAACTTGCTGGTCTACAGTTCCTTGCCTGCGCATAGGGCGACAACAAGAGCTCTCCTCGGCATCATCGACCTTCTGTGACCTCGACTGTGACCTGTGAGCCTGGGAGTCACTTCTTGGCAACCCTTAAACATCCCAGAAATGGTCGAAGGTCAACAAAGCTTCCCAATCCCCTCTTCCACCTTCTGCGACCACTTGTACGTCGTCTGTCCCGCTTCTGTAGACCCAGGACAGAATCGCCATCATTTGATCGGGAGCCATCCGAAATGACCCTGGTTTGATCTGAAATTTTTACTGGAGGTTCTTGAATTCCCTGCGATTGCGTTGGTTCTGGTCCCCATGTCATCCGACCCCGGTGGTGACGACAGTGACCTCCGCACCACGCTCCTACTCTGCTGCCCCTGTCTAGATAGAATTTGCTCACCCTTCAATTCACTCCAAGTACCAAGTCCAATCAATTTTGCCTAGGTCTAGACATTTTACTGGGTGTTCCAGGACATGTCATGTTCAGTTTGGTGCTGATCCCGCCTTCAACAACGATCGGGGTAGGCGACGGTGGTCCCATCACCGCTCCTCTGTCCAGCCTGTCTGAGTCTAGACAGACTGTGCTGGGGTCTGTTCAAATGACCTAAAGCCCACCGCAACAGTCTCGGTTAGTCCCGACCTTCTTACTGGACATGACCGACTTCCTCTCGGATGATCCAGCACTGGTCTCGCCTCAAACAGAGGTCTGGAGTACTGACAGCAACTCCAGAAGTGACCCTCTATCCTACAGGACTGAGTGCAGGCTGAACGGAGAAGATCAGCTAAGTCTGCCCGAGAACGGTGCTCCACTACCTCTGGCTCGCCTCGACTACGTCCCATATCCTTGAAGCCTTGTCCCCGAGGATTTTGACAGTAGCACAGACCCACCTTGGTGCTCGAGTGACAACAACTTTTTTCGGTAATTCTTCTACCAGCACCATCAGTGAGCAAGTCAGCGCCCTTACCTTTCCTCCCCTGGCCGTGCCTGGCTGGCAGAACGGTCCTCCCTGCATGGAGGTATATTTTGGTTGTAAGCTTTCACTCTCCACTCTCTGTGCTTGGCCGGCTGAACACCCCTCCCTGCGGGGAGGTATATTTTGGTTGTAATCACTTACGCAGGTAAAGCTACACCGATGCAGTGTGAGAGACCAACCCACGCTTCCCCACTCACCCTCGTCTCCGATCGGGGTTGGCTTCTTCAAGCCGACTAGTTAAGCGTTGCCACCCTCTCTCCTGCATTATTCTTGTTTATCTAGTGTCTTTTCTGCTTCATCGGTAAGGAGAGAGAGCGCACAGACCTGAGGTTCCACCACCTCTGAGTGGCCACCGCTGACAGTGAGCATGAGAGTTACCCATGCCCAATTTAGCACGAGGTCCACTCCGTAGATTATGTCCGCATTCCAGCCATTGGGAGGGACAACCTAGGCCATGTTGGCACCTTGTCCAGCAAAGGGCCCAACCCAAGAGCTCCCCCTACCATCCCCAAGTCACCCCAGGAAGGGACGTGTTGGGTCCGGGAATATGGCAATCAAGAGGGGAGGGGTGAATTGATAGCCAATTAAAAATTTGCTATTCAAATTTTAACACTCAACTTTAATAACCATGCAAGCTCTCAGCTTACCGTACAGGATCTCACTTGTGAATACGTGTGCTGTAGGTGTGTTTGATAGGGTGTGGTTGTGACTGACGAAGTATATTAATTTCTAAATTGGGAAATAGATCTCTGATTTCAGTAGAGATAAAATTTTTAAAGGGGCAATTCATTCACCCCCCTCTGAATCCATAGCACCGTGTCCCAACAATGTTGCCTCCAATTGCCCCACCCGAGCCTTGGTCATCACTGACCCCTAGCCTGTGGAGCTTCCACTTCAGGAAGAAGAAGCCATCGAGAGATATGAGGCCGATCCTAACCTCATCGCCCAATTTGAGGAAATGGACACGGGATTTGATGGAACGCATGTCGAGTACGTACAGATTGGAGATATTACCGAGAGCTCTAGTCAGGGAAGACTAGATGTAGTTCGCTACATCCTAATACACCCCCAGGAGAACGACTGACGTCGAAGCTCCATTTTTCAAACCTACATCGTGGTAAAATCTCAACCCTGCAAGGTGATCTTTGACAACGGGAGCTGTATCAAAGCAGTCTCTTCAGATTTTGTCTCCCGTCTAGTCTACCTATGCACCCACATCCAAAGTCATACAACGTGGCATGGGTTAATGACACTTCTATCCCAGTCACCACTACATGCATCATTCCCATTCAATTCCAATCCTACCAAGGACAGATCTCATGCGATGTAATGCCTATGAAGGTCGAGAGTATCATCTTAGGACGACCATGGATCTATGATGTAGACCTTACAACATTTGATCGATCCAATCAGTGTTCCTTCTCTCACAACGGGAAGAAGATTTAATTGTACCCAGCACCCCCAATGGTGACCCCGGGAAGGAGCTCACCCCAATGGTGACCCCGGGAAGGAGCTCAACCCCCACCCCCACTGGAACCCCCAAGGTTCAGGAGAATCCCCAAACTCCCACTGAAGGGAAACCTCCTATTCCCTCTTTCCCTGCACCTATCACACACATTCCTAAGGCCCCTAAGGTTGGTCATGATCCAGTTAGGTGCCTTAACTTCATAGATGTCTGTGAGCTAAATAGAGAGGTTGTAGAGGGTGCTCCTATTTGGGTTGTTGTTGTTACCATCACACCTGAGGAGTCCCAAGTCTCAGTCCCAACTGAAGTCCAAGCAATCCTGCAGGACTTCCAAGATGTTTTCCCTGAAGACTTGCCCTTTAGACTCCCTCCTGTGCGTGATGTACAACACGCCATTGACCTTGTCCCCGGGTCCACCCTACCCAACCTTTCCCATTATAGACTAAACCCCAAGGAGCATGCTGAGCTCCACAGGATTGTTGAGGACCTTATTCAAAAGGGTTTCCTTAGGGTGAGCTAGAGTCATTGTGCTGTTCCCACCTTGCTCACACCAAAAAAAGATGGCACTTGGTAGATGTGTGTTGACAGCCGTGCCATCAACAAGATCACTGTCAAGTATAGATTTCTAATTCCCTGGCTCGATGACATGCTTAACATGATGAGTAGAGCCACTATCTTTTTCCAGATTGACTTAAAAAGTGACTACCACCAGGTCAGGATCTGACTAGGGGATGAATGGAAGATAGCCTTCAAAATAAAAGAAGGTCTGTATGAGTGGCTCGTCATACCATTTGGGCTATCCAATGCCTCCAGCACATTCATAAGGCTCATGACTGAAGTCGTCTGCCCCCTCATTGGTCGCTTTGTTGTCGTCTACTTTGACGACATTTTAATCTATAGCCACAACTCTCAGGACCACGTCCAGTATTTAAGAGAAGTCTACGAGAGTTTGAGGAAAGAAATCATGTATGCCAACCTAAAGAAGTACAAGTTCATGACAAACTGAGTCACTTTCCTCGGATTTGTGATTTCTAGTCAAAGAGTGTTTATGGACCAATCCAAGGTCCAAGTCTTAGTAAACTGGCCAGAGCCCCAGAATGTCCATGACGTTCGTAGTTTCCTGAATTACATGACAATCTCAAAGCAATGTAACTGAATGCTCAAGTCCAAGCATACGATGACTAAGGTTCACTAGGTCAGTGCACTTATATATAATGGAAAGATAAGGTTGGTGCATAGATGAGCAAGGTCAGTGCATATAGAGTAAGAGCCATACATAAGGTCAGTGCATAGATGAGCAAGGTCAGTGAATGTAGAGTAAGACCCATAGATAAGGTCGGTGCAAGGATGAACAAGGTCCGTGCAATGATGAACAAGGTCCGTGCACACTAGGATGATGTTAGTGCATATATGTGTAATGCCAATATGAGGTCGGTGCACTGTTGTCATACACAAAGATGAGTTGGTGCAAATGCCAAATGAGGTCGGTGCACTTTTGTCAAACACAAAGATGAGTCGTTGCAAATGCCAAATGAGGTCGGTGCATGTATAATGAAGGTTGATGCATTAGATGAAGGAATCATCTTCCCTGAATAGGTGTGCTCAACTCTTTGAAAGTTAAGGTGGACTCCTCAGAGTAATATTTCAGTATTTTATTGACTGGTTACTTAGTCCACCATGTCTTAGTTCCTGCAACACAGCATGATAAAGAAAGAACACATCGTTAGCATTCTTCAAAGCATTTTTGAAAGACACACACACTAAATTTGTCATCATTAAAACTAATCTACCAAAATCAACAAGGGGATCCAACATCCTCTTCATTTCTAATTTTGTCGGATCCTACGGACGCCAACTCTGTGACAAGGGTCAAAGCCATGGAGGCCCCAGTCGCTTCCTCAACAATCTCTCCTGCTTCTATCTCAGGAATACTCCTCTCTACTGGAAGCAACTCCCCACCAATAGTGGGTGGCTTGGGTTCCGAAGCTTCAATCGGCCCAACAGCTCCTACTATTGCCCCTGGGGCCTCCAAGCCCACTGCTGCAACATAGTCCTTAGGGTATCACAGAGCTATAGGCCACAAAATTGGCGAGAATGTTGGCTGGTCTGCACCTAAAGGTGGGAGAGGCATCTTCACAGTTGCAGTCGGTGGGATCACTTTGGTCTGCACGGTGGAGGCCTGCAAAGAAAACAAGGAGTACAACATGCTTTAGGCATCTGATGTAAGGACCAATGAGAAGCCATGAGGCGAAGCTAACAGGGGGACCTCTTACCTCTGTCAGCACCAAACTCGATGCCTTGGTAGCGGAGGCTATTGTGTCTGTCAACCTAGCCCCCTCTCCTACGAATGGACTAGGTGGCCCGAAGTTGCTCCATGCCAATCGGGGTGGGCTGAAGGTAGTATAGTCACTCTCATATGCCAAAGAGGCTCCATCATCTTCAATAACCATCTCCATAGGGGAAAACTCCTCATCATTGGAGTCACCACCGTAGTTGACCTGCTCTGATGAAGAAGAGATCTCTACTGGTGCCTCATGCTCCTCCCTCGGAGCGAGTGCTCCCCCAGTCTCATGACCTACAGTAGGGACATCTCCCTCGACCAGGACTTGCTCAGCCATTTCTGCTACAGGAACATCCGCTGAATGGATTCTGGGAGTAGGCTCGCTAAATAGAATAGTTATGTTCGCAATAAAGGTTTCTTCGGTGGCCACGATAGCAGGCGATGAAGGCACTCGGACATCAACTGAAGCTCAAAAAGAGGAACATTCACGTAAGCCGAAGACATGACGGCTGTGAGGAACATCTGAATGAACCATAGATTTCCTTCCATCTCATGCTGGACGTTGGAGAAGGTAGATCCCCCTCGACGGGAGCTACGAGCACTCCCTCTCCTCTTTCTTCAATTGCCACAAGGGCGGCAGCCTCCTGGACAATCACTGCGGTGGAAGTAGTGATAGCTGCATAGAACAATTATTAGCTGGTGCACACACACGAAATCGGCAAGAGAATAAAATAATGTAAGAATGTGGGGGAGAATGTGGTTGATTTGTGATTTGTTGGGTCTATGTGTTCTGCAGGCATGCCAGTCGAGTTTCGACGATCGCCGCGGAATTGAAATTCTATTGGGATGTGCCTCCAAGGCACGACATGTGTGCCTGGATATACGGGCGACACGTGGATGAGGTCTATCTACACGTGGTAGCTGTTTAGGTAGCTGGCGCAAATTGGATTCCGCAGGTGAAGGTGTATCAGACGATGTAGGGTTCGGGTGCAGGACATTTCCCCATTGATTGAGTCTTTCGATTACAATCAATGTTAATTTACATCGGGCGTAATCTGAACACCATTATTTCTACTGCCGAAGGAAAAGAGTTAAGAACGTAGGAGCTGCAACGTCGAGAGGACTTGACTTGTACAATCGCAACGGAGCAACAACAACATAGTTGGGATGAGTGGAGGCAGAGAGACTGGTCCCAATGTAGGCACTAGAGAGGATGTTGACTCTAGATTTGTGGAAGCGAGGTATTGGCTCGAAAGGTGGAATGACTGACACTGATTCGGCAAGGAGCAAGTAGGTGCGTGGTCGGGTGTAGGGTCTGTTCTGTTGGTGGGATTGAGATCGAGCTGGGAGGCTGACAATAGTCTACTGGATGGTGTTAAGACTGATGGTCGATGAGGATGGGAGTTAATTCCCTGACCGGATTACATCACTATAAGCCGTGAAAGGCGTTATATGGGGCGTTGAGAGCCTGATTACAAGTTATGCGCAAGCCACGGGACAATTCCGTCATTTATGTTGGTCCCCGAGTCATTGCGTTGTTGCGCAAGTATTTCCGCCTTTGTACAGTGTTCGTTGAAGGACTCATGACTCGGCAGGACGTCGCTCGAGGAGTGTCGCGATGTACCCTCAATATGTGATGACGAGTCCCCCAGTCGTGAGAGGGCTTGCAAGTTCCTTGGTGTTAACCTCTCGGGTGTTGTTGTCTGTTGTCGCCTGTCTCGCTTGAGTGAGGAGTCGATCGGCTCAGCTCGTGTGGAGTATTTGAACTTGAATCGGCAGGAACTGTCAGGCACTGGCTCGAGATAAGCAGTCGGGCACCGGCTCGAGATGAGTTGTCAGGCACTGGCTTGGGATGAGCGGTCGGGCACCAGCTCGGGATAAGCTGTCGGGCACCGGCTCGGATGAGCTGTCGGACATCGTAGCCACCGCCAAGACTGGAATAGTTGGGTGCCGTGGGCACTGCTGTGACTGGAGTAGTCGGGTGCTTGGGCACCGCTGTGATTCCAATAAGCGGGTGTCGTGGACACCGTTGAGGCTGGGGCGGTCGAGCGTTGTTGAGGCCGAGGTGACTGGGTGCCGTGAGGCATCGCCATGACTGGAATAGCTAGGTGCTTGAGACCCGCTATGATTGGAGTAATCGTGCGCCATGAAGATTAGGGCATTCGGGCGCCGTTAAAGACTGGAGGAGTTGGGTGACGACTTTATTGTAACTGGAGCAATCTGGGCTTGAATAGTCTCCAACAGTAGTCTTCAACAGGGGTGCGTTCATCAAGACATGAGCAACTCCTAGGTGGGGCTCGTTCTTCGTGACAAAAGTAACATGTCTCTCGAGACAGTGGCAGCCCCGATGTGTTATGTAGGTCGCGCAGGCTCGAGGTATGGCTCATTTATTGAGATGCCAGCATGACATGCCCCAATCGCATCAAATATTAAAATAGCCAAAGTCAAATCGCCTTCCTAGCAGGGCGCCGAACTGCCTTGGACCTATTGAGGGCCTCCATCGGTGTGCATGTGTCTCTCTCATTTTGGCCTCCTAGGGGGGGGGGGGGTATTTATAGGCCCAAACTGAAACACACAACATCATTTCAGAGTAAAGTTGACAAAGTCAACTATATAGTCAACGAAGTCAAATTAACCTGTTGCTAATCATTCAATCATTCACAAATCTGTTACCAATCATCAAAACCCTTCAGCCCAAAGTAGTGCACATACTGCTTATCAAACCAGAGGAGATCCAACATTCTCCTCCCTCATTCAAGGCCAGAGGAGACCCAACACTAGAGGCATCAGAAGTCTTGGAGCATGGAATGAAGAATGTCATCTTGGAGAACTGGTCTACAACCACAAAGATAGAGTCATGCCTTCAGAGGGTGCGGGGTAATCCCAACACAAAGTCCATGCTAATGTCCTGCCAATGACTATCTGGGATGGGGAGGGGAGTATAGAGGCCGCTATTCTACTTTCTCTACTTGGCCATAGCACAAGTGTGGCACTGGGCCACGATACGGCCAACATCTCTCTTCAGGCTAGGCCAATAGAATTTATGCTCAACCGCCTCTATGGTCTTGTTCCGACCGAACTGGCCAGCAAGACATCCCGCGTGCATCTCCCACGTAAGAAAATCATGAATAGAAGTCCGTGGGATGCATAACTTTTCACCCCAGAATAGGTGACCCTCCTGAAGCACAAACTCGTTGTAATCACGTGAGGGACCGGCCTGAAGGACGGCATAGATCGGACCGAAGTTCGGGCAATCAACATAGACATCCTTCAGCCTCTCTAGCCCTACCACCTCAACACTCATGGTGGTCAACATCATCATTCGATGACTCAGCGCATCAGCCACCTTGTTCTCTGCCCCCGCTTTATACTTAAACTCAAAGGTATACTCCTGGAGATACTCCACCCAACAACTGTGGCGAGCGTTCAACTTCTTCTAGGTATGGAGGAATCGTAAGGCCTCATGATCATAAAAGAGGATAAACTCCTGGTGTAAAAGATAATGTCTCCAATACCTCAATGTCTGGACGACTGCGTAAAATTCTTTATCATAAGTGGAATAATGCAGTTTGGCATCATTCAGCTTCTCGCTAAAGAATGAAATGGGGCGGGACTCCTGGCTCAACACTCCACCAATACCCACTCCAGAAGCGTCACATGTGACCTCAAACACCTTAGAAAATTCTGGTAATGCAAGGACAGGTGCCTGGGTCATACGCTCCTTGATGTCCTGAAAGGCTATGGCTGTGGCCTTAGTCCATACGAATGCCCCCCTTCTTTATGCAATCAGTGATCGGGCCGGTGATGGAGCTGAAGCCACGAATGAAGCAGCGATAGAACATCACTAAGCCATGGAAGCTCCGGACATCGTGGAGGGTGCAGGGCTCGGGCCATTCCCTAATGGCCCTAATATTCTCTGGATCAGTGGAGACTCCATCTCTAGACACAATGAACCCAAGGAAGGTAATCTGATCGGACATGAAAGCACACTTCTTTGGGTTGGCAAATAAACTCTCACGCCTCAAGACAACACAGACCTACCTAAGATGGTCTAAGTGGTCCTCCCTAGTGCAGCTGTAGATAAGAATGTCATCAAATTAGACGACCAAGAAGACCCCTATCATAGGGCGTAAAACCTGGGTCATCAATCGCATGAAGGTGCTAGGGGCATTGGAAAGCCCGAAGGGCATAACCAATCACTCATAAAGACCATCTTTGGTCTTAAATGCCATCTTCCATTCATCCCTAGGCCTGATCCGGACCTGGTGATAGCCACTACAAAGATCTATCTTTGAGAAGATAGTTGCTCCTGACATCATATCAAGCAAATCATCAAGTCGGGGAATGAGAAAACTATATTTCACCATGATCTTGTTGATCGCACGGCTATCAACGCACATCCTCCATGTGCCATCCTTCTTCGGGGCCAATAGCGCGGCCCCCAGGGAGTTCGCCCTCCCTAGGGGCGCGCGGCCACCCCCGGGGCTGGTTGTAACCCCGAGGGATGGCCCCCGAGAGTCTTCTCTTGTCTTCTGGGGGTGTCCTTTGAGGGACACTAAGCTTCTAGGGACTGGGATGGGCCCATAGGGGCCGTTGTTCTTTGAGTCGTTGTAGTCACTCGCAAGGTGTTCGGGTAAATGCCTGACACACCCTGGATTGCTGAACGACTTGGGTAGATGACTGAGGGGCCACACGGTGGGCCTTGGGTTTAAGAAGGGAGCTCGTGGGAGCTAAGGAGAGACATCTTAGGGACCTGAGTCGTGCCTCAAGCTACGTGCCACGTTGCACGACGGGTTGGCAGGGTAGCCTCGGGTTGGCCCGAGTGCTAGAGTTAAGTGGCTTGTTGCTACATGTCTGAGTGTCGAGGTTGGCCCTGACTTGCTAGGGGGTCATTGTAGGACCCAATTGAGGTGCTGGAACCATGGGGTAGTCCATGATTTGGTGTAGACATGCTGGAATACACGCGCCTACAAGGTGTTCGGCAGAATGCCGAACACACCCGTGCGAGCTGTATATGCAAGCGATAGGCCTCCAAAGCCTGTGTTGACTGTGTTAGGTCTCCATTTCACCTTGAAGGGTTGACAGAAGTGTCTCAGGATGGGCCCTTAGGCCTTTCACTGGGTGCCATGTGGCGTGGCTTAACGTCGGGGTGCCCTCGGGTGGCCCCGGGCGGCCATGTGGGATACGGGCAAAGCCCGTATGTAAGTGACCGGGGTTGACCCCGGATGATTGCTTGTGTAGCTGCATGTCATGGCAAGCTGGTCAGGGCCATTGTAGGGACCCACAAGGTTGTAGAAAGGGCTAGGTAGCCCATGCCTGGAAGGTGTTCGGGGAAATGCCCGAGCCCTTATTTCTTGTCCTTTTATCGGGAAATAGTCTGGGTACAACAAATGCCCCCCACAGGGCGTACATCGGAGGCGGAGATGAGGGTGTACGGCCCGTGAGACCCCTGTTCCGGGCTGTTGTAGTTGTATTTTGACACTTCATGTGCCTTTACTTTGCTGTGTTATACATGTTGATTTGCTGGTGTTCTGACGCTTTTTATGCGCCCTATCTTGCAGCTATGGCACACTTTGGTAGAGATGGGCGAGTTCTGAGGCACGTGGCTCGGGAGGAGGATCACTGGGTGCGGCGGACTGATCGATAGATGCCCCCTCTAGGCGTGCCCGTGATCACTATGGCTGGTGTAGGGCAGCTGGGCCGGGGCCCTACGACAGTGGCTGAGGGTCCGATTGGTGAGAGGGCAGCCGAAGTTGGGACCGTGGAGGTGACGAGGATTCTGGAGGCTGACGGTTTGTACATCTATGACCGGAGCGGAGGCTACCCATTGGAGTACCCCCTAGATCGTCACTTGTTTGAGTTTATAAGGAGCTATGTCCCTCCTGGCATGGACGAGGGTGACTCAGAGATTTCAGGGGCCTGTCGCTGGCTTGAGTGAGCTATCTTGATTGGCAGGGACAGCCTGCATGATGTAGCCATTTATAGGTATCTGGGCTTCTCAGAAGACTATTGTAGGCAACGGTAATTTCCCAGTATTGAGTGCCTGGGGTTCTTTGGCCTGGCAGAGTGGTCTGGAGTCAGGATTGGGCCACTAGACCCTACTTCCTGGGACTTGCACGGTCACCACCGCATAGAGACAGAGGGCACCGCTGGGTTGGTGCTGGAGCTCGCTGGCTTGCAGTATGCTGGAGAGGGCTACGACAACCACAGCATGCTAGATGGAGTTATGCGGCAAGCCATCATTAGTTGGTACGATTGCTGGGTAGTGATCCCGTCACACTACTACCGCTAGGGTGCCACACCATCCTTTTAACCCTTCCGAGTCTTCGAGCTCGTGGGTGGCGGTACGAGTCTCGGGTTATCGGGCCTTCCCGATAATCAGATTCTCGGGTCGTTACACAGAGGGTCTCCTCTCGCCCCTGCCTGATGGCGAGCAGGCTCACTGCAGATTTATCTTCCTTGCGGCAGCCAATGAAGTTCTCCTTGAACAGCTTCTTCAGCAGCTGGAAGGGAGAAATAGTCCCAGCTGGTAGGGACTCAAACCACGTCCGGGCGTTCTCTGGGAGGGTCGTTACGAATGCCAGACATTTCACAGCGTCCGAGGCCCGGTGGAACACCAGGTTGGACTCGAAACTGTGCATGTGGTCGGCCAGGTTGGTGGTGCCGTCGTAGGGAGTGAAGGACGGCAACTGAAACTTCGACAGAATGGGGACTTCCATGATCTCCCTCAAAAAGGGAGCGTGGAAGTCCTGATCATCATTGATAAGGCCGCGAGTCTTGGCGGTAAACAGGACGTCGTCCAAATACCGGACATTGTCCTCGATCTCATCGATGCGCTGGAGCCGCCGGTCCATCTCGGGGTTGGAGTGCAACAGACTCCACACCCTTGGTGCGGCGAGCTGCGCGATTGTTAAGTCCGTGTAGCGGAGACGTGGGAAGCTTCCCGCACTTGGCTAGAATTCGCTACAGTCTGAGCCCCCCCATTCTGAGGCCGTTCCGACAGGATGCTCTGGGGGTCTCTGGGTCCATTCGTGAGATCCTAACATAGTCTCGCCAGGCTTGGATCTGCTGACGTATCTCGGCGAGATCGTCCGCAGTGACTTCCTAGTGTGGATGGGTAGAGGAAGAGGCTTCCTATGATCCACGACGGGAACTGGTACCTTGGGGAGAACCGCGCCCCCGGTTGCTGGCGTTGCGAAGACTCCCATGAGGTGCCATTGACTTTTTGCTCGAGATTTCCACAAATGGTGCCAAAAAGTCTAGAGACAGAAAACTGGTCTCTATCCCTCATACCACACTTTTCTATTTATTTGTCGGGGAGGACTGCCTGACACTCGTGGAAGCCTGCAAACACCAGAAAGAAAGGCATCATAAGGAGCCCTGGGCGTTACCCTAGGGGATAACCCTCCGATGCTTAAGTCAGCACTGAGCCGAATAGAGAATGAAGAAGAGAATCTGAGAAAGAAGGAGCTGGAGGTCATTTGTAGAGGCCTGGGAGAGCTGTTGACCTTCAAGATGAGTGCTCACCAATGCCAGTGACCACTCAACGAGTGCTCGCTGGGCGATAAGGGTGTCCGGAAGGGGTTCTCCCTTCCGCAGGCAGACGGTCGGGACCTCTCTGCTAGTAGCAGGGTGTGTAGTTCTCTCTAGGCTGTTTCTCCTTGACTTCTTTGGGAGTTTCTTGATCGAATTCACCATGTCCGCATTTGTCCGTCGGAGCCCCTTTTATAGGGGGTTGTCCTGGAGGGGGGAGCCCATCCCTTAGCAGGGAAGGGCGCCAGTCATGGAGTAACATTCTCCGCAATTGTTGGGAGAGTTTTCCATTGAGAGACGATTATCCCAGAGTCGGCCGATCCCCTGGCGAGTCTCACATGTTGTGCCCCTTGGGCTTTGATGATGGTGTGTTATTTTGATGATAGCAATTCAATGAGTCACCACATAAGATTGCTTGTATGCTTGCGATGTATGGTGGATTGTGCCTTAATACTACTGTCTATTCTGGGTTCGTGCACATTCTGGTAAGTGCTCAAATGGCTTGGCCAGTGCCCTGCCCTGTGCACAAGTGTTTGCTTGTTGCATTTGATGCTGCAAGTCTGTGCATAGTCAGAGTATAGGAGGTCTGCGTGTGTTCTTGTCCGTGCACATTCTTAGCAAGGTCAGATAGGGAAAAGCAGTCATGACCATGCAACAAGAAGACGATAGGAGAAACGATATCGAAAGATAAGGGGGGGGGGGTGAGTACAAGGCCATCCTCCGTCCCTTTAAGGATGAAACCTGTCTGGCTCAAGGAGCAGGAGCCCCGACAGGCATACAAGTGATTCACCTTCTCCAAAGCCTCATGCCAGCCATCCAAGTACCCGTTCCGGTATTCTTTGGAAATGGGACCATTCGCCCCCGATTTCGGCCATGGTTGCCAAGGGGCCGGTGGAGGCTTCCTCCGGAGGATCAGGGGTCGATGAGGGGCCTGCGAAGCATCTTCGTCCAACGAAGTATTGGACTCCCCAGAAGACATCTCGTAGAAGGACTCCCTCCTCAGCTCTCACCGTTTTAGGGATGGTCATGAGTCCATCCCAAAAGCCACTATTTATAAGGAAAAGCGAAACCCCCAGAAGGATAAGGACTCCTATCGCCTATCCTGAAAGTCGCGCCTTCTCAGGGTTACCTCAAGGGCGCCGCTCCATATCCCCAGGAGATCTCCTGGCAGCTTAGAACGGGGGGAGTACACGGAAGAGATTTCAAGATTTGCCAAACAAGGGAAATCTTTCTATTCCAAAATGAAAAGCTTATAAAAAGAAAGGCTGCCACCTAGGCAAGCAACAAAAAAATAGAAGAAAATTTGAAGAGACGAGGGGCGCCCTCTTAAGGTCCCGCCCCGGTTACACTGTCACGTGCCCTGGCTTCTTTAGGCTCACGTGCTACAAGGGCTTCAGGGGAAGGTAGCTCGTTGTCCAAGTCCACCACGTGGTTGCCCCCGCTGAAACGTTGGCGGGTGCTCGCGCACCCGTGCCCTCCCTCGACACCAACTCCCTGGCATCGACCTCCTCGGCGCTAGGCTCCCCTTCTCCATCATCGGCCTCCGGACTGTAAGGAGTCGAGGGAGGAAGAAGAGGTGGAGCTACACGGCCAAAGCTCGCTGCTGTGGCCTTCACAGCGGCGCTCCAGCCCTCCCGGAAGCTACGGTCGCGAGCTGGCCCGTAGAACTCCAGGGCCACTTCAGTCAGCTCATCCCAGTAAGCCGAAGAGGAGTGGAAGCTTTCCACCGTCTCCTCACTGACAGAAGATATGGATGAACGTAGCCTAGCGAGCTCTGCCTCGACCTCCTGGGCACTGGCCTCCGTGGCTTGTGCCTGTGCCCTCAACTCGGCCACACGGGCATTGGCCGTGTCGGCTCGGACCTTGCAGAAGTCCCGATCCCACTCTACCAAGGAAAAGGCTAGCCCCTGCTGGGCTAGCTGGTCGCGGAGCTCAGCATTGGGGGCCTCAGACCCCTTCAAGCGCTCCTCGAGCCCCGCCTGGTGGGCCTTGCTGGCTTCTAGCATCCGTGCAAGACCTTGGAAATGATGCCTCCACAGGCCGAAGGCGCTAACAACCAGACACGCACTCCTCGAGGCTACCACCGTCAGCTCCTTCTCAGCTCCTGGAACAAACTTGCTGGTATGTTCGTACCACTGTATGCTCCTCCCCATGAGATCGACGATCGTCGCGATCCCAGCCAGCCCAGATGTCAGGTCCTCGGGTGGTGAGGATCGACCACGCCGAGGGGTCCCTGGTGGAGAGAGGACATCGCCGTCGTCTGCAGCAGGAGCTTTGCCCTTGTCTCGCCCCCGCGTTGTGGGGACCGACGCAGGGGGAGCAACCACTGACTCCCCAGCTGTAGACACGCTAAAATTGACACTAGCATTAGTAAATCTCATGTCATCATGTAATGCCCCAAGTGGATTCCATCTTAGAATTGAATAAGATGAGTATTTTGATTTCCTGAATAATTTCTGGAATTTACGTCTTCCATGATGGACGCAATTTGATTTTTTAGATTTTCCTATAAATACCCAACCCTTTTTCTTTTTCTTTTCACCATTTCTTCATCTTCATCTTCCTTCTTCCAACCGTTGGAGAGCGCCCTCTCCACTACGCCATTCTTCTTCCCCGGGCGACCAAGACGCGGCCTCCTTCACTCCGACAACAGCATGGCGGCGGCAGTGGTGGCAAGGTGATCCCGATGGTGTTCTTTTCGTTGTGGGAGGCGGGGCGTGCGGTGTTCTAAAAGCTTCTTCTTTGATTTTGGCGTCGATTCAGCAGAGCATTCGCTCCATTGAGGTAGGAGGACGAATCCCTATGCTCATTCCGTCATCCCCCGCGATTTGTAGGCCGAATGGGAGCCGAGAGGGGTATTTTTTAGCGGGTTAGGGTAAAATCTCCATGTTTGGGGTTGTGAGCTGATCCGCCGTTTTACCGTATTTTTGGTCGATCCGAGGTCATAGATGCATGCTAGGAGTGGTTTGGGGGCTTCCCCCTTGATTTTCCCCTCTCTCGTGGAGGTATGGGGGCGTGGTGGTAATTTTTGTGTTGAATTCGCCGTTTCACTATCGGGACGTTGTGGCGGTCATTCCAGTGACCACCACTGTGTGTAACGTGCCTAGGCAGGTGCGTTACACTCCCTTTGTTTTGAGCTTTGGCATTCGTGGGCCTGACGGTCCCATGATAAACTGCCACGTGACTGTGACACCCCTGGGTTGGTCCGTCACAGTGATCTGACTGTTGGTTTTTGACCGTTGGGGTCACATGTGCTGTGACACGCCCAGGGTGGCGCGTTACAACATTGTGACGCCCCTCTTGGGGTGCGTCAGAAGTTGATGTAGCCCGTCACCTAATGCACCAGGATTGGTCCGTTAGGCGCTGTGACATGCTAAGGTTGGTGCGTCAGAGCCTGTTTCACCGTTGGCTTGTGATGCCCTAGGGTGGGTGCGTCAGAGCTCCCCAGCTTCTAACGCGCCTGGGTAGGGCCATTAGAGACTGTGACATCCCGAGTGGTGTGCGTCACAGCCTGTTTCATTCCATCTTCTGACGCACCAGAGGTGGTCCGTTAGAGACTATGACGCACCAAGATTGGCGCATCACAATCAGTTTAGCACCGAGTATTTGACGCACCTGAGTTGGGCCGTCAGACCGCTGTGACGACCCAGGGTGGGCACGTCAGAGCTTGTGACTGCCCAAGGTTGGACCATCAGGCTCTGTGCTGCACCGAGTGTGGGCCATCCCATTTCTTCGACGATGGTTTCTGTGAGTCAGTTCTTCCTTCCAGTGACACGTCCACTAGTCATAGCCTTCTTACGGCACGCACGTGCTGACCCACCCGGGAGTGGTGGAGTGGCTGACCCGAGAGAGGCGGTGAGTAGGTTGGTTATCGCAGGGCTCCCACGTATAGCCTAGTCCGGGCTTAGGAAAAAATACCAGCAAGAGGATAGGCCTAGGGCGTATGGTCTGAGTGTGTACACGAGGCTGAGGGTTTGGACCTGCGCTGACGAGCGTGACCTTAGCTAGTCCTTGTTCATGGTACTTTGGTTACTGAGTGTGTCTTGTCTCCACCTGGGGCGTTGTAGTTAGACACTTGTGACGCGGTTTAAGACATCAGGTGACGCATTTGGTCGTTCTTCTAGTGGGTGGTGCTCCTGTCTACTAGCAGGTGTGGACTCGAGTTTTGACGGACCGAGGTTCAGTAGTACGGTGCTGTTAGAATAGACGATTTTTCCATTTATTTATTCCCGCTTGTTGGTTCTATTGTACTCTTGCTAAGTAGTGTACCTTCCTATTGTGCGCTTCCTGCTTGGTTTTTCGTGCGAGGTAGGGGTTCGAGGGATCCCTACTGAGCCTATGAAATGAGACACATCCCGAGTTTTTCAGATATTTTTCGGATCATTTTCGGGAGTTCCGGAGGGTGTTTTGCGGGTTACGCGTGTTTTTTCCTAACGAGTCTTCGAAACCCTGTACAGTGTGAATCGATGTGTTCTCCTACTGATAGTTAAAACGCATGCCGTTAATACGTCCACTACCAAATTTAATTATTGGCCCACAAATTAATTAAAAGAAAATAGTTAAGCGGTGAGACCGAGTCGAATTCACAGGAAAATTTAGATTTTAAGGTAGAAAATCTTAAGTTAACTTTTTTATTTTTGTATCTTTAACAACTTATGACAAATTGACGCTAAAATAAAAATTGACGAATTAAAATTAACTAACCTAGGTGAATGGACTTTAGGAAACTAAGAAAAAAACTAATGTAATCAAGTGCAAGGACAACCATAAAAGAATGACACCATGTTTAAAGAAGAAGCAAGAGATGAAGATAAAAAATGAAACACTTCCACTAAATTGAATCTTAAAGAGAAAATGAGTTTACAACTTAATTACTAAACCTAAGACAACTAAGGTCGATAAACTAATTAAATTATAAAAGTAATGCTACCATAGACAACGACAGAGCTGAAATGACAATATGGAATAATAGTGAGCAAAAGAATGTGAAGCATGAAAGGGGCCTTCGCTACCCTCTCCCCATCTCTCCCTCTGGTCACCACCGATCCCTGAATAGCCGCAAGGGAAGAAAGCCAGGGGATCAGTACGGTAGAGGAAGTTTACTGCGGCCAACTCATGCAGTAGAGGAGCTTGCCAGCGCCACCCTTCTTCACGCCACGGAACTGCAGCTGTAGCAGAGGAAGCTCACTACAACAAGGGACGACGGCCCACGGACGGCAAAAGAAGCTCGCTGCGACCGAGACGTCTCTACCCATGAAGATGATGCTACACCTTCTCTCGTCGAGCTGTTGTGGATGCCGCAAAGATGACGCTGCACCTTCTCCCGTCAAACTCTTCTTAAGCACAAGCGTCCGGCAGCGACCCACCAGCGAGAGACCGCGCTTCCAGGACGGGGCTCACTGCGGACTTCGCAGACATCACCTTCGTGTGCAGAACGAGGCCAGAGAGTGACCTCCGACGTGGCAAAAGAAAAAAAATACAATAACTGAAAAACTCTTAAAAAACCTCCCCACTTTGCTGTGTCCCTGCATCTCCCTTTTATAGGGACACGCCTCGCTAAGAACTCCACGGAACAACCTCCGTGATTCTCGCCATCGCTGCTGTTATCCATGCTCTGCGAGTGCCCTCCGCCAATCCCATATGCAAGCTGCGAACCTCCCCTCATGAGCAAACGATTGCCACCCATTGAGCGGATGGCTTCCGCTTATCATTCCATAGCCGGTAGCACCTTATGCGAGTATCTCGCGTTCTTTTGTTAGCTTACACGTGAAGCCCATCGCCTGCTGCTGCCGTTATTCCCACGGTGATCAGGGAGACGCAAGTGCCCATCGCTATGGACTGCATCTTCTGGTGAAACCATGCAACGAGCGGCCACCGTTCCCGTATCCTACCAAAGGGTCTGCCACGGTAGCAGCCACACCCCGGAAGAAACCCATGCACCTCTGTTGAAGCCGCATTCTTTGTTGAGGGAATAATGCTGATGCACCTAACATGGCCATGTACGTAGCAACCATTTCTTCTCGCGATCGGTGCATCAAACAGCAGCCTTCATGCAGGTGAAAATAAGCTAATGGTCTTGCCAATATTGCATATATATATATATATCTTGCTTGGCCATACACTGCTGCCACCTCATGCAACTCACGTGATGCCCACAACCACCATGCGTGATTCAGCCATCACCCAGCCACGTTAGTTGCTAGCCCATGCATGTTAACCAACCCCTCCCTAGTCCCCACCAGCTAGGGAGAGCCCCATCTCCCCTTTGCCCTATCTCCCACCCCTAACCTCACCTCCACCATACCCATATTATCCACAACTACCCTATCAACAGTTGCTGCAAAACAGGTAGTTGGTTGCAACGTCACCACTGGCCACTCCATGAGGTTCCAGGTGGTCTATAATATACCAGTGGATTTGTCATCCAGTCAGCTTTGTAACGAGAGCTTCCCCACAGTCATCCAATCTCAAAGCTACCTGGAGGAGTGAATCTTGTCGACCTACATAGTCTACCTCTGGCAGATGACCTGAGGTGGCGTGTAGAGGCTCCCACGACCAGCCTTCGGAGTTTCCTGGTGCGTCCTTTAGATGATACGTCCCTCCACAATCCCTCTATCGAATCTAAGAAGAAGGTGGTCATTCGCCATCTGGAGCATTACATTCTGACTGTTCTAGCCAGTGTACGCAGATCATCTCTGCCAGAACCAGGTTGGACCCCTCCCTATTCATCTATTCCCTGTGCCCTACTCCGACCTTGTCTAGGAACCCCATTGGTTCTTGTGTGTAGAAGACTCGACCATGATCGTAACAACACTAGTCCCATCCTCATCAGAGTTCGGAGGAGTCCGTGATGACCTGTTCCTCAGGCTACTGCTGCTTTGGAACAGACATGGGAGCACAACATAACTTCTGATCCCGAAACTACAGCAGTTCGAACCGGCCCCTGAACAGCCTCCAAAACCTACGACGTGATCCAGACCACGGCCAACTTGGTGCTGGTCCTACCCCCAGCAGTGATCAGAGGAATCTGTGACACCCTCCACATCGACCGGTGGTCAGGCAGACTCAAGAGGGACTGAATCCACCTGGTTCATGGAGTTGGACCAGCAACACCCCAGTCTGATCCTTAGGTGACCCTCGGTGAGTCCTGCAAGCTGCCTCTTTGCCCACGGTCATGACAGTGCCAATCTTGTCTCCAACATGGCTAGGGATAGCCCGTGGTGCCCTTCGCAGCAGGCGGCTACAATTCCTGGCCAGACATGGGGTCGGCACTAGATCAGCCTGGTCCCTGAGCTACAGCAGCCCAAGCCAATCCCCAAGCCACCTCAAACTTCTCCTGCGAGATCCCTGGCCATCTAGGGTCGTATCAGCATAGGTCCCGCCGCCAACGGCGGCCGAAGGAGCTCGTGGCCGCACCAATGCTAGTTCTCTATCTGGCAGGTCCAGATAGGACTGAACCAGAGTGGATAGGGAAGTTAGACTTGCAGTGCCCCAATTGGACCTCTAGATGACCCTTGGCTCCTTCTTCAAGCAGCCTCCTCATCCTTGGTCAATTCGGCTCTAGCCTCACTCCCCACAGAACCTAAAGGTGACTATGATGATCCCAAGTTTTGCTTGCTGTCCTTGCAGGACCAGCACAGGCAAAATCGGCTCTCACAGTTTTTCCCACCCCTCACTTGGCCGGCTAAAAGCCCCTCCCTTCATGGAGGTAGTGTTTGACTATAATTCATTAACCCCTACCCCTTGATCAACCCTCCTACAAGAGGCATAGTGGTGTACTCTATTAATTTTCAGGTCAAGCGACATCGACGCAGCGTATGGGTACGTACCCACGCTTCCCTGCTCGCCTCGTCTCCGACCGAGATCGGTGTCCTTACACCACCGATCAAGGTGAGCATCTAGTTCCCCCCTTGCTGGTTTATTTATGCTTGTTTAGTATCACTTCTGGTTGCCTATCGGACGGTGAGGTGAGCCCCCGACCCCCATATCCCTTCAATTGAGTACCCACCGCAGAGCGAGTTATGAGAGTTCCCCATATCCCACGCCGCTGGCGTGCTGGCCGCCCACGGAGTTGGGAATCCCATAAAAAATTTGGGTCACTATAACTTTGACGATATCCCCATCTATAACCGATCCAAGGAGGTCCACCTTGACCACCTGATACAGTTTTACACCACTCTCAAGAAAGAATGCCTTTACGCCAATCCCGGGAAGTGTCACTTCATGACCACCCAACTTTCCTTCCTAGGATTCATTGTCTCAGCCCAAGGGGTATCCATGGATCCTGAGATGGTCCAGGCCATCCTTGATTGGCCCGAGCCCAAGACCTTCCATGATGCCCGAAGATTTCATGGGCTGGCTACTTTTTATAGAAGGTTCATCCATCGGTTTAGCATCGTGACCGCCCCTATCACGGATTACCTCAAAAAGGGGACCTTTCTTTGGATTAGGGCAGCCTCCAAGGCATTTCAGGAACTTAAAGAGAAGATGACCCAATCCCCGGTCATTTGTCTCCCCGACTTCTCCAAATTCTTCGAGGTCACTTGCAATGCCTCTAGGGTAGGGATTGGAGGCATCCTTAGCCAAGAAGGCCATCGTATAGCCTACTTTAGTGAGAAGCTCTGTGAGGCTAGAATGAGGTACTCCACCTACGATAAGGAGTTCTACGCTGTGGTCCAATCCCTTCGGCATTTGAGGCACTATCTACTACCCAAGGAGTTTGTGATCTTTTCAGACCATGAGACATTAAAGTACCTTAATTCCCAACAAAAACTAAACGCCTGTTATGCCCGCTGGGTTGAGTACATCTAGGCCTACTCCTTTGTCTTAAAATACAAGGCGGGTAGTGAGAATCGCGCTGTCGATGCATTAAGTAGACGGGTAACCTTGCTCTCCACTGTCCAAATAGAAGTCACAGGATTTTAGCGAATAAAAGAGGAGTATCCTAACTGCCCCGACTTTGGGAGTCACTTCACCACCCTCTTCACCTATCCAAACAAGGGACATGAGGGATTTTTACTCCAAGATGGGTATCTCTTCAAAGGGACTAGGCTGCGTATACCCCAGACTTCCCTTTGGGACTTCTTGGTTTGGGAATTACATGGAGGTGGCCTTGCTAGTCACTTTGGGATCCAAAAGACCATTGAGTTAGTCGAGAGGCAGTTCTATTGGCCAAGCCTTAAGAGGGATGTCACCAAAAATGTGGGTCAATGTTGCACTTGCACCTCGACCAAGCAGGTGAAGCAAAACACTGGCCTCTACACACCCCTCCCCATCCCAGACTGACCTTGGCAAGACTTGAGCATGGACTTTATCCTTGGCCTCCCTAGGACCCTTCACAAACATGATTCTATCATTGTGGTGATTGATAGGTTCTCCAAAATGGCTCACTAATATCCCATGTTCCAAGACCACAGATGCGGCTAGGGTAGCCTGCTTATTCTTTTGATGAGGTAGTCCGACTCCATGGTCTACCTAAAACCATCGTGTCTGACCGGGATGTGAAATTCACTAGCTACTTATGAAAAATCCTCTGGCACTTAATGGGCACCCTCCTCAAGTTTTCCACGGCCTACCATCCTCAAACTGATGGCCAAATTGAGGTCGTCAACCGAAGTCTTAGGAATCTACTTCGTTGCTTAGTTGGGGACCACCCCGGGCATTGGGATCTTCTCTTACCCCAAGCCGAGTTTGCCTACAATGATTCCGTCAATGGGTCAATAGGCAAGAGTCCATTTGAAGTCATCCATGGTTATAGACCTAGCAAGCCCTTCGATCTTATTCCCCTTTCCCCACATGCTAGAGTGTCTATCTTTGCTGAGTCCTTCGCACAACACATCAAAGAGTTGTATGATGACATTCGCAAGCACATAGTGAAGAGTGACGAGGCTTACAAAAAGTGGGTAGATACTCACATGCACCACTTAGAATTCCAAGTAGGTGACTCTAATGGCCCCAGGATGTCGATCCCCCACTAGGCGAAGGGATATGGCTCGGTCAGGGTGACAAACTCCGAGGTAGGCTGATGGACCAGATGATCAAAACGCTGGCATCGATTGCACTTTTGAACATAGGTCGAGAAGTCACGCTGGAGAGTGGGCTACTAGTAACCTTGCCACAGAAAGACCCTGGCGAGCGATCTTCCTCCTTGATGCGCGCCGCAGATACCTTTGTGGACCTCTTGAATTGCTCGACTGGCTTCATCGGTATCAAGGCATTTGAGGAGGGGACCGGAGAAAGACCTTCGGTATAAGGCTCCATCCAAGATGATGAAGCGCTGAGCTTGATACTTCAGTCTCTGAGCTTCTCGAGGGTCAGGGGGCTCCTAAGAATCTCGGAGCCAAGATATATAGGGGGTCCGCCAGTCTCTTTGTGATGCCCGATCAATGGTCATGAGTTTCTCTTCAATGCTCGATCACTCCAGCTCTTTGAGGAAGATCGATCGAGAACCTTCTGGTCCAATAGAGGAGGCCAGTCGAGAGAGGGAGTCTGCCCAGGAGTTCTCCTCCCGAGCTATCCAGATGACCTGAAAACTCTCAAATAGTGGGGCTATTCCTCTTACCAATTGAAGGTATTTGATCATCGGTGCCTCCCGAGCTTCATAATCACCGTTGACCTGGCTGGCGACCAGTTGGGAGTCCGTATGGATCCTGACTCTCTCAGCCACCAATCATCGTGCCATCCTGGCTCCAGAGATGAGAGCCTCATACTCGGAGACGTTATTGGATGCCCGAAAGTTGAACTTCAAGGCGTATTACAACTCTGCTCCTTCTGGAGATCTTAGGAGGACGCCGGTGCCGCTGCCGGTCGAGTTGGAGGACCTGTCAACAAAAATGTCCCAGGTGGGCCTGGGCGTCGGTGGAGGGGCCTCCCCAGTTGGTATGGTGCTTTCCATAATGAAGGCCACGAGTGCTTATCCCTTGATGGCCGAACGGGGGCGATAAGAGATGTCGTAAGCCCTGAGCATTATGGCCCACTTGACGAGGCGACCCGCAGCTTCAGGGTGAGCGAGGATGTTTTTTAGGGGCTCGTTGGTCAGCATGACGATGGAGTGCCCTTGGAAGTAAGGCCAGAGGCACTTGGCCGAGGTCACCAACGCTAGCACGAGTTTCTCGGTTGTGGGGTACCTTCTTTCGGCCTCATTAAGCACCTTGCTGGTATAGTATACCGGCCTCTGCACTGCTGCGTTGTCTCGAACCAGGACCGAACTCACTATTGAAGGAGTTGATGAGAAGTAAAGGTATAGTGTTTCACCCAGAATTGGTTTCGACAACACCGGGGGTGAA
The DNA here is from genome assembly GCA_024336825.1 of Amorphophallus titanum. Classification (NCBI taxonomy): domain Eukaryota; kingdom Viridiplantae; phylum Streptophyta; class Magnoliopsida; order Alismatales; family Araceae; genus Amorphophallus; species Amorphophallus titanum. Next base: position 9,982,572 of record JANBPO010002302.1, read on the forward strand.
GCCAGAAACTCCTTCAACTCTGCAAAAGCGTTCTGACATTCCTCATCCCAGGCGAACGTGGCGGATGCCATCTTGGGCCCTCTCAATAATTTGAAGAAGGGTAGGCATCGTTCGGCCTCTCGGAATAGGGAACGGTTGAGCGTGGCAATACGCCCTGTCAAGCGTTGGACATCTTTGACGCATGTGCGCGGCTGCATGTTCAGGATGGCCTGAACCTTGTCGGGGTTGGCCTCCATCCCGCATTGAGTCACCAGAAAACCCAGGAATTTCTTGGATTGAACTCCAAAGGTGCATTTTGCTACATTGAGCTTCATGTTGTACCTTAGGAGGGTGTCGAAGGTCTCAGCTAGGTCAGCGAAGTGGTCCTCGGCCTTAAGTGTCTTGATGAGCATGTTGTCGATGTACGCCTCCACGTTCCGATCGATTTGTCCTTTGAAAATGCGGTTGATCAGCCTCTGGCAGGTCGCTCCTGCGTTCTTCAACCCGAAAGACATTCGGGTGTAGCAGTATACGCCGAAGTCGGTGACAAGTCAAAGAACTTGCTCTGATACCAAATCTGACGTGGGACGAGCCCGGATAGGAAACTGAGATCGAAAGCCAACAAACTCATTAGCATGTGCGCCTAGATAGAAAGATGATCACACACGCGAAGAGCGAACTCCTCAAGGGTACCGAGTGGTGGCTAGGCGAGCAGCAGCTTGAGGGGCATCGAACACGGTCCGAACTGTGAGGAGGGTGGTGGAAACCACCCAGGGAGGATGGGATGGGAACTGGATACTACCGGGCAGACCGGTACCGAGGGGACCGGTTCAGATGTATGCTCTTCTCACCGGCAGCAAGGTCACTCATTTAGGTGGATCATTTGGGAATGGGCACTCATCTCATCGGCCTGACATAGGAACTAATACTAGAAAAGCAGGAAAGGAGTGGCAACCGAACGTACCTAGCCGTCTGAAGGATCGACTCTGGTCCGAGATGTGGGCGCACCGGGGAGCGTGCGCACCTGGCAAACACGCTGCGTCGATGGAGCTTCCGGTCGACCCTGCTAGTACAAGCAAATGAAATAACCTCGACGCAGGGAGGGGGAACTCGAGGAGAGGCTCACGGTACAGCACTACCCTTACGCAAGAGGGGGGCACACGGGGGAGGGAACGCTCGAGCGAATCGTCACTTGCTATCTTGTAGGGCAGAATGGAAGAAGCCAGACTGGTACACTATGCATAGGACTCCAAGAGTGGTGCCGCTTGCACCAAAACGTTACTGGAGGAGTGTTGTAGTGCTCTGCAAAGCTCGGTGATGATTTGAGGTCGTTGGTGGGCAGGGCGGGGCCGACAAGCCAACCTGCGCAACTTTGTCTCGTAGGACAGGTTGGCGCAGTCACCGTGCAGAAGGGAGAACTCCCACCGGGGACCTCAGAATGAGGCAGGACCAGCGTGGTTGGTTGGAGAACAGGAAGTTCTACGCACCAGCCAAGTTTGACTACCGTTGGAGCTCGGGGCTGGTCGCGGTCACTTCTGGGACACGCCTCTATTTTCTGGGTGAGCAGGCGGATAGGGGCAAGATGCCCGGGGTGGTACGCTCAGCACGGAGGTCGGATCGTGACAAAACCACTTGGGATGGTTTCAGGACGTCAAGGGGTACGGCTCCGATGAAGAAGGCTCGGCCATAAGATCGACAGGGAAGGTGCGACATGTTCGGCTAATCGGTTGCACACTCTGGGCAGACTGGTTCACACTAGCTCTTGCAGTCGCATGAGATCGGGCACCATGAACTGTGCCAACGTCAGAATGGGGGTGAAACCACCTCTGGAACGCAGAGGGCTTGGAGAAGAACCAACCCTCAGAAGAGAGTTTAGGCTGAATTGTGTCATGGAAGTCGGTGCAGCCTCTGCCAATTGGACCTCAGGTTCTGGCTCAAATCTGGCGCAGCCGCATGAGAATGGGCGACGTGATCAGTGCTAAGGTTGAAATGAGGCAGGACCACTTCTGAAGCGAATCTGACTCGAAGCAGGACAACTCCACAGAAGATAGTTTGCACTGATTCTCGCCGTGGGAGTCGTGGTAGATTCTACAACTGGGCCTCAGAACCAGACTCAAATCTGTAAGCAGTAGATCCATGATTCCACTACGCCGAGGGGTGGGTGACGTTGTGGAACCTCCAGGGACGCTATGGACGAACTTGGGAGATGGGGCTATGGGGGAAGCAGTGGGAAGGGAGCTGGAAGGGGCTGGGGCGTGAGAGGTTGAAGTGGGGGCGGCTAGGGTTAGGGCTATGGGCGGTGCACACTTGGGTTTTGGGAAGGAGGTGGGGGCGCAACCAATATTTTGGTGGAGGGAAATTTAGTTTGTGTTTTGGTAATTTTTCTTGAAAGGTGGAGAGATTCTAGGGGGGAACACATCAGAAACTACCTACATCGAAAGAATAAATTTCAACAATTGACACATCTACCAAGAGAACAATTCTCCACCACCCTAGGTGATAGGAAAAGGAAGAGACCACTAGAAGAAGGAGGGTAGCTACATCCGCCACACACTGCGTCTCAAGCAACTTGCTGTCTGGCTAATCACTCACGAGATGTGTAACAGTACCGAACCAAGAACTAGTTAGAGTAACACTTGCCGGTGTCAGTCCACGCCTCTGATGATGTGTGCACACACTGACCCATCGCCCTGAGCTATGTCTCTACATAGTTTTCCCTCCCAGTAGGACGCTACTGACTATGCGAGAGGACCCACAGAAACCAGCTTAAAAACCATATATCAGGATTGCCCCGCCACCTTTCCCAGGTGGGCCGACACGGAAGTCATCAGGCTACGACTAGTGACTCCATCACCAGGAAAGAGAAGGACACTCTATCGCAATGTACACATCAACCCTGGCACCTAGGAAACACAGAATACATTAAGGGATGAACATGCAACACTTTGAAGATGCAGAGGACGTAACGCGCCTAAACAACGCCATTACAGCATATGACGGATCAAGGGAGGTGCGCTACATGACCTGTGACGTGCCCCCTTGGGTTCATTACATTCACCAGAACATTTGAGACACACAAGCACACCGACACACAGACTATATCGCACCAAGGGTAGTGCGTTACACCATTGTAACGTGCCTCCCAAAGGGCATTACACTTACCAGAATGACAGAAAATCCACCGAATGTAACGCACCAAGGCAGGTGCACTACATGACCCTAATGCACAAGGTCAGGTCCGTTAAAGGCACCCGAATGCCTAGGAATCCATAGTCGAAAAGAAACATAACGCACCAAAGCAGGTGCGCTACGTGATTATAACGCGTGGGTTCAGGCCTGTTAAAGCCACCCGAACACATAAAAACCACAAAAATCCACAGTTTCATGCATGGTATAATGCACCAGAGCCGGGGCATTATAGGACTATAACGGACCTACCATGCAGTACTACCCTAACCGCCTTACTAGGTCAACAGTCAAATGATCGGTCAATGGTCAAGTAATGGACTGAGAGTGGACCGCTACAAGGAAGGTAACGCACCTATGCAGGCACGTAAGGGGACTGTAACGCACCTGGGGTGGCGCATTACACCATCTAGGTTTTGAGATTATGGAGCCCAAAATCGGACCCCCTCTCGATCGACCGAAATTGATGGGAAACGCGAGGAAACACGCATCTAAACTACCCTGCCATGCCCTAACAACATTTTATACCTAAACATGCCGCTAAAATTGAAAGACGATGCCCATGGAGTCAATTTCATGAAAAAGGGGCTAAATTACCCTAACATGGAGGCATGAATGGAAAATAAGGAAAAGGGCGTTGGACCATGGCGCATGTGGTACCGGCGGTGTCCGAACGAGGAGAGGAGTCCATCCCCCTACCTATTGCGCGATGAAAACCACGATTCAGTGTAGATCGGACGACGGCATGACACGGCTCCACTCGACCCATCTCGTCTCCACGCTCCACGAACAGAGGGAAGAAGGGTGTCTACGTGTTCCTCGCGTTGAGCTCGTTCCGTCGGTGCCTCCCACGTCTCGATCGGACCTCGTCTGGGCCGAAACCGAGAGAGAAGGAGAGAGATGGACAGAGAACGAGTGAGGGAGAGAGAGGGATTTGAGAGAAAGAGAGAGAGTGAGAGAGTGAAATGAGAGGAGAGTGGGGCGTGCGTGAGTTTTCAAAAATATGATTTTCTTATTAGTTTTTTTTGTAAAATTCCCTCAAATTGTATTAAAACCTCAAAAGAACTAAAGGTGTAAATATGCCCATTTCTAGATCAGTCATTCCCACGCAATAAGTCCCATAGCTCCCTACCCAACGCTGGGGCCCCAGCAACTGGTAATCCATCAAGAAAGCCACTTCTTCAAGTGTGGGATGTGGACACCTAAAAATTCACCAAACCACTCCGAGCTGAATGAGGGTAAGGGAGAAGAAAAAGAAGAAGTGTGTAGACACGCATGCCCAGCACATGCGGAAACAAAAGACAACACACATGGTGCTCCGTCGCCTAATAAGGAAGTTTTCCAGGGTGAAGAAATGTACCTGGTCCTTCGAAACAGGGTTGCAAAGGCAATATTAGCAAAAAACCCGTGTGACCCGATAAGGGCACATGCTATGTCAGAAAGGTCTATCGAAGGCAAAAGAGCTGCCCAATGGGGGGGAAAAATACTTTGAGTGATTGCTCACTCGATGAAGACACTCCCCACAGGCAGTGAGATGGCATAAGGACACAATTCACAGTGCTGAAGGACGAATTAGCATAAAACCCTAGTGACCCGATTGGGGCACACGGTATGTCGGAAAGGTCCGTAGGAGGCTGAAGAGCTGCCTAATGAGGGTAAAAATACTTTGAGTGGTTGCCCACTCGATGAAGACACTCTCCATAGGTAGGGAGTAGGCTTAAGGGCACGATTCACTGTGCCGAAGGCCAAACCAAGATGAAACTCGAGTAATCTGACATGGGTTCGGCACGTGCCGAAAATCACTCAGAATTGCAAACCGAAGCCCGAGAGCTTCGAAATAAACACTCCGGAAGTGGTTCACCAAAAGTAAGGCAGTACTGGATGTGAAGCACTCATCCGAGCGAGTTTGGAGTCAACAAAGTGATGAGGAATATGACGTTTACCAACATACCCCTTGGCCAAGTGAATCGGCACACCCTTTTGGCCAAGTGATACGACACACCTTTTGGCCAAGCGATATGGCACACTTTTTGGCCAAGTGAATTGGCACACCCCTCTTGGCCTCTTGAATCGACACAGAAAAGCAACCCTCCCATGCCTTCTTGAACCGGCACACCTCCAGCCCCCTTTAAAGGCCAAGTGATACGGCACACTTCAACACCCTCCTTGCCACCTCAACCGATGCACAAAGCAACCTTCTCCTTGCCACTGAATCAGCGCAAGGAAAAGGGCCTCCCTTGGCCACTAGATATGGCGCGCATGAACAGCCACTTGCCCAGTGAACCGACATGCTCAAAAGCCCTTTGAAGGCATGATACGGTGCCCCTCTCGTCTCATACTTGAACCAATGTAGGGAAGAAGCCACTGAATCGGCACAGGTAAGAGACATCCCATCCACTCCATAGTACTCTATTTCGCTCGAACACAAAGTATTGAATGGTCGTGCCTCTGTCTCGCGCTTAGGATGACATGACGATGGTGGCAGGTTGTCGACGTCAACCTCAGCCAACCTTGCGAAGGCATGCTGGCTACCTCCTACTGTCCTTATGCATAGGCCACACGATGGATCCAAATAGGGTGAAGAAGAGAAGAAGAAGAAGAAGGCTTCACCTTCAAAGTCTCTAATCCTCCACTCTCTATATAAGGGAACTCAAGGCGCTCTGGCTCGGGGGTTTGACAGATAAGAAGAAAAAAAGGCCTAAAGAGAAGAGATTGCTGGCTTTGGCATGAAGAAAAAGAAAGGAGTCTTCGAGAGCTCGTCTGTGCGCCTGCGTCTACAGAGTGAAGAAAAAAAATGAGAGAATGAGAGAGAGAGAGAGAGAGGAAGAGAGGTGGGTAGTGAGGGGGAGCAGCCCATGCTCCATCCCCCTCCCCCATTGTATATCCTTTTTGTTCTTTTTCCCTCTGCTATATTTCTTTCTACGGGGTATATCCCCCTTGTATTTTTGCTTCTAAGATTGCTGCAAAATGTAAGACAAGTGATTAGGGGGCCTAGGATTGCGATCTCAAGGAAAATCTTCCGATGTTTAGGTCAGTGTGGGCAAGAGCAAGGTGCAAAGGGAGGCGAAGGAGGTGTGGGGTACGAGACTATTTTTCACTAGTTGAGGAGGCTAGGATTGGAGCTTACCTTTCCGGAGGGGATACCTGAGATTAAATAATTGTAGACCCTCTCTAGAGTGGTGGAAATCTTGAGGGGCCATTGGGCGGGGGCATTACGTTCACGGTGTGAACTCTTACCTTTATAGAACTTTTGTTCTCCCCTTATCCTCTCTTGGACTTTCCACTCTTAGACGTTAGCGTGAAATTCACTTTCAATTATAAGGAATAAGTGCCTAGTCACGGGGGATCCGCTCTGGACCATAAGAAAGGTGGGGGTCCTGACAATGGATTGACCCATCTGTGGATAAGGGATATTTCCCTCCTAAGTTTGAGCTTATAACATACCGTTTTGATCCTAGGTGTCCCTAAGGGAGTGACTTAGCGGCCTTCTACTGGATAATGTGTCGGAGTTCCTTCTGAGCATAGGGGAGTTCTTTGCATGAGCGACCATGCCAAGGCTAGATGGCTCTCTTTTTGGCCTTTGACCTTCGATCTTGTAGTAAATGGGCCTTTGATGTGGAGCTGCGCTGTCACTTATTGGGTCGAGTAGGCCTTCATGGGCCTTTGGGCGGTTTAGACAATAGGCCACAAATTGTTGCCTCTCCACTTGTCCCCTCCTGTTTGGTTCCCCACTACCCTGAGCTTGCCTCGTGGGCACGATGTTCATCGTCAAGAAGCCCGCTCTTGAGGTCGACCATATAATGAGCTTGGGATAGCTAATCAGTTAAGGAGCTCACTCTCTCTTGGTCCGTTCGGGATTGAGCGCAGAGTGTCTCGATCTCCTAACAGAGGGTCTCATGCTCTGAGGCGAGTCGGCTACACTTTCAGTCTAGCTTGGTGTGTGACTTTGACTGTGCTGCTTCGGCCCTCACCACCCGATCCATCCGATCAGTGGCCTTGGCCCCTAGCTGGGCCAGGAAGAGGGCCCCCTCTATGATTCTTTTGATCAGCATCTGAGACGAGTAGCACTGAAGATCGATCCGGCTGGTAGGAGTCGCCAATGCCCAACAACATTTGTAGATAGATCTCCGAAGAGGGAACCACACCCCTTGGGGTGCGGGACAACCTTCTTGGGGTGGAGGCGCCAAGGGGACCTTACCCAGAGCTCCCCAAGTAGGGGCGGCGGTTCCCAATTGGGTCGAAATAGTCAGACTAGGTCCCTCACTGGGTGGAGGTGATGCCAAGCTAGGGTCTGCGGTAGCTGCCACTGTTGAGGACTGCTCCCCCGTGGAGTCTACGATAGGACCCCCTAGAGAGGTGAGAATGGCGGGGGCGCCTAACGTTGGTGCCCCAGATAAAGGAGCCGATAGCATCAGAGGGTGAGGAGGTTGTTTAGGGGCATCCCCATCGCAGGGAGCGCCTTCGTCCTCTTTCGCCAACTCTCTTCAACGGCCATTGCCTTCGAGGAAGCCAACATGAATCCGTGCTCTAGATCCTTCCGTTTGGATCTCATTCGCTCCACCTCCTCCCCGGTGAAGGCCCTTTTCCCCTTATCATGGTCGGTCAATGAGCTCCCTGCCTCCCTCGCCTCAGGGAGAACCTCCTGTAAGCCGGCGGTAACCTCCTATGGAACCTCCACCCCTTCCGGCTCGACCTCGATCAGATCAGCCAGTTGGCTTCTTCCATCACCGCGAGGGACGTCTGCAACCAGTACAGTCAGAATAAAGCAAACGACTACCTGGCAAACTGAAGTAAAAACTGCTCGCTGAATCCTTACCGGTGGGCCGACACGGACGTCGTCGGGCTACGACTAGTGGTTCCATCACAAGGAAAGAGAAAGCTGCTCTTATGGGATATAAAATAATGCCACAGTGTATAAAATATTTTAAACATGGCGCACATGGAACATGGAATGCATTAGAAATTACACATGCATGCTTTTGAAATCTCCAGGTATACAACGGACTAGGACTGTCCTGTTACATACCATAACGGACCAGGGAAGGACCGCTATGCTTCACAGAACTCATAAAATCCACAGGAAAATGGAACTATAACGCACCAGGGCAGGCGCGTTATAGGACTATGACGCACTAGAGCAAAGGCGTTAAAGTTAGCCAGCATACAACACACTAATAAGGGCTATAACGCACTAGGGGTGGGGCGTTATATGAACATGACGCACCTCCTGTGGGCCGTTATGCCTTCCAGAACGATCAAAAATTCATAGGAAAATAAGGGATATAACGCACCTCAACAGGGGCGTCATATGAATTTAACACATAGGGGTAGGGGCGTTAAAGGCAACGAACCTTTAACTCAATACACAGGGACTATAACGCACTAGGCGAGGTGCGCTAAAGCCACCCGAACATGAAAATCCACAGAAAACTCAGTACACGGACCATATAACACACCTATAGGGATGCGTTAAATGACCATAACGCACCGGGGGTGGCGCGTTATGTCACCTGGGTTTTGCAACTCTGGAGTTCAGAATCGGAACCCCTTCCCGACCGATCAAAATCGACGGGGGACGAGGCGGAATACAAAACCAACCTAACCTGCCAACCCATACCGATCATTCAAGCCTAAGCTTGCCACTAGAAATGAAATACGATGCCCATGGATATCATTTCAAGCAATTAAAGATGATTTCAACATTTAAATGATTAAAAATGGACTAAATAGGAACATGCACAAAATACGAGGGAAAGGGCGTCAGACCATAGTGCAAGTGGTACCGGCGGTGTCCTAACGAGGTGAGGAATCCATCCCCCTACCTGGATGACGATGAAAATGACGAATCGATGGCGAACCAGCGAGAGGGTGACGCGATGCCTGCCGGCCCGGCTCGACTCCATGCTCCGCGAATCGAGAAAAGGTGGGCATCAACGTGATCCTCGCGATGTGACTAATCCAACAGTACCTCTCCGATTTTGATTAGTAGTCGTGTGGACCAGAAATCAAGAGAGGCACATAAACTGAGAATTAACCCCAAAAACACCCAAAATAAGGAATGTACAAAAAATGAGGAAGATGGTGACGGATGGCGACGTAGAGGGCGTGTCACGCCCCGAGCGCGGAAGATTACCTGGAGGTAACGTGACGAGTCTATATCGATCATGTCAATCAGAGCGTAGTGCATTCAACACAAAGATAGAGCACGCAAGATAGCAATAAACCCAATCCTTTATTTATTCAAAATCATCCTCAATTACATTCTCTAATAACTTGACTCAAAATAAGAAAGAAGATTACAAGATTGACTCAAGAACTATAGAGATAGACAAGACTATGGAACTCTAGACACTCGGATGGTTCTATGACTTCACTCTAGCTCTTTCCCATCCATGTTTGTTTCTTCCTCATCGGACTTACCTGAAAAAGAGCTGAAAACTATATGAGTGAGAGCTCAGTAGGCACTAGATCTCAAATACTAGCATTGCTTTAAGTAGATTACCAATTATCATAGAATACAGTAAGCTATGCATGTTCGCATGAAAATGACTCTATAGAGAGAATGTACAATCTTGAAATCAAGAGTTGATATCAATCGATATTTTGATGAACAAGTATGTCAAGCATGTATTCATGATAAGGTAAAACATTCAAGCAAGTTATATATATATCAAGTCAATATCTCCGGTGGGACATGTGAAAATATGCAGGTCTCATCAGGATAGACGTAAGGTCTACCCCGGAAAGGTTTTATCGCCAGTGGGACATTGGTGGAGTATAGGGGCTTTAGCGGAATGGGTGTTTGATCAAGGTATAGAGGCTTCACTAGGATAGACGTAAGGTCTGTCCCAGGTGGGTTTTATCGTTGATCGGGTAAGGAGCCGATCAACCAATGGAGGGTTTTATCGAGGGGACATTGAATGAGGTGTACAGGCTTAACTGGAACAGACGTAAGGTCCATCCCAGGTGGGTTTTATCGTTGGCCGGGCAAGAAGCCGGTCGACCAATGGAAGGCTTCATCAAGGGTGGGAGATGGAAATTTTGAATAACCACATTACTGACCCAGGCGCCCTTTCGAGTTTTCACCGGAGCCAGCCCCCTCTTGCTTTTGTCCACGTGCCCTTTCGGGTTTTCACGTGGCGGGATACCCGCTTTTACCTGCAATGCCCTTTCAGGTTTTCACCGCAGTCGGGTTATTGCCATTTTTGTCCTTGCCCTAGTGTAGGGATAAGTCTGGTGGGACACCTCTATTTTAAGTCCTGTTTTTTTTTAAACAAAGGGTGAGGGAGTGATGATGGGTCGATATGCGATGCTCGACCCTGGATGATAGCGTGTGACTGTTGGCTAGGGCACGGGGCCTTGCACCGATAGAAAGGGTTTATTCATTGGCAAGGGGTTAATGCCACCACATGGGAAGAATTTCTGTCGATCCGGTCGTAGGGTCCGTAATGGTGATATTATATAAATTTCGGCTAGGGCACGAGGCCTTACGCTGAGAGAAGAGTTTATTCGTTAGCAAGAAGGTAATGCTAACACAAAGGAAGAATTTCTGCACTGATTTAGACGTAAGGTCCGTAATGGTGATATTGTATAGATTTTGGATAGGGCACGAGACCTTGCGTCGAGAGAAGGGTTTATTCGTTTGCAAGAAGGTAATGCTAACGGAAAGGAAGAAGTTCTGCGCCGATTCAGACATAAGGTCCGTAATGGCGATATTGTGTGATTCTGACTAGGGCACGAGGCCTTGCGTAGAGAGAAGGGTCTATTCGTTAGCAAGACGGTAATGCTAATGCAAAGGAAGAATTTCTGCGCCGATTCGGATGCAATGGTGATATTGTGTAAAAGTCCACTAAGGCACGAAGCCTTACGCCAAGAAAGTGATTTATTCGTTAGCAAGGGGGTAATACTAATGCAAAGGAAGAGTTTCTGTCAATTCAAACGTAAGGCTAGTAATGGCGATATTGTGTAAAAGTCAGCTGGGGCATGAAGCCCTGCGCCGAGAAAGTGGTTTCTTCTTTAGCAAGTAGGTAATGCTAACGCAAAGGAGGAGTTCCTGCGCCTATTCAGACATAAGGCCCGTAATAAAGGTATCGTGTAAAAGTCGATTGCGGCACGAAACCTTGTGCTGAGAAAATAGTTTATTCGTTAGCAAGAAGGTAATGCTAACACAAAGGAAGAGTTTTTATCGATTCAGATGTAAGGCCCATAATGGCGATGTTATGTAAAAGTTGGCTGGGGCATGAAGTCTTGCGCTGAGAAAGTGATTTATTTGTTAACAAGGAGGTAATGCTAATGCAAAGGAAGAGTTTCTACGCTGATTCGGACGTAAGGTCCATAATGGCGATATTGTATGATTCTGGCTAGGGCATGAAGCCTTGCGCCGAGGAATGTGTTCGTGGGCATGGGGTTAATGTCCGTGCAAGTTAGAGGTTTCTTCATCCCTATGAACATAAGGTCCATCAGGAACATTGTAAGGTGGCATTCACGGGCATAGGGCTAATATCCGTGGAGGGGAAAGGTTTTCATCATCTTGCGCGGGCATAAGCAAGGCATAATCTTTCAACCAAATGAAAACACAAGCCAACCATTTAACGGACTCAGACAGGTGCGCCATATAGCATAATGGACTGGATAGAATCCGTTAAAGTCCACTGATTCAAATTCTTTAATAATAAATGACCCAGTTACTTGGCGGATTAGGTTCCATGCGTTATGATAACATAACGGATCCTCGACAGTCCGTTAAAGTTTCTGGGTTGCCAAAAACAAACAAACGGGCCCTAATTTTCCCTCATTTGTTCAAAACACACCGTAATCACCCAAAACCTTTCCGAAACCCTCTCAACCTCCTCCCTCCGGCGACAAGCTCCGGTGAGACTCCCTCCGGCCACGATGACGCGAGAGAAAGGGAAGAAAAGAAAGGCGATCCAGAAGATGAAGGCTCGGGTAGAACGGGAAGCGGCTTCCCCACCGGCAAGCTCATCGGCGGAAGAGGAGACGACGGCGGCGGCGGTGACCCAACCGATGGAGGAAGAAGCTTCCACAGCCCAGGAAGAAGTAGAGGAAGTAGAGGGAGGAGCTGGGGAGGCCATTGCTCCAGAGAAGAAGAAAAGAGGCCAAGACCTGGAGGTAGGCCGATTTTGCCCTAAAAATTTCATTTTGAATTTCAAATCTCGATGCATGTATGATTGGAGGGGAGGAAATGAGTCTGGGAACTCATTGGGGTAAATTGTAGTCCTCTATGGCCATTCCCACGGGCTTGAGAAATAAAAACAACCATGCCGATTGCAGAGGAGCATAACGGCCCTTCCAGTAGCCGTTATACCCTTAACGCGCCTGAGCGAGTGCGTTAAGGGCACTAGAACCAGAAACTGATTTTTTTTGTGATTTTCTATTTTCTAATTTTTTTATTTGTTTTGGTTTTTATAAATGCAATGCAAGTAATTCCTATGACTCCATGACGGACCCTATGACCTAAATGTGCAGGGGAAAAGAGGAACGAGGATTACATAGCTCCAAGTCTGGGTGGTCTACCTAGCGCTGTCGGCGTACCAAAGAGAGAGGCTAGCTGCCATGGGCTTCGGGGAAGTCCTCAGTATTGAGGTAGCAAGAGTAGACACGGCCGTCCTATTCACCTTGCATGAGAGATGGGACCTAGTCATCCGAGCATTTATATTTGCATGGGGACATATGATACCGACGCTGGAGGACATGGCCCGAATCAGCGGCTTACGAGTACACGGCAAGGCGGTGACCGGGTGGGCGTATGTTGATTACCGGGAGCTTGCCCAGGAGCTGCTTGGTTTAGACTTGATGAGGCTGGGACATCCATCGTCCCAATTATCGCGATCAGTGTTGCAAGAGAGTTTGGGACTCCGGAGAGCAGCCATAGCAGTTGGAGAGCTACCGGAGCAGCACATTGACCGGGTGGTTGAACAGGCGTGCCCGAGTGTGGCGACAGAGGCGGGACCAGAGGGAGACAAGGTCTTGAGACGCTTCTTGATGCTTTTGTTTGGGAAGCTCCTGTTCGCAACCCGAGCTGATGTGATCAGCTGCAGGCTCCTACCCTTGCTAGCAGATCTGAGCAGAGTGGGGAGATATGCATGGGGAGCAGCGGTGCTGGCCTTCTTATTCTACTCGCTCAGCACAACTGACCGAGTGACAATGCTAGGCGGCTTCTCGCCTTTCCTGTAGGTAAATGCCTAAATGCTTCTACATGCTTTCTATTATGCGTTTAATTACTTATATGCTGACATCTCTAAAAAATGCAGTTCTGGACTTTCATATACCTACCCGGGATCAGCCGAGGAGTCGAGCTATATCCGGGGCGGATTCCCATCGTGAGGCGGTGGAACATAGCCTGAGGCACGGGGTCAATTCAGAGGTTGACTCGGGAGATCCAAGAGGATTTGGAGGGGGAGCAGGTTGACGTCCCTAGTACCTCGTATCAGGAGGACGTACATTTGGGTGTAGTCAGGTGCATCCTAACCCAGCCTCAGGTGAGTGACGATGATGTGGCACAGCCCAAGGGTGGTGTAAAGGATGAATTGATGAACCTAGGACTTAAACCCGCCAGCATACAAAGAAGAACACGGACTCACGCTAGCGGTTCACTCGTACGGCTCACACGACCTCCCGATGGTGACCAGGGGATGATGGCGAGGGCCCGAGATGGGACCCAATCATTTCTAAAGACCTAAAATGCTTAGGCTAACCCCTAAGGGCCTGGGGTTTCCCAACGTCGTGGGCAGCTGGCCCACCGGGGCGGGGGTTTGGGTGGCGCTCACTCACGGTCCGCGGTAGGCACACTCAAGTGGTGTATGAGATCGGTCTCTCTTCTCACCGTCTGATGGGCATTCAAGACAATACTAAATGAGTAAAGAATGCAACCAGCCAAGGGTACCAGACGCTTACCTGACCGGTGTGAAAACACCGATCTTGATCAAAGACGATGGCGAGCGGGGAAGCGTGGGTACGTACCCGCATGCCGCGTCGGAGGTGCTTGACCTGAAAATAAAATGGTTAGAACACTACACCTCACGCAAGAGGGGGGTTCTTGGGGTGGGGGTTAAGTTGTTTACAACCAAAACTACCTCCACGTAGGGAGGGGCCTTCAGCCGGCCAAGTGAGGGGAGGGGAAAAGAGGCTAGGGACCGAAGAGCTGAGCTCCACTGGTTCTGCTAGTTTTTGGAATAGCTGGACAGGTAGTTGAAGATGACGCTGCTGCGGCCACTCCCGAATTTTTTTGTCAATGAGACCAGTGGGAAAATCTTCGCGGTTGGATCAGGATGACGTCTGAATTTTTTGGAATTTCCTGGTCGGCGGTGCTGGTCGGGACAGGGCCGTGAGCAGGGTCTCTATCTTCTGGCTCTGAACACATCTGCACCACTACAGTAGGAAGGCGAGATCACCATGGGCGCTCCTAAGCTCCGATTCAGGAGGGGTTGGAACCGTTGGATTTGTGGATGCCTCCTCTTCGAGTGGAGACCCATGGCAAAGTTGGCGGAGGTCAGAGTCACTGGCGAGGTCCCAAATAGTGACTAGGTGTCTTCTCAGTCCCAGAGGGGACAAAACAGCACACCCGGGGGAGAAAAATGAGAACTCACTGGTCTGGATGCCGAATGGGGTGCCACTTCTTGTTACTGGGAGAAGACTTGCTGTAGAAGCTCTCAGCCAAGTCTCGCCTCCAGAACTTCAAAGGGTTGGCCGTGGGAGCCTCTTCAAGATGCTTCAGGTTGACTCTCAGGGAGGAGATGTGCAGTGTAGGGAAATCGGCTCCTCTGGGTAGCCATAACCTTGGACTAGCACGAGGCCACCACCGTTGTGTAGAAGACTCTTAGAAGCTTCCGTCGGTGCCTCGTGTGCATCCAGGGACCCCGGGATGAAGTCACAGAAGGATTTGCAACCAGTAACTTCGTTGCTGCCAGTGAATTGCTTCGAGGTCTACAACTTGTTGAAGAGGAATGGAGCTGGAGGGGGGGCAACACAGCAAGGGGATGATGGCTGATGTCAATGGGAGAGGGGAGAACGTGGCTGGGGTCTCCAAGTAGGCTGTGGTTGCTGGGATGGGGATGAAGTGGGGATAGTGCTGTTAGAGGTGGTGATGGAGGGGTGGGTGTGCACTAGAGAGAGAGGGAATGGGGAAGATGGAGGGGGTGCCCTAGGGCTATGAGAGGGGGTGAAGGAGGTTTCCCAAATCTGAGATGGGAGGTTAGGGAGGTGAGAGAGGGTGTCCAGCAGGGAGGGAGATTTAAATTTGACCTTGGGAGGGGTTTAGGTAATGCAAGGACATGTGCTTGGGTCATACGCTCCTTGATGTCCTGAAATGTCGTGGCTGCAACCTTAGCAAACGCCCCCTTCTTAATGCAATCTGTGATCGGGGCAGTGATAGAACTGAAGTCGCGAATGAAGCGACGGTTGAATGTCATTAAGCCATGAAAACTCCAGACATTGTGAAGTGTGCGGGTCTCGGGCTACTCCCTGATTGGTATCAGTGCATGGTAGAGTCTAGGGTAGCTGTCGTTTAAAAAAAAAAAGAAGTCTAGGTCTGCATTTCATCCCAATACCCGGTACATCAAAAGGCGTTACTGGAAAGATAGGTTAAGCCTATTTGGAAGGTAGCCTCCTTGCGTGAGAGGATCTTCGGATCCCCATCTCCGCCACACACCGGATATTGGTTAAGTGTAGGTTCATCATTTTGCATTGGTCCATCCAGTTAGGTCATAGTGAGTCACCCCTTAGCTCCCTTTAGCTTGCATGCCCACTCATGGAGATACCCAGTACCATCACCCTGACACTATGGGTGAACCCCGAGGTGCCACCCAAGGAGGCCGATCTCTGGAGGACATGATGGCTCTACTCCTAGAGTGCATGGATAGGTCCGAGCAAACTCTTAGGGAGCATCTGATCGCATGGAGAGCTGACTCAAGGCCATGGAGGGCCGCACTGAGGCTTCCGACCGATCTATCCAATGTCTGGCTGGCAGGTTAGAGAGTGTAGAGAGAGTCCCCTGTCGGGACCAACCCGGGGTTGTTCAGGCCCCTTAGGTGCCTACTGCCCAGCCCGCCCCACCTAAGGCTGAGGAGCGACGGCCACGTGCCCCTGACCTTGAGGACTACGAGTCTGACAATGATTATGGGGGAAATGGCCGACACCGACGTGGTCATCGACCACAGAGGGATGATGAGGACGAGCGGATCCTCAGGACGGTGTGAGGAGACCCTCCCACTTTTGACAGATCCTTGGACCTGAAGGTCTATCTCGATTGGAAGACCAGCATGGACTGGTACTTCGAGTGGTTTGAGATGACGGACCACCGAAGAGTCAAGTTCGCGAAGATGAAGCTGCTCGGGTAAGCACAGACTTATTGGAAGAACGTGGAGAGCATGTTGTTCCATCGTCAAGAACCCCAGGTTGAGTCGTAGGATAAGTTGAGGACCAAACTCCAGCAGAAGTACCTTCCTGCCACATACCGCTAGCGTCTCATAGACAAATGGCAGAGTCTCTCCCAAGGAGATCGGTCCATCTCTGATTACATTACCAAATTTGATGAGTATTTTTTACGATGTGAAGTCACGGAGGAATGCTCCATGCCTGTTTCTTATTTTCGGCGTGGTCTGCGGTCACACCTTCAGTATGAGCTTTTCTGCCACAACGCGACCAAGTTGGAGGACACGTACTAGGCTACCCTCGAAGTGGAGCAGTTTAAGGCAGAGTTTGCTCTTATCCCGCACCAAGGGGTCACCTATCCACGTGTGTCTGATGCTCGGACCACGCCTAGTTCCTACACTCGGTGGCCTATGGCCCACCCATAGGAACCCCCTCGCCAGGACCTCACTGCTCCTAGGTGCCCCCTCCCTCCGAGGGACCCTCCCCCTCACCAGCAGGCACCCGTCCCTACCCCTAGACCTCTCCAACCCACTGTGCCGACTCGACCCCTGCTTCCTACACCCTCGGTCCGTCCAGTGGACAAGGGTAAGGGGCTGATGGCCAGTGGAACATCCTCGGGGACCGGGACTGATGGGGACATCCCTTGCCCCTCTACATTTTTTCGAGGCTCGGATTATTCGTCGGCATGTGCCATTGTGTTTGTCATATTTTTATGAGTCTAGTCATGTAATTTTTATTTTATTTGAGTCCATAGGGCCCTCTTTTCCTGGCGATTAATCAAGGGTGTTCTCTCCTCCAGAGAGATGTAAATGACGCCGTAGCCTTTATGGCACGACGAGCTTTGGTCCCAACATGAATCACACAATCATCTGATCAGTTAGATGGCACACCAGGGCTTCCACGAAGTCCGAACCAATCGTCACTTTGTGACGGGCACACCCATGCACTTAATAAACAAATAAACCCGCAATAAACCGAACAAAGAAACAAATGAAAAAGAAGCATGTCAAAAAGTGCATCCACAAGTCTGGCACGCCCGGTGGGACCAAACTACCCTTCATCTTTTCACCGGGATCACAGGGCCCTACGGCCCCTTCTTGAAATACTAATTGTTTAATTTGCAAATGCAGGTTGCTTTTCAAACAATGACAATGGAAGTCATTTTTGGCCCACTCGTCGTTGAAAGTCATGTCCAGAACGGATACCTGGCCGTCCCCGTCTGCTTCGGGAGCTTCCCTCCTGTTGTAGGCTTCCCTAACTTTCTCGGGGTGGCCTTTGTGAACCTGTTGGATGTGGAAGCATCCAATAATACCGTGATCAACGCCCCCACTCAGGGGGCCATCGAGACTGCTGCTAGCCGCTCACCGGCCAAGACCACCAAGCACGTCCCAACTGGGGTGTCAAGCTACTTTGTCCATCATGTGCACTCCTTTGTCGGCCCATCCAACCATGGGTCAGCGTCTCACCGCAGGAGGCTCCATAGGGGCCAGGTGAATACTGCTCCCTCCAGAGGCCGGGTCTCCAACTCAGACAAATTAGTCATCATCGGAAGCGTTCGGGTGCACTTGAATGAACGACGAGCTGAGGTGATTCCAAATAGAATCATACCAACTGTGGAAGTGTAGAATTCATTCCAGCCATTGGTGGAAGAAGACGAGAGAAGACCGAACAAGGCTAAGAGGCCTAGGAACTAGCCAACCCAGCAGTTGGCAAAGGGGAAGTAGGTATGGGTGCCCAAGGGTACCCGAATTACTCCATCAGCTCGGGCAGAGCCAGAAAAAGCCCATCACAAGAGGCGAAGGGGGGAGAACCGAGTCAAGCCAGCAGCCGTGGAGCATCGACTGGTGTTTCCTCCCCCATTGTCGCCAAGGGACACTCATCACCGGCGCCCCTGGCACCACCACAACACCGTACGACTAGGGCATTCATCCCACCAGCCCTATGCTGGAGATAAGGCAACATCACACACTCTCCCCTCATGGCATCCACAGGAGGGAGTGAATGAACTTATGAGGGCTTACTTATATGGCCCGGCAAGCACTCCCCTAGGGCGTCAAAGGTTGCTGCAAGCAATGGCCGAGGTCCTGGAAGAGCAAGAACCTCGATCCCCACTGAGCGCGGAGTCAAGAAATGTACCAGAAGATCACCACCAATCTCCACCGCAGAGGGAGGCACAGCTACGAAGGTCGGTCTTCGACAGGCTAACCTTCCCCAACAGGCCATCAACAAGGGTGGCAAGGAAGGGCAGAGATGTGAGGATTTACACTTGTAACATGGCTGGGGTATTTGGCCGGTATGGGGCTCTACCCACTGAGCCTGAATAGATAGCTACATTTGCCGAAAGGCAGGGTGCTGTCACCATAAGAAGAAGAGCAGCGAGCGAGGTAGTGCAAACCCGTGCTGAAGACACTACTCCCAAGGAAGCTCTAATGATTGTAACTACTAATGTTGTCACTACTGGAGACACTAGTGGGGTGCCATCTACCTCGTCTGAGGAAGCTCCGGTAGAAGAAAGGGGAGGGACTCCCAATTTTTTGGTGAATGACCCTACTGTACTGCTTATGATGCAGTGGTACCAGTAGGAGATTGAATCGTTGAGAAATAGTTGAATGTTTGTAGTTCTATATGATTTGGCTTGCTATTGGCAGGTCGCCACCAATTACAGAATACGTGTCGACTATGGTGGTCGCTAATTCTAAATAGTGACAGAACTCTCACAGAACACCGGAACAGTGCTCTATGAAGGCTAGGGCATCATGTTTCTTCAGAGTGACATGACAAAACATGATTTTGTAGGGTTTGAGGGTACAACTAGCTCGACTACCTTGAGAGAATCCAAGGCTACCGGAGACTTACGGACGTCTCAATGAAGAAAGCACCAGTCTGAAAGAAGGAATATCCCGCGGAGGGTCCAAACCTCACTGAGTGTCATGCCCCGAGTGCGGAAGGAACCCGGTATGCGTGATGAGTTTATATCAATCATGTCAATTAGAGCATAAGCGTATTCGACACATAGAAAGAGTGTGTAAAAGTAGAGATGACCAAACCCTTTATTCATGATAACTGTTTAAGAAAAATCCATTACATAACCTCTTATAATTACTAAGGACACATCTTGACTTAATAAAGAAAAATTACAATGATTGATTCAATAATGTGGAAAAATGACACGACTAGATCGACGCTTCAAGAGTCGGGTGGCACAAATCAATTCACTGAAGTCCATTCCCTTCTGAGTGAACCACGTCATTGGAATTACCTGGAAAAAAAGGAAAAAATACTTGATGAGCAAATGCTCAGTAGGAATTATATCTCAAGTTCAAGCTTGCTTAAAGTAATTATATGTTACATGAATGCGGGTATAGCTATGCATGTACACATGAAAATGACAAGAGAAAGAGGATTACAAGAGATAATAGAATGAACTAGTAAAAATTTAAGAGTTCATGTAAATATATCAAGATGGTCAAGCATGTAAATGTTTCAAATCATGCCATGTGAATTAGCTATCATGTTATCAAGCAAGTAAATACCCGTTCTGGGTCACGCAAGTCATGTCATGTCAAGTGAAGTCAAGTACGAGTCATGGAATGTTAATCTAGCAAGTCATGCACTTCGGTGCAATACCACACCGTGATCAATATAGCTTCCATGAGCACAAGTACTTTCGGGTGCTCCTCCAAGGACCAGATCAGGCCCTATATGGGTAAGCATTGAGTCATGTAATATTTAGACATCCACTATAGTTATAACCAATATAGAATTTCAAAGGAATGAACCTTGTAGGAAAATGAGGTAGATTTCATAGAATAGAGTTCAAGGATGGAACTTTGAACAAGTATGACTCCCCGATAATCATTGCGAAAAATAAGGCATATCATGAATCTAGGTAAATGGTATCCATCAGGTTGTCATGATTTTAGAAAATAGCATCCATAAAAATGGTCGTCCATTTTCAGTGAACATAACAAGCTGAATGAAATAGCCCCCAGGCCTTGGTCACTATTTAGTTAAATAAAGGCACTGAGAAGGTCACCAATTCATTCTGGCGCCTAGGTCAATGTCGCCAATTACTGACAGACAGAATCATTCTCAAAGAGGCTAGAACAACACTCTAAGAATGCATCACGTTTATGTAGAGTGACATGATAGAACACGATGTCATAGATTTTTAGGGTACAACCTGCTCCGCAGCCTTGAGGGAATCTAAGGCTTCGTGTAGACTTAGGGAGGTCTCTATGATGAAATCACCAGTCTGAAGGAAGGAATATCCCGCAGAGGGCTCAATCATCACTGAGAGTTAAGCGTGTAATCGAGGAAAATAAAATTGAAACCTCATCTACAGATGTGAGATGAGAGTGTCAAACGGGAACCCGCCATATGGGTTAAAAATCACGGTTAAAATAATAATTAGGTAAACTATGCCCTAGCAGAAGGTGTTATTCATTTAATTAGTGACTTTTTGGAAGGTCGTTCTCTCTTCCTTTGAAACCCTTCAACCTAATCCTTCTCTAGACTGAACCACCTTCCCTTTCTTCTTCTTTTGTTGTTTATATAGGGGCTCGCCTCGACGTTCCCTTTGCGGTGGATAGTCAACGAACCACCTCTGACGCCTGGTCACCATCGCCTACAGCGTTTCTTGATCTAGGGTGAGTAAAAGGGCACCAGCAGGGCTGGTGCATCGTGGAAGCTTACCAAAAGCATGCAAGCTCGATCCGTGATCACTGCGTGCCAAATTGGTGACCGTTGGTCAAGGGTAATGACCATTGGATCTGAGAAAAGTAGCGCCTTCCTCTATCGTAAAACAACACTGGAGCTACCGTACCAGTGACTTGACAGTGTCACCATATCACGAAACCCAACGCGTTGCCATTTCAACCGGGTTTGGAGCGCGCCGTATCATTCGCGGTGAGCTCACCGTGCCAAAGGGCAAGCGAGCGTGCCGCATTAGGGCCAGGGCAATCTCACCGTTTCAAGATGTTAAGGGAGTTCACTATATTACTGTTGAAGGCCCCACCATATGGGCGAACCTAGCGAGGCCACCGTATCAAAGGGCAGTGGAGCTGTCATATCAGGCGGGCTGGGGTCACCGTATCACACTTCCTTCTTCTTCCCAAGGCCTTCAAGTCGAGGATGCTTATATTTCTGACCCATGATTTTTTAATTCACCTGCCTAAGTAAGGGACGCGAATTCCGTTATTTGTAGTTGTTAATCTTCTTCAGGGACTCATGAATCTCGAGCCCCCCTAAAGTATTCTTCACTGTCAAAGGCCCGACAACGAACCCGCGACAGTGTGTAAATTTAGGGGTGTCTTACCCCCTTGTTGCTTGATGCGGCATGTGTAAGTACGAAATGTGTTGTCAGCCGATGGGATTCTTCGAAGCCTAGGCACCCAGTTTCTCCGTAACTTGGGCGGTGTTTCTCGAGCTATTCCGTGTAAAATACTTCTCTGAGCAAGTCAAAGAGAGAAAGACCACAGAATTCGCCACACTTCGCCAAGACATGATGACCATGGTGGAATATGAACTTCAATTCTCTCAGTTAGCACTATATGCTCCTCACTTGGTTAGCACAGATCTATTAAAAGCTAACCGATTCATGGAAGGACTAAGGCCCGTCTTTATAACTCAACTTGGACCCCAAAATATCCGTATATATATGAAAATGGTCCAACAGGCTTGTTTATATGAAACGACCTTGGAGAAGGTCAAAAAATTCAAAGGCAAGGAAGAAGAATCTAGCCTGAAGTTTGATCGGCGAGGAAAGAAAGGAGAAAGGTTCAGCTTCACAGAACCCTACAAGACCCATGATAACAAGAAGCGATCCCGTAATGGCAATGAGAATGGCAAGAACAAGAATGTCAAAGAAGAAGAAAAGTAAGTCGTGGTGGCTTGCACATTTTGCAAGAAGTTCAGCCACTCGACCGAGGAGTGCTGGAAACACCTAGGGGCATGTTTACGTTGCTGAAGTCGGGAGCACCACATGCCGGATTGCCCCCTTATGAAAGAGCAAACTTCTGGTGGTGGACGCAAGCGGCAAGCTCGTCTTAATGCCATCTTGGATGAAGAAGTGCCCAAGGATAATGGGTTAATGAGAGGTACCGTTCAAATTTATTCACATCCTGCTTTTGTGTTATTTGATACTGGTGCTTCTCATTCCTTTATATCTACTACTTTTGTAAAAACTTTACCTGTTTCACCTGTTCCTCTACCTTCAGATCTAGCAATCATGACACCCTTAGGTCCCGGAACTAAGCTTACCACCCACTACCCAAATAGTGAGGTACCAATTGAGGGTCATAATCTTCCCATAAACCTCGTATGCCTTGACATGGAAGGCATGTACTACACGACAATCCTTTTATCCCTTCAGGAGCTTTACCACTCTTGGGAGGTCTCGCGGGTTCCAAGTGGTATCAGGTGTATTCGATAATCCTATTGGGTATATCTGGTATCTGGGATCCGGGTCATCACAATAACCATCTTCGGAAGCGTAGGCTCATCAATCCCAAAGTAGCTTGAGACCAGGACCCGAATCGGCATGTGGTGGATGAAATCTTGAATCTTGAATGGAACAATCAACACTGAACCGCGCTGACTCGGCCCATTGTCTCCCTAGAGACCAGACCCGAGGGACACCATGGAGAGCACACACCCGCTCCGTGGGGTGGAAGTGGATGGAGAATGGGAGGTAATAGGTTTGGATGGCATAGAGGCTTCAACGGGAATGAGGGTGTCGAGTGGTGGCAAAAATGATGCGACAATGATAGGCTCGAGTGGGGGTAAAGGCAAAGGAGGCGGTAAAGGTGTCGGAGGAGGTGTACGTATAGGTATAGCCTGCTCAGACTCGGGCAATAATAGCCAAGGGGATGGCAGTGGTGATAGAATAGTGGTCTTTAGGAGAGAAGGCGATGGCGGCGGTGGTGATGGGTTAAACAATGGGGGTGGTGAATATGGTGATGCGGGTAATGGGGATAGTGGAGGTGGCAATGGAGAGGGTGGAAATAGAGGTCGTTGTGCCCACCGTCGACGTACTGATATGACACGCCGAGTGGCGTTGGGAGTGGAAGCGGTGGTGGCAATGGAGGAAGCAGAGGCACTAGCCTGAGCAAGAGCTTGGGTTAGTGGAGGTGACGGAGATGGTATAGGAGGTGGCAAAGATGGGGTAGATAATGGACCAGGCAACGGAGCAGGTGCATCGCTAGATGAGGGATCACAGGGGTGCCCCTGGCCTTGTAGGGATGGAGACGGCTTCTTGAGCGGTGCCTGCTGTAGCAGCTGCTACTTGCTGTAGATATGTAGAATGACTTCATGAATGGCGGCCCAATTGATCCTTTTATGATCTTCCAGGACATAAATATAATTTCAGAACTCGGGACATTCCTCAACCAAATGCCCCTGCTGGCGGTGATAATCACAGAACTGAAGCATATTCCCAGCCGCGGGTCGGCAGGGCACAACCGGAGGGAGCATTAATGCATGAGTGGCCATCAAAGCCCTAAAAATGTTTGTAAAAGACTCCGACAATAGCGGAGAAGGAGCCTACTTTGGGCAAGGTGGATGCCGAGAGGTATGAGGTGAAGTGGAAGGTTGTGGAGATGGTTGTGGTGGTTGCGTAGGCAATAATGCTTGGCCAACGGCGGAGGGATTTAGTGAAGGAATAAGTGGAGCAGTATGTGGGGGTACATAGACGGCATCCACCTGCTCGGGATGTGGTGTTTCCTTGACTGAGGTTGGTGGCGGATGTACGTATGAGGAGACGGGAGGCTGACTCATGGATGGATATGCGAGTGTGTATGGGTATGTAGAAGTGGGATGTTGACTCGTGGAAGGATATGTGGCAGAAGGATGACTCATGGAGGGCTGACACGGGATAGCATAGGGGTGGTTTGTGGAGGGCGAGGTGTAGGTGGATGTGGATGGTGGAGACTCGGGGTCAAGGGAACCTTGGATTTGTTGGCGAATGAAGCGGGCTCGACTATAGAGTTGTTGCCAGGAGGTAATATCGTTGAGGGCTAAGATAAACCGATACTCAGGCGTCACATTAGATATTAGCATCTTGATTTGTTCTTGATCCAGAATGTGCCCCAGGACTTGCACGGCAAGGCGACGCCAGCGGTCGGCAAATGTGTAGAAATCCTCTTCGGGCTTCATCATCTCATGGGCCAGATCCACCATAGAATACCTGGGCCCAACCTGGTCCTGATATTACCGAATAAACTTCTCTTGCATGGCTTGAAAATTCACAACTTGCTCTTGTGGAAGAGAGAAGAACCAATCCCAAGCCGGGACTTCCAAAGACAAACCAAATAGATAGGCCATTAGGCGTTGGTCGTGTTGAAACTGGGCCGACTCATAAAGAAACGCCTTTAAGTGCACATAAGGGTCACCAACTCCACCATAATGACGATATGCGAAAATTTGTGAAGATGGAGGAAGCCAAAGATCTTGAAACGCGAAGGGAACACTTAAGGAGGACTTAGGATCAATTCGGCGTTGAAGTTTATCAATCTGGCGTTGGGCTTGAGCAATCATCTCTAGGGTAGGGAGAGACTGAGAAGAGTATGGATCGGATTGAGCAAGAGATGGTGAATTTGGACCAGAATGATGATATTGGGCCAGATAAGAGGATCCAGGCTGAGAAGAATATGGGCCCATTCCGGGAGTGGAAGGATGTGCAGGCCTAGAAGAGACGTTGGCATATGGACCGATTGGGCCGACAACATAAGCAGAAGAATGAGACCCGTTAAGATAGAATTAATTATTGAAAATCAGGCCAGCTGCATGGGAAGAAGAAGGAGGCCCATGAAGATAAGAAGGTCTATTATAAGAAGAGGGCCTATTAAGATGATTTGTGATGAGGCGTTGGGCCTGGGCCGGGTCTATTTGGCAAACAAGGCTTGATAGATGGGCCATGAGATTAGCCTATTCCTCAAATAAGTCAGAAGGACCACGGGAAGACGGACCTACATGGGAAGAGGATTCCACGCCATAATAAGAGGAGGATTGGGAATAAGGATGATACAATGGGTTGGAATGATACTCCATGAGGGTGAATGGAGACTTAATACAAGGATATCAAGGAGAATACGGGTGGGGAAGCAAATTGCTTAATGGGCTTGAGGACAAGAGAGGACTGACCCACAAATGCAATGACCAATGGATGACAGACCAAGGGATGATAGACTAGACAATGGACACACCAAATAGACTGACCTAAGTGGGCCTAAAAATAACAAGTCATGTGGATGCAACACAAAACACCACTAATGGGCTTGGACAAACCCAAACAACACAAACAATGCAATGTGAGAGTTTTCACCCAAGTCAAACAAGTTAATATGATGGAAAATATTTTAGGAGTTTTAATAGGCATTTTAATGATTTGAGTTAAGAATAATTCCCTCAAGATAGGAATCCTATGGGAATAAGATCCAAACTTTGGGTTGACTAAGGTTAACTCCCTCACACGTATGCCAATGCAAGGCCTAAGGGGTGAAAAGGTACAACCAGCCCGACATCCATGTGGGAATCCATGACTCACGGAGACTTATGGAGGTCCCAGATAAGATCACCTAGTCAACCCCAAGGAATATGGAGGCGAGAGGATCACTTACCAAGGAGGAATGCAACTAAGGTATGCAATGGATGGTCCTATGTGCACCGGAGTGCATGCAATGTCAGCCTCAATCTATCATATCAAAGTATAGTGAACATATGCAAACATAACAAGATGGATGCAACTAACATGAACAATATGATGAATATGGTGAACATGAAATGCTATCTAAACATGGATACACACACCAAAATCACAGGAAAGCATGAACAAAGCGATGGACACTAGAGGTCCCACCGTGATCGCCAAAAAATAAAGGGTGTAGATATGTGGAATGTGGCTAATACAATCTCATGAATAGGACATGTACATATGAAGGCCTAATGTGCTCCAATCAAGTAAATAACATGAACATGTAGCCCTATGCAAGCATGATCATATAAGCAATAAAAGGCAATAAAAGATATAGAAGAATACCATGATCGCCACCAAGGAATGACAACGCCAAAGAATATAAAGGAAGATTATGTGAATTGTGTACCTTGGAAAAGAAGATGATCACACTCAAGATGGGGATGTTGGGGGGCCTTGCGGGTCAGACACTCCTTGCCTTCCAGTCGGCTAGAAGATAAGGGCCTCACCTTCCCTGTCTTCCTGCGAATCAAAACCAAAACAAAGGAGAAAACCCATTAGAACATTAAGTGTAGAATGTCCATAATGCATAAAAGAGGGGTAAAGAATTAAGGGAAAAACTCACTGGGGAGGTTTTTAACCCCTGTAAATGGGACAAAACAATAGGTGGGTATATTGTGAATGCATATGCATGAAATGATGAATTAACACGCAACCGTGCTGCGGGGAGAGACGACGCGAAATTGGAAAAAATGCAAGAACAGTGCAGAAACTAGTGCAAATAGCATAAATAGGGTGCAAAGAATGACAGAAATATCAATAAAGATGATGCCCTAAGAAGGATAAAATGATACTGATAGAAGACATGAATGTTGTGCACAAGTAGGAACAAAGAACACGGCCAAAGGATGCCTGGGCATCACACACGAAGGCCGGAGATTTGGTGAAAATGTAGCCCATGCAGAAACTACGAAATAGTAAGAAATTGCACCCAAAGAACAAGAGAGATCTTGCAGAATAAAAGGCATTAAAGGGAGGGGTATGGACCTCTAGATCTGGGAACCATCACCTCTTAAATTCTTCCACGGCCAGCACAGAAGATTTTAAATTCTTAACCCAACCTAGGGTTGAAGATCTTTGAGAGAGATTTCCAACACCTCTAGTCTCGCATCGATCTGACGTCAGGGTTGGTCCCAGCGGCCATTCTTACCGGACTGCATAGGCCATTTCTAGAAACGAGGCAGCAGAAAAGGAGGCATTGTTAATTCTTCCAAAATTACGTCGGCATTGATTCAGCCGTCGCCGCTCTAGGCCGTTGACCAGGTACCTGCGGCCATTGTCCCGGTGATCCGCCACCTCTAGAAGCCTCCCGGAGGATTTAGCTCCTTTGTACATCCGTGGTTGTTGTCCTGTCGACTAGCAAGCCGCCGAACTGGATCCACCGCCTGCCGCCACACGGGACCCAATAAAGTGCTGCCCGCCAACCCAAACTCGGTGCTCCCAGAGTCATGTGTAGCCTATTACCTCCCTGCGTGGAGTGGGCCATTATTTTCACTGTCATAATTAATTATTACTGTTGTGTCGGGAGTTACTGTCTTCGCTGGGACGTCTTCCCCACACCCCGAGCGTGGAGGTACACCCGCTGCCCCCCTTGTAGTCGTAGTTGCTTCCTTTCTTAGTATAAGTTCTTACTGCCACTGCATGTGAGTAGTAATTCCTAGCTCGATCAAATTAATCACCGCTGCGAGAGAGAGAGCGAGACCCGTCCCGTGACCCGACGCGGGCATGAGAGTGAGCAAGACCACCCTTGACTCGCTACCTGTTTCTCAACTGTGCAGGTCCGGATGCTTCCCTCAATAGGGACGAATGCGAGCTTACTAGAGTCCTAGGTGTGTAATTCAAATTGGCGTCGAGTCCATCGTTGTCATCCCACATCACCTAAAATTAGAAATACACACCAAATACATTAATACAAACCCAAATACACTAACACAAATACACACCCAATTACACTAATACAAATACACACCCAATACACTCTAAATAAATACTAATATCTAAACTCAAGTGGAGGCACTAGGCTATCCCCCATCCACAATGATGTCGGCATCGCTTGATTCGTGCTGCGTGTCCAGTACCGACAGCTGACTGAGTCGAGCTGATCTATGGCTCTGGTGTCCGCACCAATTCTCCCCGGGTGGGAGAAGCTCGACCCCATCGAGTAAGGGTCCTGGTCGCTCTGGTATCGATCCAACAGATCTGGATCTATCTTCTGTAACTCTACCTGGGTGATCCAAGTGTCGTCGGAATGGGCCGTTCCCTCCATCGCACCAGGTAGCGTTGGTACACCCCACCCTGGGTAGTCGTTACCTGCTCATCCAGTATATACTCTATCTGCTCACGCTGCTGAGGTAACAAGGCTGCAGGTGGACACTCTGGGGTGGTGTCACTCACAAGGGGTGGAGATGGCTCAAATGGCTCACTGGGTATCACTGTCGGGTCCCTATAAGTGACTCGATCTGAGATATTGAAAGTAGAGCTGATCCCAAAATCCTCTGGTAAGTCCACAGCATATGCATTCGATCCGACTCGTCTCACTACCCGAAAGGGACTGGCACTGCAAGCGTGCAACTTCTTCACAATTCCTGAGAAAAATCGTTCAGGTCTGACCCTGATCATGACATAATCACCCTCCTAAAACTCACAGTGGTGCCTGTGAGTGTTAGCCAAGTCTGTATATCGGGCGTTGCTAGACTCAAGGTAGTGATGATGATGCAGACTTCGAGATAGTTGTGTGGACTCATACCTATGCGAATGCAGGGGTGCTCCTGGACTTCCAAACATGGACCTAGCATGTCTAAGATGCCTACCTGACTGGACAACATGAGGAGAACCTAGACATCCAGAGTCGTGATCGTGGGGGTGATTTTTTCTCATTTTTCTTATTTTTTAAAATTTTTAAATCTCAAATCATTTTCTATATAAACCCTTAACCACCCCCTCTCATCGTCATTCTCACATTCTCTCCCTCTCTCCTCTCGTTTCTCTCCTTCTCTCCCTCCCTTCTCCGGGGGACCGATGGATGATGGCGTGGGTGAGGTGGCGAGGCGCGTGGGGCAATGATTAGTGAGGATGGAGTGAGGAACGAGGTGGTGGCGCGGTGCAGCTTCTTCCGCAGACTTCGGAACTCATCGGTAATTCGAGAGGCATTTTCATGTGGAATCGGCATCCATAAAGCGGGTAATCATTAGTGGAGGTAGGGGGACATATTTCTGGCCCTTGTATTTTATTTTCACGTGATTTTTAGGCCAAGGCAAGACCGAGATTGGGTTTTTGTTCATGCTCGGGCGATTTCTCCATGTTTAGGGCAAGTGATAGTTTTCACCAAATCGGGCAACGTTTCACTATTTATTCCCATGCATTTTGTGGTTTGGGACCTGGGGTAAGGTCCCTGATGTTTTCCTCCTCGATCCGGATCGAGTGGGGCATTGAATGGGACCCCACGATTAGGGTCGAATTCTTGGTTCGTCAGTTTCGGTCGATCGACCATCGGTCGATTGAACCGATTCACCCTGTAGGGGCGACCGAGTTAGTTCGATCGACCCACCTCTAAGGGCCAGTCGACCGACCCTCGAGTGGTAGGTTGACCGACCCCAGGGGTAGGTGATCGCACCCAACCCTGTTTGCCCATTATTGCCTCTGATCGACCCAGTTATGGCCCTTTGGTCGACCTTTGGTCTGGTGGATGTCCCAGACACCCCAGGGGAATTGAGACCTTGTATTTGGGTGTCCGAAAGAATCATTGTATCTCGATTAGCGTGTCTATGTGGTTTAGGGAGTCTGGGTGACCTCGTGTGTTTCGGGCTTTCTTTTAGTACTAGATCGAGTCATTGTGTACCAGTGTAGGTGTAGATGGTTGTCCCCGCATGATGTTGGCTTCTTCAAAAAATGGTTTTCCATGTGGGCCATGTGTATGGCCAGTGACCGAGAGTCCAGTGACCCAGCCAGGGGCTGGGAACTTCCTAGTCTCCCTTAGAGAGGGAATGGACCCGGTAGATGTGAGCTGCCTTAAGAATCTTTTGACTGTGATTTCTGACTCTTGGACTAGGATGATGTGATGGCATGGTGCCGTATGGTACAATGACCTTGGGATGAGTCGCATGACTCTATGTCCATTGGATTAGCGAGTTTAGCTAGTCGTCTTGAGTTGGGGCACTGTGCCACACCGTGTTCTGAGTTACTTGTGACGGGCCTGGGTGTAGCATGTTAGCACTCTGGTGGTTTCTTCTGAGAGTCTTACGTCGAATAGCTTTCCCACTAATCGTAGCTTGCCTGGGCACGCGTGTGCCGACCCGCTTGGGAGTGGCGAAGAGCTACACCTTGGAGAGATAATTTTAGGCTGGTTACCATAAGACTTCCCAATGTGGTGGCTCAAGTCTGGGGCGGGAGGAAAAATAGCTAGGCAACCTGACGTAGTGCAGTCAGTCAGTGTATGCACACATGATCGGGGACTTTGGATGCATGTTGATGAGTAGAGCATGACTTGACCTTGTCCTTGTGTTATTTGCACGGTGTCTCAGTTTCAGCGTGGGGCGAGTAGAGAGACACCCAGGGCGCGGACTAAGTCGTCAGTTGTAATGACATAAGATCCGAATACTAAGAAAAACCCGATACCATTCGAATCCTGATTAGTCACCCACGAGACGGAAGGCTTAGAAGGGTTGAAGGGATGGTGTGGTCATTTATTGAAATTCTAAACAATAGTAGGAAAGTAAAGCCTGAAATCATGGGATAAATTCTAGACCCAGGCCACTAAGGATCCACAAAGACATGGGTGTTACACAGGACGTCTGTTGACCTTGGTACCAAGAGCTGCAAACTTAGTCATAATCTTTCCATCATTGTGCTGAACTTGTGCTTGTGACTCTTTGACGCCAGTAGTCAAGTCCACAAACCACTATTGAAGCATAGTGCACATGTTCTCCAATTGAGAAGTCTGCTGGTGGTGGATCTTAGCCATAGCAATAGATGCACTTGTGGCTTGAGTTGTAACAAAATCTCTAAAGCTGCCTGCTAGATTTTGTACTTGTTCCTGAACAACATCCAATTTGCCATAAATGTTTCCAAGTTGGATTATGGTTCCCTGAACTTCATCAGAAAGTGTGGTGGTCCTTTGGGAAATGGCTTGTTGTTCTTGTTAGATTACAGTCCGCTATGCACTGATGGCTTATTGTTCCCTTCGAATGTCAAAGGCATGTACCAGCATTTGTGTAGATTTTACATTGTGGTCTGCTTGAGTCTGTCTCATGTCCCTCATAAGGGTTCCAGCTTGTTCACAAACATGTAAGAGAGAGTGTAAAAAGTCATGAAGCCTCTCATCGGATCTGTATTTGTCTGTGATAAATTTCTCCCACTGGCTATTGTCAGTCTGCACTACATGCATCATCCTGGTGTCGAGTCTTTCTACAGCAGTGTGTAAATACATAAACTATGCATTCATTATCCAGAACTGATCTAAAAGTAAATGTACCAGTGATGGATGTACAACTGCAGCATGTTGTCTTGAGCTTGGTCCTGCTGAAGTAGAAGCTTGAAATTCAGGTGGGATAAATGGTTCTTCAGGTGACATAGGTGGTTGAATTCCAAATCCCACCATCAACCTGTGATGAGGTCCATGGTAATCTGCAGGACCTACAAATTCTTCCTGCGGTACTTCACTTTTAGCTTCTGGTGGAACTTCTTCTTCTTCTTGCTGATTTTCTTGGAGCACTTCTTCCTATGACTATTCCACCCTTGGCTCCTCAAATAGTTGTTCTTGCTCAATATTTTCATTCACATTCAACTGCTGCTGCTGCTGCTGTTGTAACTGATCGATGAGCTGGTCTATGTGTTGATCAATCTGCTGCATGACTTGCTCATCTTGAAGATATTGTTCTTCCAGTTCATGAAGTTACTGTTCTTCATTAACTTCTTCTTCATGAACTTCCATTTCTTACACTTCTTCCCTTTCAATTTCCTGTTTAGCTCCTTGCATTGGCAGGCTCTCATCCTTGATTCGACCCCTGACTCTGCCTGCACTGAAGTCTCAGTTTCATGTTCTTCCACTTCAGGCTTTCTGCGGGTTGTTTCTACGGTGGCTGTCCGGCACCGCTTTACTGGGGTTTCTACTACCTTTTCTTTGCCCTTGCTTCGTTTTTCTTTAGCCAACCCAGAAGCTGTCCCTTCAGCATGAACCTCCTTTGATCTTCTTTCATAGTGTTGAACAGCGACAGGTTGCATGGACAAAGGATCCGCCAGCTGCTGCTCCTCCATTGTCTTTCTCTTCCCCTTGCTCTTGGCGGCCGGAGAAGACATAATGGAAACGATGAAGAGTGGAGGACGAATAGTAGTAGGATGAGAGAAATGTGGAGAACAAAAACGAAGAGGCCAACGCTATGGTCTGGAGTGGGGTAGCACGGATGAGAGAGCGTCGATGCAGATGGTTGCTCCAACCTGGATGAAGTAGGTTTAAAAATGGAGAAGACTTTGAACGATAGGGTAGTTTATACTTAGCCCTCTGCCGACTTTACCAACTTTAAAATTTTGTACCCAGACTACCCCTCACTCTCATTAAAATGTCTTTCTTTGCACGTAAATGGTTATAGACTCTCTTGGATCTGCAATCAACCACGGCACCATACTGCTCTAACCAGTCCATGCCTAGAATAGCATCATAATTGGCTAATTGCAGTGCATACAGCCTCGCTGGCAACTGCCGGTCATTGATGACAATAGGGGATTCTTCCAGACATAATGGAGTGGACATGAAATCTCCAGATGATAGCTCGGCGAGCAACTCGCAGGATAACTCAGTTACCGGCTCCTCAATACGAGCAATAAAATCCTCAGAAATAAAAGAGTGAGTAGCACTTGAATCGAATAGAACAAGAGTTGTACGACCGAAAATCAAAATCGTACCTTCCATGAGGTTGGATGCCATGACTTCTGCACGAGTGATATGAGTAACCTTGCCTCTCGGCTTCCGGCTGGTCGCTACAGAAGACTGCTGGGAAGAAACTAAAACTTGCGGATAAGACGGCTGAGATTGAGGTGGTGGAGGAAGATGAAACTGAGACGGCTGCGACTGGGTAAACTGTGAGAACTGCACCGGTACCGACCTCAACAGATAGTCTCGAATAACGTGACCCAAGTGATCACAGTGAAAATAGACTATCAGCAAAGAACACGACATGCTTGGATGACTACCACCACACCTCGGACACGGTCTCGGTTGACTCACTGAAGAATCTCAGCACTGCTGAAAAGAAGGAGCTGACTGCTAAACGGAATCAGAGGATGCCGAATGAAAAGAAGAAGGTGCCAATTACTGTTGCATAGTACCAGAAGATGCTTGTCGGTCATATCACTTCTTAGACCTTCTGAACATCCGTCTGAACTCAGATTTTGAA
This sequence comes from Amorphophallus titanum, assembly GCA_024336825.1. Lineage (NCBI taxonomy): Eukaryota > Viridiplantae > Streptophyta > Magnoliopsida > Alismatales > Araceae > Amorphophallus > Amorphophallus titanum. Next base: position 10,016,265 of record JANBPO010002302.1, read on the forward strand.
GTGCCACTTGAAGCAGGCGTAGCAGACGGGACTCTTGTCACAGACGACTGATAAGTAGTTGGCTGAACAAAGTCAACCTGAGTAGGGCCTTGAGATCTTGCCAAATCAAGCTCTATTGCAACTGCTGCCTGATACGCTTCATCCATATCTCTTACACGAGTGGCGAGCAACGGCAATCGCAACTCAGCCTTCAGCCCACACAGAAATTGCTCAGTCTTTAAGGCTTCATCAACAATAACATGAGGCCCATAGCGGCCCAACTCAATGAACTTATTCTGATACTGTAGCACGGTCATCTCACCTTGAGTCAATTCCAGAAATTGATGCATTTTGTTCATCTCAAGACAGGCCGGACTGTAAGTGCGCTCAAAGGTAGCCACAAACTCTGTCCAGGTGATCTACCAAAGCGGTCGGGAATGGAAAGCAACCTCTCATTCCGAGCTCCACCACATCAATGCTGCACCCTGAAGTTGAAAAGTAGCAAGCATAACCTTCTCATCCTCCGTGCATTCCATTGAGCGGAACACACGTTCAGTCGCTTCAATCCATACTCTAGCAGCATCCGGATCTGACTGACCTTCATATGTCGGTGGGTGGAACAACAAAAATTCTTTTAGTGCTTTACCACGGCCACCATCTGCTTGAGGAGCAAGCACAATCGGAGGAGGAGAAGCACCACTCTCTTCAAGAGGAGCACGGGCTCTTTTACGAGGCGGCATCTTGAATCTAGAAAACACATGACATCGAAAAATATATCAGTAATCACAAAAAACACCCTAAGTCAGCAATAGACAACTCAAATGGACTTGCTCTGGACTCACTTATGTAATTTCAATTCCTTATACAAATCCTCAACACAGCTCTGATACTAACTGTAACGACCCAGAGCTCCGGATATCGATATACCGATAACATCGGTACACTAATACCAAGAACTGGGGACGCCACCCAAGAGGCTGATGAGTCCACGTAAGGGTTGGAGGAGTTTGTCGAGAGGATGTATAACGAATTGGGAATTACAAGCGTGCAATATTAATTATAGCAGTAAAATTAATACACTTACAGAAGGTTGACACCTTGATGGTTCCAGATGTTGAAGATAGGGTTCCTTAAAGAAGTGTCGACACTTTTGTTACAGCAGGTCGACACTTTGGGCTTCCAGAGACCATTATACAAGAAGACTTCATCAAAAGTGTCGACACCTCCTTCTCAACAGGTCGACACATTGGTCTCCCAGAAGCTCCTCAAGCCAGTTGTATGTCAAATCAGATGTTAATCCAGAGAGAGAAAAGTCATACTGAAAACCTCCAAAAACATAAAATTCAAGGTATGGAGCAACTTCCAAGGTCAGACAGTGACTCAGCCATCATCATTACATCTGAAACATCTTTTTGGAGACAACTGTGATAGGGGTCAAATCTGGGAAAGTGTACTGATAGGTCTGCTACCTGTTTGCTATCAGCCAATGGCATATGCTCCTAGGAAAGTACACAGTACAGGGATTTGACCTGAGCCAAGAGGAAGATGACAGCAAGCCTACTCCCATGTGGCTCATTAAATGCTCAAGATTTGGAGCTGAAGAAATGTCCTATTCCATATCTCCTCTAGGCAAATAAAGAGGGACATAGTCAATATACATATCTTTCTACTTTTGCTGGACCAAGAGGAGGATAGATTTCTTGGAGGGAAAGTCTCCTCTTTCTTGAGATCCCAAAGAAGTACACACATCTCTAGGTCTTGGGACTGCAGCTGGGACACCAACCTTAAGCAAAAACGGGCTGAAGAAGAATCTACTTGATGCGGGACGGATGACACGACCGAGCTAAGACATACGACGGACACGATGTGCGGCCAGCACTAGCACACCAAGGTAAGCCGAGCAGCTGACTACCGTGGCGTTCTTCGGGTGGAGACGTCTCTCAACAGGAACTCAAACTAGCCCGACGATTGTCCCTTGCGAGGGAAATGTGGGATCGCAGCAGTTAAGGAACCATTGTCGCCTAGGGGTTTCCAGTTCGAGCTTGGTGCTCGACTGAAGCTTAGGAATGGTTCTCACTCTCACAATCACGGTGACTCATGACTGGCTAGGGCCCTAATCGCACATGCACAGCATATAAGATAGCTAAGATAGCATACTAAATAAAGCAAATGCTAGAGGGAAGGAACGTCACCCATACCTCCATGACTAGTGCGTGGGGAAGAAATCTCGACCGAATCCAAACAACCCCGATACACACAATTGTTAGCTGTACAATTTCAGAATCGATGCCCACTCCACGCAGGGAGGTAAAGGGCTACAATCACACTTACGGGACTGCTAAAATTCGGGTTGACGGGCCACACTCACAGGAGACGAGGGAGGTGAGTCGGGGCCGATTGGGTGAGCCGATTGGAAGCCGACTAGGTTCTGCCCTTGCAGGTCACCCAGCGTAGCAGACTTGTGGAAGTTGGTACGGCTGGATCCAACATTCGATTGGGGTGTCGTTTGTTGGAGTACGTCGGCGACTGGATGAAGAACACCTCGGCCAAGTGGCGCAATCTAATCTGGTCAGATTTGGGCATGACTGCAACTGGCAGATCTGAGAGGAAGGAGCTGGGGCAGCTTCTAGAAGTTGACTCTGCCTCTGGGTCAGATCTGCACAGGGTGGTTGGCGCAGTCCCACGACAATTCTCGTTACGACCAGCACAGACCTCAGAATGACACGAGCTCGACAATAACATGAAGAGGACAGAAAATCCTACGACCACTCAGAATCTCAGATCCAAAGAGCTTGAGACTAGATCCATAGAAATTTGGGATCAGGAAGTTGAGGATCTGGACAGTAGGCTCGGATAGACTTGCGCGACTTCACGAGCTGAATTGTTGCTGGCGATCCAGAGCTCCGATCGAGGCAAAACCAGCGCCAAATTCTTCCTGACTAATTTATCATTGAGTTGATATAACATTAACACATGAAAATCACTATTATTTTTAGCATTTTTTATGGTTTTAAGATTATTTTCTTCTTTATTAAGGCTTACGCCTCGTTGTGCCTTGAGGTTTACGCCTTATGAGGCTTACAGAAAGCGTCTCACAACCGCCTCAAGACTTTTTAAACTATGTGTAATAGTAGTTAACTTAGCAATGAATGCAATCCCTTATGTATGAGAGAGATGGTCAGAAAGACTGTCGTCCTCAATGGTGGGCGGTTAGGGTGCTGGCCGCCTATATAGCCCGGGGCGGCCAACGACGTGGCTACCTACCAACTCCGGTCTCTGCTTATAGAGGGGAGTCCAGACACAGTGGGACTCTACGTTTATTAATGGGGTAGAGGGAAACGAGGGAGGCAGTCACCATCAAGGGAAACAAACCCTAAGATGGCTTCTTCCTCATCTCGATCCTCAGAGAATGTTTTTTGCTGCCCTGACGTGCTCTCCTACATAGAAGGGCACTTGAGCCAACTTGCAAAGGACAATAAGGTGTGCATGATTTTAGTGCGCAGGGAGTTAATTTTCAGCATCTCATTTCTCTCTTTTCCTCCTTTCAGCCCATCCCGACTTTTTCGCGATCTTAAGATACTCGACAGTATGGGTGGCTCTCTGATCTGATAGTGCCAATCATACCTGACATGAGGGTCTGCATGGATCAATGGCATCTAACGCACCTGGTCATCATCGCGAAGAGGCTCAACAACATGAGGTGGACCTGGGAGGTGCTCAACGCACTCTTTGAGCTATGGCATTTGGGGACCCACACCTTTGTGTTTCTAGAGTTTGAGACCTTTGTGCTGCTAGAGGAAGTTGATTTCCTTTTCCAATGGAGCGACTTGGACGTAGGAGACCTACTAGACCTCCCTCCATGGCAGGAGATCTTGGCCGAGATAGTACGTGACAAACAAGAGGTTCAACAGATGATAGACCAATGAGGAATCTTAGTCAATCGCCTTGTCAGATGGATACTAGGCTAGATCAGGGATAGATCAACTGACAGAGAAAGATTAATGTAGGGATTGATGTTGTGCCTAGGTGGGGCATTGCTATTCCTGATGTCAAGGGACATGTTAACGGGAGAGAACACTGGGCCACTCTCTCTCTTGTGACAAGAGTGTTCCCTCTCCCAGGCCGTGCTAGCTCATTTGTACTATGGACTGACACAGATGAGCTTGGGATGGAGCATGATGGGAAGTCTCTACCTATTGCAAATATAGATGGAGGTGCATTTGTGCTTTAACTTTGATGACACGGTGACTACTACTTCTTATATCTTTGAAAAGAGTGCTCTATATCTGGCTAGGGTCATCCTTGGTCCTGAGGATCCAGTGAGATGCAAGACAACACATTTAATGACCAGAGATGTCTAGCATGACTACCTTTATTTTTTGCTTGAGGAATAGTTCATTTTTATCTCGATGATGCACCAACGTTTGGATTTCCGAGTCCGTGATTCGCCAAATTGGAAGTTGTGTCTAGTCAGGACTCAAGATGTTGTGTTGTACTAGGCTTATCACTGTCATTGCCAAGTGGGCCTACCTAGAAGATTTTCAAGGGCTACATTGAGTGAGGCTCTAATTATTAGGCATCTTTTAGGAACCGAAGAGGATAAGAGATGACTCTAGAAGATCAACCATGCATGGATGTGCCATGCCACTTCATTAAAAGCATTGATAGATGTGGAAGAAAATAGAGAGGAATTGAGAATTTATGTAGGCAATTTAAGAAGCATCTGGCCATCTGTTAACGAGTTTTTCATGAGGTGCCAGATTTAAGGCGTAAATACTTTGTATCTATTTATTAATTTTTAACAAGTCATCATCAAAAAGGGAGAGAATGTTGTGTCTTCTCTGATTTGTTGTCTAGTTTTGATGATTGGTAATAGTGGGTTTGACCATGGTTTGACCATGGGTTTGACCATCATTTGACTTTGACAACATTATCCTTTAATAAGTCAGAATAACATTCACGTTTTATGCATAAAGGTCGATGCGCGTCCTATAGGCATAGTAGCACAGTAACTAAGGTCGATGCATGTTTCACCTTAGTCACACTATGGTCGATGCATATCTCACCTTAGTTATACTAAGGTCTAGCTGTGTTACTGTTCAGGTTGATGCACATTTTGCCTTATTCATTCTAAGGTATGTGAACATTTTGCATCGTACCACATAAGGTCTGTGCACATTTGCATCTTACTTCATATAGGTCTATGCACATTTCTTGTCATGCCTTGTACGGTCTACGCACATGCAACCTTCAGGTCTGTGCACATTCTAAGGTTTGAGCATGAGTGCCAGCTTGCATATAAGGTCTGAGCATGAGTGCCAGCTTGCATACAAGGTCTGAGCATATGTGCTAGTGTGTATTATAAGGTCGGAGCACCTTTACTGTAGAGGTCAGAGCACATGTTCATTGTTGCATGCAAAGGTCGATGCTAGAAGTTTGTGTCTCATGCTTATGGTCTGTGCACATTTCCACTCTAGTCTAGAAGGTTAAGGCATGTGTATAGGACTTGGACTATCAGGTCGATGCATCTTTTGCAGTTACCTGAAGTCAAGTCTCTGCAGCTACTATAGCATTCACTCTAAGACCTATGCATCTTGTCTAAACATTAGTGCATTGGGCATTCATTATTGTCTGAACTTATGGAGCATCTGAGATTTCATTCTTTAAATACTTATCTTCTTAAGCCCTATGTTGATCTGGCAACTAATAATCTCTAATATTGACTTAACAGGTCAAACTAGCTCATTAAGGATTAACCCTGTCAGATGGTCGAACACCTGGGTGGCATAAAGGCGTATCTCATCTCTGACACGCGGAAGTTAAGTAAGGTATGTGATCCATGGTTCCAGTGATGGGCACGTGATCCCAGGAAGCTAATGATTGGGCACGTGATCCAAGGCTAGCCTCAACTAGAAATTCAGCCATGTGGACAACGAACCTTCAGCGTCTGACACGTGGACATCCAACAGTGCTTTCTTTCAAAAATCCTTGGGAGGGAACGTGTTTTCCACGTGCCCAATCTCTCACGAGCCTATAAATAGAAGCCTGATCACTTAGAAGAAGATATAGAAGAGAAAAGGAGAAGATCAGAATTTACGTCTGAGAGCTAGAGAAGTTGAGGAAAAGAGAGAAGCTGAGAGTCTGGGAAGAGCTTAAGAGAGAGTGTTGCTGAGAAGAAAAACATAGTATCATGAAGAAGATCTGAGAGAGAGTGAGAGTAGTGACATTGAGAGATCTTGTTTCTGTCCTGACTCCTAGATCAACTCCAGAGTGAGATCGCTCTACGTGAGCTACATTTGGTTTGATTTCATCATCATTTCCTTTACTTCTTTCATTTTCATTTTAACTCATTGTAAGCTGTGTATCAACGGGCGAGGTTGAATCCTCGGACAACAAGCTGTGAGGCTCAGTAGGGCAAGCAGTGAGGCTCAGCGGTCTAGGATCTATTCCCCAAAGCTGTGGATCAGCAGTTTGTAGGGATTTGATCCCCGAAGCTATGGATCAGCAGATTCAAGCTGTGTATCAGCAGTAAGCCACAGTCAGGTCTGAGTGTGGGGTGGATGTAGGTGAAAATCGAACCACCTAAAAATCCTTGCGTCTCATGTGATTGCTGTGATTTCAGTTAGTTGATAGATGTATGCATAGGACTGATCTGTTTGAGTGGATGTTTCGATGCAGACTCGGACTTGGCCGTTCTTCTTCTTCACTGGGACTATGTTGGCGAGCCACACAGGGTACATGCAAGGCTCTATGAAGTCCACATCGAGCATCTTGTCAACCTCAGCATTGACCTTTAGCTCCAGCTCGTGGCGCATACGCCTTTGAGCTTACTTGACTGGCTTGACTATTGGAAGTATTGTCAACTCGTGTTCTGCCACCGAAGGGTTGAGCTCAGACATTTCTTTATAAGTCCAAGCGAAGCAATCCCTGAACTCTTCTAGGAGCTCCCGAAAAGACTGTTTTTCTTCCTCGCTGAGGAGAGCACTTACAAAGGTTGGCCGATAGTCTTCTCTGCTTCCGAGGTTGATCTCAATCAACTCGTCCACAGTCGCTTGGCCACCATCTTCAAGCTCGGGTGGAGCTGATTGGAGGTCGACAAAGTCTCCCTCATCATCAGTGTTTGCTTCATAAACTTCAAATTCTTCGAAGCACTCTTGCTCGTGCCTTGAAGTCGAGGGACTTATCCCATGTTGTTGGCAGCTAGCAGGCTGGGCTGCTTCTCCCTCTAAGGGGTGATAATTGTTGACTTCCGATGAAGGTGATGGTGTCATTGACGCCTCACCGGACTCCCTTACAGAGTCATTAATCTCGGGCTCAACTTCTACTTGCCCGTGATGAGGAGGTAGCAGTCTTATGGCATTGACTGCATAATAGACCTCGAAATCCCTCTCCTGGTCATAGCCGAGTCCCCGCGTGTCTTTGCGGGGAGAAGGGAGGTTGCCCACGGACCTGCGGAGGGTTCCACAGCCGGTGGAAATATGCCGCTCGTGCGGGGTCCTGAGCCTGTGGGATATGTTACTTTTTACACATTTCCTTAATGCGCTTCGGCATGTCGTCCATCTCCTGGACCGACTTTGGCGCCATATCGGCGGGAGTGTCCCAGTCGAAATCATCTTCAGGAGGGCACGGTGGGACTAGATCACCTTTGTAAAAGATGATCGGCTTGTCTCCCTTGCCCTTGCTGCTCCTTCTCCGTTGATAGGAGACTATGAAGGTCTTCAGCTCCTCCACCTCATACTCTTCCCGTTGGGACGAGAGTTGAAGGCATTTGGGCGATAAGGAGATGCTCCGGTCAATGACCTGGCTAATGAGGTTGGCTTCGAAGTCAACATTTCGCCTCTCCCGTTGAGTCGGCTTGGAGGCGGCCTGGAGGCTTAGCCTGTACAGCTTTATCATGTCTTGATTGACAGTGAACAGCTGCCCTTCCTTGGCTTCATAGTTCACATTTTGCTTCCCTTTGTCTTTTAAAGGCTCGGGGATTGTTAGAGTGGGCTCCCCAAAATATAGGGAAGCATCGGCCAGGTGGCACTCGTTTGGGTCGAATGGAGACTGATCTACGAAGACCATATGTTGCTCCCCTCCTTTGGCATATTTAATGCACTGGTGCAGAGTTGATGGGACGACCCAATTTTCATGGAGCCAGGGCCTCCCAAGCAGCACCTTATAAGATGTGTCGGCGTTGAAAATATAGAATGTCACTTGGGTGACAAAGTCGCCCAAGGCTAACTTGACTTCAACCCGACCAAGTGCCTCCGCGGAAACCTGATTGAATCCCGAGATCTTGACCGCGCTCACCTTTTGTAAGTAAGGTGCCAAGTATAGAGATTTAAAAGTCTTCAAGGGCATGATGCTTCTGGGCATTACCGGGTAGGGTAAGACACCCTAACATGATACTTGCAGCAACGGGGGTGACTCTTGGCCGTCTCATTATAGCAGGACGGCAGATCATGTGTCAGTACCCAGCCGTCTTCCAAGAGCTTCTCAAAAATCTTCTCAGTATCCTCCTTAGGAAAAGAACACTGATGGGAGGGTCGCCACCCCGGATACCACACTGTAGATTTAAGTGGCTGGGAACTAACTCCCTGGGAGCTGACTCCCTCCTCCTGTGGCTCCGGGAGTTGGAAAGCTGCTGCAGCATGTATGACAATGACGGAGAAGTGAAGACTCTCCCGTGCATGCGGTCGCGGTGGATTGACCAGGAATTCACCCATATTAACCTTCCCTCGCCTGATTAAGTCCTCGGCGAGGTCCTTGAACGGTTGGCAGTTGTGGATGATGTGGCTTATCACCTCATGGTATGGGCAATAGCCCTGATGAAAGGCAGCCCTTGGTGCCTGCTCAATGGGCGATGGGCTAACTAGTCTCGCTCGCTGGCACGCGAAGAAGATGTCCAGGGTCTTCTCGCGAGGGAAGGAGTAGAACTTCTCTGGCTGCTCGCCTTCGGGTGTATCCTCCTCACCTTCAAATGAATCCTTCTCGCCTTCAGATGAATTCGAGGATTCCTCGGAGAGCCAACCCCTAAGCGGAGGCCGGCCAGTAGGTGATACACCTGCCTCCCGTACGTGGGTTGGTGCTAACCCCCTGGCAAATAGGTCGAAGGGGCAAGTGGCCAATTGCTGATCAATGCTCTCCAGAAACTACAACAGACGCCTCTGTTCTAGTTGCAATTTCCGGATTTCCCATCGGACCTTCCGAATAGTCCTCCACAGTGCCAGACATTCTGGGAGTGAAGGAGGGGCGGCTCTGCGACCGGCATTGGGCTGCTGATTTCTAGGCCTGGCCTCGGAGGTATTGGAGCTCGAAGTCATCGCCACCATGCAGACCACATTAGCCGACTAGTTTGGTCGGCCCCAAACATGAGGCTGTGGTGGGTCGACTGCATGGCTTAGCATATTTATCAGGCCCTTTTGTATGAGCTCTTCTGCTATGTTCTTGAAAACATAGCAATCCTCGATGGTATGACCCAACTTTCGGTGATACACGCAGTAGGTGGGATCATCCGTTTTATCCACCTCTGAGGGCTTTCGTGGATCCGGCAGGGTGATGCGTTGCTCTTTCATGCATAGGTCAAAGAGCATCTTGGTGTGTTCTTTCCTGAAGGAATAGGACGTCTTCATACGCTCCGCTAAGAGAGACGCGTTCACCTTGGTATCAGCCTTTTTGCCGTTTCCCTTTGACTTTTCTTCCCCTTTGTCTCCATTCGTTGGGGAGAAGTCCACAACATTCACCTCCTTGTCGCTAGCCAGACGGTCTTTGGAGGATTTGTCCTTGGCAGAAGCTTGTGCCAGATGATCAGCGAAGAACATTTCAATCTCCGCTACCACCGTATTCAACTGGTCGAAGCTTCTGATATTTGAGCCCAAAAACTTCTCACTGACCTCCGCTGACAGACCCCTGTGGTAGATGGTGATCGCGTCTTCCGGCGTCGGAGGATTATCGCAGTGCATGCTGACGTCCCTCCATCGCTTGATGAAGTCCAACGCAGTTTCACCTTTCCTTTGTCGGAGGGCGCGGAGCTCCGCCAAAGAGACTTTACGTTCGGCCGTCTGGAAACGGTCGACGAACTTCTTTTGCATATCAGCCCAATCAGGAATAGAATTGAGCTTCAACGTGGAATACCACTGGAAGGCGGTGCCTGTCAGAGATGTGGCAAAATATCGCAGCAAATATGCCTCTTCCAGTGTCAATTCACCCATGGCCGTCATGTAATAGGCCAGGTGTTCATGTGGGGAGCTTTACCCGTTGAACTTCTGGAGCTTCGGGGCCTTCGGGCAGTCAGGCAGAAGCTTTTTAAACTGATGGTGGAGGGGGTAGGGCACGCTGTATAAATCAACGGTGGCCACACCCTCCCCATGTCGAGCAAACTTCGCCTCCACGATCTGCTCAATCATCTGCCTTTGCGCTATACGGCTCTCTGCAGCAGGAGTGGCAGATGACCGTGCATTGGCTTCGTGCTGTGGAACTTCAAATTCCATTGCCAATGGCAATTTTGCCACGGTGACGGGGGCGTTGGCCGCGACTGGAAGGGGAGGAGGCTGTTGTTCCACTCCAATGGGGGATGCTTGGGGCTGACCCAGGACCTCCTTTTTGCACAAAAGCGATTGCAAGAGGTTCTTCTACTCTTGGTTTTCGCGTCGGAGCTCCTCCAATGCGAGAGTATGCGCCTCTCTCCCAAGGTCTTCCTCGTGCCCGGGGTTGCTATCCCCATCAACATTGTGGACATCCTCCTGGTGTTCTTCATGTCGCGCCGGTTCGGGCTGAGATCTCCTGGCAACCGGCGTCTGCTGCGTTTGTGCCAGGATCCGTGAAACCGGCCTCGACCTCCTCAGATATTGCAGAGGCGAGGTAGTGTAGCAGGTGAACACTTTGACAGTGTCATTGGTCACCTGAACCACCCGTTTCTTCTTGGGCGGTTGTCTGCCAGGCTTGGGTGCCATCCTTAGTCTGTCAAAAACAAATAATCGGGACGTGGAGGCCTGGGCTGAATAATCCTCCTCCGTGTGCGTTGAGCTGGCCCACGGAGAGGTAGGCAGCACCTTCTTGCCGGCCCCTCGGCGCTTCTGCCCACTAGTTAGTTTTGTGCATCCTTGATCATCATTCATTCCAGTCTGTGAGTCAGCCGTGAGGGTATCTCTTAAGTGTCATTATTCATATGCACCCATTAATCTTCATACATATGCCTTCATTCATGAGTCTACTATCATGAAATCTTAGCCGTGATCATAATTCATGAATCATGTGCATAGAATTATTATCTTGATGATGATAAGTTCATATGCCTAATTTGGCGGGATTTTCATTTGAAAGGTTCAGCAGCAAGTCAGAAGATAAATAGGCTGCAGGAGTTCTAAGTATCAAGGTGGAGTCGATGCAAGTCAACCACTGCGTCGACGTAGTTATCAGAGTTCAAGAGTTCTAGGTACAACGTCTCACGTTAAGAGGTCAAAGCATCTTGTTGATGCCTCGAAGTAGCAAAACCACCAAGGGAGCAAAAGTTATATACAGGTCGAAGCACCTTGAAGGTGCATCAATGTAGCAGAAGAACTGGAGAGAAATTTGTTACAAAGGCACATTGAAGCACCTTGATGGTGCGTAGACGCAACAGAACATGATGCAGAAGAAAAAGGTTGAAGCATCAATGCGATGCATAGACGCAGCTATACATCGAAGCATCTTCTAAAGTAAACAGGTTGAAGCAGCGGTCGTTGATCCGATGCATATGTTGGCACTAATCAATTTGCTTTGTTTTGCCTCGACCTGATGCACCACTGCATTAGAGCAGCATGGGACCCGAATCAATCATGTAGAACCTCTTCTAGATCCGATTCAAGATAATTTTAAGTGGAAATTAACACATGATACTCATTCATGATCGAGTCTACGTGTGCTCTAAAAATAGAGCCTTCCAGGAGCGATGGTTTGGCAGGAAAAGTTCCTGGCGTCCTCACTCATTAGAGCATCCCGTGGGGTCCACATCTAAACCAGAGGATCGCGAGCTCATGGGAAAAGAAGAATATTCCTTGGCCAATTGGACCAATGAGAAAATGGGAATTTATCTATTTTATCCGTAGTAACTTCCAGAGCCCCTATTTTATATAAAAAGGCATAGGCATTTGTTCTCAAAAACAAGAGGAGGAGGCCACCACTCTACATTGGAGAAGAGAGAATAGAGGAGAGTTAGGAAGGCATCCGTGAGAAGAAGAATTCAAGGAAGGCAATGAAGTGAGATAAGTTGAGAGAAGGAAGAGTTGAAGAAAATCCCATCTGTGGAGAGAAGAGCAGAGCAGAGCCTGTGAAGAGGAATTCAGGCACTGCCTAGCCGAAGATGGAGCAGCGGTCGTGAGAAGAATTTGTGAATGAAGAGTTCATGGAAGAGATGAGATGAGCTTCATCCATAGATCGAGTTATTCGACTATCAAGAGAACTCCTCACTTGATCTGTGTTTTTCTTTTTCATTCAAACTAGTTACAATTTTTGTTTTGTTCTTGTTTGCGCTTTGTTACTCAAGCTGTGTATCGACGGGAAATCAGATCGGGCTAGTGAGCCTGGATCTAGGTTTCGTAAGTTGTGTATCAGCAGTATGTTCAGATTGAGCGGGTGTGCTCAGATCTGAGTATTTCAACCTGTTCGTCAATGGTAGGAAGCCTCACTGGGTTTCAGTGAGGGGTGGATGTAGGCAGACTTGGTGTCTGGCAGAACCACCTTAAAATTGTTAGTGTCTACTGTGTGCGATTGTCTCTCTTCTTCGTAGCATCGCTTAGATGTTTGCAAAGGACCGTTCTTGATAGGCATGTGGTGTTTGTTATAATTCCATCGTAAGCTACCTTGTTACATCTATTCGTATAGTCTGCATTTTGTTGCATCCCCTGTGGTTCTGAAGTTTTGATGATGACAAATATTATAGGTCATCAAAATATGACTTTGGTCATTTAAGTTGCTATCCTAGCTTCCTCCTCAAATTTTTGCATTCTAATTTTTAGCTCATCAATGATATTTTTCAGATTCTCTTTTCAGCTCTCAAATCAATGAAGATTATTTTATCATTTTCTATTTCACCATGAGATTTTTTAAGATTGAGGTTTTCAAGTTCCAGACATGTAAGTTTATCATTTAGGGATGTATCATGTACTAATGAATTAACTTTCCTTTTCAGATGTCTATTTTCTCTACGCATATCATCATACTTGTCAAGCAATTCAGCATATGCTTCTTCCCAATCACTATGAGTGAAATTTTCAAATGGGGAAGTTACCTCATCATCGTCCTCCTGGGCTTCATCACCTTCGGCCATCAAGTATAGCCGGTCTTCCTTCTCATCGTTACAGGAGCTGCTCTGACTTTCTTCATCTTCATCACTGTAGGAGCTAACCATGGCCTTTCCCTTATTGTTCTTCCACCTGGGCTGCTTGTCTTTCAATCCTGGGTAGTCTGCTTTGAGATGTCCTGCGTTCTTACAGTTATAATATACAATGTCATCAGATTTCTTGGCAGATTCAGGCTTCTGCTTTAACTGCCTTATTCCTGAGAAGTATTTCTTCCTCAACCCTTTTCCTTCCTCTCTAAGAAATTTCGTAAACTTCCTAGTGAGCATGGCAAATTCATCTTGATCTTATTCAGAGCTGCCAAAGCTGTGCTCACTAGATGACCCTTTGTTACAGGAAGTATCCTTTAGAGCTTGGGGTTCCTTCTGTTAGAATCAAGTGTTACATGAAAATAGATCCGGTTGGGGGGTAAATGGCTCTTTTGGAAATATCGCTCAATTAAAAGCTCGAACTCCACTCAAGGAAACAAATGAAGGCTTCTTCTTCGACCAGTGGGCAAACATTCGTCATGCAACCAATATATCAGCAAGTGACTCGATGTAATCTCCAACATTCATAGCTCAAGCAAAATAGATATCAAATAGCCAGCGCTCTAAAGCTGTCAGCAGAAGGGGACAGGAGACAATGACAATCACATCAAGGCAAACCACTGCACACGGGGTTTTTTAGGTTGTTCGATCTCAGACTCGAGATCTACATCCACCCTCGACTCCAACCGAGTGAGGCTTCCCTTGCTCTAAGCAATAAGCATACTCAGTCTGTAAACAACAGCTGCCTAACAGCTTGCCCTGAGGGAGATAGGTCCCTCAACACCGATCCTGCTACCCACAGGATCTCAACCCTGACCTTGCAGCCCACAAGATCCGAACTGGAGGACCAATCCTCCCTTCCTGCAGACCGGAGGGAACCCACCAGCAACTTCCCATTACTCGCAATCGGAGACATAGTCTCCCTTCCTCCAAATAGGAGGGAGCACCGTGAGTGACACCCAGCCACTCACAATCAGAGACCCAAGTCTCCCTTCCTCTGAAGCCCAGAGGGAAACTGGAAATCAATCTCCCTTCTCTTGAGTCCTCAGGAAGCAACCGACCTCAAACCTGAGAATCGGAAGAGCAACATGGAAATCAGAAAATGAACCAGGGAGAAATACAAACAACGGAAAGAAAATGTAGATCCAACTGGAGCAGGGCTGTTCAAAATTTGATCCTGAAACAGATGAGCATTAATCTTTAGATCTTCAATTAGATGCCTGCCTCTCTATTCTTCTTTTCCCTCTTCTTCTTTCGCTGCTGGCTTTCTTCTCTGGGAGCTGCTACTTCTTTCGCTACCTTTCTTTTCGCCACTCTTCCTTTCGGAGTAGGAAGACCCCTTCTTTATAGAACAGGGATCCATTGAGAACCTTTTTGGATAAGTGTGTTGACTTCACAGATTTATCATTGGGCCACGTGGCAGGGACGAGAATGTTCCTCTGTCAAATAGGACAAGGGCTCCCCAATGTGAAGTACTTGGTCAGATAAATCCTTTCTCCAATAACTCCATGAGTTGTTCTTTCAACTCCTTCGTTTCGACAGCGGACATCTGATACGGAGCCTTAGAAATATGTGCAGCTCTCAGAATTAAATCAATAGAGAAGACCACTTCTCTCTCTAGAGGAATACCAGGCAACTCGTCTGAAAATACATCAAAATAATCCCGAACGATAGGAATATCCTTCAAAATGGGTTCCGTATGCTTGGTCATAGTAATAGAAACTAAGAAACTAATACAACCCTTTTTCAAAATTTTATCAGCTTTAAGGGCTGAAATAAGAGATAGGTGCCTAGAATACCTGACACCTGAAAATAAGAGGTTGGGGTAACCAATAAAAGTTACAGTACCCAACTTACAGTTGACACTATCACCATATGTAGATAACTAGTCAGCTCCCAAAATAATGTTGTATCCTTCCATCTCTATGCATACTAAATTAGCAGGTAAGTTGTAATCGCCAACTAGAACTTCACTACCAGGATAGAAATATTTAATCTCCGATCCCGCCCCAATAGGGGTGGCAATGATAAGTTTAGATTCAAATGGAGCATGCCTCATAGTTAAGATATCAACAAAGCTCTTAGATATAAATGAATGCGTAGCTCCAGTGTCAAATAAGAAAGAGGCAGGCCTTAAGCACACAGAGAGAGTACCTTCTACGATACCTCCATCTTGGGTAGGTTCCGCATCCATAAGAGCTTGAAGTCTTTCTTGCTTCTTGATAGCAACTGGAAGCTTTTCCGGCGGAGCTTGCTCATTGAGAAGTGGACAATTCAGAATCCTATGCTCCCGACTTCCACAACAAAGACAAGCACTGAGTCTTCTCTAGCACTCATCTACTTTGTGTCCTGGCTTCTCACAGTATTTGCATAGTTCCTTTGATGATGCAGAGATAGGAACAATTTGTTTGTCAAACGACCTCGGCTTCTTGTCATTTTGAAAGTTACACCCGTCTTTATTGAAATTATGCCCATCATTGGGTCTCTTCTTTCCGAAGGAGGGCTTGAAATTATCAAACCCAATAACTTGCTCCCTCTTGGCATCTCTTCCCCGGATGCAATCGGACAACTCCGTTGCATCTTTCAGGAGTTGGGCTCTTCTCACCGCATCACTATATATTTGGATATCCATCGAGGCGAGTTGAGTAATATACTGGGGATTCAGGCCATTTAGAAATCTCATTGCCTTCATCTTTTCGGTACCCACGAGGTGTGGTGCGTACCATGATAGTCTTGCGAATTGGGCTTCATATTCAGCCATCGACAAACCCCTTTGCTTCAAGGAAGCAAATTCAGCGGCCTTCCTTTCTTGTACTCGATTAGAGAAGTATTTGTCATTGAAATGCTCCACAAACTCTTCCCATATCACATGATCGTGAGGTAGAGTTGCTTCCACCGACTCCTACCAAGCACGGGCATCCCTTTCCGGTTGAAAGGTATCGAGTAGGACCTTTTCCTCATTAGCGCATTGTATGACACGGAATATCCTCTCAATTTTCTTTACCTAATGTTCGGCCTCATCCGGGTCCGTGGACCCTGCGAACTTAGAAGGGTTCATACTTTTGAAATTTCTATGTAAATCGCTAGCTCCTCGGTTAGCTCCTCCCTGAGCTACCTGCTGCAGAGCTTGGGTTAAACCTTGAACCGTCCTTTGCATCTCGCTCCATTGAGCTCTCTCGGCAGCCATTGGTGAGAATTAAGCCTGCAACCACAACTACAAGGCTTAAACATTTTATTTATTTCTTGATTAATCATTCTTTAAAACATAGCCCATCGCTCTACCCAATCTCACCGGGAAGGTTTAAGATTATAGTGTCGAAGTTTCTTACCTGCGAAGACCAGGGCCAAGCAGACCTTCTCGATAAAGGTGTATCTTTTCTCAGTTCTCACTAGCCTCTTGCTGAGATAGTAGAGTGCTTGTTCTTTTCCTTCTTCACTATTTTGGGCCAACATTGCCCCCAGAGAGTAATGCATGACTTCTATGTATAGGATTAGCGGCTACCCTTTCACCGGTGCGCCAAGCACATGAGGAGTCTTCATATAATCCTCCAGCTTATCAAAAGCCATCAGGTACTCTTCATCCTAGCTCATCATTAATTTGTGAAAGGGTTGACATTGACCCAACAAATTGGATATGAACTACCAGATATAGGCCAGATGGCCTTGCAGCGATCTCAGCTCGGTGAGATTCTTTGGTGGAGGTAACTCTTGGATTGCATTAATCTTTATAGGGTCTATCTTAATCCCTTGATATCTGATAATAAAACCCAAGAACTTGCCACTGGACACCCCAAAAGCACACTTTATAGGGTTCATTTTTAACTCATATTGCCTGAGCCTCTGAAATATGACTTAGAGGTCTTGTAGATGGTCTTCCTTCCTTCTGGTTTTGACCATGAGGCTATCTATGTAGCACTCGACCTTGTGGAAGAGCAGCTCATCAAAGATTTTGGTCATTGCCCGCTGGTAAGTTACACCAGTGTTCTTCAAATCGAACGACATCCTTTTGTAGTGGTAGATGCCCTTAGGAGTTCAGAAGGCGGTGTGGACCCGTTCATGCTCCGCGATCCATATCTGGTTGTAGTCGGATGACCCATCCATGAATGATAGGGCCTCGTGACCAGTTGTGGCGTCAATCATGACCTTCATTATTGGCATCGAGAAGTCATCCTTCGGACATGCCTTATTCAGATCTTTGAAGTCGACACATATCCAGATCTGTCCATTCTTTTTTTTGACGGGCACGATGTTGGCCAGCCAAGTGGTATATTGGTTCTCTTCAACAAAACCCACATCAATGAGTTTGTTAACTTCTTTGCATATCTGGGTGATAAGCTCCAGCTTCATGCACCATGGTGGCTGTTTCACTAGCTCTGTTTTAGGATTTATAGCCAACTCATGTTGTGAGACTGCAGGACTAAGTCTTGGCATTTTCTTGTAGCTTTAGGCAAAGTAGTCCCAAATTTCTTGTAGTAGCTGGATGTATAGTTTCTGATCTTCTGAGGAGAGCTGGGCACTTAGAAAAGTCAGCCTGGGATCATCCTCACTTCCTAAATTGACTTCTATCCATTCATCGACTGTGGCTTGGCCTCCATCTTCAATTTCCATGGGCGCTGGCTAGAGGTCAATGAAGTCTTGAATATCATCATCGAGTTCAAGTACCTCCATCTCTTCGTTATGTTGTCCCTGGACCTCCTCTGGGGTTTCTACATCAGTTGGTGGCAAAGGTATGAGCTTTTCTGTCACCTTCTGTAGCTTTGGCTTCAGTTGGTGTGTCAGTAGCTTCGAGGGGCTCGCATTTGTTCATTGCTGGTTCGTAGGGATGGTATTTTGGCTTTGCAATGCATAGGGGTGATCTGGCTACCACGTTGCCTTGAGCCAACACCTCTTTAGTGGAGATGGCTTGTTCCTTCTTAGCCATATCTTTAATGGTGAATGCTACCCGATCGATTTCAACAGAAGCTTCTTCAATCAGTCTAGGGAACGCTCGTACGATCATCAAAGGAGGATTGCAGGAGAAGCAAGCTTCTCCTTCTTTAGTGTCTTCGGCTTCACTATTATTTGCCGTGTCAAATTTGGCTTGTAAGGCCATTTCTTCATAGCAAACTTGTTCCTAGCATCTGTAGGGGGTTAAAGTTTCTTGTTCTTGGCCTTCTAGTTGAGGTGACCTGGCTTAGATTATTCAACATGAAAAAGCCATTAAGCATAAAACACACAATATATTAGAATCATCAAAACCATTGTCAAAGATAACGAGGGAGCGCACTGAACCCAACAAAAGACCTTCTTATTGAGTTAATAATGAAGTCCACTTGGGGCATTATGTTGTAACATAAAATTTGCTCAACTTAATATTGATTTTAGTGTTTCTACAGTTGTCTCATCTTGGCGTCCACTTTGCATGGGAGTAAGACAAAATGAAACGTAATAAAATGGAGCGAAATGAACTGGGGACAGACTGAAAAGTAGATGCCAATGTGTAATGTGACTCACCTTCAACACTAAAAGCTGGAAATCTTTCCATGGTCCTAAATGAAACAATCTCGAATGATTGCAAAGCAGCAATTGCTTGGACGAGGATTAGACTAAAATTGTGCACGCAGGCACGAAAGGAAAATACACTATTGGAGAGCGATTAGCAGTCAATGTGGACATGCTACAACCAGGGTGGATTGAAGGAAAATGAAGAATTTAAGATAGGAATCTAAACAAATATGCTTTCAAGGGATCGCCCTCAATAGTTTCAAGGAGAATGTAGTACTCAATTCTTTTGAATGACATATTTCACGTCAACTCAATCAAGAGTTAGTGGCCCTCATTACTGACGCAATATGAAGAACTTTCCAACATTAAAGCTCAAATTCCTACATGATGCAAACTGGGCTACAAGAAAAATTAAAATAAGCTAAATTAGAAGATAATCAAGGATAATATTGCTAAGCCATCCAGACTTGGTTAGGAATCTAATTTCCTAAGTTGACACTAAGTTGAAGCCTGTTTATCCGCGTGTCAACTTTAGAAAGTGGAACCATCATCCCAAGCCTTAGATGTCTCAACGACCTATCCATGCGATCAAGACTCCCCTGGAATTATCACTATTTTTGCTGAAGGGGAACTCAAATTCCAGGTTCTTCAAAATCACAAGGTCCTTGATATGCTATAATAGCGTAGGTAACATATAGTAAAATGCACACAGGTGGAGATACAGGGTGATGTTACCACAGAAGAAGTTGAAGCGCCTTGTAACCTACATAAGACTTTATCCTTCCTATGCTCAAAGATCATTAGTCCCAGGAGATTCAACCAAATAGTTATTATATGAAATTTAAGCAGTTGAACTCAGCATAATGGCATTCATATTAAACCAAACATTGCAGGAATTGGTGATCACCCGAAGGGGCGCCGAATAGGAATTGGCGATAGCCACTTGGTCGCCAATTAAAGAATAAGCGACTCTTCCTGCTGTCACTATTTTCCTACGATTTTGTGATTGTCGGCTCCTATTCGTAAACTGTAGTTCATGCCTTATCCTCTTTCAACTCGAGAAACTGGCTTTCCCTTCGATAAAAATCACTTTTGAAACCCTTCCCAGCATCAAATAACAAAACCAATGCCATTCTACAGGTGACAACGCATAGAAAGCTTTTGTCAAACCAGGATCGTAGAGGGCTTGTCAAACCATGATCTTTTGAAGATGGAGAACCTTATGCAACGGCCATTGAAGAAGATAAGGTTCGACCTCCCAAGAATAACGAAGATCAACGGGCATATAAGTGGGAGGATCGCCATGAATCAAGTAAGTGTCAAGAATTCTAACCATCGCTCGTAGTTTCTCTATCTCCCTCTTAACTTCCTTCAAGCTCTAATAGTGTTCCTCTCTTCTCTTTTCTTCTTTTTCTTTTCTTTTCTTTGAATTTCAAGATTACCCACTCACACCAGGGGCAAGGAGATACACCAAAATTAAACGGCTCTCCCTTCTACTCTCCAAAATCACACTAGATATGAGATCTTATCTCTCTAGATGGCACCTTCTAGGCCAGTATTCTCAGAGGTGTCGTCCATTCTACGAACTGCTCAAGGCGGGGGTTAAGTTTGATTGGAGTGAAGAATGTCAAAACTCTATGATGATCTGAAGGTTTATTTGTCTAATCTCCCAGTTTTGCAACCTCTTGTCCCTGGGAAACCTCTGATCTTATACATTTCTATCATTGAGGACTCCCTAGACGCTGTCCTGGCATAGGTGGATGATGAAGGTAAGGAAAGGGAAGCCTACTATCTCTCTAGGTTGTTCAATCCTACAGAGGCCAAACACACTATTATGGAGAAGACCTGTGCAGCCTTAGTTTGGGTAGCTCAGAAACTGAAACATTATTTTCTTGCCCATGAAGTTAGGTTGATCTCTAGAATGGACCAGAATCGCTACCTCTTAGAGAAGCCGGTCCTCTCTAGTAGGTTGGCTCGCTGGCAGAGCTTTCTCTCCCAATTCGATATCACATTTGTCATTTAGAAGGTAATCAAGGGATATGCTATTGCTGAACATCTTGCCCATTCACCTATCCCTTGTACCAATTCTATCCAGGACGAGTTCCCCGATGAACACCTTATCGTGCTCACTCATCACCCTTTCTGGTCCTTGCACTTTGATGGTGCTCTTAACTCTCAGGGCTGAGGGATCGGCGTTGTTCTCCTCACTCTGGAGAGAGTGACTATTCCCATTGCATACCAACTCACTTTTCCTGCTACCAACAACATAGTCGAGTATGAGGCTCTCCTTGCAGGATTGAAGCACGCCTATGTTCTGGGCGCACGATACTTGAGCATTATTGGAGATTCTCAATTGGTGCTGTGCCACGTTCTCTCTACCTATTGCACCCGTGACCCTAAGCTCAAGCCCTATCAAGATTTGGTCACTCTCTTGGCTAAGCAATTCCATAAACTTATATATATTCATACCCCTCGATCTCAGAACATTCTTGCCAATGCACTTGCATCGCTTGCTTCTTCCCTCTCCTTCCCTCTCGGTCGCTCCACTGAGACCATTGTGGTTCAGCGGTTAGATGCTCCTTCCCTTCAGGATCCCTAGTTCAATAACCTTAGGAAGTCTGTAGAGAAGAAGGCTGAGAAGGAGGGTTTGAAAGAAGCATCCTTAGCTGAGCTCGAAGAGATCTTAGAGGAAGAGGAGTTGCCTTGGTACTATGAAATCGAGCAGTACTGTAGGGATGGGTCATTCCCAGAATCAGCCAGCGCTGAGCAGCGTAATGCCATCAGAAGAGTCACCTCAAGATACACACTCATCACAGGTGAATTGTATAGGCGCGCTCTTAATGGAGTTCTTATGAGGTGTTTAGACGATGATGAGGCATGAAAGGTCATTGAAGCCGCTCATTCGAGTGAGTGTGGAGGGCATGTTAATGGTCAGGCCTTAACAAAGAAGATTCTTAGATAGGGCTATTACTGGCCAACCTTAGAAGAAGATTGTTCCACCTATGTTCGTAGGTATCTTCAATGTCAACTCCATGCTGACCAGATTCATGCTCCGGCTTCATCCATTCATCCTCTTTCTGCTCTTGGGCCATTCTCCATGTGGACTTTCGACGTTGTAGGCCCGCTGGGTGATCTAAATTCTCAGACCAAACAGAAATCTTTCATTCTTACCGCTACTGAGTACTTCACCAAATGGGCTAAAGCTGAAGTATACGCGAAAATCAAAGCAACCACAGTCTGTCGCTTCATCTTGAAGAATATCATCTCGCTGTTTGGAGTGCCGAGCAACATCATCACCGACAACGGACCTCAATTCGTGTCATAAGAGCTCCAGGACCTCTGTAAGAAGTTCAACATTTCATTGCAGCATTCATCCCCATATTACCCTGAGGCAACGGCCAAGTCGAGGCCACCAACTATCTACACAGTTTAGACAGCTAACTATATGCCAATTAAATATAATTTATTAGCGACAGGAACTAAATCTACCAATATAATAAACCTCAACTAACTAGGTGAAGTGAGAGACGGAGGAACCCACTAGAAGGTAGAAACTAGATGCGTCCACTGACGGCTTACATTGCGTCTCAAGCAACTCGTGAGTCAGACAAACATAACAAGCGAGAGGTGTAAAAGTACCAGAATCAAGAACTAGTCAGAGCAACACTCGTCAGTGTCAGTCCAAGTCTCTGACCACGTGTGCACACACTAACCCCTGCCTAGGGCCAGGCCTCTAGCTAGTTTTCCCCCCCGTAGGATGCTACGGTAACCGCCGGGGGCCCACGACAACTAGCTTAAGAACCGATCAACGGGAACACCCCTCCACCTCTCCCGAGTGGGCCGACACAAGAGGTCGTTGGGCTACGACTAGTGGCTCCATCACGAGGAAAGAGAAGCAACTCTATGGATACATAAAAGTATGCTTTTGATTCTTAAAATACCTTAAACATGGCAAATATACATAATGGAATGCATTAGAATATGAAATTATGACATTTGAAATAGCAGAGGATTTAACAGACTGGTTCTACCCTGTTATATGATATAACGGATCAACAATGGTTCTACCCCATTGTTGAGGACTTTTCACCTCTTCTGGAGCTCATTAGTGTCGAGCCGAGGTGCTCCATAGTGCGCATCATTTTCGGAAGCGTCAGTCCAAAGAGAGTCGAGCCGATGTCTAGAGTCTGAGGTTGTATTGTCCGATTGAGTCCAATATTTGTCCCGCATCAAATTGGTATCAGAGCACCAGGTTGAGTCTAGGGTAGTCATCAAAGTACAATTTGAGTCTAGGGAAGTCTTTTCTAGGTATTGCATTCCATTCCTATATCTGGTATATGATAAGGTGTTACTAGAACGATATGTTATGCCTATTGAGAAAGTAGCATCCTTGCGTGAGTTGGATCTTTGGATTAATATCTCTGCCACGTACTAGATATTAGTTAGAGTCTAGAGTAGTCACGCATATGGTGCATTTCGCTCCATCACATGTCCTTCCTATAGTGTCTCCCCCAGTTTCCCATGGACTCCAAGTCGCCCAGGCAACATGACTGGTGGCATGACACCCATGGTCTTGGAAACCACCCCATCTTTTTCACTAGACATGTGGCACAGACATTTGATGCCTCCAAAGTCCCGAGTGACTACCTACATTGGGAAGCCATCATGGATAAACATTTTGATTATTACCCCATGTCCGATGCCATGAGAGTTAGTTTTGCCAAGGAGAGGCTTTTGTATGAAGTTGCCGAAAAGTGGGAATGCGTTGAATGGATGAGGGATGTTAGGAGGCAAAGGCCCATCAAGACATGGTGCCAAATGAAGGATGAGCTTAGGAGGATCTACCTGTCCCACCCAGTCACCTCCAACCAAGACGATCATAGTCAGAGATGAAAGGTCCAACATGTAGATGAGCCTAGGTCCAAGACTAGGCCTGGTGACTGTGGACGAATCCACCATGATGCCCCTATTCCTAGAAACTCCACCTTTGCCGAACTCCTGCAAATCTTTACGGATCGGTTGGATAGGATGTGCTCTCGAATTGGGCCACCGATTCCCCCTAGCCCACCTCCGAGATGGGACAAAGTCATGTCAGAACCTAAGGAGGTCGTGGCTGGCATACTCAACCTGGTTCCTTCTATGGAGACCCAAGGTCCTCTCCCCATCATAGCGGACGTCCTTTCCCCATTCGAGGAAGATGCTTTGCCATAACCTTCACCCTCTGACCACCATCATGAGCCATATGTCCTATCTAGTGGTGAGTTGGTCATTGAGGAACCCCTACTTAGCTGGCTAAGGAAGGGCTTGGTCTCTAAAGCCTCTTGCTACCCATCCATGGACCTCGCACTACAAATAGTGCCCGTTAACTCGTTCTACACAACATTCCAGTCTTTGGACCTTATTGAGACCTTGGAATACCTTATTAGGGGGTTAGACTGGAAGTTGAAGTGGACGTACATGTTGGCCCCAGGCTTCGACCGGCCCAGTAGTCGTAGCTTCACGTACCCTACATTGGGATCCATTACCTCTGTGCACACTATCGGTCATATCACCACGGAGGTTCTTTTGTTCCTCCTCATGCCTGATGAGCTTAAATCTATTCCACTTGTCCCAAGGGAGGAACCTTGTCTTCCAAATGAGACCACTGTCCCATCTAACATAATGATTGAGGGTGACTATCTACACCTTGAAGAATTTCAAACATGGGTCAGTGTAGTAAAAGAACCTATCATGAGGGGTCACACATTCTTTGATCCTTTTGATCCCCTCCATAGTGAGCCTCTTGACCTACAATCTCCACGCCACTTTATGAAGGAAGTTCGGTATCACACATGGGCCAGTCAATACCCTCCTCTGCATACACCCACACTTGGGAGCTTGGTTAGCGCAGAGCCCATTCATCGGAAAGAATTGCATGCATCCCATCATACAGGGGTGATGAAGAAGGTGACTTTGGCTCTCCTGGTCCTCCGAAGCCCCTCAAATCTAATAGGAAGCCAGTGCATGATAGATACATATTAGGATGTCTAGGAGTTCCCAATTCTGCCAACATTAGGTTGCGTCATGTGTATGCTAGTTACATATATGGGTGTCTTGGACCACCACTGTCACGCCACGTACTCTATACCGTCGAGATATTGTTCGCTTTGGCCTATCGGCCTCACGATTTTGTCCCTTTCTAACAATGATCGGCTCCAGAATGGGGGACTTCCCGGATAGTCACCTATCCCAGTACTACTCCCCATTAAGCACGCTTAACTTCGGAGTTCTTTTCAAGAACTGAGCCGATACTTCAAAAGGTGCCTCGGTGATATAGAGTACAACTTAGCTATATTTGAGGGTGTTATAGCTGAAGCCTAAGGTCACCTCATAAGAAGTACCAGAGACCCCACATTCCATTATCTCGGGATAAAATAGCGACCACATCTCACTAAGGTCGTATGACGGTCAGAGCCAATGAACCGACATCGAAGCAATCATGCCGAATACGTCTCCATACCCGTCCAACCAGGACGAGAATGTACCAGGTGATTCACCACCTGATAAAGAAGTCCCCCGTGATGAAGAAATGTCCCTGGTTCCTTTGGATTGGGAGTCGAAGGCTAAATCAGTAGAAAACCCGGGTGATCCGATTAGGAGGCCCAGGGTGCCAAAGTAGTATGTAAATGACCAAGGAGCTGCCCCATGAGGTTGAAGATCTCCAACGTGGTTGCCCACTTACTGAAGACACTTCGTACAGGCGTAAAGCAGGCCCGAGAGCACGATATGTAGTGCCGAAGGCTATATCAATGAAAAACCTGACAAGTCTGCTCCACACAGGCGAAATGTCAGAACGATCCGTAAATGGCCACAAAGATGCCCGATCAGGGCAGAAATGCTTTGAGGAATGACCCTCCTAATGAATAAGCTCTACATGTCCACAAAATGGAGTTGGCAGCACAAATCAACATGTCGAATGCTAAATCAGGGGAAAACTCAGGTTACCCGATTCAGGTACACACGGCATCGGAAAGGTTCCGTAAGTGGCCTAAAAGATGCCCAGTGAAGGCGAAAATTCTTCAAGTGGTGGATCACTCGACGAAGAAACCCCACGTGATCTCAAAGAAAGCATGGCTGCACAAATATTAGTGCCAAAGGCTAGATCATGACAAAACTCAACAAAACTAGTGTGGGTTCGACACGTACCCGAAACCACTAAAAACCATAAATTAGGGCTCCGAAGGCTACTCCAGGGCCACTGCATCAAATCCAAAGTTGTTATAGACCATAGGCTCCCATCAAAGTTAGTTTCGAGGCAAAGAGTCAAAATTACGCAAAATGCTCGCCATTGATTCGGTGGTGCCTTGTAGGTTGAGTCGGTGGCGCCCAGGTGTTCCAAGTCATTGGCGCTAAGGCTTTGAGTCGGTGGCGTCCCCTTCACAGATGAACCAGTGGTGCTTGGGAGTTCAGTCGGTAGGGCTTTGCATGCTCGAATCGGTGGTGCAAAGGGCTCGGGCAGGCCGATGATTCAGTGGCCCAACGCCCGTCCCATCGCCGCATTGATCCCTTGTTTCCATTTATCTATAAATTGGGCATTCACCCTCGAAGAGAAGAAGAGATTGGAACGAAGAGAGGAGAAAAAAATAGAGAACAGAAAGTGAAGAGTGAAGAGAGTGAAGAACACACACACCAAGAGCATGCAGAGAGAAGAGAAAGGGAAGGAGAGGAGAGCTAGTCGAAGAAGAGGAAGGTAGGTAGAAGGCTAGGGTCTTTTGTATTATTCCCTTTCCCTTGCTGATTGTATCCTCAGATTTCCATTTACTATAATGAGAATTTCTGACAAACACAATGGCACATGCCGACGAATAATCTGAGCCTCGAAAAAATGTGGAGGGACAAGGGATGCCCCCATCACAAAAAGGCGGTCTTAGTGATGACCACATAGTAAGGAGACGGTCCTGGGGAGGACCGCAACTAGCCAGAGAACAGTGAACAAATAACAGATAGAACGCGAACTAAATAGTGACAGAAACAACAAGTGTACCTAAGGAAGAGACGGTCTATTAGACGACCGTGACCCTGCAGACGCGATCCAGAGATGACCACAAAAGTCCAAGAGACAGCAAATGATAAAAGGACAGAATGTAACACAAGTGAACGTACCTGGAAATGATGGAAGCGGTCTTGTGACAGACTACGGAACGTCTCAGGTGGCTCACAGAGGACCGCAACAAGACCAGAAACCAAAAAACTATGAAATAATGAAATGAAAAATCTGGGGAGGATAGAAATGAACCAAACAAACACACAGAGGTAGGTCTAACAATGCTAAAAACACGAATGGAACAATGTGTCCCCCCGTGATTGCTAAAAAGAAGTGTGTGTTGATATTTTCTTCCTTTGGACGGATGTGTGGTGTGAGATATGTGCGAGGAAACCAATGAATGATAAATATCCATAGCAAATAAAAGGTGTGATCGCCACCAAGTCTAGTAATGCAAAGAATGTGTTATGTACCTTGGAAAAGAAAATGATCGTGGAAGGCCGCCGACGGGAACTCACGTGCTGGGACGGAAGCGATCTTGGATGGGCCGCACGGCTCTGGAAGACGGTCGCAGGAGGACCACTGGAACACGGCGATAGTCTATCGAGGGGTCGCTGCAACCACCGGATAGCACGTACAGGGGACTCGGGCGCCAATTAGAAATGGTCTCCGATGGGCCGCCGAGTAGGGGTAAACGGTCTGACGAAGGCCGCTTCTCCTGGGAGACGGTCCGATGGAGGCCACAATCCGTGTCCGAAGTTGAAGATGGGAACTTGATCCTCCATCCCTTCCAGCCGACCAGTTGGGATGGGCCTCGCGTTAGTAGCACCTGTAACCTGTAAAACCACGTAGAAAACACAAAGAGACACCCCAAATTAGCAAAAAGGATGTGCAATATCTATGAATGGAGATAAAGAACGAAGCACATGAAGGGAATGAGGGATACCTGAGGTGGTTTTTAAACCCCTAATGGGCGTGTGAAAAAGTAGGAGGAGTGAGGAAATGCAATGAGAGTAATAAAATGCAGAGAGAAAGTGAAGGAAAATAACAATGCTATGCGGGCAAAGAGAATGACTCAAGACGGGGGACAGACAATGCACAAACACAAATAAACCAATACTCCCTGAACCCAAGGCGTGAAAAACATGGAACACCGGTTCTCCCTGGCTGAAACTTGCTCTGGAATCTGGCAGCACTTCCACGTGAGCTCCAAAACTTCCCCTCGCCTCGCGAGCTTGGGCTAAGGGTACTATTTATAGACCCTTGAAAACCTAGCTTGAATTAGGGGTTTTCCAGCAAAAATTAGCCTTTATTTTCTAAATAAAAACCATAGATAACATTCCCAAGAGTCCTCAGGATCAAACGACACCTAATTTGGCTCATAATCTGCAGAGAAAATGGTGGAACAAAGAGCCCATTCATGCATGGGTGGAGAGAGAAAGCCAGCTGGAGCAAAGATCTCGGCCATGGAACGTGGTCAGTCGATAGACCGCCACCTTCACCAAATGGCCCATCTCGTGATCGCCATTCAGGGTGTCGGTGGAAAATAATTAAAAAGATAAACAACCCTATTTATTTAAAAATCGAGTCGAATTAGCCTGCGTAGGACTATCAGTCAGCAAATGGTCCTTTTATAGGCTGCCAACACAAGCAAATGCAGAGGAGGGGCACCCTTCAAGAATTGGCACCTCTCTGAGGGGGCTTTACTTCATTAATTAGCACCCTAGAGAAGGGGCATTTCTTCAACTTTCTATATTTCAACGAGATTATGCTCAATACCCTAAGGAACTAGCACCCACATTGGAGGGCTCCTTTCTTGAAATGGCGCCTAGACAGGGGGAGCCCTTTTCCTTAAACCTATTCACGATCGCTACTCATCAGTGTATTAAAATGGCACCCATTTATGTGGGCTTCTTTTGAGGAATTGGCGCCCTATCAAGGGGCACCTTTTCCTTTTGGCCCAATTTGTTTAAGTGCAAGGCCCGTATGTGCGTGTGGTGTTATGTGTATGGTCTGAGCTTTGAACATTGGTTTTGTTTTTAATCTATTTAAGATTTTTAATCCTTCATTTTACCAGCGTTGCTACACCCTCCCCTACTTAAAAGAATTTGGTCCCCAAATTCAATTGTATATATAGTTACGAAGGGTGCAGGGTACCTACCATTTAGAATAAGTCTGGAAATCTTTTCTTCATGGATTCCTCGGTCTCCCACGTGACTTCTTGTTCTGAGCATCTGCTCCATTGCACCTTGACCATGGGAATTGTCTTGTTCCTTAGTACTCGTACTTCACGATCAAGGATCTTTATGGGCTTTTGTTCATATGTGAGATCATTTTGTATCACCAGGTCTCCATGATCTATGGCATATGATGGATCATGCACATACTTCTTTAACATGGATATATGGAACACATTATGGACGTCGGACAGTTGAGGAGGCAAGGCGATACGGTAAGCAACCTCGCCAACTCTTTCTAGTATCTCAAAAGGTCCGATATATCTTGGTGTTAGCTTGCCCTTAACACCAAATCTCTGAATTCCTCGTCTAGGTGAAATTTTAAGAAAGACGTGATCTCTGACTTGGAATTCAAGATCTCTCCATCTGGTATCGGCATAAGCCTTCTGTCTAGTCTGTGCCACTTGGAGTCTTTCTCTAATAAGCTGAATCTTTTCGGTGGTATCCCTTACCATGTCTGGGCCTAATAGTTGTTCCTCACCAATTTCATCCCAGCATAAAGGTGATCAGCAACTTCTACCGTATAAGGCTTCAAAAGGTGCCATCTGTATACTTTCCTGGTAACTGTTATTATAAGCAAACTCGACCAATGGAAAGTGGTCATGCCAGCTCCCACCAAAATCAATTATACAAGCTCTGAGCATGTCTTCTACCATCTGATTTGTTCTTTCGGTCTGACCATCCGTTTGAGGATAAAAGACTGTACTAAAGTTGAGTCTTGTCCCCAACGAATGTTATAGACCCTTCCAAAAGTGAGAAGTGAAACGCGGGTCTCGGTCAGACACGATTAAAATATGTACTCCATGTAATCTGACTATTTCTTTAATGTATAAAGTGGCAAGAACATCAACTGACCACCGGCTCTTGATTGGCAAGAAATGTGCTAACTTGGCCAATCGATCAATGATGACCCATATCTCATCATGTCCTCCTTTAGATTTAGAAAAACCCATAATGAAGTCCATGCCGATATCCTCTCACTTCCACTTGGGAATATCTAGAGGATGTAGGTTACTGACAGGCTTTTGGTGTTCTGCTTTAACTTGCTGGCATGTGAGACAACGAGACATGAAGTCCGCTACCTCCCTTTTCATGTTGGGCCACCAAAAGGTCCGTTTTAAGTCTTGGTACATCTTGGTAGATCCAGGATGAATCGTGTACCTCGACCTGTGGGCTTCATCTAGTATTTTCTTCTTTAGTTTTGTGTAATCTGGTATACAAGTTCTCTCTCTGAACAACAATCTTCCATCTGATGCTATCTTGAAATCAGATTGCTCTTCTATTAACATACTGAATTACGGGTGAATTTGCATTCACAAAATTTATCAGGGAAATGAAGAATCATGGGAAATATTTTCTGATAAGCTTGTCAATCCATGCATTACTTTTATCTGGACTCGTGTGCACTCAAATGTGTGGATTTAACCCTCTGAGTCAACAATGGTGGATTGGGTCCAATAGGCCTTTTAAATGGCCAAGTTATCGTGAGGAGACCTGTTAGTGTAGATTGCTTGAGTCGATATGCTGGATGTCCCTCGTAATTTTAGTCTAGAAAGAATTTCTGTTCCTCCATTGTCTTTATCCTTTGGGTTGTATGTTGTCTATACTTTGGCCTTGCAATGCAAAAGTCATGTTTTTTGGTTGGTTAATCTCCTAGTGTAGCATTCCTTCGTCTGTCGTGGTATATTTCAGTACTTCCCTTCTTCTTTTACCCTTGCTGTTGTCTCGAAAAACTGTTTATTCCTAAGTCAAGAAAATGAGCTATGGGCATTAGTGCACGTGATGACCAATAGGCCTTAAGAACTGGTTATTTATAGCACACACTCGCCCGTCGCCGGTTTGTGTGCCCAATTCACGAAATCCAGCTCTATTATTTGATTGATTAAATATTTCTGGTTCTGGTCCATTGTTTATGATGTGCATGCTAACAAGCAGTCTGCACTTTTTACTTTTCTGGCGTCCCAATTCCTGCCTCAGGCAATGACTGTTCCTTTTGCGGAGATTTTTCCCCTTTCAGTTTTTCTTTAAGGTGAATGTTGTGCTAATAGCTCCAATGTGTAGCTGATAATGCAGATTATTCACCCAGACTACTGGCAGCGGCAGCAATTCTGTGTGATATTGCAAGCACCAGGAAAAAAAATCATAATCCTGGAAAGGCAACATGGGCCAGTGCCCCTTCGCAGACGGCAATGAAAGCACGAAAATCAAGGCCTTTTATCACTAAAACGGATAGGCCTAAGCTGCCAGCAAAAACCAGTGACCCAACCCAAAGGACAAATGGAATGGCTTCTCCAGAGCACACTAAGCCGACGGTGGGTGATGATAAAAGCAAGACCATCTGCACGAGCAGTGTTAGTAGATCGCCTGCGACAGAAAATATGTATTCCTCCAAGTCAGGGAGGGATTCTGCTGTAAAGCCGATGCAGAGCAGTCCAGTTGGGCTAATGGGACAGGGGCCTCTATTGTCAAGAGCAGAAAGGGGGTGTGATGGGCGCCGTAAGCATCGGAGTGCGGCGGTAACGACCACATCAGTTTCTACAGCAGCTACTTATATCAAGGACTGGGGAAAAGGGAGGCATAGGAGGGAGTGATTATCGCCATTTTTTTCTTTTTTAGCCTGCACTTTGAAGGATTGGCCTCTTCTCCTTTAGGTAGAAACCTCTTGTAGTTTGTAAATTGATGTCTAGTGGATGCCAGGCCCCGAAATCCCCTCACATGTAGTGGACTGTCACAGAGTAGATAGATGGCGTTCTGGCTGTGGATTCGACAGGGAACTTGGGTGCCGGTAGCTGTTTGTAATGGCTGTTTAGCCCCCTGTATACTTTGTTGTAGGATCAAAAGAAAAATCTCTGTTCCTCCATTCTCAGAGTTAACGCACTGGAAAGTGCTCTTTTAACAGGATATGTTTTGTCTTGCTGAAGCCTCTGTTTCCTTTCTAGTGTGGGTTAAACTTATGTGATGTGCGTGGTGCTGAAGAATCTCACCCTGGTGTTGCTCAATGACGGCAATGCTGATTAACTCTTCTTTCTTCTTTTTGCTTTTGGGGTCTATGATGGTGGTGAATCCAAAGTTTAAATTTGGGCCTTTTTTTCTCTGGGACAAGCAGCTTAGGGCGTGCTTGGAAATAATGTTGGAGAGGAATTTTTTTATTAGGTTTTATTCCTGTTTATGATACTGTATTCATAAACTGGGTTATGTTAACTACCCATCTTGATACATTCATGTTCTTTACGCATTTTTGGCTTATTTTAAACCTATGCTATTTTCATGCCAAAAGATATATTCTTGTATTAATGATCATATTTTTACATGTTTCGTGGACTTGTTTAGTGATGATTTGATAGCTATTTTACCACGATCCCTTCTTATCTACAGTTTTTTCTTAAGTACATGGTGTGTAACCCAGTGCGTGTCCATTAGATACACTTTTGCACTTATAAGTACACCTCTTAGACTTGTGATCCACTTCGTTGGATATTCCTTCCACCAGACTAGGTGATCTTGTTTCAAGACCTCCGTAAGTCTCCGTGAGCCTAGGATTCTCGCTAGGATGTCGAACTGGTTGTACCCTCAAAATTTAATTATCTATAAAGCACTTATACTATCGGTGTTTTTTCTAAGTCTTGGCTAGAAGCGGCCATCAAATGACCACTACTATCCAGTAGCGGCCAACCCGTGACCGCGTCTGTCCAGAAGTTATAGTATGTTGACCCTATTTCTTGTTCTGGCGTCAACTGTCTAGAAACGGTCCCAGTATCACCACCTTTTCTTAGAAACGGTCCTGGCATGACCACATCTGTTTGTAAACGGTCATGTTCTGACTGTCAATCCATAATAGCGGCCCTATCTTGACCGCATATGTCCAGAAACAGTCTAAGAGAGACCGCTTCTTCCAAATTCTTGTCTAACCCGAGGTTTGACCTTAGGGTTGGTTTTTCCTAAGTTCCTAGATGGTCTATTGATTATCTAGAACCTAACACTCTATTTCAAAGCTATTTAATAAATTATGAAAATCTAAGAACATGCCGTTATGCTGTCGGATTCCATCCGTAGCGTGACCTTGTCTTAAATCATCCATTGAACTCTCATGATCTTATTTTGTGCATTCTCTACATTGGTTATATCATCGTGGAGTGGCTGAAACTTTATTATATTCTCATGGAAGTAGCTTGATCTCTAACTTGAAGATGCAAGAGCGGACAGGGACAGCGTCCAAGGGCTCCACACTAGCCCTCTCGGCAGATAGTCGAAAACGTACTGAAAATCATGGGGTACGACGAACACTGGCGTCGCATTGTGCCGGGAGTACATTTTTTATAGACGGGTGAAAACTATGTGGTAAACTTGTGATAATTACATGCTTGCTAGTAATTTCTTGTTCATGACTTTCTAATGTATAACCTTTATGGTTATGAAGTACATTTTTGTTAATGAAAGGGCGCTTTACCTTATCTTGCTTGATCATGCTCTATTATTCATCCACTACATTCATATCTCTATAGTTCATATCTTGTGTTACTTTGGTTTATTCGCATGGTTATCGCATTTTCTTTTACCTTATTTACTAGAGCAAAAAATGTAATTACTTAAAGCATACCTCCATGTTGATACGAAGATACCTACTGGGCAAGTGTGCTCATACCCTACTTTTCCAATCTTTCCAAAAAGCTCAAGCGTGTCAGATTCAAATTATTCTAGCAATGGGTCCGAAAGTGACGATTGATGGTTGAGAGAAGACTTAGAATGTCATTAGTCTTCAAACAGTCTAGGGTCATGATGTAATTTTCACTTTATTAAGTCCTACTATGTAATTTTCATTTTATTGAGTCTAGGTGACTTATGTCAAAGACTCAGATATTTATGTACTTGATTCATTATTATCAATAAGAGTTAGAATTTGTGGTCAATTCTTGTGCATTCCTC
The DNA here is from genome assembly GCA_024336825.1 of Amorphophallus titanum. Lineage (NCBI taxonomy): Eukaryota > Viridiplantae > Streptophyta > Magnoliopsida > Alismatales > Araceae > Amorphophallus > Amorphophallus titanum. The sequence continues at coordinate 10,050,262 of JANBPO010002302.1, forward strand.
TTATGTGGATGTTATTATGCTCAAATCGTATTGCTAGCTTGAGGCGTATTGCCGACTGCTCACGCTTCCCCGAGTTACTTCCGCTGCACAATAAGCATCCATATATATGATGGGTACTTGTTCTTTGACATAATCAAGGTGAAAATCTTAATATCTGCTTGTGCATTCATTTCTTGGTATTTTTGTATCAAAGATTACAGACTGCGACTGCTTCACCATCTTACCTCTCCAATATCCTTGTGTTTTGATTATGTCAAAGGGGGAGAGTTTAATGGAGTCATTGATGGAGTCATTATAAAGGGAAGAGATTCTTGAAAAAGGGAGAGAAGAGAATGATGGAGCATTGTGTGTTCATCTTGGTCATGATGTGATTGGGGCAGGATCCTGTGGAAAGTTGAAATGTTATTGGATATTCATTTGTACTATCATGCTCATCTACTTAACTTGAATGTTGTTTTACATGTGAACAATGACTCATAGTTGCTATTATCAAAAAGGGGGAGAATGTTGTGTTCCTTGGGAAGAATGTTGTTTTGATGATAACTAACTATGAATCATTGAAATAAGTTTTTGGAATCTTGATAAGACAATTTCGTGTCCAAAAATATCTCATTTTTGTTATCTTTAATGAACCCCACTAGCACGTTGAAAGACTCAAGAGAATAAGCTTAAAAGTCAATTTTGTACACTAATAGGTTGACCCAGCCTACTCAACACGTTGAGGCGATGGTACATTCTAGTAAGCCAGTTTGAGCAGAATTGAACTGATAAGTCGACGCAGCAGAAGAACACATCAAGTTCCACTGTTCTATCTCACAAGGCTGAGTCGACGTAGCCAGCACAGTGAGTCAACGTAGTAGAAGAACACATCAAGTTCCAAGGTTCTATCTCACAAGGATGGGTTGACACAGTGGACTACATGAGTCGACGCATCAGTATCACGAGATCTATGAATTAGTTACGGGACCCACCTTGGGCGCATTGACTGTCACGCCCCGAGTGCGGAAGGAACCCGGTACACGTGACGAGTTTATATCGATCATGTCAATCAGAGCACGAGAAAATTCGACACAAATACTGAGTGCGCTAAGAATAATTTATCAGCCATAATCAAATTGTTACAACTTAACCATTAAGCCATAACGTCAAATAACTACAAATAACTACAAGTTTAATACCCACCACTATCCTGATGACATAAACCTCTTACATCATGACTCGATTAAATAAGAGGTACAAAACGACAAGGACTCTAAAGGAAGGACACGATGCAGCAAGACTTTGCATAACAGCATGACGCTTGGAGGCTCTATGCTCATCACTCATTGTCATCCCCATCCGGTTGTAAGTCGGTGTCCGAGTTACCTGAAAAATAGGGGAAAATAATAGATGAGCGAACGCTCAGTAGGAATTATATCTCTATTCTAGACTTGCTCAAAGTGATTAACAATTTATGCAATGTGACATAATCATGTATGAGATAATGCGAGATAATGACTAGAGTGGAATAACAAGAAATAATAAGGATGAACTAGTAAGATTTCAAGAAGTATTAAACAAAGTTAACAAGGGTATCAAGCATGTAATATCAAGTCACGCCATGAGATATTGGCTATTCATTTATTCAAGTACTGCCCATGCTGGGCCACGCAAGTCATGCACGTCAAGTAATATCAAGCACGAGAGAGATTGTGGAACGTCATAAATCAAGCTAGTCATGCACTTCGGTGCAATGCTACACCGTGATCAATCAACTCCCATGGACACAAGTACTTTCGGGTGCTCCTCTTAGGACTAGATCGGGCCCTATATACGCAGACATTGGGTCATGTAATATTTAGACATCCACTATAGTTTTGTAGCCAATAGAGTTCTAAGGGCCTGTTTGTTTGGAGGATAGGTTAAGGGGAATAGCTTAACCAAGGGTTGGGTATTCCAAAAAGTAGACTATTTGGGCTACATTAATGTTATCCCTCTCCCCGAGGCTCTTTCTCTTCCAGTGTGGTAGCTATGCCAAATTCTCCATATATTCGTCGTGGGTTTCATCGTCGAAGACACATTTATATGTGCATCTCCCTTCACCCCTTTGGGGTTGGCTTCCCCACTACCTCTCCATTCATAGTTATGAACTGGAGAGAACGGGGTCACTCCTACAATTTGGGTGCGAGGCCTCTGGGTATGGCCAATTTCCCATATGTCACCTACCAGTTGCTCGAGTAATTGTTTCTTGCATTCTCGGTGGTTCATTGGCTCATGGCTGACTCCTAAATGCCAACTGATTATCTTGCTTCCGTGTCTAACCTACCTCCAGTAGTGTAGTGGATGAATAATATATTATTGTGATTTCTTTATCCCAAGGAGGATGGGGGAAGGTCTACCTAGTGTGGTCTATTACCCATCCCAATCATATGGGTAAAAATTGAGGGTTTAATGCGAATACCATGTTTTGTCTCAACCGTTAAGATTCACTGACCAGGGAGGGGGAACATCCTCATCGAATGTTCATGTCGCTTTCATTCTGAACCACCACAAGGCTATAGGATCCTGTCTACCCGTGGCGTGGAGTACTGTAAGATACCTAAGGTGAACAACAACGGGTCTTCTGGCCCAACATTAAATCCACTTTCCTCTGGGAATGGTGTTGGTTGTGGGTAAGGGACCTCTTGTAGGCTAGCCCTCGAAGTTTTCCACCCAATTCTAGCCGTCCCTTTGAATAATGTTTTGGCCCATGGAGCTATAGTGTCCCTCGTAGGCTAGTCCTCTGGGTTTTCATCCATCAGGGTCTGTCGATCACCGTTGGGATTTCTGCCTTTAAGGAGCTTACCCCAGTTTCTGTGGGAATGTCTCCACTTTCTCCCCATAACCCTCTGGGTAGGGGGAGATGCTGCCAAATTTTTGTCTGAACATTTAGTCTGAATCATGATGGAACCTCAGTCTCCAGGACTGTGAGCTTGTTTACGAACTATGCTTGAGTGGGAACCTTGCACAAGTCTTGGTTTGTTGTGTTTGCAAGATAATCAGAACTTGAATTTGTTCAATGACAAACTCTAATAAACATTAAAAGACTGAGTAAAAATCACAGCGCAGCCCAACAACTCAAAAAAATTAAATTATGCCCTCAATCCGGTGCAGTCCTAATCTGGTGCGCCCTAATTCGATGCCGTCCCCCCCGCGCCGCTTTTATCTCACACTCATAAGTCTCTCCAACCCTTTGGGCTCTAATCTTGCGTGCCTCTTTCACACCGTTCAACTACCCGTGCCGTTTTAAAACCTCCCTATGCATCGACCTTCAAACCTCATGTGCATCGACCTCAGCCCGCATGCATCGACCTTCAAACCCCATATGCTTCGACCTCAGCTGGCTGCGCCGACTTTAGCCCTCCATATGCTTCGACCTCAGCCCATTACCGCTTATCCCTCAGCCAAACCTACATCGACCTCAGCCCGTTGCAGCCTAGCCCTCGACCAAACCTACACAGACCTCCCATGTGCATGTGCATCGACCCTCAGCCACCTATGTACATCGACCACGCTATAAGTGCGTTGAGCTTAGCCCTTCATATGCATCAACCTCAGCCTAATGCTGCCTAGCCCTCAGCCAAACCTGCATCAACCTCAGCCTGTTGCTACCCAAACATGCATCGACCTTGGCTGTAACGACCCAGAGGTCCGGGTACCGATAACCCGATAATATCAGATTACCACCACCAAGAACTGGAGATGCCACCCAAGAGACTGATGAGGCCCCTGAAGGGTTAGTGGAGTTTGTCAAGGAGTTGTATAACGAATTAGAATTACAATGTGTAAATTAATTTAACATCTCTGTCTTTCTGAGGTGTTTTGATGGTTGACTTGGCTTTTCAACTTCTTTTCCTTTCTAAAGTTTAACTGTCTTCATCTTATCATTTTGATTAAGTGAACTCCCTTCTTCAGTTATTTTTCCACATTTTTCATGTTGATCAAGGGGGTGAATTCTTTCAGATTTGATTCAGAACAAAAGGAATCAGTCTTCATCTCAAACTCTTTTTTCTTAGTTGGATTAAAACCTAGACCTTCCTTTCGGAAGTTTACTCTAGTTCCTAGCTAGGATGGCATCTAGGTTTTCCTTCCCCTTAACCATTCTCTCAATTACTTTGTCTTTATCATCAACTTCTTTTTGAACAGTCTGAACATTCTTCAAAAGTTACTCGTTTACCCCTTGGAGAGCTTCATACTTTTCAGTCATTAGTCTCCTTTCTTTTTTCAATTCTTCCAGCTTTAACTTCATCTCATTGTTATCCTCATTGAGATTCTCATTTACTTCCTTCTAGTTTGTGATCTCATGCTCAAGACATTCATTTCTTTTCTTTGAGCCATTATCATGAATCATGTTATTAAATTTCTTTTTCAAAGATTTATTATCTCTACGAAGATCATCAAACCTTTCAAGCAATTCGGTATAAACTTCTTCCCATTCAACCACGGTGAAATTCTCAAAAGGGGAGATTACCTCTTCTCATCATCGCCACGAGCCATAAAGCAGATTTTGTCTCTCTTCTCTCCTTCTTCAGATTCATCATCATCTTCTTCGTCTTCCTCCTCTTCACTCCAGGTACTAATCATAGCCTTGGGCCTCTTGCTTCTCCATTTAGGTTACTTTTTCACTAGCTCAGGGCAGTCATTCTTCATATGACTAGGTTTCCTGCAATTAAAACAAGTAACACTGTCAGATTTTTTATTGAATGATGACTTAAATTTAGAATTCTTACCAGTTACTTACTTTTCTCTATTTGGACCTTTACCTGCCCTTCTAAGAAACTTTCTGAACTTTCTTGTTAATAGAGCATACTCACTTGAACTTTCTCCACAGCTTGAGGAAGACTCATCTTCATAGGTAGAAACACTGCTACTCGGAGCAGCTTTTAGTGCCAAGGATTTTTTCTTCTTTGGATCCTCCTCCTTTCTCGAAAGATTTAGTTCAGAAGTCATTAATGATCCTATGAGTTTAGCTACTGTCACACTTGACAAAGTGGGTGAATCTCCTATGATGGTGGCCTTTGTATGCCAGATTGGGGTTAAAGACCTTAAGATTTTTCTAACAATCTCATTCTCTGGATAGGTCTTTCCTAAGCTTCTCAATCCATCTGTTAACTGAGTTAACCTTCCATACATTTCTGAAATTGTTTCGTCATTTTTCATCTTAAAATGTTCATAATCTGAAATAAGCATGTTAGCTTTTGTCTCTTTTACCTCAAAGGTCCCTTCATATATGACTTCCAATCTATCCCACATTTTCTTAGCTGTCTCGCACGATGACACTCTAGAAAACTCAGTTGGATGCAATGCACATTGCATTATATTCATCACACTCCAATTCACTATTGATTTCTTGATTTCCTCTGGTGTCCATTTATTTTCATCTTCTGATAGAGAAAATGGTCCTTTACGGACAACCATCCAGATTTCGTGATTCTGAGACCTAAGAAAAACCTACATTCGATTCTTCCAATATGAATAGTCAGTGCCATTGAAGTAAGGAGGTCTATTCACCGAGTGTCCTTCAGCCACATATCCCTTAGGATCCATTCCGCTTCATCTATCCAGGTCGTTAGACCTTTTCAATGGATAAACCTGCTCTGATACCACGTGTTGTAGCACGGAATGGAGGATCTAGAGGGGGGTGAATAGATCCTTGAGCAATTGAGGACGAAGCATGGCGGGCTCCCAAGGTCGTCGCTCATCTTATATGGGGTTGAAGAGGCTGGGCTGAAAGAGGTTCCGCGTTTCGGGACGGAGAGGCAGGACGAACGGGAAGCAAAAAAGTCGCAGGCTATGAGAAATATTTTTTGTTGCGGCGCGACTTTGATTTTGAGCACGTGTCCTCACTGTGCAATGGGCCCCTTGCAACACCGGCGCTGACTTCGCAGGCGAGCGTCTGGGTCTGATCCTGTGTTCGTAATTCGATGACGACGAGAGCTTCTATGTGGAGCTGCCGCTTTTGTATGCGCTGAAGACGGATAGAGGATTGGAGCCGGACAGGTTCGATGACGATTGGACTGCAGAGCTTGCTGTACAGGGATGCGAAGCACCGCACGTAACACCGAACAAGGAAGGATGTGAACCATGCGGCAAGATGTGAAGGCTTGTGGCGTATCAGTTCTGGCACTGCTGGCTCTCTCCGCTGCGACGCTGTTGAACAGCGGTTGCGGAGCCAACACGATTAATGGATCAACCTCGACGACGACCTCGGCAGTGACGGCGCCGGCGTTTGTCGTAGGCACAGATGCTCCGCTGGCGAGTGTGACGTCGTTCAACGTGCAGATACAAAGCATTACGGCGACAACGTCGTCCGGCACGAGCGTGAACCTGATCAGCGGGACACCGACGGTGGACTTTGCACGCTATGACGGGCTGCAGACGCTGATCGATATGAACGATGTGCCTGTGGGCACGTATACCAGCGTGACGGTGGCGCTGGGATCGGCAACGATCGGGTATCTGAACCAGGTGAGCGGTCAGGCGCCGACGATTGCAACGGAGAACGCAACCCTGACGACAAGCACAGTGACCAAGACGCTGGCTAACCCACTGATTGTGGCAGCGAGCGGGCCTGTGGGACTGCATATGGACTTCGACCTGCGGAAGTCGATTGCCGTGGACAGCAATGGCCAGATCACGGGATCGGTAACGCCGACACTGGACATCAATGTGGTTGGACCGAGCGATGCGGGTGCTTACATCGACGAGTTTACGGCTGCTGTGGTGAGCGTGAATGTGAGCGCGCAGAGCTTCGTGATCCAGGGGCCGCATGGGCGCAACTTCACGGTGAATGTGAATGGCTCGACGGAGTGGGACAACAATGAGAGCATCAACTCGCTGACGACGAGCAGCATCATTACTCTCTCTGGCGTGCTGGACCGCGCGGACTCAACGATTGATGCGGACGACGTGGCCATCGACTCGCAGAACGGTTTTTATGCGGGTGGACTGGTGACGTATGTGACACCGAGCTCGGGCACGGCCACGGACTTCCAGTTTTATGTGCATGGGACGCTGCCGACCGGAACCGGTGTAACGCTGGGCCAGATTGACCAGGTGAATCTGACAGGAAGTGAGAACTTCTTTATCCGGCGGATGCACAATACGCTGACGCAGTACTTCTTCAACAACGCAACGATGCTGCCCGGACAACACATTACTGTGGGCGGGCCGGCGAGTGGCGCGACCAACGGGAATGCACTGAGCGTGAAGCGCGTGGTGCTGCGGCAGCGGGGCTATATTGCGACTGTTGTGCCAGGATCATTGAACCTGAACAACAACAGCTTCCAGGTCCAGATTACGGACTTTGCCGGGCTGCTGATTCCGCAGACGGTAACGGTGTATGTGGATGGCGTGACAGCGTTCCGCAATGGGCTGAGCTCGTTGAGCGGTGTATCGTCGATGACGAATATTCGTATCGTCGGGTTGTTGCTGAAGGACCCGTCCTCCGGCAACACAATCCTGCTGGCGCGTTATGTCGATGTCCTGAACTAGTAAGGTGTGCTGCTGCGACGCCGGAGCCGAGCGATCGGTTCCGGCATTTTTTGCTTTCTTGACGGTGATTGTGATCATGGTCACAGAACATTCACGTTCGCTCCACGATATCTTTCCGGTATTGGCTTTGCAGCTCTTGCAGACATGGCTCGCCCTAGCCGGAGCAGAGAGACCTCCCGGAGGTCCAGAGTCAGCGGTTCTGATGACCACTATGTGCGGAGGACGGACAAGCCTATGCCACCATTCCCCCCTCGCAACATTACTTCAGAGAGCTTTGATGCGGTGGACCGCGGGTTTACTTGGGTCGCTGACGGCCCGACAGGAGAGGCTGCTACCACTGAGGGTACTGTAGATGTATCCCGGATTACGAGGAGGCAGGGAGGTTATGTTTATGATCGCTTGGGCAGCTATCCATCGCACTTCCCATTGGATCGACACCTTCTGCCTTTCATTCAGAGTTTTGTGCCTCTTGAAGTAGAGGTTGATGACTCCCGGCTGTCGGGAGAGAGGCGCCGTCTTAAGCGGGCCATAGTACTCGATAGGGACAGCAGGCATGGCACTTGCAGTTTCTCCTGTCCGAGCTTCCCAGAGGATTTTGTGCGACAGCGACAGTACCCTGACCAGAGGAGCCTGGGTTTCTTCAGTGAGTTTGACAGTTTCACCATTCGAGCAGCACCGTCTTCACCAGCCGTTTGGCATCTGGATGGGCATCACAGGGCCGCCAACGTTACCATCGACGGGATGTTTCTGACTCCCTCTGACGTAGCTTTTGCGCATGACGACTATGAACACGACTGTCTGTTGGAGAGAATTTTGGCACAGAAGACCCCAAGCTGGTACGGGAGGTGGGTCGTCACTTCTTCCCACTACTACCGTCGTGGTGCCACAGAGTGGCTATGGGGCGTGCTGACAGTTTACAGAGCAGCACTTGACAAGGCAGGTATACGCCATGCAATGACAGCAGCCTTGTATTCGTATCCTTGTCATACAGGATTGATCCAAGCCTTAGCTGAGAGGTTCAATAAGCGCTGGAACACATTTATGACTGCTAAGGGAGAGGCTTCACTGGACCTGTAGGCCTTCCACAGAATTTCTGACCTTCTCGTTTGCGGACAGCCATACGAGGAGTTGTCCCTAGATGATGTGCATCTGAGTGCTTCGGATGGAGCAGGCCGATATCCCCTACCCTATTGCTTCAGGTATTTGATGAAGACCTAGAGGGACTTGGCCCTTGTGGGCAAGGAGAGAGCTGCACGGACGCCGAGAGTGACCCTGAATGCCTGGGTCACACACTTTTATAGCGGTCCTTACTGTTTCTACGAGGAGTTTGCTTCCACGGGCATGACTTGGGAGCAGTGCAGAGAGGTAGAGCTCCGATTTGCTTCACACCCCCATCACCTGACCGCCCCAGCGCAGGGGTGGAACTCGAGGGAGCTGCCGCCGTTGACGTACTTGACGGCCTATCTGGCTTACTGGCTGGCCAATTTTGTGATCCCTCATGGAGAGGAAGGAGTTCTGCGAGCAGAGATGATCTACCCGGCGTGTTTGATGGCATGTGGTCGCAGGGTTGCCATAGCTCCGGCCGCACTGGCGAACATTTATCATTCCTTCGGAGCCCTGACTTCACATTCATCGTCGAGAGATAAGCATATTCTGATGCCCACCCATTATCTGAGTGCATGGGCTGGCTTGCTGTTACCAGAGCTATCACAGAGGACGCCAGTGGATAATCCAGCTGCACCACTTATTTTTGCTTTTGCTAGTCACCCGAACCATGATGCAGTTTTACAGCTTGTTAGTGCTCGCCGTGCTTTGTCTTTCCTCCATAATAGGAGGGATGAGAGCCTGGAGTTTGATCACAACTCTCGCTCGTACCGTGTAATGCCCCAGAATTTATGTGAATTATTTCTAGATTATTTAAGGATTTTTTAAATTTATTTAAAAATTATAAAAGGCTTAAATAAATTAATAAGTAAAAGAACGGATGAAATTGGCAAGATTTTTACAAAAGCGGTGGATATAAAGGAATGAGAAGCACCGGTATCAAATGGTACAAACGTAGGATGGGAACAAATTTGGATGGTACCTTCCATAAGCCCATCATCCCTGGGTGCTTCATCATCATCTAGAACAGCATTGAGGCGAGCCTGTCTCTTACGTCCACCACCGGATGATTATTTCTTCATGAGAGGGCAGTCTGGTATGCGATGCTCCCGGCTACCACACCTTAAGCAAGCTCCGAGGCGCTTCCAGCATTCTTCGACTGAATGACTGAACTTCTCACAGAAAGTGCAAGCTGCCATGACTTGCTTGTCCTCCTCCTTGACCTTCTTACTCTTCTGGGAACCACTCCTGCTCCCGTTCCTAGACCTCTTCTTGCTATCACGGGATTTGTAGGGCTCCGTGATGGTAAACTTCTCTTTCTTATTACGCCGATCAGACCGTCGGCTTGACTCTTCTCCCTTACCTTTTAATTTTGTGACTTTTTCCAAGGTCCTTACACAGAGATACGCTCGCTGGACCATCTCTGCATAGGTACAGATATTTTGGGTCCCGAGTTGCTGAATGAAACTGGGTCTTAACCCGTCCATAAACTGATTAGCCTTCAATAAATCAGTACTGACCAAATGAGTTGCGTATGGCGCTAGCCTGGAAAACTGTAGCTCATACTCGGCTATTATCATCATACCCTGGCGTAGAGAAGTGAACTCCATAGCCTTTTACTCCTTGACATGTTCCGAGAGATACTTTGCATGGGATAAGGTAAGAAAACCTTCCCATGTATGTGGTGCATCAGCTGGAGGTGCCGGAACTGACTTCCACCATGTCCGTGCATCTTTGTTTAATTGAAAAGTAGCAAGACACACTTTCTCTAGGTCCGTACATTGTATGACGTCAAATATACAGTTCATTTCATCGATCCAATTCTCGGCCTCATCTGGGTTAGAAGAACCATAGAAACGTGGAGGATTTAAACTCCAAAAATTACAATGTAAATCCCTTTTAATGTGGAAATAATGACGAACACGTAATTGGGTTCGGAAACGGGCGCTTCGTTTTCCTTAATTTGTCCAAAATAAGAAGTAGCAGTGTCCTTGGGTTTGCCCTGAAACGTATGTTTGTGCCATTCTTTCTTTAAGCACCGGATCGATCAAGGATGGATGTCTTTGGGCGTTTATCTTCTATCATTTGCATCCCCAAGCGATAGATTAGAGCCTAGTTGCTCGCAATATGATTTCATCGATTATTAAAATCCATTCATGTTTATAAGTTAATTAGTGAATCATCTAACTCAGAATCCAAAAATTATTAGATTATCACCAACTCAAAATCTTGGTGTAACGCATATGGAGAAAGGCACCACATTACCATGTGGTGCAGACCGATTAGGCTTGAGAAGCATAGCCTAAGGTCATGACTGATCATAATTAGCTATGATTCTAATGCCATGCATGCTTAACTGATTTTCCTGTCCAACCCAGAAATTTTTACATTTGGTAACCTGAGGATAAGATAGCCACTTCAAGTGCGATCGATGTTATTTGGTACGTATAGGAGGATGAGTCAAGTGAAGATAATTAGACTGTTAAAGGCAGGGAGATAATTAATTTGTTTCATGAAATAGTTAGAGTGATTTATCTCTACATTTAGCCCTAGAAATAGGGATAGGTCAAGCTCACCTTGATCTAGGCTTATCTTGATACCAAACAAACTTTGCCACCTTCAAATGAATTAATTTAGGTCGATAATGAGGACAACTTCAACTAAGAATCTCTCTGTACTTCTTTGTAGACATAACAAATTAATGGAGATTAAGACATAAAATAAATGTGATTTGGTGGGGGTGCATTTTACGCATGGGGTTCGATTTTACGCAAAGAACTGAGGTAGAACGGCGTGATTTCCATGAATCGGGTAGGAGGATGGAACCATCTCACTTCCCATTGCAATTGCCTATGATTTGGTGTTGTTAATCGCATGATACAACGGTTTGATCATCGAAAAAATAGGAATGGCATGAGCTCTTTCTAATTTCTTGATGTGAATGTGGAAGATATATGTGATTCAAGAAGTTTCTTGGGTTTAAATGAATGTATTTGATGTATGAAAGCATGAAACAGAGATTGGGTATGTTTTTCCCTTCATTTGAGTTGAGTGGGATGGGATTCAGGGCAGCTTGCCTATTCCCATATCGGAAGGTTGAATGTGGTTGGCCGCCCAACCGCGTTAAGCTTCTGGATAAGCTCCCGGTGTACACAGGGATCGCGCCTAGAGTAGGGGGGCTAGGTCGACAGGGCCTGAGCGTGGTGGTCAAGGCAGCCACGTTCAGGATGGGCGTGGTCACACGACCAATCGCATCTTTGATAGATGCAGTGCTTACCACGACCGCATTTAGCGAAGGGGGTTGACTGACCCCGAGAGACCTGTCAACCGATTTTTTGAGCAAAAATGCTTATGGGAAGTCCGGTCGATCGACCCCCTTGGACTGGTTGACCGAAACCCCCTGACCCAATGCAGAAAACGGCCTTTTTGGCTCTGAAAATGTGATTTTTTGCCTCGAAACTTAATTGGAAGAATTTTTGGATAAAATAAATAAGAAATTGGTCGTGTAAACCCCATGAGGGCCGTCTCATGGTGGGATGCCTGATGAGTTAGCTTAAACACGTGGGTACATCCCATGGTGGCAAATGTGAATAGTTTATGATTTTTTGAGATAGCAATCTCGGCCGCCTTGTGCCTTACGAACTTAGACTCATGTTCCGTGCGATGGGCGTGTGTCCACGATCAGTTACACATCAGTGGTTTCATAGTGGGTCCTTACTTGGAGTGACCTTTTCCCACTAGTCGTACCTTGCCTAGGTACACATGTGCCGACCCACTTAGGAGTAGTGGAGAGCTAGACATGAGATAGACAGTATGGGGCTGGTTTCCATAGGGCCTCCCACTGCGACGGATCGAGTCCGGGCCAAGAGAAAAACCAGTTAGAGGGCCTACTATAGCGCAGTCAGTCAGTGTGTGTACATGTGGTCAGAGACTTCGGACGTGTGCTGATGAGCATGACCCCGACTAGACCTTTGTCTTATGTTCTGTGTACGGTGTCTCAGTTTCTACCTGGGTGTGTAGGGAGACACGTGAGGCTGTGGACTAAGTCATCAGCGGACCCATCTGGCCTTGCTCCTAGTGGGTAGTGCTCCTATCACTCGAGTGTAGCGACCCTAGTTTATTACCATTGTGGTTTGGTGTTTGGGGCAGCCGAGGTTATCCTATTATACGGTAATTGACTTGTGGGTTCCTATGAATAACTGGGGTACACGTATGACGTGGTTACTTTCTTTGTTTGTTAATTATTGTTCCTTCTGTTATAGTCATTATTTCAAATTGTTATTTCCTGCACCGTGTACTATCGTGTGAGGTGGGGATCCATGGGACCCCTACTGAGCTGATGAGACGACGATCACCCCCTTATATTTTCAGGTGAGGCGCAGCTTGCTCGTTGTGCTTCTAAGGCTTTGCGTGGAGCCGGCGGTCAATTTTAGCACCAGTTTGCCATAGATGGGGTATGCCCTATATATGGTCTTGTACCTTTTTAGTTTACTACACTTATGCATGGACATATGGATTCTGGACTGTGTAATTGTTAAATTAGATAACTATTTATTTCTTGCATTAAACATGTTAATTATTATTGTGTTGAAATTAATCCAGTAGTTCTACTCTGCTAATGCATACAGACGAGAACCATTAACCCCACCTAAAAGTTTGCTTGAGTTTGGAATCTAATAAGTGCATTTGGATCCCATTAACTGGATCTGAACATGGACCCAATAATCCAATCCAAACTCTTGGATCCAAAACCATAGGCTCTCCTTTTTATTATTTTCTCTCTCCTCCTCTCTTCTTCTTCACTGGGGAACAAAAGAGAAACCTCTAGTCACTATTGAATCCCTTTGCCATGTAACTCCTAATTGCCAAGACCAACAGCCCTAAACTTCAAGATTGGCTGACCATCGCCTACCGCTGGACTCTCACTGACATCCGCCGCCACTGCAGCGTCTACAGTTGCTCCCCTTTTTTTATTTTTCTTTTCCTTCTCCATTCACACGGGCAAAGGAAAAGAAACCTTGGCCCCAAAAATACCCAGCTAGCTACCACTGCCGATCTCAGCTTCTTCGACCACCTCTATTGCGCCTTGCCTCTAGTGGCCACCGCAACACCTCCGGCACCTACTGCTGCCACCATTATCATGCGTTTCTAGGTTACTACAGTGGCCTGTGTAGTTGTCACCCTATGTAGCAACCACCATGGCCTCCACTGCACGCACATTCTTGTAATAACGACCACTCGGACACAGAATAATGCCCCAGTGTTCAATTCACACAACAAGAAGAAAAGAGAGAGAAACAAGGAAACAATCACATCATGCAATAACACACAAGATTTTACGTGGTTCAGACGTTTTTCCCTACGTTCACGGATGACGATAATCAGGAACTTCACTAGATGTGAAAAAAGTACAATAATCTCACCCTAACCCCAAAGTAACAAATTTCCTTTATAAGAACTCTCTCAAAACACTTCACACGATCTCACATCCAAGATATCTCTTAGATTTTCTAATTACAAAGCATATTTTGATGCTCTCTCTCGTGATGTACAAAACATACTTACGTAGAAGAAACAAAAGAGAGGGGCTCCTATTTATATGCATGAGAAAAGGGGCATTTGAATCGACTCGTGCATCTCTCTTGCTTCCATTCGAACTGAGAACATGCAATTCGTGGACTCTTTTAGCATTCACGTAAGCCACATCGCCCATGCAACCTTTACGCATGGAGTCCTTATGCGAGTGGGAAACATCGCTTCGTGTTTCCTCCTTCCCATGTCTGTTGCATGGAACGTGAGTCATTTTGGACTCTTCCACACATATGAGAAGAGTGAGACATTCCCACAATATGACACATGTGGCCCTACCAACTACTGCTTTCTTCTGTAGTGTTGTTGGCTGTTGCTACGTAGCTACTGCCAGCAATAGCTACTGCCAGCAACCGTGCACTCTCATGATCACCGCTACTATCCTCGTCATTGCAACACTTCTCCGCAGCCCTCGCCTATGTAGCACCACCACCAACCTTGCCATCGATCATAGCCATCCTGAATGCCCTTCTCTATAGTCGTTGTTGAATGTCTCACCGGTGACCACCACCCAACGTTGTCATCCGGTATCACCACAAAGCGTTGGGCTCTTTGCCACTGACAACAACTGTGGCCAGTATCCATAGCACCACCACCATGATTATGGTCAAATTGTCACACCACCACTCTACTGCTTTTGGAAACCCTTACCCCACTCTAGCCTACAATAATCGCTGTGTGAGTCATATGATGAGGTCGTTCTCTAGTTGTCGCCCTTGACATTCATTGCATTGAGCTCTACAATTGAAACTTGACTTTGATATTAATTGTTGTGAATTTACATAAAGAGGAAGATGCACACATGTACAAATCACGAGATAGAACGAAGAGAGAGAGATATTAGAGAAAAAGCAACTCTTCTATCCTCATTAAATACACATAAATATCTGAAAAAAAATCTGGGGCATTACATGGGCGGCCAGATACCTAGCCATCTAGGACACCACTGGGTGACCAAGAGGCTAGCTGCACACCTGACAAGGCGGCCATATCACTGGCCGCCTTCCAGATCTAGGCCACCAGCCCTCTGGCCGCCCACCTACTCAAGTTGGCCCTGGGCAGCCAGATGGCTGGCCGTCCACCTGAGTGGGGCGGCCACAAGTCTGGCCACCCAATTCCCTTGTGCTGCCATTGACTTTGCCGCTGATAGAACTTGACGACCACCAAGTTGGCCACCTTCTGTGAAGGTTTCCTAAACAAACCATGTCCTGATCGCCTCATGCGATGGGGAAAATATCGGGAACCTCTCCCCACCATTCACATCACGCAATAGAGAAATTTAAACTACAAATCATGGCTCGGATTGGTCTAAATCCGCCTCTCAACCCCCAAGCATGAATTTTCCCTAAACACGACATAAACCTTCTCTCAGCCTCGACCCAGCGCAAAAACACTGGGAAATACATGAGGAGGGTCTTGGATCCATCCCCCTACCTCTGACGGACTTTTACATGCCGAAGAATGTCAAATCACAGTGTAAACATAAAAATCCCCCGAGGTCAATCCGCCACTTCTACGAACACACCGCGTCGCGCCGTGCCACCATGCGATCTCGTCCCCGTCCTCACCGCCTGTCGCCACCGTCGCCTAGCACCTCAACCCTCCATGCTCGCTGTTGGCTGTCGGAGGAGGGAAGGAGAGGAGGGAGGAAACAGAGGAGGAAGAAGAGGAGAATGAGGAGAGAGAGAGGGGGGTGGGGGTTTATATAGGTTTTATATTTTAGTTATTTCTTTCTATTTTTTGAAGTTTAAAATTTATCAAAACTTAGAAATTAATTTAATTTAACTTGGATGACCCCGTGAACTGCGTAACTCGCCTGTTACGCTGCAATAACTCCAAATGACATAATATTTATTATTTTGGAGATCCGAAGAACCAACATTCAGTATCCACACATTTGTCAGGCATAGTCTGATAACCGCGAAAACACGATCCGATACCCCCGGGAACACAATCCGAAATTTGGAGACACTACATTCCTCTCCCCTTAAAGAAATGTCGCCCTCGAAATCTGAAATGACTTGCAGGCGAACTCAAGGAAGGAAGGGTCTACTAGAGAAGGCCAATAATTATTGTCACCACATCCTTTAACATCCACGACGCCATGCCACCTGAGCAACATTACCAGACTATCGTGACCAATAGAATTGCCTCATCTTCAATCTTTGCTCACGCTGTACCCCAGCATGATCAAAGTATACTGGAATTGACAAACCTGGTGTCATCGTGGTTTACACCGAACCCTTGGGGACATGAGAAACACCCAAAACTCCTTCACAAACACTCTAACCCCCAATTCAACTCAAGCAGTCACCTTGTTGACTCGCAACCTCCATGTCAACGCCCCACATCGCTGGCTTGGCGGGTCTGCTCAAGGTCTCCCACTCAGACTAGTCATCGGAGGCCACCATGACCCTTTCGACTTGCTGAACCGCGTCAGAGACCCTATCGTCAATGGGGAGACGGGCAAGGCGGTAGATCTCTATGCCACCGGCATCAGGCACATGTCGAGTGCCGTCGACTGGGGGATCGTCTATGACATCTGGCCCAGGGACTACTTGGAATTCCTCTGCGGTGCACTGGGGTGCACCGATGACCACTAGGGCTGTCAATGGGTTAGGCCCGGGTCAGGCTTAGGTCGGCCCAGCCCGAGACTAACTTATCAATATTAAAGCCTGATCCCGGCCCGGGCCCAACTTATGTCGGCCGGGCCGAGCCTGTTCTGGCACTATTTATGACTTACAATAATGGACTCAATAAAAGAAAATAAAGAAAAGGGGAAAGATCATGACTCACGATACTAACTAAACTCAAGAAAATAAGAAAAAAGACTCGGTCTCTAAGCTCTAGGTCCACTTGGTCACTCTGATCCGTTCCCAATTTCATGTGCTCCCCCTATCGCATTACTTGAAAATGTTAAAGAAGAGAGTGAGTGAGAAGCTCAGTAGGATTTATACTCGATTGCCAGGCAAAGTTTAAGTCATTAACACTTTAGTAATGTGGAAAGAACGATATGCACGAATGATACAAAACTAATAGATCAGAGAGACGGTAAACAAAGCAGATTCATAATCAGAAGAATGGTAGAGAGTTGAATTGAAGAGATCATGTATATCATTTCATTCATGGTATAATGAGTTAATATCAAGTGAAACCGTAACTGATCATGCACAAGTGAACATCATTTAACAAGTTGGCCATTAAACGAGTAAAGTCAAGTCGAGTCATGTCAAGCAAGTACTTCCACGCATTCATGCATGTATATCAAAGTTTCACGGGAGCGTGGAATGTTGTAGACTTACACGCTAGCAAGTACTTTGGGGTAATGTCTCCCCATGTCATTAAAACTCTCCAGGGACACTAGTACTTTTCGGGCACTATTCTCAGGAGCAGACCGGGCCCTTATGGTGCATTGGTATTGAAGGTTGGATCAGAGATCCCATGAAATCTAGACACCCATAATGTTTAATGGCCAAGAGTTCCAAACTATGTAATCAAGGCAAGATGCATAGGAATGTGGACTTCTTGAGAGATTTCCAATCAACAAGCTAACCAAAGGAATTAGTCATATAAATGACTTTTAAGAAGGGAGGGGAATGTCTGGAATATAATTTCAAAAGAAACAAGGTTAAATGAGGGCCAATATTTCGGGATGTGGTAGCCTAAAGAGTCTAGACTAGCTTTACACACAAAAATCACGATAAGCAGAAAATTCTGGATTTGCTAAATGAAGAGGCGGTCAGTCCCGGGCCGCTATCAGGATAAAACGGTCAGGACCGAATGGCTAATTGATGGTGGTGGTCCAAGAGAAACCGCTACCATGGCGGGCAAGGCAGAAGGTTCGGTCGACCAATTCAAGGTCCTCTGTCGACCTACGATCAAGGATGGGCTGAAACAGAGCTCAGTCTACCTACCCATGGTCAATTGAGATGACATAGGTCGACCTAATCAGGACTAAGTTGACTTGAATCAAGGATAAGTCAGCTTGGAAAACTCGCGCACAGGCCAGATCAGAAAGAAGGAGGTGGTCATGCCATGGCCGATGCCTCAAGGTAGCGGTCCAGAGAGGGCCGCCTTATGTTCGAGGTAGGCAAAACAGTTAGGAACTTAGACTGCCCAAAATGCTAATTAATCGAGTCGTTGGGTTTAGGCTTTCGGGGTATAACCCACCCGACGTCCTAGTGAGAATCCCAGGCTCGCGGGTACTTACGGAAGTCTCATAATAGTGGTCCTAATCAGACAGAAGGAGAATCAGGCAGAGAGTCCCAACTATCACAAGATTGAGGCTAAGAAATGCAGAAAACGAGAGCAAAGCGATGAGTCAACACCATTGGAGTGGCATGACTGTCAAACAATCTTAATGAATTAAACATCTAGCAATCTAACAGGTGATAAAGTTGCAGCAATTTAATGAAAACATGGATAGCTTTTATCACAATTACTACTTATTGTACAGCAAGAGGAATAATTGACAAGCCATGAATTGAAGATAAAAATGATAATATTTTAGCAGCGAAGATCTGCAGATAAATTAAATTTAGATGTTCCATATAACCCTAGTCATTAGGTGCATTTTTACCCTAATCATGCTGTCTAATCGAACTTGTAGAAGCTGCTCACGGCGGCGAGGCGGCGAGCGACGGTCGTAGGTGCACCGGGGAGGGTCGAGCGCCAGAGGTCCACGTGAGTGCGTGTCGCGGTCAGGGCATCGAAGTTGCCGCCGTCAAGAAAGGCGAACCACTCGCGGAGGTCGCCAGCGTATGCGCGCTGAGTGTTGGTCGATGGGAGCGACACCAGCCACGAGTTCGCGAGCTTCAAGTGACGTTCTGCGTTAGTCGGGGAGTGCAGTTTGATGTTCGCCATACCCACATGATAACAGATATTATCGTGTGGCTTCGAAGGTCTTGAAAACCCGGCGTTACGTCCTATGAGGCAGAGCGAGCTGTCACGTAACGCCGGGTCGAGTTGTCCGGTGGTGACTACCCCTCCCAGAGAAATCACCATCGGAGTTGGAACCGGGTGCGCTTGACAACAGCGGAGACTCCGCGCACCCGGCAGCTTTTAGTTCTTGTCCTTGTGCGCCGCGAGTACGCGCCGTGCCTCAGCGTCAGCAATCAACGCCGACCACTCTTCGGGAGTCATCGTCCGGCGCAGTTCTTCGAGCGCTTGCCTTCCGGCAGGCGTGGCGCGAGCAATGACGGTGGGTGTGCGGTCCACGTTGGGAACCTCGTACGTGTAGCCGAGTGGGTTACGGGTAGCCATCACTCACCAGCCAATGCGCGCTCGACCTCGCGGAGGCGAGCCTCAGCGCCCGCGTGACGCACGATGCCGGGGTTCGTGTGCAGAAGGCTGGTGCGTTCGGCTTCGAGTGCGGCACGGCGTTCTGCGTCCAGGCGGGTCGAAATTGCTTCCGGCAGTTCGTCCCACTCGAAACGGACGCGACCCCACCGAGCGAGTTGCTCGCCGGGATTGAGGTCCATCCACGAATCCCCGTTGACGTCTACGGTCTGGTCATACATCGACTGAGTGACAACGATGCTCGACCCCTGACCCATCGGGAAAGCGCGGCTGGTGACAGGGTGGACACCGGTCGAGGCGATGGGCACGTTCAAGCCGTGCTCATCGACACAGAACATGGTGCGGGGGAATTCGGTCTTGGTCACTTCTTCTTCTCCATCTGTTCGAGGTATTTGGCAGCATTCCGAGCAACGTGCCGGTAGTCATCCGCGAGGTCACGGTGGTGCCGCTTCTCGGCAGCCTTAGCGAGGAGCTCAACGGAATCCGGCGAGGACAGGGCAAGTTCCCAAACGCTCGCGCCAATCTCGTCGTAGTAGCGAAGCTTCTCCGCGATGCTCTCGCTGTCGATGCCTTCGCGCAGCAGTGTGGTGAACGCCGACAGCGCCGCCGCTCCCTCGCGGGATGCGGTCTGGTGGTCATTGCGCTCAATCGCCTTCGCGCGCTGCTCGTAAAAACTTCTCGCCAGCGATGCGGAATCCGCGATGACATCGCCGACCCGCGAGTCACCGAGCCAGGTGGTCGTCAGCGGACCTGTGTCGAGATGCTTAGCAAGGTGCCGGTACATCGCCGCCTGAGAGATGTTCAGCGGCACCATGTGGGTCCGGTACGCGATGGACGGCAGCATGCCGGACGCCACAGCGCCCTCCAACAGCGCCTTCGCTGCCGCGTTGCTACAGATTGTGCAAGTTGCCATACCGCTCCCAAACTCAGAGGGGGCGGGTCAGCCCGAAACCAAACGAAGACAACCCGCCCTTACTCTTAATATCGACCGCGAACCGACAGACGTGATTGAGCGTTCCGTGCCACTGCTCGCCGGACGAGGATTCTCGCAAATCGTCCTGCCCGAACAGGTGCCGTGTAACGCCTATTCCCGGGACTCTGCGAGCGCGTCAGCGACGATCGACGACAAGAGTTTGTAGCCCTCAACACTTCCCGCCTGGATTAGGGGTTCGGGCCATGGGAACCATCCCGATATGGTCATGATCTGACATTGCTCTGGGCTGATAGTTCGTCAAACCGGACTCATTCCCATTGGGATTCCTTTCCGCTCTTTTATTGAAATTGATGTAAACTCGGCATACATTTGTACGGGCTTATTTCTGTTTACGTCGTACCTTCAATACGGACCTTGATCCGAACATAGAATGGTCCATAAGTGACCGACAAAATCTGAATGTTCGTATCCCGATGCGGGCTTTTAGCATAAGTTCGACCTTCCCTATCTTCTTGCATTATTGGTATTTTCTTTAGGGCATAGGGCCCTCATTCCTGGCAATTAATCAAGAGTGTTCCTCTCTCCGAGGGGATGTAATTAATGCCGTGATCTTTATGACGCGGCGGATTTTTGTCCCGACATGAATCACACAATCATCTGACCAAGTCAGATCGAGTGCACCAAGGGCTTCCTCGAAGTCTGAATAAATCGTCACTTTATGACTGGCACGCCTACGCACTTAATAAACCAATAGATAAATAAAATCATGATTTAATTAAAAAGTGCATCCACAGTCAACCAACCTTCGTCCGGTCAAGCAGCAGTCGGGAAAACATAGTATCCAAACCTCCTAGGGTTAATGGACTTAGAAAATGATCAAGAATGGGCTCAAAATACGCTCAAGGAAGATTGTAAAATAATGGGTAATTCGGGACATCATGAAAATGAATAAGAGAAATGACTCGACTTGCAGGCTAAAAATAGGTGTCAACAGTGCTGACGAGCACGACCCCGACTAGACCATTGTCCATGTGTTACATGTACGATGCCTTAGTTTCTGCCTGAGGCTAGTAGGGAGACACCCAGGGTGCAGACTAAGTCATCAGTGGACGTATCCGGCCTTGCTTCTAGTGGGCAAGTTCTCCCATCACGTGACACGTGACTCTCGTGACTCGAGGTTTAGTTTTTCATCTGTAAGACGTGGTTCTTCGGGTGATTTCTATGTACATTGCCCGGCGTAAAGGCCTAGGATTTTCGGTAGGGTTACCGAGATTTCACCCATAGATAGTGTAGGGTTCACGACGGCAAGGTCATGAATATACCCATAGACCGCGTGGTCTTGGGTTGGGCCTTCGTTTGTGTGGACGGGCCTCCACGACAGAGATGTCGTGGTGTTTCTTTCGGTAGTGTAGCCTAGGTTTCCCGTTGGTTCGGTTGTCCCCCAACTGTGAGATCGGGGTTAGCTTCTCGTCACCATAGGAGTAGCTTAGAGGGTCGTGGTTCTATTGACTACGGTTGTTCTGTTCCTACTGTGGCTATTGCTTCTGTTGTTGTTATTGTTAGCACTGTTATTTATCATCGTCATTTTATGGTGGGGATCCGTCGGACCCCTGCTGAGCCAATGAGATGAGACTCACTCCTTTCTTTTCAGGTGTTACGTTCCTCCTTGAGGTTCGGAGGTGCAATGTTGAGGTTCGTAGTTGCCAACTCGCCAGAGCTGGGGCTGTACCCAACGTTAGAGTACATTTCTTTTCCGTGTAGACTGTATTTTGTTAGACTAGACTCTATAGTTAGTTCTTTAATAGAAAATATAATTTTATTTCCTATCAATTAAACATTTAATTTTATAGTTGTTGCCTGTATTATTTTAAATTTTCATGTACCTCCACACACCTAAATAACCCTTCCGAGCCTTCCAGCTCGTGGGTGGCAGGGTAGGATTCAAATGGTATCAGGTAATTCCCGGTATCCGGATCTTCGGTCATTATAAATTTAGTCAAAACACCATGAATTCAACTAAGTCAAAACAACCAAAATTCAATTTCTTTGCTAGCTCTCTCACTTTACTCATGTATGAACTCTCCCTCTATCAAACAGGAGCCAATTTAACGACCTGCGTGGCAATGGTAAAGGACACACGAGGTTGTAGCTTCAAAGCATGGCTAAGATGGAGGTGGGTGCATCAAATCTAGCAAAAGGTTCTGTAATATCACAAATGAAGCCTCTTAATTCTCGCTTTTGCATTTGCACAGATTAACCAACATGTATTCCTGTTTTGCCTTTTGAGCTTGCAAAATGTGTTCAATTAAATTCAGGATTCACAGCACCATGTACCAGGAGCAAAATACCAGGAGTGCACCACTTTAGTGGTAACATCATTTTTTTTTCTAAGAAGGAATTTCTTCTTGATATAGAGTTGCCATGTTGCATATGGTGCTATGCTGCCATATATTAAAATCATCATCAGATGTCTCACAAAATGTATAGACAAGGCAATTATGACTCTTTCCCATCCTTTGAAATCAGTAGATTTTGTGAGAAGACTAGACCTTTCTTTTTCCCTCTTATCAGATACAAGTTTGGGGGCTGATCATCAGCCTCCTAGTGTAGCAAGGAGACAAACCAATGAACCATGGACCTTTATAGATGACAAAGGCCCATTAATCCTACATCTGGTGGCAAGTTTCTCTATCTGCGGAGAAATGTTACAGGCAAGACACTCCTGAACTTCCTCTTGAAGGCCATGACAAAAATAGGGCCAGCCAAGGGCCATGCAGTGACAGCTGCTATGTATGCTAGCGTCCATATTGATGTTGTGTTTCGTCTTGAAAGCTGATTCCTGGACTTCATCTCGGGGAAGATTATGTTATGGAGATTACCGATGAAACTCTCACTTCCCACCTTCTGTGATGAAGATTTGGCATTTTCCTGCACTTCCTCACTCTCTTCGCTTTCTTCGTCTTCATGCTCAGTCCCAGCAAGGGAGTACTCTACTTCTTGGTCAGTAGCTGCTTGATCATTACTGGGATCCTTTTTACTGTCGGGATTTGCCCTTTCATTGCTCATTGCTACGTCCACAGTGCCATCTTCAGTAGCACTTCTAGAAGAAGACTTAACAGTTGAAGATTCCTGAGGAGAATTCAAGCCAGTAGACTGTACCTGCATTACATGACGATAGATGTTGGAATTTGGGCATAGTCTCGGGGCAATAGTCCCGTATTAGTTAAATGAGTTGTGGTTCATGTGCTTATGACCCTGAGGGAACTAGCTAGAGACCTGACCCTAGCCAGGGGTCGGTGTGTGCACACATGGTCAAAGGTTTGGACTGACACTGATGAGTGTTACTCTGACTATTTCTTATTTTTGTACTTTCTATGCCTCTCGCTCATTGTGTTTGTCTGACTTGCGAGTTGCCTGAAACGTAGTGTAAGCCATCAATGGACGCTTCTGGTTTCTATCTTCTGGTGAGTTCTTCGTCTCTCACTTCACCTGGTTAGTTGAGGTTTATTCTATTGGTAGATCTAGCCTCTGTCGCTATTAAATTATATAATTTGGCATATAGATAGCTGTTTAAACTGCTTAGTTAGATTTTACTGCTTTACAGTTCATGTATTTAAATTATGCCAATGCTTGTTTATTGCATAAATGCATGCTCTAATTACTTTATAGTTGCATGCCTACTTATTTAGTTGCGTGGTAGGGTTCTGCGCGACCCCTACTGAGTCTGGCTGTGACTCACCCTTCTCCTTTTTAGGTGAGCAACCACAGCCTTCGACCGGAGGTCCCCGTGCTTTTTTCGACCGCGTTTAGCCAGCCAGCCTATATCGGTGGGGTCTTTTGTGTACTTTTGACCAAGGTATGTCCTAAGTAGTTGTACATTCATACTTTTTGTAGTTGTGGACTTGTTCTTTTAGCAATTCTGGACTATTGTATATTGACTATCACTCTGATGTATCTTACTCGTAGAGGAGAAGCACGGATAGCGAAGAAAGGGAGAATACATCGATGGGGGGAGGGGGAGAGAGCACAAGCTCTTTGGCCACTTGATGTCTCAAAGAGTGACCATCTCACTCTGGCACCCGTCGGCGTGCTATGGGCACTAGCCTGGGTCGGATCTCTGTCCCGCGGCTAAGAGAGGGTAGGTAGAGGTAGCTCCACACTTGAAAATCAAAAAGTTAGTACAGATAATCAAATGCATGAATGAAATAATTGAATTTTTTTTGAGTTCAGGGTGTGTTACCTGGATCAGAGGGTAGAAGCTGCTCAGGGAAGCCTACCATCCTGAGATCGCTAGGCTGTCAAATAATTGGGCCAGCACCGCCACTCCCCACGCATATCCCCCTACTCTACTCGGGTCCTCGAGCAGAGGCAAGTGCTGGATACTCACCATGTCGCCATGGGTTCCTAGTAGAAGCCTCTCGATCATGAGGATCAAGAAGCACCGAAGGGCCCTATCTCCCCTCCGTCCGGTTGCCGCACCCACCTTTGCCCTCATCCCTTCAATTAGTCATTGTAAGTGCTGGGCCAGGGTCTCTCCCACTCTCACTCCCATATCCCTCAAGCCTAGGCTTTTCTACAATCTTACCCTCAGGAGCAGAGAGGACCATCCCTCTCCCTCCAAGCTTAGGCCCAGGAGTCTCTGAGCCATTTCCCTATAGTCCTCGAATGTTTGGCCACTCACCGCCTAGCCATGAACCCGCAGCCCAGTGATCCGAACCACATCCTCCAATGTCAGGTTCATGTGACCCCATGGGTAGATGAAGGCCAAACACTCAGCATCCCATCGTACCTTCAAGGCTTAGATCAGAGCTATATCCACTCTCAAGATGTCCATACTCAAGAATTCTCCGAACCTCATTTCCCCTAATCGCTCCCTTTGGTATTCAGGTAGGGCAAGGTACACTGCTCTCACAAGCAACCAAGAAATGTTTGTCCGACTGGGTCCCTACACAGTATTTGTTCATATGAAAGTGTCATCAAGTAGTTTTTTTTCATTACATTTAAAAATGAATGCAAATAAGGCAAAACTTTTGAGGAGGCAGTTCCCAATATCGCGATATCAGGCGAGAGTTCGTTCGGACCTCCCTATTGTGAAGGGGTGTCCACGAGGCTTAAAAGCACCTACATTTCAGTTCTAGAGGCTTGATTGGCCCCTTCTTCATTCTCATTCACCATTTAGTAAAAGGAAAATGCAGTCTTTCTGGGATTTTTGGGACAGAACCCTCCCTCAGGTGTGGCTCAAGCTCTATCGATCGCCGCCTCTCTCACATGTTCTTCTGCTTCTGGGGCTTCTTCCCCATCTTCTCCTTCTTCTCCTTACTCTTCATCTCTAGGGATGGCCACCTTTGGAGCGTCCTCTTCTTCTCGCCGTTCCTTAGCTTCATGCGTCGCAGAGGCTGCCGCCTCCTCTTCTTCCCATTGATGATGGTGTGGTCGCTTCACCACCCGTTTCTTCCTCTCTGGTGCCATTGCAATAGGGGGGAAGGGTAGGAAGATGGCTTGGGTTTGGGAGAGAAGGTGTGGAAGAGGGAAGAGGTTGAGCTTTTGAAAAGGGGGGGGAGGGACTATTCGAACTCCCACTCAAACGATTGTTTACTTTTATATTTAAGGCGGTCATAGTCACGGTTCTTAATGGTACTGCGCCAGTCTGGTCACGATCTTTCATTCGTCCACGTCTGTCCTTAGTCCAATGATGTCTTGTCCATGATTTTCATGTTCCCCATCTCAACCTTGTCCCACTGTGTCTTGTTTTCTCCATGTCCCCCCATGCGTTTGGTCTTATTTCAAGGTCGTTTATTTTGATTTTTTAATCTTATTGCTTCAAAAGAAGAGTTGAAGAGAGAGGGAATGGTAGAAGTCGTAACCGTAGTCCTAGGAGAGCCGTAAGCCTTCTGGGCAAGTGCTCACCATTGCCAGTGGCCGCTCGAGGAGTGCTCACTAAGCAATAAGGGTGCTCGAAAGGGGATTTCTCTCTCAGCGGATGGTCGTGACCTCTTAGCAGCAGGGAACATAGCTCTCTTGCTTGTCTATTAATGGGTGTTTCTTGGTGGAGTTCACTGTGCTCTTGTCCTCTGTCGAGGTCCCATTTATATAGGGGGTTATCTCGGAGCCAGAGGCCTATCCCTTAACAGGGAAGGGCATAGATCGTGGAGTAACTTCCCCTGTGATTATAGGGGGAGTTTCCCGTTGAGGGGTGGTTACCCCGGAGTTGGCCGGTTCCCGGGCGAGTCTTACGGCGCTCGTGGGGCATGCTCGCCCTTCGTGGGATCAATGCCTGCATCGTAGGGACTAACAGCCGGTTGCCGGAGCGGCATCTGATGGCCATTGCATCTTGCTCGCGGGCTCCCCAATTTGGCGTATCCAAGGATGGTACATCCTGGGCCACTTGTCATGGGCTGTGACTGTCGGGACCTGTCGGGCGCACCGTGAACCGTGCGTCGTGTTGGGCTTGAGGTAGATGGGCCTTACATGGCCGAGCTAGATTTAACCTCCCCACATCTACGTAAGAAATTCAGTGGGATTTCATTCCCATGCTCACAGCCATCCCCTTTGTAGGGGTCATCATGCATATGCATCTCTATTCATCTTCTTTATGCGTTGTGCGTATGTTTGTTTTTTTGATAGGGGAGTTCGGTCGACCGAAAGCCTAGTTTGGTCAATCGATCCTTCCAAGGATAGAGCCTGCTAAAAGGGGTCGACTCCAACGGCTGGGTGGGTCGATTTCACGGTGGGTCGGTTAACCGAAAGTTGGATTCGGTCGACCAAACCCAGCAACCAATATAGCTCACTTTTTGTTTGGATTTTGCGACCTTACTATGGGTTTTAGTGAGAGTTCCTCATTCATTTTTATCCTCATTCAAGCATCACTTCCGGGTTTCCGCATGTAGGTGCATTTCCTGAATTTGTACACCCATGCAAATGGGATTTTTGGAGTTCATGCACGTAAAATGTAAATGGGATTTCTTTTGATGCATGCATGTGAGGCGCCAATGGGAAGTGCGAGAATTCGGGAATGTGGTTTCTGAACTATGCAAATACGAAATAGAGTTTCTTGTAATTTATGCATGCCAGATGCAATGGGGATTTCGGTCATGAGATGGATTCTCATACGGTGGATTTCATGCCAATGCAAGAGAATGCCCTTAGGTAGGGATTGTGTTTTTTAAACCAACTCTGAAGTTCAGAAACTATGTTGATTGTCGCCTTCTTCTTCTCTTGGAGCCCAATGTGTGTGTTTGTAAGATGCCCAAGGGGAAAACGGGCAGGGAGTCAACTTGTTATGAGAAATTAGCAGACCCTTGGTTCTACTAGTGTAACTGGAAGTAGACCCCTCCTTCTTTGATTCTTGATATTTACTTTTCATTTGATGGGTTCTCATCTTTTCATTCCTTTTTTTATGATGAACAACCAAATTCACTGCATTTTTTTTGCAAGAGGAGGGGCAGCAAAACCCTTGAGTGCAGGTCTGCTGACCTAAATATGGGTAGGTCGACCCACTGCTTAGAGCAGGTCGACCTTGTGACGACCCAGACTCCAGATACCGAGTAAATCCGATACCACTTGGAACCTGTGAGGCCTCCCAAGAGCGGAAAAGTTCCGAAGGGATAGAAAGGTATGTGAGAGTACATTGAACTTCCAGATAAAATAGTAAGCAACTAACATTCAATGATCAGGATTGCTAAACTAGAGCCATTTAGAGAATAACAACTGAGATGAAATAATGAACAGCTGAAAAAGATGATGGAAACGGAGAGCTATTTTTTTTTGTTGTTTTGATCTCTTAAACATATATGTATATGCATTAATTCATTTTTATTTATTTATTCTCTTTTTGTTACTCTGATTTTTTAGATTTATTTTTCTGTTGTGCATTTCTTTTTATGAATTATTTTCTAATTTCACTTTGTCCCTTTAATTTATTATTACTATCATTTATTATTGTTTATTTCTTTTATTTATCGGCCTAAGGTCTCGGTGAAATTTTAGTAGCATACCTCTCCTAGACCCGGGTGTTTTGGGTGGTATAAAGCGGGTGCTCATCCACAGAGAGTTCGAGATGGTCCCTTAAATGGCCAGATGTGCACAAGCGATGACATCTGAAATCATCCTCGGTGTCGTATCCCCGAGGGCCAGCCTACTAGGGGATCGGAATTGCTCAGAGACTTCAAAAGGAGCTAAAGGGACATCAGGTTAAGAAAACCAAAATTAGTTCTTATTGGACCTAAAGTGAATAGTTAAAAGTTAATATTCACAAATGCTCATTTTTTCACTGATATCCAGTTATCCGTCGGCCAGAACGACCGCTCCTCGCTACAGGGTGTCGAAGACCATGGGCTTTAGCCCTGGGACAGATGGAATGACATTACGAGATCAAATAGTGACTTGACAGGGGCAATTAACGCATAAAGTGAATAGTGCCAATAATAAAATAATTTAAATGGCATGCCGGATCACTTGCATGTGTGTGCCAGATCACTCAATAAGAGTGCTGCGGTTCACTCAAAGTGATTCCGCCATGAAAAATAGAGCATTAAAAGGCCATAAAAGGAGAGAAATGTACAGGCTTCAAGCCCTAGATTTCTTGCAACTTCTCTTTCCCATTGATGGCTTGCAGAGGAGGAGATGAGGGGGCTAATGGGGCATCAAATGATGCATTGTTATGGTGCTGGATCACCAAGAAAGAGCACGCCTGATCACTTACGTGAGAAACAGAGCATTGTGTGTTCACTTTGTTGGAACCCTAGTTTTTATGATGACATTCTATGAATCATGATGAAACTGAACTGTATAAAATCTTTCACATGGAACGATCCATTTATTTGTCTAAGTGTCAGAACTAAGGTTGATGCATGTTCAGGTCCTAGTTAATTCAGGTTGATGCATGTTTAGGTCCTAGTTAATTCAGGTCTATGCATATTTCACATTTGAGTTAGACAAGTCGATGCATATTCACACTATCCTCACATAAGGTCATTGCACATTCTAGGTTTAAGTATAACAGGTCAGCACACATTTTCATATCAAGTGTGTCAGGTCGATGCATGCATTCATATTCATCCACACAGGTCGATGCATCTTTAGACTATGTTGTAGAATAAGGTCGATGCATGTCCTTGTATTAAGTCATTCAGGTCGATGCACATTACATCTTGCGTGAAGCAAGGTCGATGCACATTGTGCCTTGTGCAAAGCAAGGTCGATGCACATTGCATCTTGTGTAAGTCAAGGTCGATGCACATCCTTATACTCATTCCATGAGGTCAATGCTCATGCTTGTGTTATGCACTTCAGGTCGATGCATGTTTTACAGCATGGTCTAAAGGTGGATGCACATATTGTAGCATACACCATAAGGTCGATGCATATGCTCTAAGCATACAATACTTGGTCTGTGCATGTATAGAGTCTAAGGTCTACGCATCCATAAAGTCTGTGCATATACATGTCTGTGCACACATAGAGTCTGTGCACATGTAGGTCTGTGCATGTCTAGGGTCTATGCATATGATGCATCCAAGTCTGTGCACATGAAGAAACTAGGGTCGATGCACACCCCTCTCTTCTCATTTCTCTCATTCTCTCCCTCTCTCCTCTCGTTTCTCTCCTTCTCTCCCTCCCTTCTCTAGGCGGCCGACGGAGGATGACGTGGGCAAGGCGGCGAGGTACGTGGGGCAATGATCGGTGAGGATGGAGCGAGGAACGGGGTGGTGGTATGGTGAAGCCTATTCGCGAGTTCGTGAACCCAGCGGTGATTCAAGAGGCAATTTCATGTGGAATCGACATCTTCAGCGTGGGAAATCATTGGTGGAGGTGGGGGGATGGATCCTAGCCCGTGCACTCCCTTTTCTCACGTTTTATAGGCCGTGGTGAGGCCGAGAGTGATTTTCTTTCCATGCAGGGGTTAATTTGCATGTTTTCGGGGTGAGAGACAAGTTTTTCGATCCAACAGGGTTTTTGTGGTTTGAATGGTACCTCCTGGTGCTGAGGTTGGGGAAGTGTTTCCCCATGTTTTCTCCCTCAAATGGATTGAGTGGGGCGTGGTTTAAGCTCCTACAGTGGAGCTCTTGCAAGTGCGTCGCCAGAATCGGTCGACCAATTTGAGAAATCGATCGACCGATGGTGCATTCGCCACGGACAGGGTAGCCTGTCCTTGGTTGGTCAACCAGTGCAGATGGATTAGTCGATTGACCTAGGTCAGGGGGGCGATTGGTCATGGGCCGGTCGACCAACCCATTGGGTCGACTGATCCAGCCTGTGGTCGACCGACCTAGGGGCCTGGCCAACCGAAATGCAGCCTTTTCATTCATTTAGGCCTCCGATCGACCCGGCCGAGACCCATTGGTCGACCTTTGGTCCCGTGGATGTCCCAGACACCCCGTAGGGACCGTGACCATATTTTTAGGTGTCTAGAGGATTCATTGTACTCAATTAACATGTCTAGTTTAGAGGGTCCGGGTGACCCCATGTGCTCTAGGCTTCCTTGCTTCGGTAGATCGAGTCAATGTATACTTGTGTAGGTGTGGAGGGCTGTCCCCGCACGACGTTAGCTTCTTCGGGAAGCAGTTTCCATATGGGCCATGCGTATGGATGATGACTGAGAGTTCTTTGACCCAGCTTGGGACTGGGGTGGTCTCTTAAGTCTTCCCTAGAAAGGGAATGGACCCAACGGTTGTGAGATGCCCTAAGAGTCCTTTTGACTGTGGTTTTTGACCTTTGGATTCGGATGGTTTGACAGCATGATGTCGTATGGTACAACAACCATGGGATGAGTCGAGTGACTCTATGGCTGTTGGTTTAGCGAATTTAGCTTGTCGATTTGAATCTGGTGGCACCATACCACCCTGTGTTCTGAGTTACTTATGACGAGCCTAGGTATAGCCTGTCAGTTCTCCGATGGTTTCTTCTGAGAGTCTTATGTCCAGTGGCTTTCCCACTAGTCGTAGCTTGCTTGGACACGCGTATGCCGACCCGCTTGGGAGCGACGGAGAGCTACACCTGGGAGAGACGATTTTAGGCTGGTTGTCTTAGGGCCTCCCACTGTGGTGACTCGAGTCTGGGCTGGGAGGAAAACTAACTAGAGGGCCTGACGTAGTGCAGTTAGTCAGTGTATGCACACGTAGTCGGGGACTTCGGACGCATGCTTATGAGCACCACCCCGACCAGACCCTTATCCTTGTGTTAGTTGTACTGTGTCTCAATTTTCACCAAGGACAAGTAGGGAGACACCCGAGGTGCAGAATAAGTCGTCAGTGTACGCATCTGGCCTTGCTTCTAGTGGGTAACATAGACACGCTAAAATCGACATCTCTTTGAGTGCATCTCATATCACTTTATAATGTCCCAATTTGACCCTCAAATTAATTTATTTAAGTGATTTTTCTCATTTTTTTCTGATTATTCAACTTTTCCTAACTTCCCTCCCTACCTCCCCCCTCAACCAGTGAAAGCTCCCCAACCCCTTCCCACCCCTTCCTCCCCCTCATCTCCCCATTCTCATTCCCTATCTCCACTGCCACCCAAGAAGCAGCAGTAGCAAGTTCATCTACCCTGTTGCAATGTCACCACTGCCTTCCCTGAGGAGTTTTTGGTGACCAGCCTAGCACCGGTGGAATCTAATCTGACCCAGCTTCACAATAGGAGTTCGAGCACCTTCAACCGACCTCGGAGCTGCCCGGAGGAGTAATTTCTGTCAAGCTGCGCAGTCTGCCTCTAGTGGACACCCAGAGCCGAGTTGCAGAGGCTCCCATGACCTTCCCTCTAAGCTTCCTAGTGCTCCCATCAACCGTAGTGATCCCCTGCAAGTCCACTTCCATTACTAGGAAGGAGGGAGTCATTCGGCCATCGGAGCATGCCCGTCCGACCATCTTCCCCAGCATGCGCAGTCTGTCTCCTCTAGTCGCAAGTTTGACCCTTCCCCACTCTTCTGATCTTTGCAGGACCACCTCCCTCGTCTGGGGTCCCTATCTTCAACCACGCGAATCAGACTTGTCATCGGTCATGTCGGATCCAGCCCCGCCTCCTGCAACATTCGGTGGAGCCCATGGCAACCCCGACATCTCAGTGCTGTCCTGCAGACCAAACTGGGCAGAGCTAGGTCAGTCTACGAAACTCAGCCTGGAGCAACCTTGATCAGACCCCGGTCGATCCATGAAGCCTACAGCGAGCTCCAGGCCCATCATCGGTCAAGGCTGCACCGACCCCACCTCCAACAACGATCGAAGAAGCCCGTGTCACCCTCGACATCGACCTACTGTCAGTCAGGACCAAGTAGGACAGAGCAGGACCGATCCGTGGCTTTTGGCCCGCAGCGACCCAGTTCGGCTTCCGAACGGCCCACGAAGCCTACAGCATGACCCAGACACCTCCCCAGACAGTTCGGTTCAACCCCCATCTTCTGCAGCACTCGGAATAGTCTGTGGAACCCTTGGCACCTGCTTGCTGTCCTGTAGGTTCAATCCAGGTAGAACTAGTTTCTGGCTAACTCCCCGCCCCTCGCCTGGCTAGCTGAAAGCCCCTCCCTGCGTGGAGGTACAATTTGGTTGTAATTAAATTCATCCCCACCCCGTGATCGACCCTCCTGCGTGAGGTGTAGTTCTGTAATAAAAAAAGATCACAGATCAAGCTTCTCTGATGCAACGTGAGGGTGGCATTTCCCATGCTTCCCCGCTCGCCCTCGTCTCCGACCGGGATCAGTTTCTTCAAACCGATCAGGTGAGCGCTTGGTACCCCTTCCTGGCCTCTAGTTTGTTTTTCTAGTATCATATCTTACTGCCTGTCGGTCAGAGAGCGAGTGCCCGATCCCATTGCCACTTATTTGTTTGTCCCGTCGTAGAGAGAGTTGAGAGTGCCACCCACTAACCCATGCCCTAGGCATGCTGGCCACCCGTGAATGTGGGAGTCCCAACCCCTCAAGGGGGTCAGCCCTAGTATTGCTAAGACATCAGAACAACTAGGTCTCACCCCGGACCCTCACGATCATCCCGAGTCGTCTCCGGGTGAAGTGTGCATCATGCGAGTAGAATCGCCAAAATCGAGTCCGTTATCACTTGTCGGTGTGCTTACGAGTATAGGTCCAAGGCGCAACATGTCACCCCGTGGTATACTTGGTTGTGCCACATCAAGGAGGACTAGACGAAATGGGTAGGCTCGATGATGGAGGACAATGGTGCCAAGCTCGTGGTGGGAAGTTACGCAGAGGGAATGGCCGATTTGGGGAAGCTCAAAGGGCATAATAGGGAAACTCTCAGTCAGGTTAGTGAAACAATTTAGCTCGATTAAGTTCTACTCTCTGGTCCCCTGGCGGTCTCCTCCCAGCCGTTTCTTGCCTAAAAGCGGTCTAGCGATAGACCGTCTTATCTTCTTAGCGGTCCCTCATACGACCGTTTCTCTAGTTACAAGTATGCATCTAGAGGATTGTCATTATTTATACATTTTTGCTGATTTCTATTATTGCTGGGTGCTATTTGGTCTCCTTCTTAGTTGCTATGCATATTCATATCATTGTTCGCATATTGATTGTTAGTTTTTAGGCTAGAAATTGCATGCACTCCGGTGCACATAGAATCATTCATCTTTCATATCATAGTTGCATTCCTACCTTGGTGTGTGATTCTCTCGCCTCCATATTCCTTGGGGTCGACTAGATGACCGTATCAGGGACCTCCGTAAGTCCCCGTGAGCCATGGATTCCCACACGGATGTCAGGCCGATTGTACCTTTGCCACCCCGTGTCTAGGTTATATAAGTGAAGGGAGAGTTTACACCTAGAGTTAACCAAGTCCCCATTATCTTTCACCATTAAGAACCTATTGTTGGAGAGAATATTTTATTAAAATTACAAAGGTTCTAAAGGTGGAACAAATAAAATTTTGTGCATCATTGTAACTTGGTTGACTTTTGGTTGCTTTTCATCTTTTTCTTTATTTTACATATCCCCTTTTGAGGTCACTTTGTTTGGTGGCGTATTCATGGTTGTTTGTGTTATTTTCATCCTAAGATGCCACATTGCATGTGGAGTTACTTTAGATCCTCAGGTTCATCTCCTAGGGGCAATTCTTCCTTCACTTCATATCTCAATCCTCTATTCAACTCCACCATGTCTTCTTATGATCTTCCCCATTCCCATGAGGATTCTCTACCTCAGGGACTCCTAGAGGACCTGCCCAAAGTCTTCCCACTCTAGTCTGGAGAAGGGTCCGTCCCTCCTCCATCCTCTATTCCCATGGAGGGTAGTTAGCCCTCCCTTTCAACTCCATCCACTAACAATCTCACAAGTCACATTCTGCAAATGATGGCCCAGTTGGATCTGGCCCAATTGTAGGCCCTTTATCAGACCATGCAGGGGTCAGGTGCCCCATCTTCCACAATTTCACAAGGTTTTCCACTACCTCTATCTCCTAGTCTAGGGTCGATGGGCCCAGGGCTCCACCTATTCCTATCGACCTTACCCCAGTCCAGCCCAGGATCCTCCGATTCTCCAAGTAGGAAGCGGGCCAGTACTCTGGCTTGATCCCTCCAATCCTCAATAAAGGGAAGGCCACTCTTCACTCATTTGCCCAGATTGATCCCTGTAGATCTGTTAAATCGGTGCTACAGACCCTTGTAGCTCTAGCCGATTTTGCTTGCCTACAGCAAGGGGCGGCCCATGCTTACACCAATTCGGGTCATCCTTCGGCCCAATATCCTTCTTATGGGCCTCCCCCTCCTTCCATTCATCCTTCGGCTCCTCGCCTTGAACTCACTCCTTTCACTCCGCTTACTCCATCTCGAGAACAGGGGCTCCTTGACAAATGGGCTGCCATATAGCAACAACTCGACTTTCTTCAAAAGCGGGTTGGCCCACAATCCATGGCAGACGTTCGAGTCCCCAGTTTTCACAACATCTGATTCCCTCCTCAATCCAAGCTCCCCACATACCGCAAGTATGACGGGAACAACAATCCTTTTATTCATGTGAGGGATTTTATGTACGAATCGGCGCAGTTTCAGTATGATGATCACCTTATGGCATATCTATTCCGCCGATTGCTAGATGGAGTCGCTCTGGAATGGTTCTATTCTTTGCCACTAGAAGATACCGAAAGCTTCAAGGTTGTGAAGGAGAAGTTTATTCATAGGTTCTAGGATCGGGTCGGCCCGGAATACTTCTAGATGCGGCGGCCACTTGCATCTCATACTGAGAATCTGCTATCTTTTAAGGTACTCCAGGACTGTCTCGTCATGTCTCTTCCTGGAGGCATATAGGTCGGCCACTGTGACCTCTCTTTCCGCAAATGGAACCGTTCCCAGAACTTCTGTTGCATAGCTATCGAGTCACTGATATAGCCAGTCGACAGGTTTGAATACCACTCAAAATCTAGGCTCGTGAGTGAGGACCCGAAGAATCTTAGTAGGTAGGCTTCATCTCCTGCTAGATCACCCATCACTATCATATAGTAAGCAATATGCTCCTTGGCAGAGCCCTACCCATTGAACATTTCAAACTTGAGCAATTTGTTGATGCCAGGCGAGAGCCTTTGTGCTGCATACTACGGTGGATATAGTACCTTGCATACATCAAAGGTGTTGAAATCACCATTTGTTATCTCGGCCAGCTTCATTTCAATTAGTTGTTCCACCATTGATTTATTCACCACGGTCGGGTCCATCGGTCTTGGATGGAGATACGCAGCTTACTGCATAGAAGGAGAGGTCAGAGCCGCAGCCTGAAGTGCCGACGACATCATTGGTGGTGTATGCTGCATTTGTGGAAGTACCAATTGCGCTTGTGGTGGCTGCAGGAAGTGTGGCAAAAGAGCAGCCTCGTAATGGTCTTTTGGTTGAGAAGTAGCTGGGAGTGTGACATTGACTGGGTTAGGAGCATTTTGGGATGATTCGGCATGCACATCCCACTGCCAAGGGATAGGAGCTTGCCCAGTCTTTTCATTCAGCTACTTTTTCAAAGCTTCAATCTCTTATCGATAGTTCTACAACATCGTTAAGACAGCTGGATCTAGCACTGCCATAGAGGGAGTGCTCTCGAACACTTTACCCGAGACACCTTCGGATGAAGCTGGTGGAGGGATCCCTTCTTCTTTAGAAGTGACCACGTTGGCAGTTAGGGTGGTGACAACTTGTTTTTCTTAGGCCGGTCTGAGCATCTTGTCCGTAGCTTGGCTTGTTCTTATTAGTGCCCCAGGCCTCTTGGCTAGCATGGCTGATTCTTTTGGCTCTTCGGCTAAGACCTCACATTTATCGATCACCTCTGCCATGTTGCAAGTGAAGACTTACATTCTTTTTCTTTACCCCCAAACTACCCATTTCCATTGACTGGAGAAGGTCAGCCTTTCATGTAATTACATTCTTTTATTCCCTTCCCGCTATAGGGGAGCTTCCAAGTACTTGGCTTCCAAACCATCTTCATATTCATTGACGTCCACGAATAACACTATCCTTCTTCTTTCCTTTCCTTCTTTATCTTTTTCTTCAGCACCGACAGCACGGAGCAGTCGTTGTCGACCTACAGAAGAGCTTCGCAAGCCACGAAAGTAATTCCTGACCACCCTGGTCATTTCTTCTTGACTGCGTCTTGGAGAGAGGGCAGAGGGTAACAGTAGGTCTTAAGTCGATGGCATGTAGGAGAATCGTGACAATCTGGAAACTCCGTTCGATCTTATCAAACGTCGAAAAATATTGGTCTACTTGGCACAGACCCTGTGAGTAGGTGGAAAGACCACTAGCATGACCTCTTCTTCCTTCGGTACAACTTTATTGCCCTGTCATGCCCCGAGCGCGGAAGGAACCCGGAGACGCGTGACGAGTTTAAATCATTCATGTCAATCAGAGCGATAAGAATTTCAACATAATGACAGAGTGCGCTAAGAATAATTTATCAACTATAATTAAACGGTTGCAACTTAACCATTAATCCATAACGTCAAATAACCACAATTAACCATAAGTTTAATATCCACCACTATCCTGGTGACATACACCTCTTACATCAAGACTCGATTAAATAAGAGGTACCAACTCCCCCGGGCTGAGAAGAGCTCGACTCTGGCGAGCAAGGGTCCATCCGACTGTGATAACGCTCCAGGAGGTCGAGGTCCAGCTGCTGAAGGCCTTCTCGGCTTACCCATGAGTCATCCGAAGGGGGTCGGCCCTTCCACCTTACTAGGGCGAAAGAAAAAGTCCCACCAACTGCTGGCAATCAAATGAATATCATGGCCCCTGATTATCCGTCTAGTCAGGCTAAAATCAGTATCTGGAGGAACTGACTGGTCGTAGCCGAAGTTTCGCACAAAGTGATAAGAATAATAAGGCTCCAAAAAGACAGTGCCACCCTTCCTAAAAATAATAATACTAGGCCGAATACTATAAAGCCAATCTTCATAAAATAACATGTCAACATTCTGGTGATAAGGGAGGCCATAGGAGGCCCCATTTGAACCCTCAACAATGAAAGGCCGAAAGTCATAAGAGTTATGGGCAAAAGGCAAGCCCTCCTTTCCCTGCGTAGGAACATAAGACAATATCTTGCGGGCCTTCCACAAATGCTCCAATGAGTGTGGGTCTGGGCGGTTCCTGAATAAGAAAATCAAGGGAGCAACATGATTCTCAATTGGTACATTCTGACATAAAGGTGGCAACAATAAACTAGCCCACGCAGTCAGATAGTGAGTAGCCATTGATATACTCCAATCCCTATGAGCTATCAAATTGCCAAAGCCGTGATAAATGTTTGCAAGGGCAGCAGGGACAATGGCTAATCTATGCCTGTCGACAAGAACACAAGTTGAATAAATAAGCTCGGGGCGTACAAAGCCTTCCTCCCCGTAAGATACAACAAACGTGGCAAGCCAATAAACAAGATAAGTCCTATCAGGAATGTTACAGGGGTTCCACCCCGCATTTACCGGTGCAGGTAGATGACGGTTGCTCTCCTGTGAATGCAAGATAAGTTGATAGTACTGATTCAAAGGCCTATCATCCTCAGCGAAGTTCTCATAAAAACAAAACGGCCCATTGTAGAAGTATGAAATCCATGCATTGAGGCTGACCCTCACAGCACCAGATGAGGCAGAGGGGGCTTTACTCTTCCCAGCTCGGGCTAAGTCTCGCCACACTTTCATCAAATATCTGAAGCTGTAAGACAAACCATATTCTCCCAGCCTCATAGAGTAGTTCCTGTGCAGGTCATCAAGGGTGACCTCTTCATAAGGGCGCCCAGAGATAGGTAAACCTGAAATCTTGTGCAAGCTCCATAAATCAATGAAGGTCTCACCCTCAGCAGTAGCAAATGTGTTGTAACGGCGATTAAAACGTTCCGCCAAAGCCTAGAGCAACTCTACATAGCAAGGATACCAATATAATGCCACTGTAACTGCATGTCGAATGCCAACAAGATCTAAGAGCCGGCCATAATGATGAAGAACACCCATTAGCCATTCAGTGGCCCTAGATGAAACCTGTGAGAAGGAGTCCCAGACCATTTTTCATACCAACTGGGTGAAGAGCCACTCACGATTCTGTCAAGCAAGCATAGCTTGTCATATCCTTCATTAGCAAATTTTGTTCCTGAAGGAATCAAGAAACATCCAGGAGTAGCATCAGATAATGCCTTGTGTTGGTTCCTTAAATCCCAAATGGCGGGAGCAAATACTCGCGACCAAGTAGGACAGCCTATCTCAGCGCTGAAGAAACCCAACTGGGAAGATGCCGAAACTTGAATATGACGACCGTTGTTCAAAGGAAAGCTGGGAAAGGAAGTATTGCAACTACCCAAGAAACTATCACGTCCGATCAAAATTGCCCTCTTAATTTGACACCGGGCTGCAGGCAAACAAGCGTCGTCCTCTTCCATATCCGGAGGGATAAAGTTATGAATAAAATGATCAAATTCTAATAAATGAGTTGATTCAGAATGACAAACATAAAGACGAGATAGAAAAACTAAAACACTTGAACATCATCTTGTCAGACAGATTACTAATCGTACTGCACTTACGAGTGTATTTTGGTCATTTCACACTTTAAGGCGTGAAAGTTTACTAATTAGGAGATTTGATTTCATTGATTTCATGAAAGTGGCATGAATATTTCATCTCACATTTGTGATGTTAAGCACTATCTCGTTGAAAGGTTCTATACATCTGTTGTTTCTCAATGCATTTCTTTAGACAAAGACTCCGTTTTCCCTCTTTCTGGATGGTAAATATTTATCAGAACATGGAGTGTGAATCAAACCCATGTTTGAATTGAAATAGAGATACTGATGCGAGTTCTCCCTTCAGAATCAAATAGATTCATATTTGAAAAAGGTTGACAAGAAGTTCTTTCAAAATTGACTTTAATGGTGTTCCATGATGATGGGCTTAAGTTGAAGTTGGCAACTTAATGACTCTTGTCCATGGTCATTTGGATTTTGAGGCTAAGATTATGGGGCATGAAGGGTTAACATTGGGAGAACATTCTTGAGGACAGCCAAGAGTTATGTTATGGCTTTTGGGTTCACGTCTCATGATCATGTGCACAAGGAGCTTATCCATCAACCAAGTGGTAAAGGATATCCTTAGTGGATGAAAGGAAGGATAACAAAATCATTGATCCATGAGGATCTAAAGCCAAACCACTAAACATGTCCTTTAAGCCAAATCAAATCAATTGGAATTTACCCATTACCCATTAACAATCCAGTTAGGATCCTAGGATTCAATAACTAGTAAGTCTTAAGAGAGTCGTGCCTTTTTTAGAGTGAGAGACTCCGAGGAGGGCTTGGAGGGGGTCATCGGTTGCTCGGGGGGCATGCTCCGGCAGAGGTGCCTTTTGCCGGAGCTGGGCTGAGGCAAGCTCAGGCGGTGGGGCTCACCACCAAGGGGGCCGACCAGCAGGCCTTCCTCCAACATACTTCAACTATGGCTGTCGAGGTCACATCCGACAGTTTTGCACTGGGAAGGGGCTGGTACGTGCTGGGATTGGGGATAATGCTGGTGGCTGCCGGCCTTTCGTGAACGTCATGAGGACCAACCCGCAGCTGCAGACACCGGGGAGTCAGCGATGGTTGGATGCAAGGGAGCTCCCGGCGGAGGCCTTGCAAGGTAGGCTCGAGTGGCTATGGTGTTGCATGTGCATCTCCTTGCTGGATGGTTTGGTGGAAGCTGAGGTGGTCAAAAGGAGGCTCATGAAGGTTGTGGGACGTAGCTGGGAATTGGTGAGGGTGGCGGTGTCCACGTTCTTGGCACGCAGGCACGAGTGTATGGGATGGCCCCGACAGAAGGCAAGCTTCTCCCCTTGATGAACGGTGCTGAGAAGACCAAACAAATGCACAAAGGGGGAGTTTTTCTCCTCTCCCCGTGGCCAAGCGACAAAAATCCAAGGAAAAAAATGAGAAAAACTAGGGTTTTATAAGGGGCCACCCCCCTCTCCCATGACCATGGCTGTTTGGACCTGAGTAGGCCCCCTGGGAGTCCTATCTACACAGGGGTCATTCGAACCCGGTTAGCCTTCTCGCGCTTAACTGGGGTCGAATGACCCCTAAATGGGTCGGTCAACCCAGTCAGGCCCTGGGATTGACCGAGGTTGACCGATGCCCTGTCACCGGGGAAGAGTTAACCGGGTTCGATTGCCCCTCCCATCGACGTCAATTGACCTCGATTAAGTCCAAGGACCTAACCAGGGTCAATTTCCCCCACCTTGGTTAAGCCCCAGGGTCAATCCCCACCTATTTGGGGTCAATCGACTCTGGTGTCGATCCCTTTCTTCAGATGGTTTAAGTTGATTTGTGGTCGCGGTCTCACGACTGACCGTATCTATTGGTAGCGGCCCTAGGGAGACTGCTACTAGGCTCTTGTAAGTCAATTTGTAGACGCGACCGTCTACCCGGCCGCGTTTAGGCGAAGGCGGCTATTTGGTAGACCGCTTCTATGTTGTGACGACCATTGGGAGACCGTTTCTTGTTAGGGTTAAGCATTTGGGTGAACGCGGTCGTTCACTTGACCACATTACGCTTGGGCTGTCTGCTTGTTCTAGGTGTTCTTTCGCGTTGGTTTGGCTTTCGGTTGGCTTGGCTTCGGCCCATTGGTTAGCCCATTATTCTGTGGATGTCTAAGCATCCTATGAGGGCAGTGACCGTGTTATAGGGTGTCCGAAAGTGTCATTGTACCGTGTAGTGTGCCCGTGTTATTTTGAGGGTCATTATGATTTTTGGTCAACCTGGTTGTGGCCCAGTGGTTAACACGTGACCTCGTGAGTGTCTCGGGTATCCCGTGAAGATCGAGACCTGATTTTGGACGCCTGGAGGTATCGTCTTATCTAGATTTGCATGTCCATGTGGTTTGAGGGCTCTGGTAATCCCTCATGTTCCGTATTCCCTTGTTATACAGAATTGAGAGTCCAATATGCGGCCTAAGGGCCGAGGGCTTGTGTTTTCCCGTGATTTTTGACCCAGGGACTAGACTGATTTGACGGTACGTTACCGTGTTATGCAGTGATCTTGACCTGAGTCTAGTGACTCAAAGATCTTTGTTTTAGCAAATCTAGTTGGTTGTCATGAGTCTGGTGGTGTGGCGCTGCCTTCTGTTCGAGTACTTGTGACAGGTACACGTTAGCCTGTCTGTACTTCGATATTTTGAGTCTCTGTGTCTAGTGAGCTTTCACTAGTTGTAGCCTGACGAGACTTCGTGTTGGCCCACCTAGGAGTGATGGCGGGACAGTTCCCGATTGAGACAGTTTGTAGGCTGGTTGCCATGGGCCCCTTTGTCTAGCCATTAGAGTTCGACGGGAGGAAAAAATTAGCTAGAGGTCTGGCTCAAGACATTGAGTTTATGTGTGCACACGTGATCATGGTTGTTGGACCAGCGTCGACGGGCGTGACCCTGAATAGTCACTCGTTACTGTTGTTCCTTGGTTTCTCATTCAGTGCCTCAGTTACCGCGTTCGAGGTGAGTGGGAGATGCTTGAGGCGTAGTGTAAGATTTCAGTGGACGCATCTAACTTTTCTTCTAGTGAGGAGGTGCTTCTGTTACATGACACATGACTTGTGGCTTCTGTGACTGTTTTCTGTCATTACTGACGTGACTTGCCAAGTAGTCTGTGTTCGACTTTACCCGAGGTCAGTATTGCGTACACGAGGGTGAGATCGTGTATGTATTAGTGCTTTTAGACCATGTGGTCTTGCGTCGGGCTTTGGTCTTTGAGGACAAGCCTGCGCGTCTATTGTAGCATGACGTGTTCTGGCAATGTAATCGGAGTTTCTGGTGACTGGTTCGACAACTCCCTACTATGTGTATGAGAAGTTATGTTTTTGTCGATTAGGAGTGGTGTAGAGGGCCGAGGTTTTATTGGTTGTTGTGGTTGGTTCAGTACGACTTTTCCTCTTTACTTTTACTATTGTTCCTACTCCTGCTGTTACTCTTGTTGTTGTTATTGTTGTTACCACTTTGATTCGTGGTGGGGATCCGCGGGACCCCTACTAAGCCAGTGACACGAGACTCACCCTTGACTTTTCAGGTGTAGTTGTTGTTCTTCCTCGTGGTTCGAGATATGGTTCGTGGTTTTTAGTGCCAGCTCTGCCAGTGTCTGACTTGCCCCGACTTGAGGGTACGTTTCTCTTTCTGTTGTACACTTCCATGTTCTTCTCCTGCACTTGATCAAACCAGAAGTTAAGTGAAAATACTTTAGCTAATACACAATAAATCATGGTTGATGATCATCAAAACCAGGAGACTTAGCAACCTTTATGGCACGGTGAGTTTTAGTCTCGACATGACACTCACTTTCGTCTAATCAGTCAGACGGTGTGCACCAGTGGCTTCTTTGGAGCCCGAATAAACCGTCACCTTGTGACTGGCATGTCCACACACTAAATAAATAAATAAATAAAATAAATAAAGTAAATAAATAAATAAATAAATAAACATGTGAAATAAAAGTGCGTCCACAGGGTCCCGTTGATCCCCATCATAAGCAATGGCGATAAACAATAGGAGTAACAACAATTACAACAATAACAATAACATTAACAACAATAATAACAATAACAATAGAGGGTAAACGGTGGGGATGAAACACAGCTTATTTGCTACCTGTAATCCTCATTACCCCGCACATTCTTGGGAACCATTCTATCAAGCGGCTTGCACATGCTCACTCTCT
The DNA here is from genome assembly GCA_024336825.1 of Amorphophallus titanum. Classification (NCBI taxonomy): domain Eukaryota; kingdom Viridiplantae; phylum Streptophyta; class Magnoliopsida; order Alismatales; family Araceae; genus Amorphophallus; species Amorphophallus titanum. Next base: position 10,093,832 of record JANBPO010002302.1, read on the forward strand.
AGACCCTCGACCTTCAAGGTCAAGAAGAAACCATGGCCTCAGTGATGGGGAAGTCCTATCCTTTAAAATGGAACTATGACTACCCGTCGGAAATCACGACCTCACTGTCGTGAGGGCACTAGCCTACAGAACCTCATAATGCCTCCATAGTGATGGTCTGTCCTCAGTAACAGAGCCACAACAAAGACCACAAGGTCAGAAATGCAACCCCCACCCTTGGGAGGACCTCTGCCTCGAAGTCAATAAAGCCTAGGCTCAACCAAAAAAGAAGGCCACGGACCAGAAGGGCTACCACAACACTATTGGCCACAACGGAACTTACGCACGTTGCCCATACACGTTTACCCTTTAGCCACACATGCATCTTTACAAAACAAGTGGACTAGCTGGGGTCCGTGCTCATCAACATGGTATTCGAGCCCCCAACCACGTGTGCACACATTAGAAGGACTCCTCAACGTCTAGACTCTAGCGATCGGTTTTTACCCTAGCCCAGACTCAGGCTCCAGAGTAGGCGAAGTCCTCAACGCACTATCTCCGGGAACATAGGTGGAGTTCTCACAGCACTATGTACGTAGGGGCCCATGGCAATCGGCTCGAAACTGTCTCCAGGGAAAAATACAGAAAGTCCTCACCCTAGGTGGACTCCTCAACGCGCTTGGATCTCAACAAGGGGCAAGCCTCACAAAGGGAAAAAATATCTCATGGGGAAAACCCTCACCCTAGTCAGACTCCTCAATGTACTAGGAACTTGGGGGGGGAGCCTTATAGGCACAACCAACACCGAACAAGGTTGCCAACTCATCTGCTTACACACACACACACACACACACATGGCCTGCTCAACTCATATCGGCATATTTCACCTACACGGGGAAACCTCTTACTCAAATACACCCAAAAATAGAACCCCAAGTCACCGCACCTCCGTGACCTCAATTTTAGATGACCTCAATTTCAGATGTCATTGGCTTGGTACGGCTCATTACTAAGTATACTTTAACCCCAAAATCATTAATTATCAAACTCGGGGTGAACGACACATCATACAGTCCAAAAAGGTAGCCTGGACAGCAAATCGGTCGACCAACACCCAAGGTCAATCGATCGACCTGCATTGGTTTATCGACCAGTTGTGGACGCGTAAAATTTCACGCCTACACATTCCCTAGTCCCGCACCAGCGTCGGAGCTGAAAAGAGAAAGCCTGGAGAAACACACCGCCCGACAGGTTCTCACCTTTGCACAAGCGCCCCGAGTCTTCGGGCTCGTGGGAGGCGGGCCGAGATTCGAGTCGCGCCGGTTCCTTTCCGGTACTCGGATCCCGGGTCTTACAAAGCCATTTCCTGAATGATTCTAAGATCATATATGCTCTGATAAATAAATGCTTCATCAATTCAAACTAGGTGTATTACATGTCATAAACAAAAAAAACAACAATAAATAACAAACTATGATAAATAATCAAAACCAACATCACCAGCAACAACCCTTATCATTCACTACTCGACTGTAATCTTATCAACAGCCTGTCATGCGGATTACATCCAGTTTGCAATCAAGCCAAACTAGTCTTCAACAATCACAACCACCTCTGATGTAGTCTATTCCACACTCTGGGCAACAGCAGGGTCAACCAAACATATTGCAACAATCTTCATCTCCTTTGTCCCAACAACATCCTCATGCAGTTGTCAGTATTGCCATTGCAGCAGCAACAATCCCAACAGACGGCTTCCTCATTGATGCAATCACAGGGACAATAGCCACAATCTCATCCTGCATGGTAGCAGCACATGTCTCAGATTCAAAGCTAGCCCATGCAAATTCAACAACAGATGATAGTGCAGTAGTAGGCAGATCCCTTACAAAGAGAGATACAACAGCGGATGTAGCAAAGGCTACAAGCATCTGGTGGCTTGCTTCAGCCACAAAATGCATTTGAGCATCAGAAACCCCTTTATTAATCTCAAAGAGCTCTCCCAGAGGCCTCATCAAATTCAATGGATTCCACTGCTCAGACTAGCCAAATAGGTCCAGACTAGCAAGAAGAGACATATCAGATGCTTCAAGCCATGAGAGATATGTACTATGTAAATCTAAATGAAATACATCAGAGGATCGTCATAAAGTGCCAGTAGCATGAAGCTCAAACACAACCCGAAAAGCCTGAACAAGTGGAGAGTATGAAAAAGATTAAAAGCTTAGTGGATCGCCTATCAGCATTATTATAGATGCCCAAGAGCAGTATTCAGCCTAGTCTTAAGGAATAGCTGCCATATTTTGAGAAATAGATGTTCAACGTTATAGCTTCAAACAGTAGGAAACCCATTCCTCCACAATTTCCAGGGCCATAACAATTTCCTCATCTTGGTGGAAATGCCCAGTCCATGCCACAATAGCCATCATCTCAGGCTCCTCTTATCCTACAATGTGATACTCTTGGAAACCAGACGCCATCGATGGTTGTTCAAGGTTCTATAACATCAATGCAATCAACAACTATGTCAAGCATGTAAAAATGGATCAATCCCTTTATCAATCCATGTGGGCATTCCAGCTACACTACAGAACATGAATACATTGCAACCTTCCTCACATATAGACTCATCCCAGGGCAATGCTCTAACTTCATTGCAGGTGGGAACAATGTGTTCCCTACAGTAAGGTGGTATGGGATCCCTACAACAAGCGGCATTCAATGCATCCACACAAAATAGTATGAACACTTTGGCTCATACAAGCAATGTCATGTAATCAAGTGTTGGCCCTATTCGACCAAATGCCAATATACTTCAAAATCAACATGTGAAGTAGGAGCATTAACACCAAATGATGCAATTACAGCAAACCAAATAGCAAATGCAATGTCAGAAGCAACAACTTTTACAATAGCAGATAAAAAAAAGAAAAAAGAAAAGCAAAGTAAAAAAGAACAAACAAAACAAAATAAACAAAGTTGGTGGCTGAGTCAACCTGCCCATGTTGCGGGTTGACACACCTAGGAGTTTGGTCGATCGATATGTATTTTTGGTCGACTGACCCCTCGGTAGTTCAATGCACATGAGGTCTTGGGTTGACTTGCTTGAGTTCAAGTCAACTCAGATTGATCTCCAGTCGACTGACCTATCTGTAAACCCAGTTTCCCCTCGTCTAGGTTGACTGATTTGAGTCTTAGCTCCCCATTTCTGTCATATTGTCCGATCAAACCAAAACCGTCGACGCAGCCGCGCCGGGCGCGCCCGTGATCGTGCGCACCTTCAGTGCCGGCGTCCACTTCGGCTACCTTCTCCATCGCGAGGGCAGGGAGGTCCGCCTCGCGTCCAGCCGCCGCATCTGCGTGTCGCTCTATGACCGAATTATCGCGCTCCGCCCGGATTGGCATTCAACCGATGATGACAAGGGTGCGGTTAAAATCGTGATGACCGGGGCAGCGTCCGATCCGCTCGACTGGCAACAGCATATCGGCGCGAAGAAGCGCGATCTTCATCGTCATCACCTCACTTGGTCGAGATGTCGGCGCGGGGCGGCGTCTTCATGCCCTCGCCGAGATAGAAGCTGGCCTCGCAGGTCTCGCTGCGCGCGTCGGCCGCCTCGGCCCTGGCCGCCGCGCCGACGGCGTCGCCCTCCGGCAAGGCGCCCAGATAATAGCTGACCATCGGTCCCGGCCACGACTTCAGGTCAATGCCGCTCGCCTGCCGCTCCAGCGCCGCCGGGTCGGCCGCGGCGCCCCGCGCGTGGCTCAGCCGGCGCCACAACACCGCGTAGGACTGGCTGGGGTCCAGCTCCAGGGCGTGGTCGAAGTCTCGCGCGGCCTGGTCGTAGGCGCCCATGACGAAATAGGTCGCGCCGCGGCCGAAATAGCTGGAGGCGTCCGAGGGGTTCAACCGCAGGGACGAGCCGTAGTCGGCGAGCGCGGCGTCGACGGAGCCGCGGCCGAGTTCCACGGAGGCGCGGTCGGCATAGGCTTCGGCATCGGTAGGCTTCAGCCCGATCGCGGCATTGAAGTCGGCCAGCGCCTGCGACTGGTCGCCCTTGTAGGAATAGGCGAGGCCGCGCCAGACCCGGTAGTCCGCCTCCGCCGGCTTGATCTTCACCGCCCGGTCGTAGTCGGCCACCGCGTGGGCGTAGTCGCCGCGCTCGCGATAGACGGCGCCGCGCATGGCGTAGCCGAACGCATAGTTCGGCGCGAGCTCCAGCGCCGTCGACAGGTCCAGCAGCGCCTTGTCCGGCTGGCCTAGGCGCGCCTCGGCCTGGGCGCGATCGACGAAAGCCTGCGAGTCCTTGGCGTTCAGGCGGATGGCGGCGTCGAAGTCGGGTACGGCGCCGGCCAGGTCGCCGGTTTCGATGCGGGCTTCGCCGCGGCCGTCCAGCGCCTCGCCCAGCCCCGGATCGATGGCCAGAGCCTTGTCGTAGTCGACGATCGCCTCGTCGGGATGGCCCAGCTCCCGGCGCGACCACGCCCGGCGCAGGTGCGCGGCGGCGAACTGGCCGCGGCGGTGAATCGCCTCGGAGAAGTCGTCGATCGACTTCTGCCACTCGCCCTTGCGCTGCCAGGCGATGCCCCGGTCGACCCAGGCGTCGGCATTGCCCGGCTCCAGGCGGATGGCTTCGGCGAAGTCCTCCAGCGCGCCGTCCAGGTCGCCGGCCTCCAGGCGGATGCTGCCCCGGTCGAGGCGAGCGTCGGCGGAGTCGGGGCTGAGCCGGATGGCCGCGGCCAGATCGGCCAGGGCGCCGGCCCTGTCCCCCTTGCTCGCGCGCGCCAGGCCACGGTTGCGGAAGGCGAGGCCGTCGGAGCCATCCAGCCTGATCGCCCGGTCATAGTCCGACAGGGCCTTGTCAACCTTGCCGAGTTCGGCCCAGGCGACGGCGCGGTTCAGCCAGGTCACCGCGCTCTTCGGATTCAGCTTCAGGGCTGCGGAATAGTCGGCGATGGCGGCGGCGCGGTCGCCCGCGGCCTGATGCATCAGGCCGCGGTTGACGAGGATGGTGTCGTCGCCGGGATCCAGCTTCAGGGCGGCGTCGTAGTCCGCCTGGGCCTCGTCGGCGCGGCCGAGATCCTAGTCCGAGGACGAGCTCCCCAGAATTTCGCCAGAGGTCATAACTCATCGGCTGAAACTGGATCCAAGCTACCGCCTGGTACAGCAACGTAGGAGGTGCTACAATCCTGAGCGACAGGCCATCATAAGAGAGCAGGTGGGTGAGAAATTACGCTTAAGACTGTTACGAGCTATCCAGTACCCCAACTGGGTTGCCAATATGGTCCTGGTTCCCAAGAGCAATGGGAAATGACAAATGTGCGTGGACTACACTAATCTCAACAAAATCATGCCCAAACATAGCTTTCCTATATCATGGATCGACCAGCTTGTCGATGCCATGGCCGGGCACGAAATGCTGAGCTTCCTAGATGCCTATTCTAGGTATCACCAGATCAGCATGCATGGGCCCGACCAAGATAAGATAGCTTTCATCACCATAAGATAGCTTTCATCACCCACCATGGGCTGTACTGCGACACCCGAATTCCCTTCGGGTTGAAAATTGCAAGAGCCGCGTACCAACATTTGGTCAATCACATTTTCGACACACAGATCGGTTGCAATATAGAAGTTTATATAGACGACATGCTCGTCAAAAGTCTCAGGGTGTCCGAGCACCTCGGAGACCTGGTGGAGACATTCGTCACGTTTCAAAAGTACAACATGAAACTCAACCCGAGCAAGTGCGCGTTCGGAGTCAAGTCGGGAAAGTTCCTTGGATTCCTCGTCACCTACCGAGAGATAGAGACAAATCTGATCTGTGCTAGAAATGAAACAACTAACACGGGTAAAGGACGTATAGTGCCTTACTGGCCGCATTGCTGCCCTGACTCGGTTCCTATCTCACAAGACGAAAAGATGCCTACCCTTCTTCCGACTCATCAAACAAGCAAACAAATTGCCAGAGAAGAAAGGCCAAATCGACTGGGATCAGGAACGCGAGCAAGCATTTGATGAGCTCAAATAGTACCTGACATCCCCTCCCATGCTCTTCAAGCTGCAAAAATGAGAATAATTATTCTTATACATGTCGGTAACCCTCAGCACTCTAAGCGTTATGCTCATGCAGGAAGCAGACTGGGTAATGAAGCCAATCTACTATGTAAGTCGGGCATTACGAGGACCAGAGTTTCGCTACTCGTAGATAGAGAAGTTCGCACTAGCCCTGGTCATGGCCGAACGTAAGTTACTACCATACTTCATTGCGCACCCGATTGTTGTTCTCACCGACCAACCCCTGTGCCAAATTCTCCAGAACCCAGACGCCTCCAGAAGGCTTATCAAGTGAGCCATCGAGCTAGGCAAATTTGATATTAAGTTCCACCCCAGGAGCACATTTAAATCCCAAGCTCTCGCCGACTTCGTTGTCGAGCACACGTTACCCGAGGAAGAGCCTCCCGAGTAGTCCTCGGGACCCGTATGGGAACTCTATGTCAACGGTTCATCTTATGCTGCTGGCAGCAGAGCAGGACTAGCCTTGTTGTCCCTGGAGGGAGTAGAACTATAATATGCCCTTCGCTTCAACTTCCCGATCACTAATAATGTGGCCGAATACAAAGCACTGCTCTCAGGCTTGCAGATGGCGAAGCACCTCAAAGCGGTCAATCTACGAGCCTACAGTGACTCCATGCTCGTCACTAACCAAGTCAGAGGAGAGTTTGAAGCCTGAGAGTGAGCGATGATAAAGTACCTCGAAAAAGCCAAGATAGCCACCATGGGTTTCTCTCGCTTCGAGATGGTGCACATTCCAAGAGAGGAGAACGTCCGAGTAGACGCTGTCTCCCGTCTAGCATCATCAACAACTGCCTCCAACTGAAGAGCTATCTTGACAGAGGAGCTACTAGCACCAAGCATCGAGGAATCAGTTCCCCAGATGAACGCCATCGACTAAGAGCCTTCATGGATGGATCTAATCTTGGATTTCATCCTACATCAACAACTCCCTAATGACCGCACTGAGGCCCACCGCACACGAGCATGAGTGGCGCACTTTACGATCATCGATGGTCACCTGTTTAGGTGCTCACTCTTGGCCCCACTGTTGAAGTGTCTGTTCCCCATGGATGCCAAGCAGGTAGTCCAAGAGATGCATGAGGGGCTCTATGGGAGCAACGTAGGTGGGTGAGCACTCGCACGGAGCCTCATCCGGCAAGGATACTGGAGGCCAACACTACAGCAAGACTGCCACGACTATGTCCACAGATGCCCCCAGTGCCAAAAGTTTTTGAACCTACACCACTGACCAGCAACGCAACTACATACTCTAATGGAGCCTCGCCCATTTGCTCGGTGGGGGGTAGATATACTAGGCCCCTTTCCAAAGGCTCAGGGGAGGAAGAAATTTCTCATCATCGCATCGATTACTTCACCAAATGGGTCGAGACAGAACTATTAGGAAAAATCATGAGCGATGCAACATGGAAGTTCATCCTACGAAGCATAATCTACCGGTTTGGGATCCCACGTGTTCTCACAATTGACAACGGAAGACAATTCGCGAGCACTGTCTTCCAGGAAAAGTGCTCAGAATTGGAGATTTGGAACCATTACACGCCGGTGGGTCATCCCCAAGCAAACGGCTTGGTTGAAAATGCCAATAGAACACTTCTTCATGACATCAAGACCCATTTGGAATAGGTAGGCGACTCTTGGATAGATTCCATTCCAAGCATCTTATGGGCACACCGGACTACTGCTCGGACCACCATGGGAGAGACACCATTTCACCTCACATATGGGGCAGAAGCGGTCATCCCAGTCGAGATATCCAACCTGTCGCTACAAGTCAGCCAGTTTGATGAAGTGAGAAATAATTAGGTGATGCGAGAAAATCTGGACTTGCTCGAAGAAGATAGAGAGTGCGCCCAACTGAGACTCGTGACTTATCAGCAAAAGCTAGCTCAATACTACAATGCTCGTGTCAGAGAATGCCACTTCCTCCCCAGAGACCTTGTGCTGTGATGAGCCAGCGTGGCAGATCCCAGAGCGGCTATGGGAAAGCTAGCCCTAAACTGGGAAGGCCTGTATCGGATAACGGAAGTGCTTGGTAAAGGAGCATACAAGCTAACAACGTTGGAAGGACGACAAGTGTCAAGGACATGGAATTATGTAAACCTTAGAACTTTTTATCAATAAATGACTATTGGCGCATTTCCTCGCCATCTCAACACCTCGATTAAAGGATCATCGTTAGCTGAGCCCAACGATGGTAGCTTCCAAGCTCCCAAGAGGCAAGCACTCATGTTCCATCAGAAACAAGGGTGGCTTCCGAGCTTCCAAGAGGTGAGCACTCACTCCCTCAGAAACGATAGTGGCTTCCGAGCTTCCAAGAGGCGAGCACTTGTTCCCTCAGAAATGATGGTAGCTTCTGAGCTCCCAAGAGGCAAGCATTCATGCTCTCTCAGAAACAATGGTGACTTTCGAGCTTCCAAGAGGCGAGGACTCGCTCCCTCAGAAACAATGGTAGCTTCTGAGCTCCCTAGAGGCAAGCACTCATGTTCCCTCAGAAACGGTGGTAGCTTCCAAGCTCCCAAGAGGCAAGCATTCATGCTCCCTCAGAAACGATGGATGCTTCTGAGCTTCCAAGAGGCGAGCACTCGCTCCCTCAAAAATGATGGTGGCTTCCGAGCTTCCAAGAGGTGAGCACTTGTTCCCTTAGAAACAATGCTTCTGAGCTCCCAAGTGGCAAGCGTTCGTGCTCCCTCAGAAACAATGGTGGCTTTCGAGCTTTCAAGAGGTGAGCACTCGCTCCCTCAGAAACGATAGTAGCTTCCGAGCTCCCTAGAGGTGAGCACTCATTTTCTCTCAGAAATGGTGGTAGCTTCCGAGCTCTCAAGAGGTAAGCGTTCATGCTCCCTCAGAAACAATGGTGGCTTCCGAGCATCCAAGAGACGAACGCTCTTGTTCTCTCGAAAATAAAAGGTGACTCAAGTCCTCTAAGGGAAGAAACACTCTCTTCCACCTCAAGAGGAAGGACATACGCTTCCCCAGAAGGGCATAAAAGGTGAGTTCCAAGCCCCTGAAAGGCAGGTAAGAATCCCAACTTTCTCAAGAGATGGGACGTACACCTAGTCAAAAGCAAGTAAGAGCCCTCTCCTCTTCAGGAAAGAGGGTGTACACTTGCCCAAGACCACAGTGTGACTGGGTAGTCCCCCAGTGCGAGTAAGAGTCCTAATCCCCCTGGGGAACAAGGTGGACACTCGATTCATGCGTACTAAGGCCAGGTTTGAATAGAGACCCTGCCTACTCTCACGAACGTCCCGCACACGGAGAATTGCACCAAAAACACACACATCGTCTATGTGATGGCCCTAGTAGCGTGAGAGAAAAATACTAAAATAAAACAAGAAGCCCACACTTTTATTCATAGCACAGAGATCCAAATTCAAGTACCTCATATCTACATGGCCAGCACAGTCGATTGAAATCTAATTATCAAATTAGCTAATCTTATTCAGTAACTCGTTCCGTTATCAAACTTAGAAATACAAGTTCGTAAAACCATGTTAGGTAGATGCTTTGGGTGGTGATGTGAGCACTCTGTTTTCATGTCCGGGCAATCGCACTTCAGCAAGAAGGCGAATGGGGAGGGGGAACCAAGTCTGGTTCCCATATCGTTTCCCCCGCAAAGAATAAACAGACATATGACTTTGATGCTCAACTAAGTTGGACCAAAGTATTGAGTTTGCATGGAGCATCCGAATGCGGTATATCACGTCTTATTTCCCTGGAGGAAAACTAAGAAGTGGCTCGGAAGAGAAACACCTCCACGGTAAGCAATTTCTTTCCAGCTCTTTAATAGTACGAAAGAAAATATTAAGCATGTTTCTATATGCGGTTCCTATGTCCAGACAGCCCTCATATAACCAGAAGCATCATGCCATCACACACAAGATAAGTAGCACTAACATGCCTTTTGGTGTAGAGAAATACTTATTGCACACCTTGGCGGTCCTTGCTGGATCAATGACGGGTGTGTGTGCCCCCTTTCTTGCACACAAAGGTCTCCAGCAAGTCCAACTCAGTAGTGTATAGTGGCATATCAGGAGCTCAGGTCATTTAGGGTTGGGGGAGGGGGGGGGGGAATTCAGTCATCGGTCATGAATAACATTAAGTAATTCCTTTACCAAATTTCACACAAGTTGAATCCATGAAGATGTAATAATCACATCGAGCAAGAACAGGATAGGATATTCTTCACCTTTAGCTGTTTCTTCCATGTCGAATGTGCCCTCACAAAAGCAGCACAGTAGGAATAGGCTATCATAATCAATATTACATGCAAGGGTCAAAATAGAGGCCCTCAGGGCTTGAACCTTGCAATAAAGAAATCTATCAAAAGTAGAATTATGCAGGGGATGATCCATTCGCACAAGCAAACAACACACAATTGAGGAGGGATTATTGTTGTGGACAAGCTTTCTGCGATTCTTTGTCAAGGAACCTATCATGGGAATGCCTTGATGCATGTACAATGAGAGGTAAGGCCGGTGGGCGGATGAGAAACTGATGCAACACTCCACAAAGACGTTCTAGGGACTCCAGACCATGTTCATTAGATTACCTTCGGTCATCAGCTAGAAGTAGGTACACAATTTTGACTGATCGAACTTCCAATGTCAATTTTCTGGCAAGCTTAAGGATTCATGACAGAGCTCTGGCTTCAATTTTTTGACATTAACCGGCTTTGACCAGAGTTACTATAAGACATGCATAGCTCTGACTTCCATTTTTTGTCAATATGCTAAAAATCCATCTGGAGTTCTAATTTCCTTGTTTTGACATTACAAGCTGGACGAGGACTCCAGGAGTGCTGCCAACCAAAATTAATTAATCTGGGGCATATCATTGAGGACAGATCCACAAGATGTGGGCAGATAAGAAGAAATCCATAGAACCTGTTCAACATCAAAGTCTCCCAAATTATTGTTAGTTCAACTGAATAAATTACAAACAAGAAGGTCAAACTCACTCTACCTTATATATCCCCATTTCATCTGACAGAATGCTTCCTGTTTACCCCCCCTCTCTCTCTCTCTCAGCATGTGTCGTTCACTGTCACCCATGTTGTCTGAATATCATATTTACAGATATCTTCTTTAGATCATGCCATGAAGAAATGCTTGAGGACTTTAATTGCTAAAGAATTTTCAGCAGAATTTTCCAGGGTGCCCTTTGTATCCCGTTTTGCGGGCTTCATCGCGATCGAGGTAGGGGAATGTGTTCCTCATCTTGCCAGGAGCGTTTTGACGCCTCATGCGTTGCCGATGGCGGACGTTTTTTATTACAGTGTCTTAATTTGAATGGTCAGAAATGTTGCTTGCGCAAGTTTTAAGGCTACGCTGGTCCCCACCCCCCCGGGGATTAATACCATTATTTTATTATTCCTCACTCGAGAGAATGATCTCTTGAAGATTGATCGACAACTAATGAACAAAATGCTCAAATATTTATTAAGATGTCAAGAAGATTGCAAACGTGGCCTACCATCTGGCTCATAGTTATTAATTATCATCTCTCTTTACGCTGATCAAGTAGCCTACTCAATAATTCAACAGTCCTCCCATGGAAAGTTAGAAACTCACTCGTTCATAGGTCACTGTTAGAGTGTGGAGTCTGAACTCACATTCGTATGCTCTCACACGGGAGCATTTGCAATCGCTGGGGAGCATCCACGGTCTCAAGACAACATCCTCGGTGTCAGGGGAGAACACAGTCTGGGTTCAAGTGGGGAAGCACATGCTGTCTTTGGAGGGCATCTATTATCTCTGGAGAGCATCTCTGGTGTCAGGGGAGAATGTAGTCTGGGTTTCAAGGCAACTTGATGTTAACCCTTTGGGAGAGCATATGTAGTCTCTGGAATATACTTGGTCTCAGGAGAGCATCTTTGGTGACAGGCGGGCATGCATGACTAAAGTTCAGAACAATGTATATGTTAACCCCGTAAGAGCATTTCTGTTTAACAGGGGCATTGTTGTCTTTGGTATCCTAACTAATGACGCCCTAATATCCTTGTTTAAAAAGGTGAACTCTCTCTTTGTTTGTGTAATGGTCTGTGATTATCTTAGTAGAATTCTGCTGCGACCGTGGACGTAGGAAGACACCTGACCTCCGAATCACGTAAAAATTCTTGTGTTCCCGTGTGATTGTCATTCTTCTACCTTTTCTTCATCTCTTTGTTCTGATCTTGATTAGTGGATTGTGAGATAGAGAAAGGGTAGCGTTTGCCTCCTTTTCTTTTCTCCTTAACAGCCACAACTCACCAATGGAGATGATGGAAGATGGCTCGACAAAAACATGACACACTCTCTCTCTCTCTCTCAAAGGGACGACTCTTTCCAGATGACCGATAGAGGTTGGACAGATTCATATTACTAGAAGGCGTGTAGCGGATTCGCTGCTTTAGACTTTTTTATAGTGGAATTCACTCCTAGGCCTTAAAAGAGAGCACTTTCTCACATTTTTAGTGCTCTCTATTCGAGTCAACATGACCAATTAATTGCAACCTAAGCAGTCTTATCCCCTATTTGAAATAAGAGTAGGATAGGATAATATCTATCTGACTAGAGAGAAGAGACGTGAGTCTCATGTTTTCTCCTCACACATATTCGACGTTAATTTAGATGCGAATAAGTTATTCCATCTCATTTTCAAAGGGAATCTTAAAAAATGCAGTGTACTAAGTGCAATCCTTGTAGGTCAAACCTTACTAGTTGGCACAATGCGCCAACCGTGTTTTCCCCTAACTTTCTATCTCCCTTCTTCTCACAACGAGGAGGGTATTTGTTTTAATCCAAATTCTCATGTTATATAGGATGATGAAAGGAAATTTTCGAATGTATTGAAGAGAAATATTATGATACCAATCTCTATACCACACACTATTATTTTCATCTTGACCATCTAATTATTAAACTTGGTACTCCAGAAGTGGAAGCGCAAAGCTTAAATTATTGCTTGTATGTCATCAACTATTTCACTGTCTGATTTTTCGAGTGGAAAAAGACCAGATCACCCTCGTAATGGCAGCCGTGGGTGATCCCAAAAGATCAGGTCACCCTCCATTACACGAGAGCCAAATCGACAGTGACATTTAATTAAAAACTATGGTTCATTGACTTGGTGATAAGTATTGACCCGGAACCCATGAACATTAAGGTAGATTCACGGAGTGAGGAATTCATGGACAGAACATTTTATAGAGATGACCTCGTGATAAATCTCACATAAAACTGGGACATTCATGAATCTAGGTCAAATTGACGTCCACTCAGGCCACCGCCAATTATAGAATTCGTGTCCACTGTAGTGGTCGCTAATTTTGTGAATAATAAAAGCATGAAGAAAAATCACTTCACCTGTGACGGACGCTAATTCTAATGTGGCGTCTATTGTATTGGATGTTAATTCCAAACAGTGACAGGACTCTCACATAACACCTGAACAGTGCTCTATGATGGCTAGGGCGTCATGTTTCTTCAGAGTGACATGACTAATTTGTTTTCCAGGGTTTTGGGGTACAACCTGCTCTACTTCCTTGAGAGATTCTAAGGCTAGCGGAGTCTTTTGGAGGTCTTAGGGAAAGAATTTCCAATCCGACAGAAGGAATATCTGGTAGAGGGTCCATCAATCTCTAAGAGATAGTGTGTATCAAGAAAACTCAAAAAATGGAACTCTATCTCAGCCATGAGATAGCAGTGTCAAGTAACCTATGATATGGGTCAAAAACAACGATAAAAGTAAGGAACAAGAATTCACGTCGATAATAGAAGGCGTTAATTTAAAGAATACGAATCTTTGCATAAAGGCACCAATTCAAGACTTTTACCAGGCTTGAATAAAATTATATAAATTGGCGTCCGTGTACAGAGGTGCCACTTCTTTAATTCGTGTCCATGCAAACGGACATTAATGCTATGATTTTTAGGTTATTTCATATTTAATAAATTAAAAAGGATTTTATGTCTCTGTGAAGAGGCGCTATTTTGATAATTCACGTCTGCTCTACTAGACGCTAATTCTTTTTGGTTTACATGCTATCATGCATCGGACAAGTACGTTCTCAGATACAAATTACTATTCATTTCTTAGTTAGGACATGAATAATAACCATTTGCTTTCTATATGGAATGTCATGAATCAAAAGGCATGATAATCAAGAGAAAAATATGAGGATCCTAAAATCATGCTCATGCAAATTTTACAGATTAGGGTTTTACACTTATTTAATTTTAAACATGAGTGAATTATTTAATCTGCTAGATGAATTCACGTTAGGTACGGTGGATGCGCATTAATTCACGTCTAAGTGGCTGACAAGGACAGACTCCAATTAATTCGCATCCACTGTTCTGGTCATGACTTTATTGTTAAACAGAACGTCTAAAAACCTCTCAAAAGCATGATAAAGCAGCATGGAAACATGGAGATTAGACGAAGAACATGAACGCTAATCGAAGGATGTACATGGTTTATGCATGCACTACTTGTCAACATGTTTTGTCTGAGATTATTGAGATCACCTACCTTGTTACAAAGATCAAAAAACAAAGGATGAAGAGGCAGATAGACAAACAGAGGAAGGGGAAGCAGACGACCCAACATAGTGACGAAGGAATGGAAGAAGAAAAAGGATGATGACGTCAACGCAGCAATAGGAAGAAGAACCGGAAGAAGACAATACTTCTTCTGTAACCTCCCGCAACACACGAGACACTCTACGAAAAATTCCCTTCTATCACAACAACAGTAGTAACCCTTACTATGTGCGCAAGGGTTCTATTTATAGGGGTTTTGACCTCTATGAATTCTAGTACATGCATGGAGTCCTAGTACATTTTAAACTTTCCAATATAGACCCAAACCTTCCACGTTAGAACCTATCTTTCCACAATCGTAGTCGCCATTAGTCGACTTAACCCTAACGTGATTAGGGAATCCCCTGAACAACCTATTAGCCACCCCTTTTATCTATATAAGTGGATTTAGTTTAAGAACCTCGTTAACAATTCCTTCATTTGAGAGACACACTCCCCTCTTCTGTTTCTGCATTCTTTAAGTTCTTTCCTTTTTACTTTAAAGCTACATTGTAAGCTATGAATCAGCAGAGGAAGCTGTGGTGAACAGCAGGCAAGGGTGTTCCTCAGACAGCAAGCTGTGAGGCTCAACTGTATGTAGGGATTTCTATCCCCGAAGTTGTGGATCAACGGTGTTCAAGCTGTGAGCCATCAGTAAGCCACACTCTGGTTAAAGTGTGGGGTGGATGTAAGTGAAAATCGAACCACCTAAAAATCGTTGTCCAGTGTGTTTGTTCTTGTGTCTTGTGTGTTTGCATTCCATCTCCTCGTTGGTTAGATGTATGCTTAGGATCGCCCAAGTCACGCATGCATTTCATTGTCTAAACTAGTCATCAGGTTTTCTTGCTTAAGTCACGCATCTAGTGGGTATATAAAAAGGGGTGACTGGAAGGATAGGTTGCCCCCTATATGGAATTCCACCTCTTGCGTGAGGAGAGCCTCCGCCAGGTGCCTCATCTGGATGTTAGACTGATGGTTGATGCATACATCTATATTCTCTTTTGTCTAAGCCATTGTTGTTTGTTAAAGTGAAACTCACTCCTAACTTGATTGCGTTTGGAGCTTTTTCATCCTTCATACTGCTTGCCCCTCTGCACCGAGCTTCAGTTAGTCTAGTCCTATTACCTTGTTGTTCTTTATTGCTGTCAGATTATTTTTATTCCGCACCTATTACCTTATCTTCTTGAGTGATACTAAAAAATTGGGGTAGATCTATTCAGCCCCCCTCTAGATCGGTGTTCATCCGTGTCACCCATCCTACATAAGGCAATAAAGTTGTCATTTAGTGAGAGTAGAGGAAATATCATCTACCAAATTGTGTAAGCACTCCGTGCTTACTTTTTACATTAGACGAAGTATCATCTATCTACGATTTTGCTGCTTTCTTGGTTTACGAAGTATCGTCTATTGCTCTGTCTATCAATGAGACTTTAGGTGAAGTTGTATATATTGCTTCTGCTTATCTGAGTTAGACAAAATTTTGTCTATCAAAGATTTTGTCGTTTTCCTCTTAAACGAAATTTTGTCTATCTATTTTACCTTGGATGATTTATCGTCTAACCTTCCATCTATCCTGAGACTGAGACGAAGTATTACCTATTGTTGAATTGTTGTATTCCTTCTAGACTGAGTATCGTCTGTCTTCTTTATCTTAGATGATGTATCGTCTAATCTTTTGACTATCGTGAGACTTCGACATAGTATCGTCTATCACTGGTTTACCATTTTCCTTTTTAGACGGAGTATTCATCTATTCAATTTAACTTAAATGATGTATTGTCTAATCTTTCATTTATCTTGAAGACTTATAGACAAAGTTCTTTTAACTTTTAGGCACTGCGTCATATATCTCCCTAGAATAGATGATGTATCATCTAACACTTAAGTATGTTTGGCCATTTTAGACGACATTTTTCTTGATCTTGTTACATCATTTTATATTTGAATCATTCTTAATTTTTAGGTAAGTGTATATATGGGAGACCAGAGATAAGTTAAACATGTAAACACACTTAGTAGTATGATCATGAGATACTTAAAATATATTTATTTTGTCATAAATCTAAAATAATTAATTTGTGAGAAATGTATTTCCCAACAACTTTAATGCTTGATGTGAGTTGGTGATTAATAATGGCATTGAAAAAAGTGACCATATTTTAATTCAAAGTTGATAATCTTACATTCACATTAGTGCTGAATGATTTTCTTTGTAAAATAATGGAGGACGATCAATAGATTGAATGGAATGCAAGTCATTATTACAAGACCATATTGCTCCACTGCACTAGGTTCTCCTTTCTTTGCATTACCTCCTCTTCCCACTTGGTCTTTTCTTCCACTCACTGAGTCTCACTACGGAAAGGTCAATAGCTGTCAGCATGAGGAGTCTATTACATGGTTAGACATTTGAAAGATAAGGTTAGGAGAGTTGGCCTTAACAGTTCAATTGGACTAAAGATAAATGTTCACCATGGAAATAGAGAATAATCAAGAGTAAATGTGAAGTGCATGAACACACATGATGTTTTATTCAAACTTAAGGAATTTTATCATCATCAAAACCAACGGGGGCACAACAAATTAAATCATCTAATTCAAGTATTTTCCAAACTGAATTTACAACAGTATACTAACTGTGAAACTTAATTTATTTACAGCGGACTTATCAGTTCACGAGTGGACATGATGCGGCAAGATGTCGTTCTACCTGGGAGTCTATCGTAAAGACAAATTATCGAAAGAAAATACATGAGGCCCGAGTAAAGGCTAAAAAATGCTAGTGGGAGTGAAGACCGACAGCTGTGGATGGAGCACTGCCCTCTTTGGATTAGGAATGAGGACTGGGACATAGTATGTGACAAATTTGCCAAACCCAAGTGGATAGAAAAGTCCCGAAAAGCCAAAGAGAACAGGGCGTCACAACTGGATGCAAATGTGGATATGAGTGGGTCCGTCTCTTTCACGACTCATAAACAAATAATGGTAAGTAATGTTTCAATTTATCTTCTTATATTTTATTAATATATATGACACTTTTTTACGATGAATTGTATAATAGGCTATGGAGCTTAATCGAGCTCCGTCGTTCCTCGAGGTGTTCGACGGAACACACAAAAAGAAGGGGACAGATCAATTTATTAGTAAGAGAGCTCGCTCAATGGCGAAAAGTTTATCTACATATGCAAGTTCTTCTTTTCATTTAAATATGATTGATTCATATGAAATTGACAAGTTTTTTTATTCAATTTGTAGGAAACATATAGTAGAGTTGTGACGGAGAAGTACGGGGAGGGAGACATGCAGCAGTCGAAGTTGGATTTGGTGGCATGGGTGGCAGCAGCTGGTGTACCGAAGAAAGGCCTGCTGTATGGTTTTGGGGAGAGCCTTGATGCTAGCACGGTGATATCATCATGTGCGAGTTTAGGCACTGCCCAAACCAGTACCAGCACCTTTAGTAGACCCCCACTTGGCCCCAATACTTCTCACAGTGATGTCAGAGACATCATCCAAGTGGAGATCTCTAATTTGTAGCAACAGATGAGGGTGGAGATGTCTAGCCAGTAGGCAATCATGTTCCTGGCAATCACGGGCCTCCTCTCCGCAGTGAGAATTCTCCCTCATGGATCCACGACCACGGCACAGGCTCCTCAGGTGAGTGTTTATTATATTTTTATTTTGGAAGAATTACTCAATTCTAAAAGAATTTAAATAATTAGGGGTTCGGGGGTTCAAATTGTAAAATACTGGCCTGATCGACGTGCCGATCATTCCAACACGATCTGGAGGGTAAAAGTGACTTGTGAGAGCTGACGACATCCAAATCAGATATCCAGTTTGAGCCCGGCGCTCAAATAACTCACATTCAAAACTAAGTTGGTTTTCAAAACTAACTTAGTTTAAAAGAATTCAGATAATTAGGAGTTTTGAGGTCCAAAATCTAAAATATCGGTCCGATCGGCGTTCCAACATGACTTGGGAGATAGAAGCAAATTGTGAGAGCTGATGAAATCTAAATTGGATGTCTGGTTTGAACCCGGTGCTTAGAAGTACATTTTTTAAATGCACCTAGTTTAAAATTAAAGAAGTTGGGTTCAGGGGTCCAAAATCTAAAATATTGATCTAATTGGCATGCTGATCATTCCAATACGACGTGGGAGGTACCACACTTTAAGATTTATTTGTTAAAAAATAACATCTAATCATCCATGGAAGTCTGTAAACATCAGAAAAAATGCGTCAGAAGGAGCTCTGGGTGTTACCCCAAGAGACAACTCTCTAATACTTAAATAAGGACCGTGTTGGAAGAGGATCAATATAAGATGAAAAGGAGAAAAGAGTTTGAGATTGGATGTTACCCCAAGAGACAACTCTCTAATACTTAAATAAGGACCGTGTTGGAAGAGGATCAACATAAGATGAAAAGGAGAAAAGAGTTTGAGAGCAAGGTGATCAAGTCTGGAGCCGAAATGACACTTCCAGAGATGCTCGTCGTGGCCAGCGAGTGTTCAGAGAGTGCTCACAAAGCCTGAATTGCGCCTGAAAATAGATCTGAACGCTACTCTGTTTACGACTCTATGCCTCCATATGTCTCTGTGTAGAGTTGTTTATGCATGTGCACTTATGTTTGTACGTGGATCTGTGTGTGTCCTCCCTTGTTGCATGACCGGAGATCTATTTATACTGATTGTCCTGACGGTAGAGACACATCCCTTAATAGAGAAATGCGTGAATCGTGAGATAACGTCTCCCTGCGATCGTAGAGAGTTTCTTGTTATGCCGCTACTCGTCCGAGCCGTGCGACCTCCAGGCAAAACTTACGTAATTCTAAATGTGTGCTCGCCCTCACTAGAACAGAGACCGACGATGACGAGAGTAACATTCGAAAGTAACGCTCGATCGTCGGAGAGTCATCCGACACCTGAGATGTCCAGGTCGATATCTCTTATGGACCGATAAATCTTGTGTTCATCTTTATTGGGCCGCTTGACGCGAGCCGCCAATTATCAGGAGACCTGATCCGCACTGGACGGGTCTTGGGCCGACCTAACGTGACGTTAATGGACCGCACGTGGATTAGATTGATTTTACCCTCCTCTCACACACCATGTCATCTGATCGCGTGATTGACACGGTAATTTATTTTTATACAAAAGTCAGTCATAAAATAAAAAAAATACATTTACAACACCCTCATGTGTAATTACATAGATATTACACAAAATGTTGCTATTTTGGTAACCACAACCCATAATTTGACAAGTTATTTCTCTCCTTTGAGCACGAGAGATTTTGATTTCAAATATTATGCAGATTTCACAACTTTGCTCTTTAACTTATCAATAAAAAGACATTACTCTTTTGGGAGTGGCCGACGGAAGGGAGTGAGTGGCACGTCGGTACGTCACGGGCTCGCGACGCTGTTTCGTCTAACGAGAAATATTTGGTGTACAAGAAAGTGGCATGCGTCAAATTTTTATTTTAACTGTATCGTCAGAGTCAATTGAGCTACACATTCTTAGAAGATGCACATCGATCGAACAACTTAAAAAAAATAAAAAACCATAAAATAGTGGTAATAGATCAATAACTTGATCTTTTTCTCTTTTTTCTGGTCTTTCAATCTAAGTGTAGCTTGTAAGAAAGTATATTTCAACTCGACCACCCCCCCGACCTTAAAACATAATAAAATTATAGAAAAAAAAGCGTGATGCACACTAAGGGGCTCTTTGAAATCGGAACGGAATGACGTATTCGAGCCCCTTAGCTCGAATACGCCACCCGACCCCGGGTAAGGGTCATTGGGTGTGAGAGAAGTGGGTGGGGCCCACATTTCTCTCTTCCCGGCTCACTTACGCTGTTCCGATTTCAAAGAGCCCCTAAGCGCCGCTTTGTTTGGGGTTTAACACAGGAATAAATCTACTTTTGATGTAACTTAACACCTTTTACTTTGATGGGAGCAGATTGAGATAATCTACTTAAAAGTTACTTAAGTTGTGTTAAGTCAGATTATCCTACCCCACCTCTCGCTCTCATTATTCTTTTATTTATCATTTCTTTTCTTTATCGCATAACATTAAGTTAACTAGTTAATTACTTAAACATTGCCTGCTATTACCTACTGAGCGTTCGCTCACCCAGTTGTTTTCCCCCCTTTCAGGTAGCTCAGGTGATGACTCTCAAACCGATGGGGATGGGCAGGAGTAAAGACTGTGGAGCGAACCAGCTAGAAGGCCTTGTGGTGTTGTCTCTAGATAGTTTGAGTCTAAGAGTTGTAGCGTTGTCCTAGAATTGATTAAGTCTATTGTTGTGTAGTTGTTTTAAGTTGATGGATATTTGAGAGTTCTTTTGGTACTTTTGGTTGTGGATAAATGTCAACACTCAATGTGTTTATTTAGTTGAAATTTGATGGTTATCTTGGAAATGATTTTTTTTCTTTGCCTTGGTATCGTGTTGGACCTATTTAATCGCTAACGCAAGGCACAACATGTCTGGAAATCAACATATTTTAGCTCTTTCTACTGTCGCATTCCGATATTCTGTGTCGGGGCGTGATAGTTTGGTGGTATCAGAGCCTAGGTTTCTAAGTTCATAGGTTTCCAAGTAATGTCATAGAACTTGTAACCTTGTTAAAAGCCTAAGGATCCAACCTAGTGAGATTGGGTAGAGACTCGGGTTGAGTTAATAAATCAACTTTAGAAAATTCTTGCTAGGTGGTTCTAAACAAATTTATTCCACGTGTAGGGTATTTCAATGGCGGCAGAATGTGCACAATGGAGAGACATGCAGCGTACGGTGCAAGGTTTAACTCGAGCCCTACAGCAAGTGGCCCAGGGAGGAGCAGCGCACCACGGGGCAGGAGATCTTCATCGAAACTTTCGCGGGATGAATCCCCCATGATTCAGTGGCTCTACAGATCCAGATGAGGCCGAGCATTGGCTGAAGGAAATGGATCGGATCTTTGAAGTTATGCAATGCAGTAATCAAGAGCGTGTTCTTTTGACGACTTTCCAGTTAGAACGAAATGCAAGAACATGATGGGAGGCCGTGAAAGTCACTCTGGGAGATAAGCAAGTAACATGGAAGGAATTCGAGAAACTCTTCAACAGCAAGTACTTTTCCGACCGAGTACAAGAGAAGAAGGCGGCAGAGTTCACTACTTTGAAACAAAGGAACCTATCTGTTGCTGAATATGTAGCTCAGTTTTCCAGGTTGTCTCGCTATGCGACTCATTTAATCTCCACTGAAAAGATGAAGGCCAAGTGATTTCTCAATGGGTTGAAGCTACATTACATTAACTAGTTGGCACTGATGGAGATCCAGACTTATGCTGAAATGGTGAGAAAAGCGCAGGTTCTTGAGGATACCTTAGAGATGATGGAGAGGATCCATGGAAGGAACTCCAAGAAGCAATAGACCACTAGTTCCGGGAATTTTAAACCCGACAATGGCAAGAAGAGGCCCAACCGTGGGTCTAGTTCGGGGAAATGTAAGGCGCCGAAGAATGATGATAAGAAGTCTGGCCCGGTTGTACCATTCAAAGGCCTTTGCAAGTACTGTGACCGTCGAGGTCACAAGATGGAGGAGTGTTGGCACAAATTAGGCACTTGCTTACACTACAGAAGCCGAGACCATTGTATTCCAGAATGTCCCCTCTTGTCAGACCAAGCTACACCAAACAAGCCGCAAGGAGGTCAGAAGCAGTAGGGCAAGCTTCCGGCCCTACAGGAAGAGGAGGCGAGAACCACCGAGGAGGGTGGACTTGTTGAAGGTACACTCATTGTTTGTGCTAAGCCAGCATTTGCTCTCTTTGACACTGGAGCAACGCACTCTTTCATTTCTCAGAGCTTTGCTAAGCCTTTAGCTGTGAATCCTGTGTTAGTGAAATCATTTGATTTTAAAAAAATATATTTAAACTAAATTAAATCAAATCAAATCAAGTCGTACTCACCATTCGAGCGTAGAACACGCATGATCATACAGTTGCGGTTGATTTCTTGTCGCCAATTACTTCCATGTTCGCCGCCATTCTTAATTCCTACTGGTACTACCCCACCCATCCATGCATCGCATTTATATTTTTTTAATGAAACAATCATGGAAATAGATATGGAGCTTAATTCAGGATAGAATTAGTTATCGAAGCAGATAGAGATACATACGTGTGTGTGTGTGTGTGTATAATTGTGGAAGTATAAATGCAAAGCTGTTGTTCAAATCCGTGCTTAAATATTAATAAGAATATGCATTCAGGACCGGATCAGACTCGTACGCAGAGGGGCAGCCATATCTCACAATAAATACAAACCAGCGGACGTCCGCACCGTCTGCCCATCCCTCACTTTCAATCACACACGCAGTACGCTGCAGAAGCCAGCGAGTGCGGACCAGCCAAACCACCATGAGAACCCTTCGCCTTCTCCTCCACCCCGTCATCCTCCTCTCCGTCGCCTCTCTTGTTACCCACCAAGCCACGGCGCTGGTCGGCGGCTACACGCCCATCCGCGACCTCAACAACCCCTACGTCGTGGAGATCGCCGAGTACGCGGTGGCGGAGCACAACAGGCAGTCTGCCCCGCCGCACCTGGTGATGGTCCGGGTGATGAGCGGCCGGCAGCAGATCGTCGACGCCGGGGCGTCCAACTACGACCTCGTCATCGAGACGGAGGCCAACGGCCAGAAGTGGGCGTACGAGGCCGTGGTGTACGACGAGCCGCAGAAGAAAGAGAGGAGGCTCACCTTCATGAAGCCCAAGCCCTGTGTCCCTTGCCTGTAATCCGTAAAATAATTTCGAGAATAATAATTAATAAGAAAGATTTATCAATTAATTGTCTCCTTCGAGTAGTTATGAGCACACAAATGCAGAATTGTTCGACGTGTTTGGAGGAGGAAACCAGCTGATGGGGTTCGTTCGTGAGACATTAATCGACAGCTAAGGATTAATGAGGACTACTCTTTCCAATTTTGGTTTCGCTCGCATTCATACCCTCTTTAATTAATTTGCTGTGTCAGTGGTTATCCAGGACTCTGGAAATTATGATAGGAGATATCAAGTGAGTAGCCAGAATAAAACTTAATTAGGTGATTGAGATATATCACTATTTTAATCAATTTTAGTATGATGTATTAACCTAAAATGGCACTACTCACATTGGCTAGCTAGATCGGCCGTATTTTTTTGATAAATTATACTAAATTAATCAATCCTTGATGGCCAAAATTAATAATAATTGGCCTTTCAATCGTCTAATGATCTAATTGAGAGATTAAGCTTATCATGAGCCATTAAGACATGTACTTCTAGGTGAGGTGATCGAAAGAGCAAGAATTCGAGCCCTTTCCGATTTGACCTTTGGGGTCGCGATCGACGCCCGTTCGAATACGTACCATTATATATACTACACAGTTGATGATGCAGTTCAAGGACACGAATCCATGACGTATAGATCATATGCTCTATATATCTATCCGTGGCATACTCTTCTCCGGATATTATATATATATATGGTGATTGCCCACTTAATTAGATGTCTATATATCCACCTTTTACGAAAGTGTCACGTTGTTTCTCAAAGGGATATGTTCTAATTAAGGGGCTGTGAAGAAGGTAAATTATGTAAGACTTTTCAAAATATTGTATTTACATGAGACATTTCACATTAACCCAAATGATCTTTATATCCTAATTTACTGAGGATACATAGGTGCGGTGGTAGAGCATGATTTTGTTTTTTGTTTTTTATTTGGGGGCAGGTCTCACTCCAAATATAATGTGAGGAGAAAATCCGTCGTTTGCTAGAAAGAGAGTATTACCATAGAGAGAGAGACGGGGGATTCTTTTTAAGAGGAGTTGAAAAATAAAAACTTTTATGAATTCCATTGTGGGCAAGGACTGGAATCTGTATTCACCCAATTTGGTAGAATACAAATTCTATCTTCTATCCCAATTCAAATGAAATTTGGATACTATTCTATTCTAAGTTGCCAAACTAAACTTTTTACCTTTTTAGAATACATATCCTCCACCACCTTTCATTCTAAACTTATTACGTTGCCGTGCTTAAGTATTAAGGTCATTTTCTGTGTTCGTCTATTTTGCTGATCAAGGGAGAATCCCATACCACGAGTAAGCTCAAAGCCAGCCCATCCAACCATGATCGATTGGGTGCAGGGTTCTGTCGCTCTCTAGTTTGCTGAATGAATATCTGTATTCAGGTCCCGTCTTGCTGCCTAGTGGGAAGCTAGCTTTAATGTGCTGTCCCTGATTCCCCAGTGGGTTAATGCCCTTATGGTTAATGGTAATTGCATAAGTCCCTTCCCCAGTACCCCAGGCAGGTCCATATCATCCGTTCTGACCCCCAGCTTCGCTTTGCATCCAATATGCATGCTCCTTATGTGTTCGATATGTATATTCTTCTATTGCTCCGTGTATAAGATTTATGCGGAATGGCCATTTCTCTTCTACCCCATGCCTAGGGGTTGTTAAGGCTTTGGCTCGGTCCCAAAATTGCTAAAACTTACATTTATTTTTGCTTTCACTTAATCCTGGCTTATTAAGAAGCTGTAACTCATCACCGTGGCTTTCATGCCGATCACACACAAGCACCTCTCAGTTTGCGTGAATACCCAACAAAGTGCGATTTAATGAACCCCCATACTTGCATGTTTGCATCATCTTTTTCCTAAATGAAAGTGGCAGCAACCTCTCTCTGTGCTCTTTGCATTGCAATAGGCTCTAGTTTTCATTCTTGCATGAGCTAGCATCCTATATGAATTCTACCTTCACTCCATTCATGCATTCCCGTAGCCTACAACATGCCAATGTTTTGAACATCATAGTTTTCTGTGCCCATTTGGGATATGGGTTTGCTAATTTTCTAAGCATGACCCGTAACCTCATGTACCGAGGGAATAATGCATATTCTCTGATTTCACCAAAATGTTTCATAATTAAGGACCTGCTATTGGAGAAGGGGTACATTTCATTGTTCAAGTTTTGTACACGGTCTTACTCATTTCCCCGAACAAATGTTTCACTATTCAAATTTCCATGACCACCCTCGGATGCCCAGGGGCTTGTTGTTTTATGGCATGGTCCCTAGAGGATTTTCCTCTAAATGGGTAGACATTAACGGTTAGGGAGTCGGCAGTAACCAAATACACATTACGAAATGGGAAAGGCAGCAATCCCTGGGTTGGTAGAGTCCCCTCGTAGGCCAGCCCTCAGGATTTTCCCTACCCAATTTGGGGATATAGAGTAGCCACTTTTAGCTTAGTCTGAATTTTAGGAGTCATCTCAAAATCTCCGTGGATGCGTTTCCATTTTTCACCCCCCCCAAACACTTGGGTCTAGAGAAGGTGCTGCCCAATTTTCGTCAGAATTTTGGACTTTAAAAAAATGATAAGCCAGGAATAAGAAGAATGAACTGCATAAAAGATGTAATGCTAAAAGATATGCTTTTGAATAAGAAGCTCACGACATTGAAGGAAACACATCTGCCTAGATGATGCGACCAAATGAAGAAAATACTATGTTGGCAACAATAAAGAAAAAAAACTACTTAAAAGAAATAAAGAGAAAGAAAAAGAATAAAAGAAAGAAATGACAATCAATGAAGTTGATGTTAATCAGACAACTATCGTCACTGGAATGTTCATTCTGCAAAACAATGCCGTGGTAATTAACTAGACTTTTATGTAATTTGTTTGCCACTTTGTATGTCTGTTGACTGATTCCAATCTATTAACTTATCACAAAGGCTTCGTTTTTTGTTAAATGACAACAGGAGCAACGCCAAAGAGGAGCTGCCAATGGCATAGCTATGGCTGGGATGTCTCTTTTCAAAGCAGTGGCTCCAGCAGGTGGAGGTGCATTGTGAGTATTTGGGAACCTTTCTCTTTAATTCATGTGGTTTTGGCGTCTGCAGTCAGGGCAAGTAATGCTGGACAGCAAACTTTTACTGCTGGGGATGATTTTAATTAGAGGATATTTGGAAAATGAGAAAATAAAAATTCTTCAGTGGAGGAGGCATGTTATTAAAAAATATAAGATGCATCCACCAAATTGATCTTCAAGTATCTCCATGAAAACGTAGTTTTTTCTGTTGTTAGCATGAATGTTCGACATTCCATTCATTAGAAAACTATTATAGATAGTTTGTTTCAAGTAACTTGTTGGTAAGGTACTAGGTGATGAACTTTGGTACGTGAAACTATAGATATTTAGTTGCATTAGATAATGCTATGGGATAAAGCTTAATGCATTTTGCATCATTTGTATTGCCTTTAGTGAGTCTCTCTCCAATTTAAAATCAGTGGCATATGGCCAACAAGAAATGGGGAAAGCTAGAGAACGGTTACATAGCAGATCCATCTTTTCCTTCGGAAAACAAAAATGTGTATTCTAAGTGAGAAAGGAGAGGAATTCATTATTTTTGTAGCCGGAGGTTTTTCTTGCTTTCACATTTGTAGAGTAACAAATTCTTTCACCAACTGGCTATTATCCTATAGAGTAATCTTATTTAGATGAATATTCATATATAATACCATCTCCAATTAGCATTGCACTGAAACATTAACAGAAAACTTACATTAGTTGTTGGAGAGGCCCACAACTAATAGGTAGTACATGGTGGCTTGGGAATACCTCGCATGGAATATTTCGCCAGTAAGTGTTCTTTTTATTCTTTTTATTTTGTGGTTTAAAGTCTATCATGTACCTAAGAGGAATAAGTTAACATGAGTTGTAGATCCAAGTTCAATCTGTAGACATTCCTTTAGAAAGTCCAAGGAGCTTGGGGATAGCCTCTTCAATGCCTGCACTTAAACCAATATGGTTGGTTTCTTTACCTTCAACCTGGTTTCATTAAGCTTTGATGACATCTGTAGTCATCTCGTCAGGGAGTTACGGCAATCAAAATGCACAGATAACTGATGCTAGTTAGGGTGGCAGGTCAGTAAACTCTACCATGTTGTTAGATTCAGTCTTGATCCATGAAGATGGCCATCCAACTGATGGAGTAAGGCTTGATAATGTCACTGACGACGACAAGTATTAAATGTCAAACTCATCTGGTACTATTGAATCCAATATGATAAAGAATTTGTTTTTAATTTGCTACTCCATCATGTACAAATTGTTGCTGCACTTAATTTCTTTTTAGGTGATTATTCATTTTGTTTTCTTTTTATTAGAATGATAAACTTGCAATACGAAGCAACACTTTCTTTGGCTAATCTTGTTCATTTCTAAAGTCATATTTATGTCCAGATTTACTTGGTCGCAAAAGAATCAATCTGCTACATTTCTTCCAGGTAAAGATCATGATTTAAGTTCATAATCAATGACATGGAAGCATTATTGATCTATGGTATAAATGTAGATTCAATCTTAGCATGGCGGGTTGCCTACAAACTTGCGAAAAATATTGAGACAATGCGATGAAAAGTCTATTCTATGGATTAAAAATCTTTTAAGTTCAGTCATGTCATGGAGGATGTCGGATCTCCCCCTGTTTTTGTAGTTCGGTCAGTGCAGAGTTGCCCAGTGCAAGCATGATGGGCCCATAGCCCATAGGCTCTAATATCAGATTAGTGATCAAGAAGGGCGAACATGTTCATAGTAAGCAAGTCCTAGAGATTTCATAGTCAACTGTAGAGAGGTGACTTCAGATGTAAGGTTGTGATTGGGCATGTGAGTGGCCTTGGTTGTCGTGTGTCGATAGCGGTATCGTGCTGAGTGGCACCAGTAGAGTTGAGAATCGGGGAGCTCAATGATGAGAGTTGTCAGATGAGGACAATTATGGCGCCAATCCTTTTCATGAATTATGTCACGTGGCTCAGAGTGGAGTCACTTAGCGACTTGTATTGGGGCAGATCGTGGTCATTTGGATTGATCATAAGGCGTGGGTGTGCGTTGCTCAGAGCTGAGCTAGTGATTTGACCGACCTTGGTTGGCATGGATGTTCCAAGGGTGGACCTGAGGAATGAGAGATGTTGGTGTTGAGAGGAGGCCCTGTGTAGATGCCATGATAAGTAATCGATGGAGCTAAGTGTGTTATTTAAGCACCCTCATAATATATAGTTTAGTGCGACAATTGATTGGTGGATGGGATATTCTGGACCAGATAAATGATGTGAGGATTGTGGATTAAGAGCTCGGCTATGGCACGACTCAAGAGCGTTTGGAACTTGGTGCTTCTTGCGATGCCACTGTCCAGATTGTGGTGTTTCCCTGTCTCAGAAGTAGCTGTACAAGCCAATCTGAATGGTGTGGCATTCGTATGGGCGCTAGGAGTTGGTCGTTGTCGGTTAGCAGGTAAGGTGGAACTTTGGGGTTGATAAGTGTGGAATAGATGGTTGTAATATGGAACAACTGTATCCCTAATGAAATAATCCCCCGAAGTGTGATGTGAGATGGGAGCCCCACCATTGGAAAGGAGCTTGAGGCAATGTGCTCCGAACTAGTGTGATTGAGGAGTTCAAGGTTCATGTGAGTGACCTTGTTGTTCTTTTCCCCTCTCGAGTAGTAGGAATTAGTTGGATGGCCAGTGAGGACTAGGATGGTGCCAAGACATGTGTGGCTAGTGTTCGGAGGAACTGGTTGGGGGCCAGAAGAACCAGGAGAGGAATTGTGGTTATGGCTAGAAGACGTCTGGTCGATGTGTGACCAGCGGTTGGCAGATAGTTTTCTACAGCCGATATGTGCTCAATGAGTTGGCTATTGTGGGTTGTAGATTTCAGACAGTGAGGTTCCAGGCAGTTGATTGTAACGTGTCCCACGGGTGTTGTAGGTGACAAGTAAGACATTGGTTTTGGGATTGGTGCTGTCTGGTGAGCAATCAAGGTATTCGGCTCTGAAACATGTGTCGCTGGCTATGAGGAGCCGATGGAAGAGTGGTATCCAGTCGAGATTGGCGGTGAGGTCATCATCTGGGGATGAAATGTGATTGTGCTTTTTGCAAGGAGTGCCCGGTGTTTAGCAGCTGAAGAAGCTGATGTCCTGAATAGGTGGCTAAGTGTGGTATCGCTGCGAGGGTTGTGTGTTTCCTCTGCATGCGGAGTGTATCGGACATTGTTTGTGGCCTTGAGAGTTTCAAGGAAGTTGAGGTGATGCCAGACTTGTCAATTTGTGTATCCCGATCAGCCTAGGTTTGGCATGAATTGTTGTGATAGAGCAAGAAGGCTTTATCGGTTATATTGGTCTGACAGTGTTCTTGAGAGAAGGTTGTGTGGTGAGTAGAGTGGTTGTGCGGTGATTGTGAGGCCTTGCTCGTTGGGTGAGTTCTTCCCCGTGAGTTTTGTGCATTGTCCTAAATTTTGATGATGAAATTTCGATAAGTGGGGCCGGGCGATGTATATGGCAGATGAAGCGGATCTCATGGCAACTCCTCAGTCCTCGTATGCGCGGTCGCCGAACCAGCGGCGGGAGCCGAACCGATGTACACGTTCCTTCGGAGGCGCCGGATCGGCCTTCTCCTCCGTCTTCTCCTCGGTCTTCTCCTCGGTCTTGTCCTTCGCCTGGGGCGCCGGCGCGAAGGGCCGGTCCGCGAGCTTCGCGAGCGTCGTCTTGATCTCGGAGAGGTCGTTGGTGAGGGAGTCGATCCGCTGTTCGAGCTTCGCCGCCCGGTCGTCATCGCCGGCCTCCTTGGCATCTGCCAGATCCTTCTTGGCGTCTGCCAGATCCTCCTTAACCTCCTCCGCATCCGCCTTGACCTCGTCCGCCTTCGCCTCGTCCGTCTTGATCTCGTCTGCCATGATCACTCCTAAGCCTCTCGATACCAGCCCTCGATGATGATGGACGATCCCGCGAGAAGGTCGGCGCCCACGATGTTGCTGTTGTCCCTACCGCGGATGCGTGTGAACGTCGGCGAGACCGCCCCGGTGAATGCCATCGCCGTGCCGGCACCTTCCCGAGCGGCTGTGATGTTCTCGCAGTACGCGCCGAGTCGCTGCCTCGTGGTGCGGTCGACGTTGGTCGGCGCGTCGATCGTGATGGGCGTCGCCCCGGATCCCGCGGCGTTCACGACGAGGTACATGACGACATAGATCATCTTTCCGATACGCGTCCAGTACCCGGTACGTGTCGTCCAGGTCGCCGTACCTCCGCCTGTGACGGTCGGAGTGTAGGTCGTGAACGTGTTGTTGTTGTACAGCGAGATCTGTCCGGTCAACCACACGTTGTCGCTGAAGATGGAGGTCCGGAGTGCGGACAGGATCGCCTCCGAGCGGACGTCACCGTTCGACTCGGCAGGGTTGCCGTACAGGCTGAGGGACGCGGACGCCGCACTGTCGGCGTCGTACGGCGACGCCATGAACACCTGGGGGGTGTTCGTGCCGAGACGACTGGACAACGCCTGTCCCATACCACCGGACTGCCATGTGACACCGGGCAGCGTGCGGGGGACGAAGCTGATCGTGCTCGCGCCGGATCCCGCCTGGAGGATGATCTGAGACCCGGATCCGTCGTACGCCGTGACGCCCTGGTTGTAGGCGTTGCCGTACTCATCGACGCCGGCTTCCGCGGCGATCGACAGGATGAGGTTGCCCAGTGCGGGCGTCCCGTTGTAGTAGAGAGCGAGTCCGGAGACGACCGTTCCGCCGCGGATCGTGATGTCGTTGAACTCCGCCGATCCGTCCTGATTGATCGACCATCCCGAGACGTGCTCGGTGTAGTCCGGCGACTGGATGGCCGGCCGGACCAGGGTGACGCCGCCGACAACGCTGTTCTGAAACGTCACGTCACGCCCCCAGCGACTGAGTGCCGTACAGGGTCGCGGTCGCGGTGGATCCTGGGACCCCGTTCTCCCACATGAAGAACAGCGACGTCCCGCGCTGGACGAGGATGTCGCAGTCGGAAGCGTCCCGCGATCCGGTCCAGGTCTGATCGATGATGTTCCCGTCCGATGGGACCCCCAGGTAGACCGTGCACTGAGGAATCGGGGTCTCGGTGACGCCCTGGGAGGTCTTCACAGCCATCCGAGTGACACGCCAGTCCAGCATCGCGGTAGGCGTCAGGACGAGAAGCAGGCTGCCGACCAGCCCGAAGACGAAATATAGCCACCGCAGCAGCCAGTGATTGAAGCCGATGAAATGCAGGCCGGCGATGTAACGCTGAGCTGTCGCTATCGGCCGTATTCCGGAAAACTTGAGCAGCGTTCCGGTGGCGGCATCGAAATAGACCGGGCGGGAATCGTTCGGCACCCGGTCGAGTATCATGCACATTGTATGTAGATACGTATAATATTGTATTGCATCCATGTTGTAGTATTTTATTGGTACTGATGATGATGGCAATGAGTGGTATTAGTGATACTTTTGCTTGGTATCAAGATAAAAGTCTAAACAAATGGATGTGTGAAGAGGTAATTATGTTGTAGGCACATGTGGGATTTGGTTGTCTTGAAAGAATGCATTAAAGAGAAATACTAGATGGTATAGAAAATCTGTGATAATTGAAGTAGCGTATACTTGATTTGAATATTTTTCTCTTCTTGAATTCTGTTTTGCATAAAATATCATAAATCATTTGACATTACCAAGGTTTGCGTATACTTGATTTAAATCATTTTTCTCCTACCGGTAAAGGGAAGAGAACTCCCGATTTCACAATCGGGGACCGGGCTACCTAACACCACAACTACCGAGGGAAAACCCACGACAACTCTATTGTGGAGGCCTGTCACAAAGACGGGGCCTACCCTGGACCACTCGGTCCACAAGTACCATCACTACCTCACTGTCGTGAACCCGACCCAGCCAAGGGGTGAAGCCTTAGTAACTCTACCGAGCGCCCCTAGCCTCAGCCTCGGAAGACACATATAAACGGTTCGGGAAACCACGTCTCGTGGTCAAAAAATAGACTATCGGGTCACAAAAACTCACGTCCTGTGACGGGGGCACCTGCCCACTAAAAGCATGGCTGGAAGCATCAACTAACAACTTAATCTACGCCTCAGGTGTCTCTCTCTTCCCAGGCAGAAACCAAGACACCACACAAACCTCCACAGGAAACAAGGGTCTAGTCAGGGTCGTGCTCGTCAGCACGCATCCGAAGTCCCCAACCATGTGTGCACACACTGACAACCTGTATAACGCTAGGTCCTCTAGCTGGTTTTCCTCACAGCCCGGACTCGAGCCACTATAGGGGAGGTCCTACGGCAAACCAGCCTAAAAATCATCTCTAGCGGGTGTAGCTCTCCACCTACCCCCTAGGTGGGTTAGCACACGCGTGCCCAGGCAAGCCACTGTAGCTCTCCACCTAACTCAGGTGGGTCGGCACATACGTGCCCAAGAATCTACGACCAGAGGGGGTCACCATAGAAACGACTCTCGGTGGAAACCACCGGAACAAGGATAGGCTACGCACAGGCCCTGTCACGTCCAGCTCAGGAAAATAGGTGGCATAATGCCATCGGACCCTAGGCAGTCCACTAAACCTATCAAATCAACGGTCCTTGAGTAACAAGACTCAAGGTCAAGACCATTGTACAGGATAGCTCTAAGCTGTCAATCTGGCCTATCCCTAGGTCAGAAACCTCGGTAATATAATCCTCAAGGTGGCTCGTGACCGCCGAGCTCAATCCCTTCCAAAGGGAAGCGAAGAAAACCCTCCAGCCCCAGGTTGGGTAATTGGACTCATAGTCCACGGGCCATACACACGGCCCACATGGAAATTGCGCTCCAAAGAGGCTACTGACGTGCGGGAATAGCCCACCGCACTCATGCCAACCCGTGGCGACTTGATCTAGCGAAAGAACAGAAGCCCAGAGCCTGGAAGGGTCACCTGAACCCTTAAAACCTATAGGCACGCTAATCAAGATAAAATGCTACCTTTAGACACCCAAAAACACAATCATGGTACCCATGGCTTGTCTGGGACACTCACGGGCCAAGGGTCTATCATTGGGTCTCAATCGGACCGACTGGGACCCAAAACGGGCCGAAACTCTGTATTTCGGTCGACCAGCCCTACTTGGTCGGTCGACCAACAGGGTCGGTCGACCAGCCCAAACTGGTCGGTCAACCGAAATGGGCAGAATGCCCATTTCTCAGTCGAATGCCTGATCGGTCGAAGTTGCAGTAAGGACAGTATTAGCGTCTGCTACGGTGACCTCCGAGGCTTCTACAGCCTCCCAAATACCGGAGCCTGAACCGTTAGCCTTATAGACCGTATTGGCAGACGCCGACTCGACACCCTTAGGCTCATGGTTGTCTGCCCCTGTAATTGATGAATGTAGAGTCGGCATTTAATCCTCACTGTAGAGCGGCGATTTTAGCGTTCAATTCGACACAGAACTCAAGTAGCTCTGCGACAGTCGGAGTGCCACCATTCGCAATAGTAATGGCACCATTGGGTGTGATATTCGGATTAGCTGCCGTATAGGTGACTGCGACTGGAGCTACCCCGGTATTGACCGTTCCATTGAACGTACCGGTAAACTCGTCTGCCACAATCTCCAGACCGGAGTAATCCATCTGCTCGTGCTTAGGCTTCGGCACATCAATCTCCTTCGTATTTGATGAAGAAAACCCCGACTAGCAGGAATACAGAAGCACATTGCATCAAGTACATCGGCCAGTCGGGGCTCATATTAGAACTGACCCGGATTAGCGTCAGCAGACGGGACGTAGAGCTTCACACGGAGGACACCATGGCCCGTACCGGCAGAGCCAGCACGAAGACCCGTGATGAGACCCGGGTAGGCAAGCGTAGTACCGATTAGGGCACCATGCTCGTCAGAGCCCTGGATATACGTCACCTTGTTAGAATCTGCGGCAAAATCTGCCACAGGGGCAGCCGCAATGAAGCCGTCGTAGTCGAGTTCGGTCGACTGATCAAGGCGGATAAGGCCCAGAGAGACGGAGGTAATCGTTGCGAAGGCAGTCTCAGAGACGAGCTCTACCTGTTCAATTCGAGAGTTCCGAGGGACGATCACGGAGTCGTCGAGGATCGTTGCGGACGTGCCAAGATCGGCTACGTCAAACTCAACCTCAATTACTCGGTACTCACCTGCACCTGGGTATTCACCACCAGTTACGAGACGAGCATCGCCCGGGAACTTTACGACGAGACCGTCGTCATTAACCCAAACCATTTTTATTCCTTCCTATAGTGTCTTAGGAGACAACGTCTTCGTTCGTCAGAACGGTAACGAGAGCCTCAGGACGGTAGAAACCAAAACCCCAACGGGCAGTGGTGACATACTCATCACGCTGGTAGTCCTTGTTGTACTCGGAATCTACCTTCGGGGGCTGACGCATAGCGCCTACGAACGGGTTCGCATCACCTGCGGTCGAGAAGAAGAGGTTAGCAACACCAGAAGTCGTGGACGATCCATCAATGGTCTCGTTGACACTCTTCTTGAGCCAATCGGAGACGTAGACGTCCCAGCCGTAGATGTTCATCTTGAACTGCATACCGGTAGAAATACCGTCACGGACGATACCTTCCCAGGCAGGGTTATTCGAGACGTTCACGAGGTTTGTGAGGGTCGAGAGGGTATACTCTACCGACGGGTCCACGATAGCGATGAGGTTAGTCATCGGCACCTGAGCCTTACGAAGTGCATACTTAGCCCTCGCGAAATCCTGCGGAGCGATGGTTCCACCAGTACCGGAGCCTACGAAACGGTGGTCGCCACCATTAATCGTATTCAGGCTAGATGCAGTCTGTCCATCGGGACCGATAGCAAGGGCACCTTCCTCCATACGCTCGGCGATAGCACGAGCCTGCTTCGGGACGAACGCAGCTTCAAGACGAGCGGTATAGAAAGAATCCTGCTTCATCTTGTTAGTGATGTAGGTCGCCGAGGCAACATAATCAGTGATCTGGAAAACGAAGTTACCAGTGTCAATCGCGGAATAGCGGACCGGCTGGCCTTCTTCGTAGTCGTAAGTATCGAGCTGACCGATAGACGGGATATTGATCTGCTCACCAAAATTGGCATAGCTCAAAGAAACTCTTACGCAAGAGTTAGTTAGGTTAAGTTGTAGTAGAAAAGCCTCCTGAGCAATGTTCCGGAGGCTTCTTTGTATTTATAAGTTTTTCAAGAATAACAAAACTTAAAATCTCAGGTACCGGTTCAATAGAATTTAAACTGATGCAGTTAGTTTAATGAAAATTCCTAATTTCAAATCATGCTGAAAAAAACGATTCAAATCCTGTTTGGGGTGGTTATTTCGGTTGTTTGTTCGGAACTATATGCTCAATTGGCTTATACAACTGATCAATATGCCTTTTTTAAGGAATCTGATCTCGTTTACGGAACTGCCGTGGGCTTTGACGGGTTAACCGATACTTTAAAGCTGGATATTTATAAACCTTTGGGTGATGAGAATTGTTATCGTCCTGTTTTGGTTTTAGTTCATGGTGGTGCCTGGCTTGCAGGATCAAAAGAGGAAGGTTACATTCCGGGGATTGCTGAAATGTTTGCGAAAAGGGGATGGGTAGTAGCCGCAATCAATTACCGTCTGGGTATGCACAAACGAAGCAATTACACGCAGTATGCACTTTGTTCGGCCGAACCCTGTTCGTATTTTGCCGATAGCAGCGAAATCATCCGGGCGATCTATCGCGGACAGCAGGATTTGAAAGGGGCTATTCGCTTCATGAAGAACCGGCACAATCAAGATTCCACTGACATTGCGAATTATTATGCGGCTGGTGAAAGTGCCGGGGCATTTAATGCTCTTACTGCAACTTTCCTGAACAATCCTTCTGAGAAATATGCACAGGCTTTTGCTATTACAGATGCTCCAGCTCCCGATGCTGATCTGATAAATTGTCTTGAACCCGGGTATTCATTGACCAGACCGGATCTTGGAAGCATCGATGGTGAGTTGCATTTGGGGACTTACAATTCAGATGTGCAGGGTGTTGGCAGTATTTATGGAGGATTACTCAATTTTGACCTGCTTCAGGATGAAACGGTTTGGCCGGCTATGTATTTTTTTCACCAGGGAAGTGATGTGGTTGTACATTACAACTTTGGTCGGATTCTGGGCCGGATGGATTGGGAGTGTTTCTCACCGGTTAATTTGTGTCAGACCTATTCTGTGGCTCCAAGTGCTTACGGAGGGAAGGGAATCCGGGATTATCTCCAGGGTTTAAGTAATCCGCCGGTTTTAACTGCTGAGATCATAGAGAATTATAGCTATGGCACACCGAGTGCCAATTGCACGGCAAACGGGCATTCGATTGACAATACAAGCGCACGCATTCAAAACATGATTGAGACATTCGCTGTCCGGATTGCATCAAACGGAAATTTGGAGGCATCTTGTGAGTTATCTGTTTCAAATCTACCCGTGAACCGTTTGTTGATCTACCCGAATCCGGCAAAAGAGGAGATCTGGGTAGACAATGTAATAATTGGATCTGTTTTGGAGATCTCAGACCTTTCGGGGAAGGTAGTCTGCCGTTTGCAAATAAATCAGGCACAGGGAACCACCATTCATACGGGAGATTTCATGAATGGGATGTATCTCGTAAGGTGTTCATACGACGGAGAAGTAAAGAGTGCAAAACTGTTGATTAATAAATAAACCAATCAAATAACTCAAGTAGTCGCAATTGTCCCACAATTACCTGTGTGCACATTTAATATAGTCTCTTTATCTGCATTTTTGTCGGCTAGTATTTAAAAAAGATACCTTTAATCAAACAAGAGCATCCTCTCCTTATATGAATCCTTATACATCACATGTTGTTAATATGTGTCCTTTATTTAATGAAAATTATTTTGCTTTAAAGAGAACACCTTAATGGGCTTCGGCCATGACCGCAGTAGGTAGCACCCCAGGGCTCTATCCCCCCGCCAACTGGCCTTCTGTCGTGAGTATGTAGTGGACTTCAACGGAGCAGCCGCAGCCCTCCGAGCCGGTTACGCCCCCGCCAATGCGGACAAGCAAGCCTACATTCTCAAGCGGCATCTCGGGGTCAAGAAATACATCGAGTTCCTGACGGTCTCGAAGGAAGCTGCCATCATCGCAGTGACCCCCGATTACATCATTCAGCAGATCACAGCGATCATCCACAAGCCCGGTGTAAAGGATACCGACATCCTTCGAGCACTCGACATGCTGGCCCGACACAAGGGCATGTATGTGGATCGGACGGAGATCACCGGTAAGGACGGTGAGGCCATTCGGGTGGAACAGCAGCGGATTATGGAAGAAGCCGGAAACTTCATCAACCAGCTCCGCTCGATGACCAAGAAAAAGGAGATCGAGATTGTCGATAACTGAGGATCAAGTATCTCTGGCGCAAATCTTCGCCAATCTGGATGAGGAACAGCGCAAAGAGTTTCTTGCCTCTGTTAGTCCGGCAGTTCTCGCCGAACTCAAGTATGTCTGGGAGTTCTGGGCCCGACCCAACCAGTTGGAGCCCGACGGAGACTGGACGACTTGGCTGATCCTTGCCGGGCGTGGTTTCGGCAAGACGCGCACGGGGGCTGAGACGATCCGTAAATGGGTCTGCGGCGATACGCCTCTCTCTCCCGGTCGCTGCTCTCGCATCGCTCTTGTTGCTGAGACGGCCCCCGATGCGCGAGACGTTATGGTCGAAGGCCCTGCGGGTCTTCTCGCCTGTCACCCTAAGGACTTCCGTCCCACTTATTACCCCTCGAAGCGCAGTGTGGAGTGGCCTAATGGGGCTCAAGCAATTCTGTTTAACGCGGTGGAACCAGATCAGCTTCGCGGTCCGCAGTTTGACGCAGCGTGGTGTGACGAATTGGCAAAATGGCGATACGCCTCTGATACGTGGGATCAGCTCCAGTTCGGCCTCCGTCTCGGTGAGCATCCCCGTCAGATTGTGACGACCACTCCCCGGCCAATCCCCGTTATCCGCAAGCTGGTCAAGGACTCCGACTGCATCGTAACGAGAGGGCGGACCTATGACAACGCAGCTAATCTTGCTTCTCCGTTTCTCAAGCAGATCGAAGAACGGTATGGCGGGACTCGACTGGGCCGACAGGAACTTGAGGGGGAAATCCTCGAAGACATTCCCGGCGCTCTCTGGAGCCGCTCGTCGATTGACGAAGCTCGCATCCGTGAAGAAGATTGCCCGGAGCTTGAACGCATTCTCGTCGCGGTTGACCCGGCTGCTTCCTCGGAAGAGGGGGCTGACGAACACGGCATTGTCGTGGTGGGTCTGGCTCGCGACCGGGATGGATACGCGCGAGGCTACGTCCTCGAAGACGCAACGGTAAGAGGTCGCCCGGAAGAGTGGGCCCGTCGCGCTGTTGCCATGTATCGCAAATACTCCGCTGATCGCATCATTGCCGAAAAGAACAACGGCGGTGAAATGGTCGAAGCCGTCATCAAATCAGTAGACCGCTCAACACCTGTCAAGCTTGTCCACGCCTCCCGTGGTAAGCACGTCCGGGCAGAGCCGATCTCAGCTCTATACGAGCAAGGCCGCGTCCACCACGTCGGTCGATTTGACGGCCTAGAAGACCAGATGTGCATGTTCAGCATCGACAACCTTCGGGACGGCTCGATGGGCTCTCCTGACCGGGTTGACGCTCTTGTGTGGGGCTTGTCGGAGTTGTTCGACAAGATCACCGCCCGTCGTCGTCCGGGCAAAGATGGTCGGGTGGAACAGCCGGGTAACTCGAAAGTTATCTACACTCCCGGCAACACTCTAAGTGACAACCCCCAAGGCTCAAGTGCTGGGTTGTCCCCTGGGGGAGTGGTCACGACGGGTGCTGTTACTGCTGAAGTACGTGAACCGTCGGGACTTCCTTGAGTTTCGGGCCCCCGCCGAGCTTGCCGCGATTGAGGCCCAGGCAGGGGAGTACCTGCAAGCCCTAGCGGAAAGTCGGCAAAGGGGAGAGCAGTCCGACAAGGTTTCCGAAGGTGGCCGGCGAGAAATCGACTCCCTCAGGGGGCTGATCGAGGAGCTAGAGGGGCGACTCACTGTGGCCAAGTCCACACTGGCCGAGGTCGAGGTGGCTGTAGAAAGGTCCGACGACGCGGGGGTCGTGGCTAGAGCGGAGGCGGCCTCCCTCGAGGCGGAACTGGAGCGTCTCGAGGGGCAGAGGGGCCGACTGCGAGACATGGTGGGCTTCCCCTGCATTGGCATCCTTCCCCTCGAAGACATCTTTCGGGGAATCGACTGAGCGCCGCCATCCCCAGGCCTTCCCATATACCGTGTTCCCTTTTGTATTTTCTCTTTCTTGTTTCGGCTGTATAGTACAGGGGTATGCCCCGCAGCACATGTATCTCTTCAATTTTTGAATCGAGGAAACGAGCATTGGGGTGAACTCTTCCGGTTACTGGCTCATGAATTTGTTCTCCTCCGCCTCTTAGCTCTCGTTTCTTCGTGTCCGTCATCCGAGCGTGAGCCTATGTCGAAAGTCCGACACAGGGATGTCTCGACCGGACTGGCGGAGGCGCGTAGGAGAGCGCTCGTCTCCCCAGGGGGGAGGCGAGGGGATCGCTCCACCACGTGAAC
Organism: Amorphophallus titanum; assembly: GCA_024336825.1. Classification (NCBI taxonomy): domain Eukaryota; kingdom Viridiplantae; phylum Streptophyta; class Magnoliopsida; order Alismatales; family Araceae; genus Amorphophallus; species Amorphophallus titanum. The sequence goes on from JANBPO010002302.1 coordinate 10,133,904, forward strand.
CCCGTAGTGCTATCGAGTAGTTCGGTGAGGAGTGTCGGGCGAGATGAGAGGCCTCGGGTCCGGAGGATGTTTTCCTTTTACTGGATGGGGCGGGAGATGAGCCTGTCGGCTCGAACGACCCAAACAAGGGATCCGGGTCAGAAGGCCGCTTACCGCCCGCAAGGACGGGGAGAAAAGCTTATTGGGCCGATTGACCCGGACGGGAGGTTCAAGCCAAAGGATTGTTCGTCGCCCGTAGGGACGGGGAGAAAAGCTTGTTGGTTCAACTAACCTGAACGGGAGGTCCAAGTCAAAGGACTGTTCGTCGCCCGGAGGGACGGGGAGAAAAGCTTGTTGATTCAATTGACCTGAACGGGAGGTCCAAGTCAAAGGACTGTTCGTCGCCCGGAGGGGCGGGGAGAAAAGCTTGTTGGTTCAATTAACCTGAACGGGAGGTCCAAGTCAAAGGATTGCTCGTCACTTCGACCCGCAGGGGTCCGGGTGAACTGATATGCTGTCGGCATTGTCTAGGTGACGAAGCCGCCCGGGTTTATTTGCTTCCTGGAGGGAGTTCGTCGGCGCCGGGTCCGTGCTGACGCAAAGAGGGGTTTATTCCCTCACCCCAAACGTAGGGTCCAGGTGAGGTGCCTTCTCGTCGACGTCGCCAAGGTGACAAGGTCGGCATGGTTTGTTTGTCTCTTTGAAGTGGTCGTCGACACTGGGTCAGTGTTGACGCAAAGGAGGGATTTATTCCCTCATCCCGAACGTAGGGTCCAGGTGAGGTGCCTTTTCGTCGACGTCACCAGGGTGGTGAGTCTGACAGGGTTTATTTGTCTCTTGAGTGGTCGTCCGCACTGGGTCAGTGCTGACGCAAAGAAGGGTTTATTCCCTCGTTCCGAACGTAAGGTCCGGCCGAGGTGTCTTTTCATCGACGTCACCAGGGTGGTGAGTCTGACAGGGTTTATTTGTCTCTTGAGTGGTCGTCGACACTGGATCAGTGCTGACGCAAAGAAGGGTTTATTCCCTCATCCCGAACGTAGGGTCCAGGTGAGGTGCCTTTTCGTCGACGTCACCAGGGTGGTGAGTCTGACAGTTGGAACTCACATCTTCACTATTGAGGTCATGCTTTTGAATACTTGTGAATGAACAAGGTTTTCTGCTTGCAAAATTAGATATTTACATATGTGTGTAAAGCATGTGTTTTGAGGATGCTATGTTCATGTATATCATGCTCTAATTGCAAGAATGGAAATTGCATGTGCACTGACTCAAGTCAGTGTACACTGACTCTCCTTTGCCCATACTGGCTTCATTCACATTCATTCACATATGCACTGACTTGCTCTACAGCTGCATGGACCAAACATATATCCACATGAATTTCATGTTTTGGGCTGCTCCATGAACCACCTTGATGAATGCATTTCTGTTGACTGATACAAGAAGCCATATGCAAGTTTGATTGTGGCAACTTCCAGGCATCCAATAATGCCTCCGAGTATAAGGCCCTCGCGCGATGACTAGGGGCCGAGCGAGTCAGGATCCACACTGACTCCCAATCGGTCACCAGCTAGGTCAACGGTGACTACGAAGCTCGAGAAGGACCAATGATCAAGTACCTCTAAATGGTTAGTGGAATGGCCCAACTATTCGAGAGTTTTTAGGTAGGCCGAATAGCTCGAGAGGAAAACTCCCGAGCGGATGCCCTCTCTCGTCTGGCCTCCTCCCTCGACCCTGAAGGTACTCGATCGGTCTTCCTTGAGGAGCTAGAATGATCGAGCATTGAATCTGAGCTCATGATCGTTTACCGGACACCCCCGAGCAAATGGCGGACCCCCTACCTATCCTAGCTCTGAGACTCCCAAGAGCCCCCCGACCCTCGGGAAGCTCAGAGATTGAAACAAAGCCCGGTGCTTCGTCATCCTAGACAACACCCTGTACCGTAGGTCTTCCTCCGGTTCGCTCCTCAAATGCCATGGCGCCGACGAAGCCAACCGAGCGATCCAAGAAGTTCACAAAGGCAACTGCGACGGGCATCAAGGAGGAAGATCGCTCGCCAGGATCTGGGTTCGACAGGGTTACTGGTGGCCCACTCTTCAACGTGATTGCTCGGCCTACGTGCAGAAATACGATCGGTGCCAACGCTTTGACTACCTGGTCCACCAGCCTGCCTTAGAGCTCATCACTGTTACCGAGCCATATCCCTTTGCTCGATGGGGAATCGACATCTTGGGGCCATTCCCTACGGCTCAGGCCTAGAAGAAGTTTGTCATCGTCGCCATTGACTACTTCACAAAATGGATTGGAGCAGAAGCCACTGCCAGGATTACCGAGTCAGTCGTATGGAGTTTCATGTGGAAGTCGATCATTTGTCGTTATGGTATCCCCCAGGTGATTGTGAGCAATAATGGTCGGCAGTTTGATTCTTACTACGTCAGAGACAAATGTGCTGACCTAAATATTCGCAACCACTTCACTTCGGTAGCCCACTCTCAGGCCAACGGACTGGTTGAAAATGACAACAAAATTATATTAAAAGGCATTAAAACCAGGCTCGGCATGGCCAAGGGGAGCTGGCTCGAGGAATTACCAAGCGTACTATGGTCACACCGAACTAGTCCAAGAACAGCCACTAGTGAAATCCCCTTCCAATAGGTGTATGGCACGGAAGCTGTAATTCCGTTGGAGATCAGCAACCACTCTGTCCGAGTCACCAACTTCTTGCCCGAGGTGAATGAACAAGAACTACTGGAAAACCTTAATTTGGTGAGTGAGATCCGAGAGATCACCAGCATCCGAGCCACAGAATAGCAGCGGCACCTCACTTAATACTACAATGCCAGAGTGTGAGATAGACACTTCCAGCCAGGAGAGTTTGCTCAAAAATAGAACTTGCAGAGTGTTGTTGCATTCCATGTCCAAGGGATAGGTGTTCCTTCCATGGTGGACAATCGATACTTGGTTTAGCTCCACCCCCTTGGGAGACCCTCTGGCCTTGCTGGCCCTCTACCAGCAAGGGACCAGCCCCCACATCCTCCCCTCGGCATCGCCGAGTCGTCCACGGGTTCGGGTGAGTGCCGTGTGAGTGGGCCGTCGTCTTCGACTCGTTCGGGTTGCGTGAGTGCTTGCTTGCCTACGTCCTAGGTTGTGTCACATCAGTCAGACTGCCTCACCTTCCACAAGGTGATCCAGCGTGATCCCCTCCAAGGGATCGTTCCTCCAGAAGTCCTGTTCACAACGAGACCATCACACCTTGATTGGCTTTCTGACCGGAGTGTAGTACTCTAGTTCATCAGCATGCGTCATCCTTCCTGCACCACTCAGCAACGAGTCGGCGTCATCGAAACTGCCCAAAATGCTGCCCGTCAACCCAAGCTCGATACTTTCGGGTCCAACCTTGTTGCCTATTACCTCCCTGCGTAGAGTGGGTATAACTTCTGTAATTGTTGGCAATTATTTGTACTGGGAGTACAGGTCTTGGCCGGGGTTGTCTTCCCCACGCCCAGAGCATGGAGGTATCGATCTTTATCTCTCTCAGTCATTACTTATATGCATGTGTTTGTATGCCACTGCTGGTGCGTGATAGGATTCTAGCTCGATATATATTGATCACCACTATGAGTGAGAGAGTGTGACCTGTCCCGTGACTTGATCCAAGCACTAGAGTGAATTGACCACCCTTGGCTCTGTCGATTTCTCAACTACGCTGATCGACGTGCCTCCCTTCACTTGGGGATGATTGCAAGCTTGTGGTTCTTATTGTGGACATAGTTTTCCTCTTAGAAGTTCTTGGTGTCGAGCGGAGGTAGCTAGGTTGTTTGTGTCATTGCTGGCCAAGTTACCTACATAGTCGAGTCATCACCTAGAGTCCCAGGTTCTCACTCATCCAGCATCAGTCGCAGACTCAGAACTTCAAGCACTAGTGCATCATCAGTACAAAGATGAATTAATCCTTAGGTAGGAAGCTCAAATAGTGACACCAGTTATCTTTGGTCTTCAAGTGCATTGTTTTGCATCTCACTTGATCTTCAAGACCAAAGATGGCCCGAGCCGGATAGAGAGCACTCTTCTCGAAGATGTAGGAAGTGGTCGTCATCGTGTCATCAAAGTCAAAGCACATGTGGATCTCTATTCACGCTTGTAGAAAATAAAGGCTCCCCATTGTGCTCCCACCCATGCTCATCTATGTCAACCCGTAGTACAAGTGAGCTAGCGTGGCATGGGATAAGGAGCATCCTTCCCATAAGAGAGTGAGCGGCCTGATGATCTCTCACGTCAGCACATCCCCTGATGTCAGGTAGAGTAGCGCCCCATCGAGACATAGTGTCAGTCCTCACATCAGTCCCTCTGTATCAGCTGATCTGTCTTTAATCTGGCCTAGTATCCACCTAGCAAGGCAATCGATCAAGACCACTTGTTGGCCTATCATCCGCCAAACCTCTCGCTTGTCACGCATAATCTCGGCCAAGATTTCCTCCTATGGAGGGAGGTCCAGCAGATCTCCAGTGTCTAGGTCACTTCATTGGAAGAGAAAGTCGATCTCCTCCACCAACACAGAGGCTTCGAACTCTGGAACATAAAAGTGTAGGTCCCCGAATACCACAACTCCAATAGTGCGCCCAATGCCTCCCAGTTCCACCTTATGCTATTGAGCCTCTTTGCCATGATGATCAAACACGTTAGATGCCACAGGTTCATGAAGACCCTCATATCAGGCATGATTGCTGCCATCAAGTCATGTAGCCATCCGTATCGCCGAGTGTGCCTAGCTCCCGGAAAGATGGGGTGTGCTGAAGATGGAAAAAGAAAAGGAAAAGAGATATATATATTTGTTGTTGACATATTTAATGATATATTTATATATCCGGTTTATGTAATATATTTTTGTTAAAATGACACCTTAAACGGCTAGGCCTCGCCTAGGCGTTTTAGGTTGAGGTGTTCCCTTGGTCGCCTTTCCCCTCTGACTACATAGGATTTGGCATTTTGTATCCTTGTATCCATTGAAGCAGCAAATATCTTGTACTACAATATTGTCTTACTGTATAACCATTGCTAATGGACCTTTAGAAATTATAGCAGGTCTCATAGGCCTGAATTTTCTAAGGAAAACGGGTCATGACACAAGTTTTATCAAAACAAAAACAAGGGATACAAGCAAAGTGTTTAAGTTGAGATACCTCAAACCATCAAAAAAGACCAAAAAAAAGAGAAGAATCTCCTTTATTAGGCCGTTTTTTTCCCCTTTTGGATGATCGAGGGAAACTCACTGCCACCACCAACCTCAGTGTGCGGCAACTTTGGACCTATGGACCCTACCACTTGTGCATCATGGGATCCGCCTGCTAGGGCAAGGGGCGGGCTTTGTAAAACCCCTGAGCGGTGTTGCCCAGACCCGAGTGACGGAACCACTTGTGGGTGTGGACACTATGGCGAAGGCGCACCTAGCTTAGCCACTGAGAGGAATTGAACCTGCGACCTTGTTGTTAGGTAAAAAAATCATCATCATCATCATCGGAGCCTTATCCCAATTATTTGGGGTCGGCTACATGAATTCTGTTCCGCCAGATATTTCTATCAAATGCTATATTCATATTTAAACCCAAGAAATTAATATCCTTCCTAATAACATCGCACCATCTCATTTTAAGCCTTCTTCGAGCTCTTTTACTAGCATCCACTAAGATTCGGTCACATCTTTTAACTGGCGCTGAGTTAGGGCGACGAAACATATGTCCAAACCACCTAAGTCTATTTTCTCTCATTTTACTATCAATTGGGGCTATCCCTAAGTCCTTACGGATGCGCTCATTTCTAATCTTGTCTTTCTTAGTCTTTCCACACATCCATCTCAACATCCTCGTCTCTGCTACACACATTTTCTGAATGTGTTCTTTTCGTACTGCCCAACACTCGGAATTGAACCTGCGACCTTGTTGTTAGGTAAAAAAATGACTTGCTAAATGACCACTTATCTTCAAAATTAATGTTGGGTTCTTCTGATATTTGTGTTGTCTGATGTTGGATGATTGGATCTACTTTAAGTTGTCTTATGCCACCCTCAAATCATGCCATCACAGTCATGGAATATCAAGTTGAAAATCCATGAAAAGTAGTAGGCCTCTATCCAACCTTCAATATTTTTACCTGTACCCACTGTTTTAAATGAAGCCAATCACATGTTTTGTTTAAACGTAAAAAACATGTGGAAGACAAGACAGCTTGCGGTAATCTTTAATTAATCCACTGTAACTCTCTCTCCTTTTTTTTCCCGAATGGAGTAAACTTTTCTCTCTTTGGGAACAAGAATTATGAATGATGTGTAAAATCTTTAATGTTGTCTTCTTGGAAACTTGTTTTGCATGTGACTGACACACTGTGCCAAGCTTCTTGGACCATTTTTATAAACAATGGTCTTATGAAATTTGTCATGTTGAGTGAGATTAAAGATTTACTGATGGCTAATTTGTATTTCATAGAGCTGTTTGTTGACAGGCTATGCAGATCTAAACTTAATTATTCTGTGCCTGCGCAGCTTGGTCTTTTGTCTTTCCTTTCTTTTCTTGTATCTTTCAAGTAACTGACGTGGTGTTTTATGTTTGTAGAATGGATACCTTAAAGAGACAGTTCCCAGTTGCTGGGCCTGAAAATTTAGATGAACTCAGGAAAATTGCTGTGAGGTTTAGTGGTACAACCTGCTCGGCTGCCTTGAGGGAATCCAAGGCTAGCGGAGACTAACGGAGGTCCCTATGACAAACTTGCCAGTCCAAAGGAACGGAATGTCCAATGGAGGGCTTGTAAGTCACGGAGAGTTGAGGCTCAATCGATAAAACTCCGAGAAACGTGGGACTATACTCACGGAATGGAATATAGTGCCAAACGGTATGTACCCATCTCAGGTTACTGAAAAATCTCGAAAATAGGAAACAGGTATAAATAGCGCCTTTCATTGGGTCGTTATTTTATGAAACAACGCCTTCAGCAAGGTCGCTGCTCATTTAAATGACGCCTTTATGAAGGTCGCCACATAATTAAATAGCGCCTCAATAAGTGTCGTCAATTAAATATGTTAATAATTCTTAAATAAAATAAATTCAAGAATTTTACTAAATGACGCCCTTGACAGGGTCGTCTTTTAAGTTCTTGCACGAAGGTCGTTCGTGCACCTCGTGTCGTTTTCTGTTTTCTGCACGAGCTTCGAATCACCTCGTGTCGTTTTCCATTTTCTGCACGAAGGTAGGGTACCTCATGTCGTTTTCGATTTTCTGCACGAAGGTAGGGTACCTCGTGTCGTTTTCGATTTTCTGCACGAAGGTAGGGTACCTCGTGTCGTTTTCAATTTTCTGCACGAAGGTAGTGTACCTCGTGTCGTTGTGTTCCATTTTCTGCACGAAGCTATTTGACGCCACTTTCAGGGGCGTTACATTTAAAAATAACACCTTATAACAGGGCGTTATTTACAGTTTGGACAGGAGAAAATTAACAATAATAATCTAGCAAGTCAATCAAGCAGGAGTAGTCAGGGATCATGCTGGTAGAGACGGGGACTCTGACATGCAGTTATTTTAAACATGAAATTCCCTTTTAACAAGGTTACAATGATTACAGTTTTCAAGATAGCGGGTTTTCAAATGACGCCTTATCTCGTGGCGTTATTCAATTAAATAACGGCTTGTATCCGGGCGTTAATTCGTGAGACGCCTGTAACCGAGCCGCTAACAAAGTAAATAGCGCCCTTGTGAGGGTCGCTAATTAATGTGGAAAATAAAACGTAGAAACAGTAAAACAGTATCTGAGAAACCATAAATCTATAAGCCATAATCAGATAATCTACATGCATGCATGACGGTTGTTATTTTAATTCAGTCTAACGTTGGAGAATTAGAATCCTACCTTTTGATAATTGAAGTGGGTCGTTGGGGATGAAGAATAGGATGACAGAAGGCAGCAAAACGGAAGAAGTCTGCAGCAGGATAGAACAGCAGGACAGCAGGAAGAAGAACGCAAAAATCTTCTCCCGAGGCTTCGCAATGTAGCTCTAACAGGGACTCTAGGTTGGAAAAAAAGGGGTATTTATAGGACAAGGGATGCTTACGAGTTTAATGGGGATTGGGTAACGTTTCATAGCGTTTATCGTACCCATAAAGAGTCTTATTAAATCACGAAACGGCAAACTTTCCATTTTACGGTTCTTGCTGAATTAGCGTCCTTGTCAGGGGTGTTGTTTTTAATTGACGACCCATATAGGGGCGTCTTGTTAGGCAATAAATGCCTGGAGGGAAACGCTCCGTTTATAATTGGCGCCTCTTTAAGGGGCGTTATTTATAAATTTCTATTTTTATAACCGTTTAACAAATTAATTTGACGCCACTAAGAGGGGTGTCTTGTTAATGAAATGGCAATTTTTGTTAGGTCGCTATTTAGATTTTAATTTAAATTTTAAAAATTCAGGGTTGCTACAGGGTGGGTCCTGGCCGTCTCATTGTAATAAGATGGCGGGTCATGTGTTAGCACCCAGCCGTCCTCTAGAAGTTTGTCAAAAATCTATAGAAATCATGTGGTCAAAACTAGGGTAAGAGTCGTACCTGGAGTAAGGGGGAGAAGCCCCCGAGCATGGTCCGACGCGCCGTCGAACTTAGCGTGTCGAAGAGGAACGCCAGGACTGTCGCTCCCCAGACATAGTCGCCTACGTGGTCGAGCTCCTCGAGGAAGGGGAGGAAGTGGCAGCTCATCGCGTCCGCCCGCGTGGAGAAGAGAAGCCGCCCGAACATCAGCATCAAAAAACGTCACAGCACTCGGTCGGCCTCTGCTCCCGGCTGCGCAGCTACTCTCGGTCTGGCCAGGTCCACCAGGCACTGCAGGTGCTACTCAGGCTCCTCGCCAACTGCTATACCCGCCCGTCTCAGCCCTAGGCTGTCTTGCAAACTCACCCTAGGGAGGAGGGTTGACTGCCTCTCAGGGCACCGAAGCTCTAGGCCTAGTAGCTCCCGAGTGATCCCTCAATAGACGAGAAAGGTAGTCCCGCTAACTGGTAGCCCGTGCACGCGCAGGCCAGTGAGCCTGGCCACATCCTCCAGCGTGGGCACCATATGCCCCCACGGGAAGAGGAAGGTCCGACTCGCTGGATCCCAGCGGTCGTGCAGAGCGTAGAGCAGAGGTGTGTCAAATCGACACACCTCAATACTTAGGAATGGGGTGAACCCCATGGCAGTCAGCCGCTCCTGCTGGAAGTCCGGCAGTGCCAAGAACACTGCACGGACCTGCAGCCATGAGATGCGGGTCCTGCGCTTCCCCTGCATCATTCACCCATTATTCAAGTATTTAATAAATTAATTCAAGGAAAGGGAGAAGAAGAGAGAATAATAATGATAATAAAAATAAAAGGAAAAAGTAAGGTCTCTTTCCTGCGAGATGGGAGGTCCTCATGGGACCACACATCACCATATATGGCCAAGGGTAGACCGTTTATGACTGGGGGTTGGGCAGCCTGTCCTGGGCCGCAGGGAGTTTGTACGGTCCGGTACGGACCGCAGGTTCTTTGTGCGGCACCCTAATGGCCGCTCTTCATATGCTATTTTCTAAGTGTTGTACGGCCGTTCCTGGGCCGCACGGGGTTTAAACGGCCCGATGAGGACCGCATGATCTTCGGACGGCCCCCTAGGGACCGCCTTTCCTATGTCAGTTCGTTGGTTTTGTGCGGTCACCCATGGACCGCACGAGTGTTGTGCGGCCTACTATAGACCACATGAGTTTGTGCGGCCATCTATGGTCCGCCCATCCTACGGTGGTTGTCAGGGTATGAACGGTCGTGCTTAGGCGTATGTGGGTTGTGCGGTCCTATGTGGACCGTATGTTCTTGGTTGTGCGGACGGTTTGAGACCGCACATCCGTCGTGTTCCCCGACGACGGCAGAGGTCTTCCCCACCGGCGGGAGCCCCCTTAGGCCCCCAAACTGGCCCCTAAACATGCATCTAAAACCCCCCATGCATGAATAGATTTAATGAATGGCGGGGAGGGGTTTTTCATGGCCTACCTCGGGGTCCCGTGCTATTCTCCCCGACGTCACTGGCTCGACAGTGAGTTCCTTTAGCGGCGGTGCCTCTTCGGTTCCCTCCCCTACGACGGGTCCTTCCACGGTGGCCTCTCCGGTGACGGACGGTGGCATCTCCTCCTCCACGATGGCGGGGGTGGCGGTCGGCGTCTCCTCCTCCATCGGCAATGGCGGCATCTCCTCCTCCCCAGACGATCGTGGGGGATGGTGGGCTTGGATCTTCGTTCTCATCGGTGGAGGGAGAGAGTGAGTAGGGGGGGTTGAGAGAAGAGAGGGAAGTGGAGGGGCATTTGTGTTCGTTCGGTGGCCCTTCTTCTCCCCTCCCTCTACCGGTTACGGTGGAGGAGGGAGGAGACGAATATAATTAAAATGAGCATATTGATAATTTTAGTTTTTAAAAAATTTTATTACAATTTGAGGGAATTTTTCACGCCACTCCCTCTCTCTCTTCACTTTTCTCTCATCTCTCTCTCTCTTCCTCTCAAATCTCTCTCTCTCCCTCAAACGTTCTCCCTCCTCTCTCCCCCTTTCACTCGATTTGCAGTCCAAACGGACCCCGGTCGACGCGTGGGAGGTACCGACGGGACGGGCTCGACGCGAGGATCGCGCTGGCACCCTTCATCCCTCGGATCGCGGAGCGTGGAAACGCATGCGAGTGGAAGGACAGCGTGGCCCCCGTCGCCCGATCTGCACTGATTTGCGGTCTTTACTGCGCAAGAGGTAGGGGAACGACTTCCTCGTCTCACCAAGAACCCGTTGACGCCTCATGCGTCGCCATCCATCGCCATCTTCATCATTTTTCGTGCAAATCTCGCTTGGGATAATTTTGGACTAATTTCTCGATTTACGTTCCTCTCTTGATTTCTAGTCCAGACGGCCGCTGATCGAAGCAAGGGAGGTACCGTTGGATTGGTCGCATCATGAGGATCGCGTTGATGTCCATCTTCCCTCAATCTGTGGAGCGTGGAGCCGAGTCGGGCCGGGAGGCGTCACATCACCCTCACATCGGATCGGCATCGAATTGTCGATTTCGTCATAGTCCAGGTAGGGGGATGGATTCCTTGCCTCGTTAGGACACCGCCGGTACCACATGCACCGTGGTCCGACGCCCTTTACCTCATTTTTCGTGCATGTTCCCGTTTAGTTCATTTTTAGCCTTTAATGCTTGAAATTGTCTCCATGGGCATCGTCTTTTATTTCTAGTGGCATGCGCAGGTCTTGAATGATGGTATGGCATGGTAGGGTAGTTTAGAACCATGTTTCCCCACGTCCCCCATCGATTTTGATCGATTGGGAGGGGGTTTCGGTTCTGAACTCCAAAGTCTCGAAACCTAGGTGAGATAACGCGCCTGCCCCGATGCGTTATAGTCATTTGGCGTGCCTACTTAGGTGCGTTATACCCCATCGCGATGGACTCCTCCAGGACCGTTATGGTTGTTTAACGCCCCAACATGGGTGCGTTATATCATGTATGAACCTGTGAGTTTTATGTGGATTTTCAAGTTCGGGTGGCTTTAACGCCCCTGGTCTGGTGCGTTATAGCCCTTGTCTGTTGTGTTGATGGTTTGTTGCCTTTAACGCCCCTGTCCCTATGCTGTATATCCCCCAATTAACTGTGGATTCTAATCGTTCTAGTGGGCATAACGGTCCATGGGAGGCACGTTATGTTACTGTAATGCAGCACCCTTTGTGCGTTATATCCCTTGTCTATTGTGTTGTGAGCCTGTTGACTTTAACGCCCCTGATCCTATGCGTTACAGTCCTATAGTGCGCCTGCCCTGGTGCGTTATAGTCCTGATTGACTGTGGATTTTTATGTGTTCTGTTGACCATAGCGGTCCTGCCTTGGTCCGTTATTGTATGTAACGGGGTGGTCTTGATCCGTTATATGCTTGGAGATTTCAAAAGCATGTTTATGTAATTTCTAATGTATTTCATGTTCCATATACATCATGTTTAAAGTATTTTGTACACTATGATATTATTTTACATCCCAAAAGAGCAGCTTTCTCTTTCCTTGTGATGGAACCACTAGTCGTAGCCCGACGACGTCTGTGTCGGCCCCCCTAGGAGAGGTGGCGGGGTATTCTCGTTGTACGGTTTGTAAGCTAGTTTCCGTGGGCCCTCTCGCATAATCAGTAGCGTCCTACTGGGAGGAAAAACTAGCTAGAGGCCTGGCTCAAGGCGATGGGTCAGTGTGTGCACACGTGGTCAGAGGCTTTCTTCTCTTTCTCTTCTCTCTGGATCGTGTAGGCTCACTCTACTTCTACTCTTCTTTCTTCTAATTTCGATCACCTTTCTCCAGATGGAGAGGTCTTCCTTTCATAGCAGCAGCAACAGATATAGGGTGTGTCTTCCACGAATTCCCGCCCTAGCGCCTTGACCACGTGGCAGCATGTCAGCTCACTACACTCCACGTGTCACGATCCTGGCACATCCTCCAGCATTCGATCTCGTGCCATCCTTATTCTTAACGAAAGGACATCTGTCAAAATGTTATACTTAAGGTCAGCTTCAGACAGTTAGACAAGAAATAAAGACTGGCACGGAGATGATATTCACAGACTTGCTACAGTGTGTGCTCAGACTTTATATCGCTAAGGCAGACGTGCACTGTCTTTGCTATAGTGTGTGCTCGGACTGTATATGGATATGCACTACCTTGCTACAGTGTATGCGCAGACCTCAGAATCAAATTAGACCAGATATGCACTAACTGCGTTGAGCGCAAACCAGAAGTGCTCGGACTTAAACTTTAAACTTAGACAGCGTGCATGGACTTGGATAGCACAATGTGCTTGAACTTTGATGGAACATCGTGCACAGACTTAATATGCATGTACTTACAACATGCACGGACTTATGACTTAGTCATGCATGTACTTACAACATCCACGGACTTAGACTTAGTGACTCAAGCATGTATGGACTTAGTCTGTAGTCATGTAGTAAGCACGGACTTTATGTGAGAGATGCAAAGATGCAAGGAGTTTGGTTTAGGGGGAACAGCATGGACTTGGATTGAAACCATGTGCAAGGACTTTGTTAGTAGGTAAACGTGCACGGACTCAACTTCATTCACAAGAGTCTATTGCATACACAATGCTCGGACTTTGAATGAGAGAATGCACACAAGCACTTGAACAATATGCACGGACTTGGTGACTAAAACATGCAGATGCAAAAACGTGCACGGACTCAGTTTTCGACAAAGCCAAAAACATGCACGGACTTATGTTTTGCTCCAAAGGAGAAAGATGCATGGGCTTGGTTGAACAGAATACACGGACTTCATATGCATGAAACAATCGTGCACAGACTTTGAAAGCTGCACGGACTTGATGGCCAAACCAAGAGGATGCACAGACTTTATGGTCAAATCAAAAACATGCATGGACTTGAAATGTGATGGACTTGAAGTGTAAACAACGTGCACGGACTTGAAGTGTAAACAACGTGCACGGACTTGAAGTGCAAACAACGTGCACGGACTTGAAGTGTAAACGTGTAAACAACGTGCACAGACTCATAGTGCACGGACTTTGGTTGTCAAACCAAAACATGCACGGACTTCGTTTGAATGAGAGACATGTGCACAGACTCATAGTGCACGGACTCATAGTGCTTGGACTTTGGTTGTCAAACCAAAACATGCACAGACTTTGGTTGTCAAACCAAAACATGGACGGACTTCGTTTGAAGAAGAGATATGTGCACGGACTCATAGTGCATGGACTCTGGTCAAAGAAACGTGCACGGACTTTGAAGTGCATTGGCAAAACATGCACGGACTTGGTGGTCAAACCAAAGTCACGCACGGACTTGGTGGTCAAACCAAGACATGCACGGACTTGGTGTTTACACCAAACATGCACGGACTTAATGAAGCAAAACATGCACGGACTTATGTTTTTGCTCAGACTAAAATATGCACAGGCTTGGCCTATTTGAAGAGAAAAACGTGCACGGACTTGAGAGACGCTCACAAAAACTTGCATGGGAATTTATTGCCAACACATGCAATGCATCGAGCAGAATTTACCTGAGGCAAAAACCTGCTCGGACTTAAGAAGCAAGAGAACAAAATTAAGCATAATAAGAGAAATGGACTAACAACATGACTCAATTAAAGGAAATTACATAAGACATGACTCAATAAAATGAAAATTACATATGATAACATAGTCGGACTCCTCAAAGTGATGCCGGCGATCTGAGCCAAAGAGAGCGCTGTGAGATGCCCTCATCACCAGGGATATAAGTTACTAGCACAGGAGAGCACTCACGCCTTTAGCGAAGGGGTGAGGTGTTCGCTCCACTGTGGATTAACTACTCCCGTAATCGAGCTTTGGCCAAGGTGGGACATGGATAAAGTAGGCACATGCACCCTATTCATTTTGCCGATGGTGACGAAAGCTGAGAGTGTGGTTCATTCATCGACATGGGTTAAATGTCGAAGCACTGGTAGTTCGTCTATTAATGAGGACAAAAGGTCTAAGTTAAGGGGTAGTTAACCGGGCTCGCCAACGGTGGTGAGAGTCGAAGGGTAGTGACCAATCTTGCAGATGATGACAAGGGTCGAAAAAGATAGCGACCGATCTTGCCGATGGTGACAAGGGTCGAAAGAGTGGCCGGTCTTGCTGGTGGTGACAAGGGCCGAAAGGATAGCGACCGATCTTGTCGATGGTGACAAAGGTTGAAAGGGTGGCCGGTCTTACCGATGGTGACAAGGGCCAAAAGGGTAGCGACCGATCTTGCCGATGGTAACAAGGGTCGAAAGAGTGGCTGGTCTTGCCGATTGTGACAAGGGCCGAAAGGATAGCGACCGATCTTGCCGATGGTGACAAGGGTCGAAAGGGTGGCTGGTCTTACCGATGGTGATAAGGGCTGAAAGGGTAGCGACTGATCTTACTGATGGTGACAAGGGTCAAAAGGGTGGCCGATCTTGTCGATGGTGACAAGGGCCGAAAGGGTGCCTAGTCTTGCCGATGGTGACAAGGGCCGAAAGGGTAGCGACCAATCTTGCTAATGGTGACAAGGGTCGAAAAGGTGGCCTATCTTGCCAATTGGTGACAAGGGCTGAAAGGGTAGCGACCGATCTTGTCGATGATGACAAGGGTCGAAAGAGTGGCCGATCTTGCCGATGGTGGCAAGGGCCAAAAGGATAGCGACCGGTCTTGCCGATGGTGACAAGGGTCGAAAGGGTGGCTGGTCTTACTGATGGTGACAAGGGCCAAAAGGGTAGCGACCGATCTTGCCGATGGTGACAATTGTCGAAAGGGTGGCCGATCTTACTGATGATGACAAGGGCCAAAAGGGTGACTGGTCTTACCGATGGTGACAAGGGCCGAAAGGGTAGCGACCGATCTTGCAGATGGTGACAAGGGTCGAAAGAGTGGCCGGTCTTGCCGATGGTGACAAGGGCCGAAAGGATAGCGACAGATCTTGCTGATGGTGACAAGGGTCGAAAGGGTGGTCGGTCTTGTCGATGGTGACAAGGGCCGAAAGGGTGGCTGGTCTTGCCGATGGTGACAAGGGTCGAAAGGGTAGCGACCGATCTTACAGATGGTGACAAGGGTCGAAAGAGTGGCCGGCCTTGCCGATGGTGACAAGGGCCGAAAGGATAGCAACCGATCTTGCCGATGGTGACAAGGGTCAAAAGGGTGGCCGGTCTTGCCGATGGTGACAAGGGCCGAAAGGGTAGTGACCGATCTTACCGATGGTGACAAGGGTCGAAAGGGTAGCGACCGATCTTGCCGATGGTGACAAGAGTCGAAAGGATGGCCGGTCTTGCCAATGGTGACAAGGGTCGAAAGGGTGGCGACCGATCTTGCCGATGGTGACAAGGGTCGAAAGGATGGCCGGTCTTACCGATGGTGACAAGGGCCGAAAGGGTAGCGACCGATCTTGCCGATGGTGACAAGGGTCGAAAGGATGGCCGGTCTTGTAACACTCCACTTTCAAAACACCTCTTCTCTTCTCCTCTTTTTCTTCCCTCTTTGCTCTTCTCTCTTTTTCTTCTCTAGATCGCACAGATCTGCTTCTGCTCTTCTGGAAATTTTCTACGATCATCTTCTCCAAAAGCAGAAGTCTTCCTTTATAGCAGCAGTAGAAGGGCGCGTGTCTTCCATGAATTCTCGCCCTAGAGCCTCGACATGTGGTAGCATCTTATCATGCCACTTTACACGTGTCACGATCCTGGCATAGCATCCAACCTTGGATCACGTGCCGTCCTTATCTTCCACGAAATAATATCTCTCAACATAGAAACAATCATCAGTTCAGTTGAAGATGTACTAGATATAGGGAAGATGCACGGAATATATTTAGTGCATGTAGACTGACTGCTACAGTTTGTGCTCGGACTTGCTACAGCTAAGGCAGTCATAGCACAGGCCTGCTAGGACTTACACTGACTTAGCTACAGTGTATGCTCTGACTTTAATATACAGTGAGCAAAAGGTGCACGGGGTTGGCCTAGCTAACATGCATGGACTAGCTCCAATGTGCTCGGACCTTCTAAGGACATACACTATCTTTACTACAGTGTATGGTCCGACTCTAACATGCAACGAGCAAAAAGGTGCATAGACGTTATTATGTGCTCGGACTTGCTGGTGTGCTCAGACCTTAAAAGGACATACACTGTCTCTGCTACAGTGTATGCTCCGACTTTGCTAAATGGCGAGCAAAACATGCACGAGTGTTAATGTGTGCTCGGACTTACAGAGAAAGGCATAATGCATATGCTCGGACATACACTGCTTTTATTACTGTGTATGCTCGGACATACACTGACTTTGATACAAAATGAGCAAGGTGATGCACAGACTTCATAGCAGGTAGAGCATGCAAGGAGTTTGTTTTGAGGAATATGCACGGGATATGATATGTGCACGGACTTGATTGCCAAGTCGTGGGCTTTGTGAAGCAAAGCAAAATATGCACGGATGCATGTTTCAAATGAACATGCACGGACGCATGTTTCAAAGAAACATGCATGGATTCAAGTTCTGTGAAGCAGAGTCAAAACATGCACGGATGCATGTTTCAAATGAACATGCACAGACTTAATAGAACATGCAAGGACCTTAGAGAAAGTGCACGAACTTTAACAAAAGTTACACACAGGAAAAATATGCACGGGGTTTGACGTGCACGGACTTCGTGGAGACTTGCAAGGACTTAGTGAAGACATGACTGTTCATGCTCAGACTCTGCTTTGCTTCTTAAGAGAATGTGCATGGACTTATGTTCTTGGCCAAGGCCAGAACATGCATGGACTCATATGCACAGACTTGCTATTCAGAGAATAGTTCATCCACGGACTTCAACAAGACATGCACGGACATAGCCATCCACGGACTTCAACAAGACATGCACGGACATAGCCATCCATGGACTTCAACAAGACATACACGGACTTGCTATGCACGGACTTGCTATGCAAGGACTGTACATGCACGAACTTATTTGAAGTGGATGCAATGTGCATATGCACGGACTTGCTATGCAAGGACTGAAGTGTGCACAATGTACACGGACTTGGGTATTCAATCCAGAATGTGCACGGACTTCATTGTGCAATAGAGCCAATGTGCTCGGTCTATGCACGGACTTAGAATATGCAAGTCGGTGGAATGTGCATAGACTTAGAGTATGCAAGTCGGTGGAATGTGCCCAGGCTTAGGTGAACAACGTGCACGGACTTATGAGTGCACGGACATGCTCGGACTTTAAATCCATACGAAGGATGTGCACGGACTTGACATGCAATGAAACATGAATATGCATGGACCTTGCTACAGTACGTGCACGAACTTGAACATTCAACAGACAGACACAAGCACGATCTTAAGAATGCAGGTGGACCTTGCTACAGTACGTGCACTGTTCATGCACAGACTTATGTATGCATGGATGCAGACAATGCATGGACTTGCTGAACGGAGGTGCAAGGGCTTTGGCTTGAGATGCACGGACTTGCTGAACTGAGATGCAGGGACTTTGGCTTGAGGTGCACGGACTTGCTGAAGTGAGATGCAAGGACTTTGAGTGTATGCTATGAGTTTGTAAAGGAGTAAGCAACGTGTCCACGGACTATGCACTGCCTTGGAAGGTGAGACGTGCAACAATTACACGGACTATGCATGAACTTTGAAGGACAATGTGTATGGACTTTGAAATGATGAAACGTGCACGGACTTGGGAAGACAATGTGCATGGACTTCGACAACAAAACATGAAGTATGCATGGACTTTTGTTTAGACAACCTGTATGGACTTCGACAGCAAAACATGAAGTATGCATGGACTTTTGTTTAGACAACCTGTATGGACTTGAATAGTGAAATAAGAAGTATGCATGGACTTTTGAATATGGCATGAGATGAACTGGCATGGAGTTAACACTGCACGGAGCAAAGTGTCGTCCCAATGGGTCGACCCTTTTCCTGCCCAAGCAAACACTGAACAAGCTATCTGCTGGATAGCCCATATGCACGAACACTTATGAAGACATGCACAGACCTAATGCAGCAAGCAAGATAATATGCATCAACTATGAATGAACAACAGCAATAATGCAACAATGCCATTCATGCAACAATGCCATTCATCTCAAGCATATGCAGAACAACTATGAATGCACATGCAATCTTATGTGGTGACTCAGAAGGTTGCTATCATCAAAATAACACACCATCATCAAAGCCCAAGGGGCACAACAATAGGTTCGAGGGCCGTATTCATGAGGAATCAGTGTCCTCGATGCGGGAAATCATCGGGAGAGGTAGCGAGATGGATCTCTAGCCTATGCTTTCCATTTTCCCATGATTTGTAGGCCAAGGTGAGGTCGAGAGTGGGCTTCTTTCATACTAGGGCAAAAATTGCATGTTTTTAGGGTGAGTGACAGATTTACTAATTCAACAGGGTTTTTGTGGTTTGGATGGTACCTCCCAGTACTTTGGAGGTCGGGGAAGAGTTTTCTCATGTTTTCCCCATCACCTGGGGTGATTGAGGCGTGGATTAGGACCTCTCAGAGGGGTTCTCGATCGGACGTGACCGGAATCGGTTGACCGAATGGGCAATTCGATCGATCGATGGCACATTCACCAAGGACAGTGCCGGTAGCCTTGGTTCGGTCGACTGAACCAAACCAGGGGAGCAACTAACTGTGAGCCGATCGAATGATCCACTGGGCCGGTTGACCAGCCCTTGTGTTGGTTGGCCAACCCACTGGTCGACCAACCCAGTGGGCTACTCAACCAAAATGTAGTCCTTTCATCCCTTCGTCTGCCAGTAGACCCGGTTGAGACCCTTTGGTTGACCTTTTATCCCGTGGATGTCCCGAACACCCCATGGAGAGCGAGTTAGTGTTTTTGGGTGTTTAAAGGAATCAAGATACCTTGATTAATGTGACTGTGTGATTTTAAGGGTCTGGGTGACCCCGTTGTAGGCGCCGAAAAGGGCGTGCCTCTCCGAAATGCTGTTGGGCCTACATTGTACAAGTTAGAAAGGAAGAAATGTAGTGATCGCTAGAGACTTATACCTGACCCTCATAGGGATAGAATCACGAATGCCTCCGAAATGGGAGAATATGGGTTCTTCCTATCCTCACTCTCGGTAGGCCAAGAACGGGGAGCTCGAGCCTGCGAATCAACCAGTAAACACCATAAAATCAACCATTAGCTTGAGAAAATGCAGTATATGCTCAGAGAAGTAAAAAAAACATACAAATGGGGTCAATCGTATCGGAAAGGGGGTTGGGAAAGGGGATGGCTGAGACTTTTGACCATCCAGATTCCCTATGTTTTGGATTGAAAATCTCATTAAGATAGGGATTTAGGAAAATCTATTATGTATGAAAGCACTAGGCTGAACTAAAATGCAACAAGATAGAGAACAAAAGAAGAAAGATGGGGTTTGCCCATTGACCAACAGAAGGCAGTCAGATGTGTGGCCGTTCAGATGTGGTGGGTGGCCATGTCGATAGCCGCCTTCAACAGGTTTCACCTCCTCCAGCGGCGGACATAGCCTCTCTCTTGTGGATGAAGCTCTTCGATGACATGGAAGTGAGGAAGGGTTTTTCGAAGCTCTCACAGCCTCCTCGGCTCCACAAAATGTCCCACCCCCCTCGACTATTCCAGACGAGGTTTTGTACATGGGGGCTTTCCCTCTGTCCCCACCTTTGAAGATGGATTCCAAAAATGATTTTTGACCAATTCCTAGGTGAGACTACTTACACCTCTACCCCCACAGTGGGAACTACCACAGAGGACATGCCCAGAGTGGGCAGAATCGTGGAGTTGACTACGGTTACTAGGAGGTTGTAACACCTCGAAATTAGACTTCCGGCTCTTGAAGTATCTTGATAAGGGTTTCCCTCAGATCTTTACTCCAAGCGATGGCTTCCCAGATTGTAATAATGGCGAGGAAGCGTTTCATCTGGTGAAGGACCTTCTGGTCGGCTCGGGCTCAAGCGTCCTCCAGTGACGGTAGTATGTCGGGCTGGATCTATTGTGGGCTACCGCGCCGCTCCTCACCGGGGAGGCGCACTGCCTTGCCTTTGTTGATGGGGTCAGACTGGCTATGGCTAGCTGCAGACTCTTGGAAGAAAGAAGCCAATGATGGCTCATCTGAGGGAGACTGGAGGACTAGTTCGTCCTTGCCGGATGACCCTGCTTGTTCTACAAGACATGCTGGAGTTGGTGCCAGGACCGGGGTGCTGGTGATGATCTCCTCGATGCCAGCAGGGTCAAAAATTCTAGGTTTCCCCCGGATCTCCACTGGTGGGATTGGGGCAGGTTGTTCTCCTCACAAGAGGATGACCCTTTCTGGATCGAAGGCAGACGGGCGGAGAGACGGCTCAGGGACTCTTCCGCGGCCTCTACTACGTCCATGACCACGACCTCGGCCATGATTGGTGTGCTCTAGGGCTGGTTGTGGTCTGTGTGGAGCCGCAGCCCTTTGTCTGGTTATGGACACTACTGGCTCGCCTCACTGGGAGGCATTGATATTGTCTGGGGGTGGGATGGCCACCATGTTACGGTGCGGCCGCAAAGCATCTGTTCCAGCTATTCCACTGTGATCTCCTTGTCCTTATAGAACAAGGTGAGCTCTTCCGGAATGCGGAGAGTTTCACTTTTCTTGACCTTCTAGATCATTTCTTGGACCCAGTCCCAGAGGCGAGCTCGTTTCTGCATGTCTTCCCATGGGATATAGCTATCGAGTGGGATGGGCCCGGTAGGGCGAAGAGGAATGTATTGCTCCAAGTTGTCGATGAGCCGCTGTAACCTCTGGAGAGGCGTCAGCTCTGTTGGGGACTACAAGGCAGCCACTTGTTCGGCTTTCTTCTTGAGCCATCTTTTGAGATTCTTCCTTATATTCCTTTCCTATTTCTTGGAGATGGCTGTCTCCAGGGGAGTAGGAGGAGGAGGCACTGGAACCAGAGCTGACAGGTCCGCACGGGGATAGCGTCGAGCCGATGAGTTGGCCGAGTGAGGTCGACGACTTCTCTTTGCCCGGATCTCAATCCAGGCACCTTCCGATTGTTGTAGTTGGAAGGTAGCATTGATCACCTGCTCGATGACTTCGAGTGGTAGTTCCTAGTAAGCAGGGATGCTGGGACTGGCATCCGAAGACGTGGACGTGGCTTGTTGCCTTTGCCGCGATTGGTGTGGGAGTTTGCTAGGAACCGGTTGACTTGTACTGGCGTCCGAGGGCATATGCGCGATTTGATGCCTTAGCCGCGGTGGTGGGGAAGGCTTCCCCTATTGAGTTGGTGTACTGGTGCCGATGTCCGAAGACATGTGCGCAGTTTGATGCCTTAGCCGCGGTGGCTGGGATTTCTGATGAGGAGGGGCTTGAGGAGCATGACCAACATCTTGCTCCACAACTGGACCCCTGTGGTCTGGCTGAGAACAGGGCTAGACGACACCTGATGACGTCTGGGGGCCTTGTTGCCCCCGGTAGCTGTCTTGATCTCGCACGCCGAATGGCCTTTGTGATGGCGGACCTGACCTGCAAGCTGTAAGGAGAACCTGGTTCGGCGGAGCTGAGGTCTCGCTCAACTTTTACTTTCCCTTTCTATCCTCGAGTGTCAAAGACATAGGTAGAATAGGGGGAGGACGAGAAGGGCTGGAAGAGTCCGTCTTGGTCTCGCCTACCAGGACATCTTCTCGACCGAGAAGGACTCGAAGGAGTCTTGCATCTAGGCGGGGAATAGGGAACCTGTACTTCACGGTGATTTTGTTGATGGCACGACTATCAATACACATTCTCCACATGCCATCCTTCTTTGAGGTGAGTAATGCAAGTACAGCACATGGACTCATGCTGTCCCGAACAAACCCTCTCTGCATCAGCTCATCGACCTGCCGCTTTAGCTCGGCATGTTCTGTGGGACTTATGCGATAGTGGGGAAAATTAGGCAATCAGGAGCCCAGGATCAGGTCGATAGCATGCTGAATATCCCGCATGGGTAGGAGTCCCTCAGGAAGCTCCTCTGGAAAGATATCAGCGAACTCCTATAGGATGGGAATGACATCGGGTGGGAGCTCACCCACAGACTTTTGCTCCACCTCTCGGACCGTAATAGCAAACACAAGGCTACCTCTACTAGCCTCTCGCTCAATTTCTCGGGAGCTAATCAACATCAACCTACTAGTCAAGGGCTCGCCTGTGCTCGATGTAACAGTCATGGCCCTAGCTGGGGATGGGGTACTAGGTCTAGGGACAGAAGGCCCCGGAGTACTAGGACCAGTAGGACCCCTAATTGAGGGCTTCTTAGGTTGAGAGGGGTGGAGGACAATCCGTTGGCCATCATGGTCGAAGGTACAGGTGTTCGACCGGCCATGAAGTGTGGCATCCCGATCAAATAGCCACGGCCTACCCAGGATAATACTGCCCACCTCCATGGGGAGGACATCACACCAGATCTCGTCACAGTAGGCGTGGAACTGCAGTGGGACCAAGCAATGCAGCCTGATCGGAATGGAGGTGGAATCCACCCATGATACTCCATAGGGGCAAGGATGATCCACAGGAGTAAGACTAAGACGAGAGACAGTGCCTGTGGAGATTACATTGATACAACTCCCACTATTGATAATCACCTTACACACTTGTCCGCCCAGCCTACAGTATGTATGGAATATGGTGGTCTGACTCCAGTCATGACTGACCTGTGGCTGGGTGAGAATACACCTGACGATGCCTATCTGGGCATCATCTAGACGCTGAACATCCTGACCATTCTCCTCATACTCAAGGAACTCGTCAGCTAATTCTTGATCCGCCTCATAGCTGACTACAACAAGCTCGGTAAATGAGGTGTTCCCGACCTGTGTGTCCCCAATGACTAGAGATTGACTCGTGGGACACTGGTTGGCAAAATGGCCAAACCCATTACAGTGAAAACACTGCTGTTGGGATCCACTAGGCTCCCCGATCAAAGGTCCCTTACCCTTATCCTCCCAATGCATAGGGTGTGAAGGCAGCAAGGGACGGACAAGTGGTGCAAGTGCCGGTGGACAGGCAACGGGTGCCGTAAGTTATTGGGGACAAGGGACATCCCTCGGAGGTGGAGGGTGGGGCCTAGGGATGAGTGACTCCTGACGGGAGGGCTCCTGAGGTCGAGCCATGGGGGCCTTCTGGTATGCACCGGAAGAGCTACGAGACTCAACACTACAAAGAGAGAAGGGGCTCGACTGCTGTGTAGGTTCAAACTCGGCCTCGAATTGTTCCAATTCGAGAGCAACCTGATATGCAAGCTCTAAAGTGGTCACATTGCGGTGGAAAAGTTCATATTGGTAGTTTGGCCACAGACCTCTTTGAAAGCGTGAGATGGTCATGGTGCTCTCTTCTGTAACTCCACACCGTAAATAATACTCATCAAACTCAGCGGTGTACTCAGTCACGGACCAGTTCCCTTGGGTGAGATTCTGCCATTTGTCTATGAGACACTGGCGGTATGAGGTAGGAAGGTACTTCTACCTCAATTTGGTTTTCATGTCATCCCAAGTACCGATCGGGGGTTGACGTCGTTGCACTAGCAGGCTCTCCACATTTAAGTTCATTTTAATTCTGCATCTTTAATAGCTAGATAAATTTTTAATTGGCCAAGGCCTTTCGAGAAGGATTCATTCACCCCCCCTCTGAATCCGGCGCACCTAAACTAACAATTGGTATCAGAGCGGGTCTCTGTGCATTTAAGATCCAACGATCTTCAGAGGATCCTACTGTTTCTTCGTGGTGCATTTCAGAGTGGGTCTGGTCCTGACTACTTTCCGTGTTGCAGTTTTGCTGTGTTGGTGCTATACTGCACTTTCGTTGATACCAGTATATTTACTTGTTCTTATTTTCTCAATCTATCAAGTCATTTCTCGATGGCTCATCCGCCAATCTTCAGAGGTGAGGACTTCGATCTATGGTTAGAAAATCTGCTTCAGTATGTAAGGTCAAATGATCTTGACCTTGGGAAGGTAATGACGCATGGTCCGCACAAAGTGTCGAGAGATAAACTCAAATGAACCGAGAAGGATAGAGCTAAAAATTTTGCTAATATTAGAGCACTATATTTAGTGAAAACATCTCTTGACAGAGCTCTAATCGAATGTATTTTATCCTGCAGCTCCGCCAAGGAGATCTTGGACAAGCTGAAGACTGCTTGTTGTGGAAACTCAGGTCGATGCATGATGGCTCAAGGGAGTAAACAAAGCAACAACCAAGAAGAAGAACAAGACGATGATCAAGTAAACATCTTTGAGAGTTACACCCGAGATGATTGGATTGTTGCTTATAATGATCTGCTTGAGTCTAATGATGAGTTACAAAAATAGCACAAAAAGTTGAAAAAGAAAATTAACAAAAAAGATTCCAATTCATCATATGAAAGTTGCTCGAAGATGAAAGAATCATATAATAGGGGAGATCAGCCGCCCGTCGTCGCCGTCGCCGGCATTCAACCCTGAGGGATCTAGTTTCTCACCGGAGGTCATGGTTGGCAGGGTGGGAGAGCCCCCCCATCCTGCCATCAGGATGGAAGGACCTTCATCAGTGGAGTCTGCCCATCGCAGGTCGTATGCCCATATCTTGTTGTCATCCCCCCTGAAGACGAAGACACATAACCCCTTGAAGGATCCCAATTTCACAGACTAGGGTGAATCGGCAGTCTTCTTCTCAAAGGCAGGCATACAAGTCTCCATGGAATCATTAAGGTTTGTGGTGATCACAAAATGCTCGTATGGCAGACCAACATTTCCAGAAATCAAGACCTGTCTCTCACAGAGAATGAGTTTATCTGCAGATTTCGTGATAAGCCGATGGAATCAAAGGTACATTCTTCTCTGATTTGGCTGTGAAGATGATTTCTTGCGGATTCTCATTTAGAAGCATCTATACATAAAGGGCTATCTATTTCAGTTCTTTAGGTGGTCTTCTAATTTTGATTTTAAGGCAGACCCTACCTCTGCTCCTATATGGCTGGGGTTTCCTGAGTTGCCGGCCAATCTTTATCACGAGGACTGCATTCGATCAATAGCTGGGAATTTTGGCCCGGTGCTAAGGGTTCATGATAACACAACAGTAATGACTGACACCTCGAAAGCTCTCGTTTGTGTTGACCTGGATCTGTCAGCTTCAAGGAGGGAGAGAATTTGGATCGATTTGGATGGCAATGGATTTTGGCAATCAGTGAACTATCACAGGGTGCCTCAGTTATGCTCCTTCTGCCATAAAGTGGGACACTCTGTCCAGGAATGCAAGAAGAAGGTGGGGAAGTAATGCGGGACGACGACGAGACTCGACACCGACTGGGACTCTAAGCAAGCTCGGGTCCGTCCCACGTGAGGGAAGCATGCGGATGTGCGCAGTTGAGAAACCGGCAGCGAGTCAAGGGTGGTCGGCTCTCTCTCTCGTGCCCGGGTCGGGTCACGCATTACTCTGGCCACGAAGAGGAGAGGCCACAAAGGGCCAAATAGATTCCAGAACTATGGAGCAGAGGTTACAACGATGGGAGGAGAAAGAAAGGAAAGGGGAAGCAGAAGTGGGAGGAGCTGGGGAGGAGCCGGGGAGAGGGCTCCCCGCCCTTCCCCATTTCTCCCTAATACACCATTTTCTCTCTCTCTTACTCTCTCTTCTCTGGGTGGCCGTCGGAGGGGAGCCTGCTCTTCTCTTCTTCTCCTTCTTCTTCTTCTCTCCGTGGGGTGCTTCGGGGACCTGTCTGTATGTCTCTTCCTCCTTCTCTTCTTCTCTTCTTTTTTTTCCCTCCCTCCCCTGTTCGACGAATGAGGGGTTTTTATAAGTCCCGTGTTGACGGGAGAGCTCATGATGGCACTGCCATCCGAGGTTGACTCCGGTCCCATCTTTGTCGGCTCGAAGTTACCGTGGCCGAATCGGGAGACGACACCATGACGCAGTATTAGCTGGCGTTGAAGTGGCCAAGCTGAGCGCCAAGGGCTTCCCCTTGTGACCGTTGTGCTTCTGCCGGTATGTGTCGTCCTGGTGGTTGCAACGTTGCGCCGGTGGAGAGTGTCTCGGGTAAAAGGTGGCAACAGTGTGCCGGTGGAGATGCTAGAAGTGTGCCGGGCAAGGGCCCTAAAGGCGTGCCGGTGAAGCGCCCATGGGGTGTGCCGGGCGAAGACCCTCGCGGGCGTGCCGGTGGAGGCTGCTCGCGGGTGTGCTCGGCGAGGACCCTCGCGGGCGTGCCGGGCGAGGACCCTTGCGGGCGTGCCGGTGGAGGCCGCTCGCGGGTGTGCCGGGCGAGGCCAGCAGCTAGTGTACCGGTGGAGGAGCGAAGCAGAAGACCTGCCAGGCGAGCCATCGACCGCAGGAGGGCGAGCAACCGGTGCCAGAGGCCTGAGGTGCCGGTGCTAATCCACAGGCGACGGGGAGGTCATTCGGAGACGTCCAAAAGCATGCAAACACGAGCCACATTTGATCGGCTGTGGCAGACGGAATCCCGATCCACCTTCAACGTCTCTCCAAAGTAGCCAGCTAGGAAGAAGAGCATGGGCTCGTTGTGGAAGTTAGTTGGAAGGCTGGGCATTTCCAACCAAATTGGGACGAGCAGGGAGTCCACCATTTGTAGATAATCTTCCCTGGAGGAGAAGAGAAGCAGGAGGTGCATGTCGTAGAGGGCTGCGTTGACGCAGGGTAGGCACTGCGTTGACGCAGTGGAGAAAGGAGGGTAGCTGCGTCAACGCAGGAGGCTTGCTGCGTAGACGTAGGGTAGACAGGAGGGTAGCTGCGTCAACGTAGGAGAGGAAGGAGGGTAGTTGTGTCAACGCAGGAAGCCTGCTGCGTGGACGCAGGGTAGACAGGAGGGTAGCTGCATCAACGCAGGAGAGGAAGGAGGGTAGCTGCGTCAACGCAGGAAGCCTGTTGCGTGGACACTGGGCAGACGCTGCGTTGACGCAACCTGCGAGGCGGTGAGCGATGCGTCGACCCTTGTAGGCTTCTGCGTTGACGCAACCTCCCCCGTGCGTTGACGCATTGAAGGAGAAGAAGAAGCATAAGGGCTGGTGCGTAGACGCAGGGTAGGCACTATGTTGACGCAGGGTAGGCACTGCGTTGACACAGTGGAGAAAGGAGGTGAGCGATGCGTCAACGCACTGTGACAGTGCGTTGACGAAGTGAGAGAATGAATGAGAGAAAGAGAGAGAGAGAATCAGCCCTTTTATTGTTATTATCATTATGATTATGATTATGATTATTATTTCTTTTTTCTTTTATTTTCTTCTCTCTCTCCTTTTCTCCTTTTTTGTTTTGTTTTACTTTGTATCATCATCTTTTCCATAAAAAAGGAAAAGAGAAGAGAAGAGAAAGAGAGAGAAGCAGAGTACAAGAGGAGGGTCGAGGAGAGCAGCGCTCAGTCGATGCCTCGAAAGATATCCTTGAGGGGGAGAATCGCGACGCAAGGAAAGCCTACCATGTCGCGTAATCGGCCCCTCTACTCCTCGAGGTGCGCCAGCTCTGTTTCCACGGATGCCGCTTCGGCCCTGGCAATGGCAAGCGCTTCGCTTTCCCTCTCGACGGTTGCCTCGGCCTCGGCCAGCTCAGACCTGGCTGCAGCGAGATAGCCCTCTAGTTTCTCGATTCTATTCCTAAGGGCGTGGACATCGCGGTGACCTCCTTCCAAGGCCTTCTCATACTGCTCCTCGCTGCTTTGACGCACCTCCAATGCTTGCAAATATTCACCCTCTTGGGCCTTGATGGCAGCAAGCTCGTTGGGGGCCCGTGTCTCAAGGAATTCTTGACGGTTCACATATTTGAACAATAATAGGACTCGTCGCTACCATTCCTCTAGGGGGCAACCCAGCACTTGTAATGCACCGGTTGGCTGCATCACTATCACATGCACCCCTCGGTATGTAAGGGCGGGGTCGACAAGCATCATCGAGCGAAGCGTCAGCAACATCTGCCGAATCGGTGCGTCCGAAGCGACGTGGCCAATTGAAGGTACCGCTGGAAGATTGAACTCCACCGTGCTGTCCACGGCAGCCCATATCTTGGCATCCACCGCAGCCGAAGAAGAGGGAAGTGCCATGGACAAATCACAGGGCCCGCCCGCTTCAAAGGATAACTCCCGGCCGGCCATCGCCAGAGGAGCCGACAGAGCTGTGACTGAACCACTCAGCTCCGTCATCGCGAGGGGCTGCTCCACCCTACTCTCGGTTAGAGGAAGGGCATGGAGCGGAGCTAAATCAGACACCGCTATTAAAGGACCTGCCGCCTCATTTGCTCGTGCTCCCTCCTCCCCGAAAGTCGCAAGGCTGGCGAGCATCTTTCCCAGAAGCTGGCCCTCCTCAGGTGTCATAAGCGGTTGGGGAGGCGGAAGAGGAACCATAAGCTTTAGCCCGCTCCCCGACTGCAGGAACGACACCAAGCACTCCACCTCCGATTTTGAGAGCAGCCGCGGCTCGTCTACCCCCGTAGGGCTCGTTAGTTCCCTCCGCTTTGCGACAGCCTGGCAGGCTTTAGCAGTGCGTGCCTCGGGGAGCCTTCCTTCCTCCTGAAACACGAAAAGTGGGGTTAGCCTTCCATCGATCGAGGTAGGTTGCCCCAAGCATCGAGGAGATGTAAGAGAGGTCCCGGAGGCCCCGCTTTTACCTCAGTCACCGAAACTACTCTGCCTTCTGGTGCTATTTCTCCCTCCTCCAGAGCCTCACCAGCCGGTGTCATGGTCTCTGCGGCTACTTCTTGCTGCAAGACCTAGAACAGGGCTGCCAATTTCCCCAAGCCGGTGTCGTCTCTCCCAGATCGCTCTATTGGTAGGTCCGGGATGAGCGCCTCCACGATCTCCAGCTAGATTTGCTCCTGTGAGTCAGCCGGATGATAAGAGACAAAGGATTGGAGGTTGGCTTTTCATGTGAACGGGCTCACACTTACAAAATCCTCGCTCGAAGCTGCCTCGTCAGAGGAGTAGTCGAAGTCTACCTTCTCGCCCGAGGAAGACTGGGTCGGGGCAGGCTCCTCCCTTTTCAGAGAGGAGGCTCTCGCTGCGGAATCGACTGTCTCTTCCTCGCGTGGACTACGAGACAGTGACTGATGTGACACAGACTACGGATGCAAAGGTACCGATCGAGTGAGCCTCGGACCTAGACTTGCAAGCACACTTTCAAGTTGGCGGACTCGATGTTGGCGGACCGATATCGCAGTAGCATATTTAATAGTCTAGAGCCACAAGCGAAAAAGTCCAACACTACACAAGAGTCCAATGTACAACTACAAGGGGCATACCCTGGCCAAAAGTACACCAAAAGGACCAACCGACTATTGTTGGCAAGCTAAGGATGGTCGCCGGAAACTCGAGAACCATCGGCAGATAGCTGCGGCTGTTCACCTGAAAGAAGAAAGGGTGAGTCAGAGCCAGACTCAATAGGGGTCACGCGGATCCCTACCTTGCAACTAAACATGCATTGGCATAATTTTAAACACAATTATAGTAAATCTGTAAAATCTATCTAAATAGTTCATAACAGCTAACTATGTGCTAATTTAATATAAATATAAGCGTCAGGAGCTAAATCTACCAATAGAATAAACCTAAGCTAACCAAGTGACAGGAGAAAGGAGAAGGGAAAACCAGTAGAAAGTAGAGACCAGACGCATCCACTAACGGCATACATTGCATCTCAAGCAACTTGCAAGTTAGAGAAACACAACAAGCAAGAGGCATAACAGTACCAGAAAATAAGAACTAGTCAGGATAACACTCATCAGTGTCAGTCCAAGCCCCTGACCACATGTGCACACACTGGCTCATTGCCCTGAGCCTGGTCTCTAGCTATTTTTTCCCCCCCAGTAGGACACTACCGACAAGCAAGGGGCCCCACGAAAACTAGCTTAAGAATCATAAATCGAGACTACCCCGCCACCTCCCCCCGGTGGGCCAACTCAACGGTCGTCGAGCTACAACTAGTGGTTCCGTCACAAGGAAAGACAATGTAACTCTATTGGGATCTAAGAGTATGCCACAGTCTTATAAAATAGTTTAAACATGGCAATCATGCAACATGGAATGCATAAAAGAATGAGCTTGCAACACTTAACATTCTAAGGGACGTGACGATCAAACATTGACCCGTCACAGTCTCTAGCGGTCAAGGATAGGGGCGCTACAAGGGCTGTGGCGCTCCACTGATAGGCCGCTAAACTCACCCGAGACTATAAAAATCCACAAGAAACTCAAACTCTGACGCTCTGGGGTTGGCGCGCTACAAGGCTCCGGCGGTTGCACGATAAGCCACCAGGCCAACCGCCCTACGGGGTCAAAGGTCAAATGACATGGTCAAAGGTCTGTAACAGCCTAATGGTCGGCCGCTATGATGGGTTTGATGCACCCCTGTTGGGCAGCCACAGGGTCTATAACGCGTCCTCTGTGGACCGTTACCGTGTAACGATCTCTGGAAGGGCCGTTACCCTACCTGAGAACTGAAACGACAAAGTTCAAAATCGAACTCCCTCCCGATTGAGCCAGATCGACGAGAATCGCGTAAAAAGCATGTTTCCTGCCAAACCACCATCATATAACCGCATTCTACAACTAGAAAACCCAGCAACGATACTCATGGTGAATTTAAACGTAAGAACGATGTTCATGGCACGAAAAATGAAAATGATGATGGGCATGCTATTTAAGACACAACGACGATGGGCATGGCACGGGGAATGCTCCTAGCGAGCTCGGGTATCCATCCCCCTACCTTAATCACGCCGAAAATGCCATTCGGGGTGCATGCAAACAAAGGGGTGCCGCCACTCCTCTCGTCTCATCCCGCCTCTACACTCCATGAATCGCCCCGAGGTGGGCGTTAACGCTTTCCACTCGACGCGAGGAATCCGCCGGTACCTATCTCGCCTCTATCTGTGGCCTGGCTGGACCGCACCCCGAAGGAGAGAGAGAGGGGGAGCCGCGTGAGAGAGAGAGAGAGAGAGAAATGAGATGGGGAGAGAGAGAGGGTCGACGGTGGGTTTTTAAATTTTTTTGTTATATTATTTTTTTTATTTTTAACCTCTAATTCTCGGGGAATGCCCTGAACAAGGATGTATTCTGACCCTTCATATCAATGAAATATCCTTATTTGTCGCTTCGATCACTACTTCTTTCTTTCTTTTCTTTTCTTT
This sequence comes from Amorphophallus titanum, assembly GCA_024336825.1. Taxonomy (NCBI): domain Eukaryota; kingdom Viridiplantae; phylum Streptophyta; class Magnoliopsida; order Alismatales; family Araceae; genus Amorphophallus; species Amorphophallus titanum. The sequence goes on from JANBPO010002302.1 coordinate 10,165,560, forward strand.
CTCCCTCCAGCCAAGTAGCTCAGTACAAGGATATAAGTTACTAGCGTAGGAGAGCGCTCACACCTTCAACGAAGGGGTGAGGAGTTTGCTCCACCGCAGATTAACTACTCCCGGAATCGAGCTTTGGCCAAGGTGGGACATAGATAAAGTAGGCACATGCGCCCTATTCATTTCACCGAGGGTGACGAAAAGCTAAGAGTGTGGTTCATTCATCGACATGGGTTAAATGTCGAAGCACTGGTAGTTCGTCTATTAACGAGGACGAAAGGTCCAAGTTAAGGGGGTAGCTGGCCGAGCTCGTCGACGGTGGTGAGGGTCAAAGGGTAGCGACTGATCTTGCCGATGATGACAAGGGGCGAAAAGGATAGCGACCAATCTTGCCGATGGTGACAAGGGTGGGAAGGGTGGCTGGTCTTGTCGATGGTGACAAGGGACAAAAGAGTAGCGACCGATCTTGCCGATGGTGACAAGGGTCGAAAGGATGGCCGGTCTTGCCGATGGTGATAAGGGCCGAAAGGGTAGCGACCAATCTTGCCGATGGTGACAAGGGTCGAAAGAATGATTGATCTTGCCGATGGTGACAAGGGCCAAAAGGGTAGCGATCGATCTTACCGATGGTGACAAGGGTCGAAAGGATAGCGACTGATCTTGCAGATGGTGACAAGGGTCGAAAGGGTAGCGACCGATCTTGCCGATGGTGACAAGGGTCAAAAGGGTGGCTGGTCTTGCCGATGGTGACAAGGGCCAAAAGGATAGCGACCGATCTTACTGATGGTGACAAGGGTCAAAAGGGTGGTAGGTCTTACCGATGGTGACAAGGGCCGAAAGGGTAGCGACTGATCTTGCCAATGGTGACAAGGGTCAAAAGGGTGGCCGATCTTGCCGATGGTGACAAGGGCCAAAAGGGTAGCGGCCGATCTTGCCGATGGTGACAAGGGTTAAGAAGGTAGCGACCGATCTTGCCGATGGTGACAAGGGTCAAAAGGGTAGCCGGTCTTTCCGATGGTGATAAGGGTCAAAAGGGTAGCCAGTCTTGCCGATGGTGACAAGGGCCGAAAGGATAGCGACCAATCTTGCTGATGGTGACAAGGGCCGAAAGGGTAGCGACCGATCTTGCCGATGGTGACAATGGTCAAAAGGGTAGTGACCGATCTTGCCGATGGTGACAAGGGTTGAAAGGGGTAGTGACCGATCTTACCGATGGTGACAAGGGTCGAGAAGTAGTGGCGACCGATCTTGCTGATGGTGACAAGGGTCGAAAGGAGTAGCGACCGATCTTGTCGATGGTTACAAGGGTCGAAAGGGTGGCCGGTCTTGTCGATGGTGACAAGGGCCGAAAGGGTGGCCGATCTTGCCGATGGTGACAAGGGCCGAAAGGGTGGCCGGTCTTGCCGATGGTGACAAGGGCCAAAAGGGTGGTCGGTCTTGCCGATGGTGACAAGGGCCAAAAGGGTAGGAGAAGTAGAATGGTGCGTGAGGGTAACCTCGCTACTACATCATCATTTTTTTCTTTCTTTTTTTTATACATCACATTACTGACTTAAGCGCCCTTTCGGGTTTTCACCGAAGCCAGCCCCCTCTTGCTTTTGTGATGCGGGACGGAGATACGACCTGGGACTCTAGCTCGCGGGCGTCCCTAGCGAGGGATGCGTGGAACCGTGCGCGGTTGAGGAACCGACAATGAGTCGGGTAGTCGGCACTTCCATGCTTATACTCGGATTGAGTCACAGGATGAGTCTCTCTATCTCTCTCTTCACAGGGCGGCCCCGGCCTCCCTCGGCCTCATCCCCGTCGTCGACGTTGAAGTTCCCCTTGTTCTGCTGCGCCCAGACTGGTAGCAGAGCCATTGACAGAACTCGCAGCTTCCACACCTCTACCTACTACACGAATCAACCCGAGCCCCCTTCTGTGAGATCGTTCTACTCCAAGTCCTCTTCGCGGCAGAGGTGGTTTCGTCACATTTCGTCAACGGCGTCAACCGCTACAGGCATTTCCGTGCAACTACACCCGGACTATGCCTGTTTCTGAGTGCCCCTTGGCAATGCCAACGTCGACTTCTCCTGTGTGGATCGGCCAGAGCCCCATTCATGAGAGTTCTTCCCCCTCGAGTCAACATTGACCATGAGGTGGTCCCGTCCATTTTCGTCGTCAGCACAGCCCGGGGCGTCCATTCTCCCACGGCTGCGCCTAACTAGTGCAACCCAGCCTGCCCAGAACCTACAGCAGTCTCGACAGCATCGGCGCGCCTCCCTCTGCTAGTTTTCGACTGGAGGTGTCTTCACCAAAGTTGTAGTACTCGATGATGCAAAACCATCCCTGGTGGTCTCGCCCCATTCTGATATCAGCACCAAAATTTCCACTAGGGCCGTTGTTGGCCTATCCTGCTGTTCACCCAGGAACCTGACGCCGACCGTCTGAGAGACCACGACCTGTGAGAAGATCTGATGGCTGCCATCTTTTGAAAGTTCATAGAGCTCCCTGTCTGCTACGTCTTTGACTTGGTCCCGTCACGTTTGGAGTTCGTCAACGAGCGCACCGGCCGCCGTACCACAACTGCGCCATCCAGTCCTGCGCGGTAGAACTACACAGGCCTACAGCTGCGACCACTGCCTCCATCCAGTCGCATCAGCTTGATGTCGGACTTGCAGGTATCCTTCGGCATCCCTCAAGCTTCGTCCAGGCGTTGACAGCACCTCGAGTGGACGTCAAAGTGAGGCGTACGGTTGTTGTTTGGTCTCCCCTCCCCTCATTCCCCCTCCTGCGCGAGGGTAGTGCATGTAGTGAATTGCCCCCCATCCCCGTGATCCCCCTCCCTGCGAGGAGTGTAGTAATTGTAATAGCAGGGACATCGCCAAGCCTCCTCGACGTACCGTGTCCACCGGGTGCATACGCTCCCCGGTGCGCCCTCGTCTCCGATCGGTGCCGGTCTCTTCAGACTCGGCGAGGTATAGATCTGACCCCTGCTTCTTGGCATTGCTTTCTTAGTATCTGTTCAACGTTCATGCCAAAGGTGAGGAGAGCTCGTTCCAAATTTCCCTAACATTGAGTGCCGACCGTTGCCGTGTGAGAGAGTGTCGTCACACCCGCCCTCGGGCACTGGTTCTGCCTCGGCTGAGTCGGGCAACCTTCAGACCTTAGATCTGTCCTCACCCATATAACTCTTAGCGGCTCTGACCGTTTAGGCTACTCGTGGGTCACCGTCCACCCCTCCATCATCGGGTTACCCCCGAATTTGAGTGACGTGCGTGGTCAGTCCGCTATTGTTCAGGTCTGTGGTTCAAGTTGTGCTTACTGTCACATAGGCCCTAGGGCGTCCCATAGCTCGTCCCGCATCACTCGAGATTTCAAGTACACGGACATGAAATGTGCACTAACTTCTATATGATCAAACCTTGTAAAGATTTGTGCAGACTTTAGACACAAAATCTGCACGGACTTAGTTTCAAGGAAATGTGCACGGACTTTGAAGAAAATGTGCACGGACTTTGTTGAAGAAAATGTGCACAGACTTTGTTACTGAAAACCTCCACGGACTTATTGAAAACATGCACAGGCTAGAGTGTGCATGGACTTGAAGAAATGTCCATGGACTAGGATGTGCACGGACTTTGTTAAGAAAAATAGAATCTGACTTAGGACATATGGTCTGTGTATGCATACGTGGCTGGGGGCATCAGACCCGTGCTGACGAGTGTGACCCCAGTTAGTCCTTATTTTGTGTTCCTGGCTACTGTACGATTGTTTACTCGCGCTGGGAGAATCCCTTCTGTTCTTTCCCTCGCGGCGAGGACGCACACGTTTTGCAGAAGGTCGAGATGGGTCAACTTGGCACGTGGGGATTTCAGGGGTATTGAAAGGGGGGTGAAAAGAATGATAAGAACGCACAGGAATGAACGACGTATGGTTAATCGCTCTGGAAGACTAGGACAGAGATGACTGGATGCAATGCGGGCGTGCCAGTCGATTTCTCGACGATCACCAGCGGAACCAAGTGTGTTTGACTAGGGATGTGTCGCCAGGGCACGGCACGTGGGCGCTGAGCGTTGTGAGCCATGTGGAGAGAAGGAGGTTTCACTAGTACGAGTGTAGACGATTGTGGAGGCTTGTATGCTGGATGTCTTTCCCAGTGATCGCAAGCGATCGATATTTATTTTATATTGGGCAAAGCCCGAACACTTTTGTTTCTACTGTCGAAGAGAGAGTCAGGGATCCTGGGAGCCGCAACGTCGAGAGGGCTTAGTCCGTGAAACAACGACAGGGTAACAACAACACAGCGGGGATAACTGGGGGCAGAGAGACTGGTTCCGGTGAGGAGGGGGATCCACTCCCTGATTGGATTACATGACTCGTATGCCATGAAAGGTATTTATATAGGGGCATGAGAGCCCGATTACAAGTGCTTGCAAGCCACGGGACAATTTTGTCATTTATGACGGTCCCCGGGTCATTGCGTTATTGTGTGGGTAGTTTCATATCCGTACATAGTGTCCGTCAGAGGACCTGTGACTTAGCAGGATGCCGGCCGAGGGGCATCACAATGTATTCCCGATATGAGATAGTGTCGAGGTCGGGGCAGTAGGGGTGTTGTAGGCACCGTTGTGCTGGAGTAGTTGGGCGTCACCAAGGTCGAGGTGACCGAATGAAGCAGGCACCACTTGTGACTGCAACGGTTGGGCACTGTTGAGACAGAGGAGGCCAGGCACTGTTGAGACTGGAGCGGTCGGACGACGTGAGCATAGCCATGACTGGAGTGACCAAAAGTCGTTGAGCTCAGAATTATCGGGTGTCGTGGGCACTATTGTGACTGGAGGCATTGAGGCTGTAGGCATCACTTTGACTGGAGCAGTTAGGTGCCATTGGTGCGGCGGTGACTGGAGTAGCTGGGCAGTCAGGTGCTACGGGGCACCGACTGGACAGTCGAGTGCCGAGGGCACCATTGTAGCTGGAGCAGCTGAGGGAGCTGGGCGCCAGGAGACACTGGTAGTTTGGTGCGGCTGAGATTGGCAATCGGGTGCTGAGGGCACCATTGTGGCTGGAGCGACTGAGCAGTCGGGTGCCGCAGGTCCCGACTCAGAAATTGAAAGGAGGCCGAAGGAGGGCCTGGTAATTAACGCGGTGCCCCTCATGGACGTGTTCTTGCGGAACATGGTAAAAGGAGTGGTCGCGTTGTCAGAGCAGCAGCGGGATGCGGAGGTTGATTCCTCCCTTGCTCCAAGGCTGGCCAAAGGGGCAAGGGCCTCACGTTTCCCTCTTCTTGTGTGCAACTGACGTGGCTGCCAGTCGGGTGTCGGGGGCACCATTGTGACTGAAGTAACTAGACAGTCGGGTGTCGAGGGCCCCGATATGACTGGAGTAGCTAGCAGTCAGGTGCCGGGGTGTGACGACCCAGGAGATCCGGATGCCGATAACCTGATATCATCGGATTACCGATACCAGGAACTCGGGGAAGCCACCGAAGAGGTTGATGAGGCCCCGTAAGGGTTAGTTTGGCGATTCGAAGATCCGATATCCACAGATCCGAACACGCGGATACCCGATACGAAATCCTGGGAAGTTACACCACGGGTCTGAGTCCCTGATGCTCGACTGTTGGAGTTCTTCAACCAAGATCGACATTGAGCTGGTCAGTGTGGTAGATGAAGCGAGGTGTGACAAAGTGTCAGCCCAAGCATTCTCTGCTCCCAGGATGTGTATGATCTCGAAGTACTCGAGCCTTGAAGAGGCTTCGTTGATCTTCTGGAGGTAGTTGGACATGGCCGCTTCCCTGGCCTCGTACTCCCCCTTAACTTGGTTGGCGACAAGAAGCAAGTGGTTGAAGGCTCGGAGGTGGATGGCTCCTAGGTTGCTTGGCCATATTGATCCCGGAGATGAGAGCTTCACACTCTGCCGCGTTGTTGGTGGCCAAGAAATTGAAGCGGAGCGCGTATTGGAGCTTGATTCCCTCAAGAGAGGAGAGAATCAAACCGGATCCACTGCCACCCAAGCATGACGATCTATCGATGTAGAGCTTGTAGATGAGCTTTGTTGGCGAGGTCTCGTCCCCCTCGTCAGGGACCGTGCACTTAGCCATGAAGTCGACTATTGCTTGGGTTTTGATGGTTGTCCTAGGGGGGAAGCGGATGCCAAATTCCCCTAGCTCGAGAACCCATTTGACCAACCACTCTAGGACGTCAGGGTTCAGAAGCACCTAGCACAGGGGCTGATTGTCAGGAAGTAAGGTCGCAACTTGCGTGCAACCGTTACTAGGGCGAGGGTGAACTTCTCAACTCGGGAGTACCAAAACTCTGCTCCCTGGAGTGTCTTGCTGATGTAGTACATAGGCTTCATCACTCTGTTGTCCTCTTAGGTGAGCACGGCGCTGAGCGTGCTCGATGTCACGGACAAGTAGAGCAGAAGTTTTTCACCAGGTAGGGCTCTGAAAGGATAGGTGATGAGGTCAAATATATTTTTAGCTCCTCAAAGGTGTCCTCGCACTCCTAGCTCTAGTCAATATGTCCCTTTTTCTCTGGCGACCTGTTCCCTTGCTTGATCAGCTTGAAGAAAGGTAGGCACCACTCGGTAGCCCTAGAGAGTAAGCAATTGAGGGCCACGATGCAGTTGGTGAGGCACTACATATCACGCACCGGCTCGGGTTGCTTCATTTCTAAGATAGCCTTAATCTGCTCCAAGTTAGCCTATATCCCTCGATGGGTGACAAGGAAGCCGAGGAACTAGCCAAAGCACACCTCGAATGCATACTTGCTTAGATTTAGCTTCATGTTGTACCTTAGTGGGGTGGTGAACATCCCCATGAGATCTCTTAGATGCTCAGTTGTGTAGAGGGCCATGACGAGCATGTTATCTATGTAGACCTCCATGTCGTGATCGATTTGAGAGTCAAACATGCGGTTGATCAAGTGTTGTACGTGGCTCCCACATTCTTCAGACCGAAGGACATATTGGTGTAACAGTAGAAGTTGTGGTCGGTGATGAAGGTAGTCTTGTCTTGGTTGAGCCCGTACATGTTGATCTGGTGGTATCCTAAGTGCGTGTCCAGATGCTCAGCATCTCTTGCTCGGTCGTTGCATTGATGAGCTGGTCGATGCGTGGCATAGGGAACCTATCCTTGGGGGTGGATTTGTTGAGGTCGGTGTAGTTGACACACGTGCACCACTTTCTGTTGCTCTTGGGAACCAAGACTTCGTTGGTGATCCATTCTGGAAACTAAGTAGACCTTAGTAATTTGGAGCGTAGCTTCTTGCTCACATGTTCCCAAATGATCGCTTGTTGATTGAGGTTACAATGGAGCCTCCGTTGCTATACCGAGTGGTAGTTTGGATCTAAGTTGGCGGGTTACCACATTGGGAGGAATGCCAGGGAGCTCATCCTCGGATTAGGTGAACATATCCTAGTTGGCTTCCAAGAAGCGTCGATAGGCTTCTCTCTCTTCCTTAGACAGGAGGGAGCCAATCCGTAGCGTGCGGTTGGGATCCTCATTGATCTGTATGAGGAACATGTCCTCGGTGAGGGGCTCCTCCGCTGGGATTGGGCTCGTCCTCCCTAGGCTTCTTCTCGGGTGGACCTTGCTCAGCCGTTCGTTCCCTAGTGGAGATTAGGTAACATCATGGGGATTCCCCTTGGTCGCCTTTGACCTCCCCCACTCTGCGAGGAGTGAAAAACTTGAGCTTTTGGTGGTACGACGAGGGCACTCCCTTGATGATTCCTAGGATCCCCAGATTGACGATGTCATTGTACCTAGTCAGCCCTATGACGACAATGAATTCGGCCATGAAGGTGACTTGACGTAGGGTAGTGCCAAGTGAGATCGTTAGGGAGATCCATCCCTTAGGATAGACGGTCGAGCTAACAAATCCAAATAGAGGGGTGTGAAGGGGAGATATGTGAGAAGGATCCACACCAATAAGAAGGAGACAACAGTACCAGAGATAGCATTGGGGCCACTTCCATTATTGACTACAATACGATGCACAATACATTGATTTATTGTGGTGGAGATGGCCAACGCGTCGGTGTGGGGGGTGGTCATGCTAGTCAGGTCCTCGTCCGAGGTGATCTTTCATGGGAGTCCTGGAGGTTGAGGCATGGGCACTCTCTACAGGTTCACATGTCGGGCTTATGTTTGGCGTCTGCTAGAGCTGTCCCCACTGGTAGTTGGCTCTCTGAAGATCATCATGATCTCCTTGCTGCGCAGTCGGTTGTCAATCGGGGGTGGTATCCCATCTTTAGGTGGCTGTCGCTCCATCACCTTGGCCATGAATCTATTGAGGAGTCCTCAGTGAACTAGGTCCTTGAGCGCGTCTCAGAGTTGGACACACTCCTCGGTGTTGTGACCGTAGCTGTGGTGGAAGTAACAGTACTTGTTGGTGTTCCTCTTGTCAGGGTTGCCCTTCAGCTTACACAGTCACTGGAGGAATGGCTCCTCACAGATTTTCATGAGGATCTATTCGGGGGGAGTAGTGAGGGTAGTGTACTACTTGCGGGCAGATCTCCATCTGGGTGCCTCATAGTCATTGTGCTCCCTCTTGCCATGATAGGACCTAGAGTGGTTGGCCGAGTGCTTCCGCTCCACGTGGTTGCCCTCGAATGTCCGACCGAGGGAGGCAGTGCTCTCCTCATAGCTAGCATGTTTCTGCACCAAGGCGAGGAGCTCCATGACCGTGGTGGACGCCTGAACCTTCAAGGAATGTCAAAGAATGTTGTCCCGTGTCCCCTGAGCCAGTGCGATGGTAGAGATGTTGACGTCAAGACGGGAGATGCGGAGGACCTCCTTACACAAGCGGATGACGAATTCTCATAGGGGATCATTGCATCCCAACTTAATGGTGAGTAAAGTGACAGCGGATCGGGCCTCCTTCTTGCAAATGTGGAAGTTCTCCTTGAACATCTACTTAATCTTCTGGAAGGAGGTGATAGAACCCGCCGGGAGAGACTCAAACCATATCCGAGTATTCTCTCGATACATAGTGGTGAAAGTCAAGCACTTCATAACGTTCAAGGCCCAGTGGAGGACTAGGTTAGACTCGAAGCTGTAGAGGTGGTTGACCGAGTCAGTGGTGCCATTGTATGGGGTGAACGGTGGCAACTGGAACTTTGGCGGGATAGGAGCCTCCAATATCTCCTGGGAGAAGGGGGCCTGGAAATTGACGTCATCATCGACCAAGCCCTTTGTTTTGGCTACTTGGATGATGTCGTCCAAGTAGCGTACCTTCCCCTCGAACTTAGGCCCGTCGTCATCGTAGCATCACGATTGTTGGGCCATCCTTAAGTTGGAGTGGAGGAGGCTCGGCGAGTGGCACTGAGAACACTGGGGTTGGCACAGAGTGCACGTCGCGAAAGTGACCGAGGGTGCTTGGCCATCAACTACTAACTAGACTCTACTCCTCGGTGGGGGGATTACGACGGCACGATCCTATTCCTCTTGCCAATCGAGGAGGCCTCGGTAGGCCTCCGTCAATGCCTAGAGTTGGCAGCACATATCTACCAACTCCTTTGCCACAGAGTTGGCAGAGGATTGGTGGTGGTCTCCCTAGCATAGGTGGTCGCTGGCAGCTTCTCAAGAGGCCTGGTGGGAGCCCATCATCCCATGTCGATTACCAATGTCACAGTAGCCAATCCTTGGTGCCATGGCTCTGTGCTTCCATTCCCACAGACGGCGCTAAGAAGTGTAGTAGTGGAGATTGGTTACCCAAAGCTCAAACCACACCTCCAGAGATTTGTTTGATGGGGGAAGGAAGGAACATTCACTGGAAAGGGACCTGCACCCATGGGAAAATGGTCAGAAGTAGGTCCTGTAATTATCCATTTAAAATTCGAGTCGAATTCGAATTCGTATTTGTTTTGTCAGATAATTATCTGAATAAAGTATTCGACGGATAATTTAATCCCTGGTTGGTTAAGCCTTTTCGTACTCAAATCCCTATCATCAAAATAGAGAGTTTTTTGTCAAACACTTTGTCAGCATTAATATGCATAGACCTATGAGACAAAGAGTCACAATATAAAAGCACATAGCTTATGTATGAAACACATATGCTCAGACCTTGGTATGCAGCAATGACAATGTGCTCAAACCTTAATATGCTAAGACCTATATGTGCATGGACTTCTATACATGCACAGACATGAACTTCCAAATGTGCACAGACCCTAGTATGCTGACTAACATAATGTGCACCGACTATGCCTAGTATGCTCTGACCTGATGTTTTCATGTACACTGGCTACAGAAACAATGCTTCAACCTTGGTTATGCAAGATACAATTATGCACAGACCTTTAGAAAGTAAGACACCCAATGTGCTTCGACCTTAGAAGGCAAGATGCAAAGTGTGCATCAACCTTACAAGCTATCGCTAACACATGTGCATCGACCTTACACGCTATATGCAAATATGCATAGACCTTAAGTATGCAATAACTTGTATGTGCATAGACCTAATGCACTGTCAAACACAATGTGCTCCGACCTTGTGTATGACTAAGGCAGATGTGCATCGACCTTACTTAGACTAAGGGAAGATATGCATCGACCTTAGTAAGATTGAAGGAAGATATGCATCGACCTTAGTAAGACTAAGGCAAGATGTGCATCGACCTTAGTGAAACTAAAGGAAGATGTGCATCGACCTTAGTAATATTGAGGCAAGATGTGCATCGACCTTAGTTAACTGAAGATCAAATGAGCATCGACCTTAGATGAGCTACAGTGCACAAGCCTGCATACGCAATAAGTACATACTAGCATCGACCTTAGTATGTGCTACAGTGATGTGCACAGACCTACATATGCACTATAGTAAACATGCATCGACCTTTATTAAACCATGTAGAAACATGCATCGACCTTTGACACTTCAGTCTAAAACCTGCACGGACTTGATGAGTAGACATAGTGAATGTGCATCAACCTTAGTGGTTTGCGTCCTGAATATGTATCGACCTTAGTGACTAAGTGCCTATATGTGGATCAACCTTTGTTTTGACACTTAGACAAAAAATCTAGCTTGTTCAATATGAAGGAACTTATGCATTTCAGTTTCAACATGATTCATAGCCTGTCATTATCAAAACCAGGGTTCCAACAGACACGACGTCGGGTCAACATTTACACACCATATTCTGCCCTTGGCTTAAGCCTCACGTCTCTGCTAGGTTCATTGGCTGTGACATGACATCGGGTCAACATCCATATTCTATATTCTTTCCTTGGCCTAGACCTCACGTCTTTGCCAAGTTGGTTGACTTCGGTAATCTGTCAAGTCAACAACTATATTCTACCCTGGCCCAGACATTATGTCTCTCCCAGGTTGGTTTGGCTTCGGCATGATGTCGAGTCAACAACGGTGCTCTATTTTTACCCTTGTCCCGGACATACCGTCTAGACATGGCTTGTTGACTCCAACATCCTGTTGGGTCAACGTCCATATTTCACATTTGGTTCAGACCTTCTGTCTGGCCAGAGAACAAAAAGACCATTTTCATCTTTGGCTCAGACTTTTCGTCTAACCAGAGAATAAAAAGATCCCTTTTTACAAGTGGTTCGGACCTTCCGTCTGACTGGAGAACAAAAAGACCCCTTTTACCTTTGACTCAGACCTTTCGTCTGGCCAAAGAACAAAAAGACCTCCTTCTCCTTTGGCTCAGAGCTTTCGTCCGACCAGAGAATAAAAAGACCTTTCTTACCTTTGGCTCATGACCTTTCGTCTGGCCAGAGAATAAAAAGACTCTTTTATCTTTGGCCCAGACCCGACGACCGACCAGGCGTGGAAGAGACTGTAGATAAATCGCACAAGTCTCCCTTATAACCGTCCACGACCGGTCATGCCACCACTCCCGGGGCAGTTGAAAAGGCGCCTGGCACGAGTGCCAGGTAACCATTCAAGACTGGTACCCCCGGAATACGACAAGGCATGGATCATCATTACCAGCATGACTTCTGCCACCGCCAAAAGTGCCTTGCGCGTCAAGCCGATCCCAACACCCTTGACGCTCGCAACGCGAGGAGCCTAACATTGGGACATGAGAAGCTGAGAAATACTCTCTATTGACCTACTCACAGCCCCCAGCTAAGTGCCCGGCGACTGAGAGTAGGGGGGAAGTGAGGAGGGTAAAATCGGTTTGGCCCAAAAGCAGCCCAATAAGGGCAGGCCCACAAAGGGAAAGGCACGACAGGCCCTCCTATGGGATGGGTTAGGGCGTTCAACCCACTAAGGGAAGGCCCAGTCCAAGGGCGGCCTCAAATTCTACAGCGCGGCCCACGCGCAGTCGCCGCCGGATTAGCCTCCGACGACTGACCTTGCCCCTACGACGTCGGTCCCTACTCCATAACGGGCGAGCACGCTCTATGAGCGTCGTGAGACTCACCCCAGCACTGGCCTACACCGGAGAAGTCGCCCTCCAATGGGTAACTCTCGTCATCGTAGTAGGGGAACGTTACTCTACTACAACGGCCCTTCCCTACTACGGGATGAGGCCCTACTCTAGGACAACCCTATATAAGAAGGATGACAGAAGAAGGAGAGGTGGTTCATTCCACTAAAACGCACACTACAGAGAAGTAGGCGACCAGCCCTGCGATCTAGAGAGAAGAGGAGAGTCTCCGCCCCTGATCGACTACGTCTCCTCCCGGTGACCTTACTGCTCGGTGAGCACTCACTGAGTGTCCACCGGGAGCGACGAGCACTCGTCCTGGAGGCCACCCCCGACTATTCAGCCTGCTACGGCGATCTCTCCCTCTCTTCCTCCTTCCTAATCTTCTCTGTACATCGCTTCTAGTCACTGACTTAAGCATCGGAGGGTTATCCCCTAAGGTAACACCCGAGACTTCTTCTGATGCCTCTTTTGACTTTGGTCTTTGCAGGGCTCCATGGGCTCGAGACATCTTCCCCAACAAATAAATAGAGAAGGTGGTACGTGACCTAGGATTCATTTTCCTGCTGCTACACTTCTTGGTACCGTTTGTGGGAAGGCGAGCGAGAAGCCATGGCGCCCCATGGAAGCCTTCGCAATGCCAGCCACCGGGGGCGAGGGCCCCAACAAGGACCCAACTCCCGCCGAGGATCTCAGGAGGTCTCCTCCAACCATCCCCGGCAGGAGGTCACCTCGGGCGAAATCGATGAGATCCGGCTATAACTCCGAACCCTGGCAGAACTCTGCCAGGAACTCAAGGACCAGCGGGCCAACCCTACTTGCATCCCGCCATGAGAGGACGGGAAAGGCCACGTTGGAGAGAGTCACAGCCAGGCGCGGGAGGCCTCCTGCTCCTCGGCCTCGAGAAGCCGACGATCCCGTAGCGTGCCTGCGCCAAGGGTACGCAGCCCACTCCACTCTAACCCAGAGATGGACCGTCGGCTCTAGCGCTTCGATGAGATCGAAGACAAAGTTTGCTGCTTGGACGACGTTTTCCTGGCCGCGAAGAATCACGGCCTCATCGACGACGACCAAGACTTCAACGCTCCCTTTTCCAAGGATATAATGGAAGCCCCCATTCCGTCCAAGCTCCAGCTGCTGTCGTTCACACCCTATGACGGCACCACCGATTCGACCGACCACATGCACAGTTTCGAGTCCCACCTGGTGTTCCACCGGGCTTTGGACACGATAAAATGCCTATTGACCATTTGACCGAGGTACTATTTTAAGTCGGTTTGATCTAGCGGCCTTCTCTTAGACCGTCTAGAATCCTTCGCGGCCCATTGGTCGACCGTAAATGGGTGTTTAACTGTGGTCAAAGTTTTAGGTCGGTTAGCATTGGTCCCCTATGCGGTCCATGTTTAGACCGCGTACATTTGTGAATGGTCCCTTAGTAGACCGTGTTAGTCCGTGAAGCGGTCCATGTGTGGACCATTTCTGTTGGGGGTTGTCTGGGTTTAACGGCCATACCCATGACCGTTTTAATTCAGATGGCGGCCCCTGATGGACCGTTTATGTCATTAAGCAGCCCATCGTTCAACCGTTTATGGTCTGTGTCCTCTGGGTAATGAAGCGGCCCTTCACTAGACCGCTTATGTTGTCTAGCGGCCATGTAAGTGACCGCTTATGTCCCAGGGTGTGGATTTCCATTGTTTGACTTCCATTCGTATTGGCTAAGCCTTCTCATTCACCCATTGTCCCGTGGATGTCTCTTGACATCCTATGAAGGTCGTGACCAGGTTATAAGGTAGCCATGAGTGCCTTTCTATCGAGCTGTCTTCCTTACTACTTTGGGTTCTGGTCAACCCGGTGAGATCCAGTGGTTAACACGTGACATTGTGAGTGTCTCGACTCATCGGGCTAGATCGAGATGTGGTTCTGGATGCTTTGAGGTGCTATCCTACCTTGATTTATGTGTCCAGGTGCTTTGAGGGTCTTGGCATTCCCTCAGGTCTCCATGATTCGTCTTATACGGATGTGTCGTTTCCTTTGACTTAGGATTAGGCCAATTGGCAGCTTGTCACCGCCGTTATGCGATGATCTTGACCTCGAGTCGTGAGACTCAAGGACCGTTTTGTCAGCAGGTCTAGTTGTTGTCCTAAGTCGTGTCTGGTAGCAATTGGTATGCTACCTTGTGTTCTACGCTTGGTGCTTCGTGGTACGCGTGACAGTGCTTGCGTAGCCTATCTGTACCGCAACACTATTATTTTGGGGTCTCTGTGTCCTGTGAGCCTCCACTAGTTGTAGCCCGATGACCACGAGTGTCTGCCCACCTGGGAGTGGTGGCGGGGCAGTTCTCGACTCAGACAATTTTTAGGCTAGTTTTCGTGGGCTCCCTTCCTTGGCAGTAGCATCCTACTGGGGGAGAAAAATAGCTAGAGGTCTGGCTTAAGGTAATGAGCTTGTGCGTGCACACGTGGATAGGGGCGTTTGGACGAACGTCGACGGGCGTGACCCTGGCTAGTCACACGTTACTGTAGTTCCTGGTTCCGTTCAGTGAGTATCTCAGTCTCCGCCGTCTTTGGCATCCACAGCGAGATACTAGTAGCGTAGTGTATGACGTCAGTGGACGCGTCTGACTATTCTTCTAGTGAGGTGGTGCTTCCGTCATGTGATGCATGACTCCCGTATTTCTTGTACTTCGTGTCATAACCTTCCCAGATTAGCCTTCTCTTGGCCTAACTTGAGGTCAACTTAGGATATCGTGCACGACACTCTAGTCGAGTGTATGTGTTAGTGGCTCTAGTCTGTCTAGGCTCTTGCCTTTTTTTTTGTAGGCTTTAGCTTTGCCTGGTGCTTGGTCAACGGATTGGTAACTCCTAACTCTGTGAGGTTAGGGTTTGCCTTTCGACTGTTGCTCGGAGTAGCTTAGGAAGTCGTATTTCCTTCAACAGTCATGTTTTGTCCGGTATGGCTTCTTCCCCCATTCCTTTAGCTACAGCTTTTCCTTTACAGCTTTCCTGTCTAGTGTAGCAGAGCTTTCCTTTCTGTTCTTCCTACTTTACTACTACCTGCTATTTTATCATTCTGTGTTATTGTGTTATTTTTAGTGGGGATCTGCACTATCTGATATCTCCCACCAGGGCCCTTATCAAACCCTTAGGCAGGTCCACACTCGACCCTATGCCCGGTGCACCCTTGGCCTTTCTAGCCCAGCGCACTCCCCCCTTTTCTTGCCCGGCACAGCCTCAACCCCAACTAGCCTGGCACAGACCCTCGTCCGTTGGCCAATGCACTCCCTAACCTCCTCAGCCCGGCACACCCTTGGATCAGCCAGCCCGACGCACCCCAAGCCCTTCCAGGCCGGCACACCCTAGCCAGCTCCCATCAGCTACACCCTCTAGCCCGGCACAGCCTCTCATCCTCTCTGTCCGGTACACTCTCTTACCCCTCCAGCCTGGCACGCTCCTTGAGCCCTCTTGCCCAGCATGCTTGCCATCTTTTCTTATCCAGTGCACTCCCAGTCTGTCTTAGCCCAGCATCTCCCACTCGCTGATTTCTCCAGGTTTTCCAAAGTCTCCTCAAGGGTGTCGTTGCCCATGACATGCACCTCAAATTGTTAGATTCTATCACTCCTTGTGGGTGTGTTCCCCTTTACTCCCCTTAACATCCGAGTCAATGGGAGATGCTGCCGATTTTTTGTCAGAAATAATAACATGTTAAAAGATAAAAGGAAGTAACAAATAAATAGAATAAATAATGATAAAATGCTTCAACCAAGACAAAAGAATTGTGGGTGACATAAAGAGAACTGGACCGGACGTCAACTATGTGAATTCGAACATTGGTCTTACAAATGAGAAAAAGGGGGGGAAGGATTAACAAAAAGGGTTGAAGACTCTAATACATTACATTAATAAAAGGGAAAGAGAAGAAAAGACACAGAGAGAAAGCCTCCTCTAGATTCCCTTGCCCGGTACACCCTGGTCGTGTCTAGCCCGGCACACCCCATCCAGGCTTTGCATCCGGTACACCTTACCTGGGCCTTCCCCGGCACGCCCCACCCTTACTCACGCTTCGCCCGGTACGCCCTGCCCAGGCCCTACCCGGTACACCCTGCTGTGCCTCACCCGACACACCCTATCTGAGCCTTCCCCGGTACACCCTACCCAGGCTGAACCTGCACCGACCCTCCCTTAGCCCAGGCAGACCCTGCACCGACCCACCTTTGGCCTAGGCAAGCCTGCACAGACCCTGCTCAACCTACACGGACCTCGCATAGACCTTGCCTTAACCTACACAAACCTTGCACAGACCTTGCTTGAACCTGCACGGACCTTGCTCAAACCTTGTACAAACCCTGCACGGATCTCACACAAACCTTGCTTGAACATGCACGGACCTTGCACAAACCTTGCCTTGCCCAGACCTTGCACAGACCTTGCCTTGCACAGACTTGCACGAACCTTGCACAGACCTTGCCTGAGCCTTGCACAGACCTTGCCTAAACATGCACGGACCTTGCACAGACCTTACCTTGCATAAACCTTGCATTGCACAGACCTTTCTTTGCACAGACCTTGCCTTGCACGGACCTTGCACAGACCTTGCCTGAACCTTGCACAGACCTTGCCTGAACATGCACGGACCTTGCACAGACCTTGTCTGAACCTTGCACAGACCTTGTCTGAACATGCACAGACCTTGCCTTGCATAGACCTTGCCTTAACCTGTACGGACCTTGCACAGACCTTGCTTGAACCTGCATGGACCTTACTCAAACCTTGCACAGACCTTGCCTTGCATAGACCTTGTCTGAACCCGCATAGAACCTGCATTGACCTTGTCCCTTTCATGCATAGGACCTGCACTGACCCTGGCCTTCATATGCATGAACCTGCACTGACCTCACCCTAACCTGCACCGACCTCACCCTAACCTGCATGGACCTTAAACCCAAAACCTGCACAGACCTCATATGTGCGGCGATAGAGCTGGTAAAGAGAATAATAAAAAAAACTCTCTTCCTCTCTACTCCTCACTGATGAAAGCCATCGACCGCGACATCTCACTGATGGCAAGCTTAACATCACTCCACAATAATGGTGGCCATTACACCCCCTAGGGTCGGTCATCTCCAATTCCAGTTCTAGTATTCGGCTACACACCTTCAACAGGTCAGCCGCCCAGCTCCAGTCTCCAGTTTCAATATTCGGCTATACACCTTCAACAGGTCAGTCGCCCAGCTCTAGTCTCCAATTCCAGTATCCAGCTACACACCTTCAACAGGTCCGACGCCCAGCTCCAGTCTCTAGTTCTAGTATGCAGCTACACACCTTCAACAGGTCAGCTGCCCAGCTCTAGTCTCCAGTTCTAGTATTCAGATACACACCTTCAACAGGTCAGCTGCCCAGCTCCAGTCTCTAGTTCCAGTATCTGGCTACACACCTTCAACGGTTAGCTGCTTGGCTCCAGCCTCCAGTCCTAACACCCGGCTACAACACCTCAGCGGTCAGTTGGCCAGCTCCAGCTCCAGTCCCAACATTCAGCTACATACCTCAATGGTCAGCTGACCAGTCCCAGTCTTTCGACTACTACACATCAGCAGTCAGTTGACCAACTCCAATTTCAGCTCCCTGGCTACCAAACCCCGAGTGGTCGGCTGGCCAGCCCCAATTCCAGCTCCCCGGCTACAACACCCCCAGCGGTCAACCGGCCAGCTCCAGCTCTAGTCCCAGTTTCTGGTTCCAACACCCCATCGGTCAGCTGGCCAGCTCCAACTCTAGCCCTAGCCTCTGGCTACAACACCCTAGTGGTCAGCCAGCCAGCCCCAGTTTTGGCTCCAGATCCAGTCCTCCCAGTACAACATCCCTAGTGGTTAGTCGGTCAGCTCCAGATCTCTTGGCTACCACATCTCAATAGTCAAACAACGAGTTCCAGTTTCTTAGCTACATACCTCAACAATAGGCCGATATCGACTACATTTTCGGCTCACAATAGGTTGATGACTAGTTTGCCAGTAACCAGTCTTTGGCTAACATCCCTCTAGTCTCTAGCAACATAGACCAACACACCCTTATGGATCGACCTCCAGCCTCTAGTCTCTAGTAACATAGGCCAACACACCCTCACGGGTCTACCTCCAGCCTCCACTCTCCAGTAACGTAGGCCAAAACACCCTCATGGGTCAGCCTCCAGCCTCCAATCTCCAGTAATGCAGGCCAAAACACCCTCACAGGTCGGCCTCCAGCCTCTAATCTCCAGCAACATAGGCCAACACACCCTTATGGGTTGGCCTCCAGCTTCCAGTCCCCAGTAACAAAGGCCAACATACCCTTACGGGCAGGCCTCTAGCCTTCACTCTCCAGCAATATAGGCTAACACATCAGCCTCCGGTCTCTAGCTTCTAGTTCCCAGTCACACAGGCCAATGCCTTCTCACGGGTCAGCCTCCAGCTTCCAGTTCCCAGTCCTCCAGGTCAACACCGCCTTATAAATTGACCTCCGCTTTCTAGTCTCCAGCCATTCAGATCAACAGGCCTCATTCAGGCAGGCTCCCGTTCCCAGCATCCCACTTCCAGCTTCCAGTAATAGGCCAGAATGCCTCACCCAGGCAGGCCTCCAGTACTCGGCTCCAAGTCTCCAGTCCCAGTACCTAGTATCCAACCGCCAGTACCCAACACTAGTATCCAGTATCCAATCCCAGCCTCCAGTCCCGGTATCCAGTCCGGACCTCCAGTTCCCAGCATGTCACCCCCCGAACAAAGGCAGAATTATCGGGACGTACAGTCATAGGCACGCTAGAACGAATTTAGTAAAATACTAAACTAATAATTGACAAATGGCAAGGAGAAGAAAGAAGGATGACGTCATCGATCGATGACAACAAATTTGAAGATGGCTTTGATGCTGAAGCCGATGAAATCGCCCCTCGACGAGAAGAAAGAAAAAGAATCTTTGTGTTCGAGAGACTCACCTTCCCGGACCATGTAAAGAGGAAGGTTCACTGACAAAGGATAAGAATGCAGATCTTCTCCTGCAACATGGCTGGGATATCTAGCCAATATCGGAGGCTGCCTGAGGATCCCCAGGAGCTGGCTCGGTTGGTCGAGAGGCCAGGGCCAAACACTCAAAGGGTGGAAGCCGCAAGAGAACTGTTGGTAGCGACTAAGGGAAAGCAAGCCCTGGCCTACCACCAACAATATGATGAAGCTACTATCCTGACCACCAATGTGGTGACGGCAAAAGAAGAAGATGATGTCTTTCTCGACATCCTACCTGAGGGTGCACCCGGGGAAACAATAGAAGCTATCCCCAACACTACGGCTATGGACCCATCGGTCCTGATATTACTTCAAAAGTACTGGCAGGAGATAGACCTACTGAAGAAACAGCTGATGGAGAAGATAGACCAGTCTTCAGCCTTCAAGTAGCCCGAGATGCAGGGTGAATCATCATGGGGAGCCGTCGACTTGAATAACCCTCCACCAATCTACACCTTGCCCCAACCGACAGTGCCCAACTTGGCAACTACACAACAGTGCACATCACAGCCGCTGATGCCGCCAGTGCTGCCGCAGGTGCACCAAACACCCCCGGCGCCTGCACTACTATGACCTCCTCCGCAGGTGACCACCCTAGTCACCCCCTACTTATAACCGACACATTTCTATCCATAACCAGTTGATCCAACTGTCATGAACAAGACGATGGTGGAGAGAATTATCGAGCGGAAGCTCGCTGAAAGAAGTGAAAGCGACTATGTCACGTTTGATGCATACAGGGCGTCGTACCCACTACATCATGCTGCCAAGTGGCTCCCTCTTGAGGTTAGCAAGCCGCCAAAGTTCGACAAGTTCAATGAGAAGGGATCCCTAAAGGAACATGCCGCTTACTACATGACCGTCATGGGTGATCTGGCCACCGATGAGTCATATTTGTTGAAATTTTTCAGGTCCTCACTGACGGGGTCACTTTTGAATGGTATTCCAGCCTCCCAACTGGGTCGATCAGCGACTGGTCGGACATGCAGAGGAAGTTCAGAGAAAAATTTCATGCTACAGAGAGGGAGGTCACAGTGGCTGAACTCTACTCAACAAGACAGAAGGCAGATGAGACAGCCCTTGATTATATTAAGTGATGGAGGAACCTTAGAATGAGATGCAAGCGGCCCCCACACCAGGATGACGCTGTACAGATATGTAAGCAGAATCTCAGAAGAGAGGTCTTGGAAAAGATGATAGGAATGGAAATCTGGTCATTTGACCAAGGAAACAATATTGTGGCCGAGGTAGAAGCCTTCCTAGCCAGACCTGCTCCTGCATCAATGACTGCCACAACACAAAAAGGCAACGCAGCTGAATGGCGTCAAGCACCTAAAGAAGCCAACGCCCTTGATATCAAGGTGTTCGAACAACAGAAAGACAAAGGCAAGAAGGCGATTGCCCCATAGCCTGCTAAAGCCAGAGATGGCAAAGAGGGTCCCTCACTACAGGATAAAATGAAGAAGGCCTACTCCTTTCCAAAGGAGAAGACCAGAATTCTGTTCGACTGGGTAACCCAGTATGACAAGGTCGCCCTGCCTGAGTCAAAGAGGCCGGAGGACCTGAAAAGAAGAGACAGTCCAAGATTCTACCCCTATCATCAGATGCTGGGGCATCCAATTGAAGACTGCTATGTTTTCAAAGATATCATTGAAGGCATGGTAAAGACGTCCAGTGGGATGGGAGGTAGATCCTCCCTCAGAAGATGACCTTCCTCAGCCTTCCTGATCGCTGAGGCCCTCTGTCGGTATAGGTGGTTGTGCTCGAACCACCACCTGGCATAGTGGACGTCAAACCGTCCTCGGCGCCCCAGTCCCGGCATCAGTAGTCACTCCGACTCTTGGCGAAAATAGAAATCCCAGCACACTGTAGCCAGCAAGTGGGTGTCTTGGCCTCTGTACTGTCGGCTCGTCAAAGAAAACTCCTGGTTTGATAGGATCCCGTGGTCATAGCCGAAGTTCCTCGTGAACCTGTACTGGTAGTATGACTCCAAGGAACTCGTCGCGGACTGGTGCAGTGCCAACACCGCCAGTCGGGTGCTCATCACCCACTTTGTGTACAATGACGTGTCTGACTCCCTCTGGTAGGGGAGGGCACTAGTCACCCCTCCACTCGAAGGCACCAGGAGTAGGCGGGAATCCCTCATGGCGCAGTCAAAGGTAACCCCTCCTCGCCCCTGCCGGGTAGGTAACATAGGGCTCTCCTAGCCCCCTCTAGCTATTCCTCAATGTCCTCGTCTGGCTGGCCGGTGAAGCTGAACAGCAAAGGTGCCACTGGGTTCGCCACGGTCCCATGAGTCACCAGCCCTGGAAACAGTAGGCTGGCCCACGCACTGAGGTAGTGGTTCGATAGAAGTAAAATCCTCTCTCGTGGTGCTGGATGCACTGCCAATGCTCCCAGTCCCTGGTACATAGTAGCTAACGCCGTAGGAGCTAGGGCCAGCTGTCGTCCCTCTGCCAGCAAGCACACCGACCACAGTAGCTCGACTCTCAGCAGGCCATCCTCCCAGTGCAGGACCACAAACGTCACCAACCAATAAGCCAAGTAGGCTACCAAGTGCATCATGTCTGGCAGCCCATGGGGGTTCCACCCCTCCCGTGGTGCATAGATGTACCTCGAGTACGTCCGGAACTATAGCTCTACCTCTGTATACTCCTCCCACAGAGTCTGGTCTCTCGCGAACTCCTGGTAAAAGCAAAAGGGCCCATTGTAGAAGTGGCGAACCCACACATTCAACGGCACCTTAGAAGTCTATGCCGCTCTATCTCTCCCAGTCAGGGCTAAATCCCTCCAGGTCTTCAGTAGATATTGATAACTATGAGGAACTCGGTATCGCCCCTGCCCATCGATGTTGCTGCGGTGAAGGTCATCCAGCACAACCTCCTCATATCCCTCGCCACTGATCGGCAGCCCAGAGATCCTGAACATAGACCACAAGTCAAGAGAAGTCTCCCCCTCAGCCGTCGCTACTGAGTTCCATCGGCGGTTGAAGCGCTCCAGCAATTCCTGCAACAGCCCTGTATAGCATGGGTACGCATACAATGCTGCAGTCACGGCATACTTGATGCCGATTGTGTCCAGCAGCACCCAGTAGTGGTGCACTATCCCCATCAGCCACTCAGTGGCTCCCTGACAGTATCGGTGCGAAGAGATCACTGCCCAACCGCCGTACCAACTGATAACGGTCTACCGCATGATTCCATTCAAAAGACTGTGGTCGTCATACCCCTCTCCAGCATACTACAGTCCAGACGGCTCCAGCACCAACCCAGTCGTGCCCTCTATCTCTATCTGGTGGTTGTCGTGCAAGTCCCAGGAAGCGGGACCCATCGGTCCGACCCGGACTCCAAACTGATCTGCTCTGCTAAAGAAACCTAAGCACTCAGCACTGGGAAACTGACATTGCCTCCAGTAATCTCTAGAGAAGCTTGAAAAGCTATAGAAAGTGACCCCATGTAGGCTGTCCCTGCCTACCAGAATCGCCCGCTCAAGCCGACGACGCGCTCCAGCAACTTGCAAGTCTCCCTCCTCACGAACTTAGAGTCCTAATTAGGTGTGGACGCACTAAGATTCGTTTGATATTTCTGTTCATTTGTTAGGGGTGTTTATTTGTCTATTTAGTGCGAGAACGTGCCAGTCACCTAGGTGACGATTTATTCGGGTTTGATGGAAGCCCAGGGTGCGCTCGATCTGACTTTGTCAGGTGATTGTGTAGTTCGGGTCGGGACCGAATCCCATCGTGCCATAAAGGCAACGACGTCATTTATATCGCCCATACGAGGGAACACTCTTGATTAATTACCAAAATTAGGGGCCCTATGGCTAAAAGAATTAATACTAATTGCGAGGAAAGGAGTAGGAATAAATCACACTAAGGACCCGCATCGGGATGCGGGACATCGGCCATATCAGTCACTCATGGACCTTTTTTATGTTCGGATAAAGGTCTATAGCAGAAACATGGTGGAAGCTGAGATAAATCCATTCAAATGTCTGCCGCGAGTACGGTAATTTTAATGATGATTCAGAAAGAGTCTGGCTCAGAAAATGGGTCCGATTTAATTAGAATGTCGACCCGAGGCAAGGTCGGGTCATGGCCATGTCAGGACAATTCCCAAGACTCAAGCCTGGCCTACGAGGGCAGCATTATTGTTCCTTCAGCACTGGGTCACAGGGAGAGACGGGGCTGCAATGTAGATTTTATTGCTATTATCGGAGCCCTCAACTATATTTCTCTGTTCCCATTCCCCTCTTTATTATTATTATTATTTGGACGGCCATGCCATTTTTTTTGTTTATTGCTCGTGCTTTTCCCATTTTTGTTCATTTATTGCATATTCAGATTTATTTATTTAGTATAATTTTATTATCATTATTATTATTATCATTGCCATTATGTATTTTATTATACCTTTTTTTGGAGGAGTGGGCCGAAAAGGGGCTAAAAGGGTGCACCGACGAAGGCCAGGGAGAGCGTGCCGGGTGGTAGCTGGGTGGAACGTGCCAGGTTGGGCGCTAGCGAGTGTGCCGGCGAAGAGTTGAGTAGCACACCGACGAAGGCCTGGCCGAGTGTGCCAGGGAAGTATAGAGCCAGGTGTGCCGGGCTGGGATGCCAGGGAATGAGTGGGCTAGGGCGTGCTGGCCAAGGGTGGCTGGGGTGTACCGAGGAAGGGGCATAGAGGCTACGTCGCTGGAGGAGGGGTTAAGGGTGTACTGGCCAGGGAGCTAAAGGTTGTACCGGGCTAGGCCTAGCTGGGGTGCACCGGTGAAGGAGGGCTTGAGTGTGCCGGCGAAGGACGCCAAGGAGGTGTGCCAGAGAGGGCAGGGTACGTGTGCCGGCGAAGGATGTTGGAAGGTGTGTCAGGTAAGTTCGGGGAGGTGTACTGGCGAAGAGAGGCCTAGAGTGTGCCATGGAAGGCCAAGCTAGGGTGTGTCGGTGGGGAAGGCACCGGCGTGCCGGGCAAGGTCTAAGCTAGTCTGGGCAAGGGTCTGAGCTAGTTGGGGCAGGGTCTATGCTAGTCTGGGCAAGGGTCTGAGCTAGTCTGAGCAAGGGTCAGGGCTAGTTTGAGCAAGGCCTATTCTAGTTTGGGCAAGGGTCTAAGCTAGTTGGATGAGGTCTGTGCTAGTGTGGGGCCAAGGTCTGAGCTAGTGTGGGGTAGGGTCTATGCAAGCTGGACGAGGTCTGTGCTAGTGTGGGGCCAAGGTCTGAGCTAGTGTGGGGTAGGGTCTATGCTAGCTGGAGGAGGTTTGTGCTAGTGTGGGGTAAAGTCTGTGTTACTTCGCCTGGGGAGGGGCTGGGATGACTAGAGCATGTACTGGGCGGAACTGACGAGGGGCCCACTCCTCTCCCATTCTCTTAAGGCCTTTCTTTTCTTCTCTTTCTTACTTCCATGTGACTACCAGTGTCCTTGTCTCTACGTGCGTAGAAACCCTTCCTTGACTGCGTGGTTTGCCTAGCGGCTGAGTGATGGATCACTTATGCCCAGAGTGTCATTTTCCCATCGTTTCGATTTTTGCTTGCCTTGGCTTGACCTTGTGGTTTGCCCGTGACCCGTGGATGTCCGTTGGCATCCTATGAGGGATATGACCATAATGAGATGGCCAAGAGTGCTTGTGTATGGTGTCGTGTCTATGTGTCGTTGTCAGGTTCTGGTCAACCCGGTGTGACTAAGTGGTTGACAGGTGACCTTGTGTATGTCTTGGCTGTTCTATCTAGCCCGAGACAGTGGTTCTAGACCTCAGAGGTGCTATCTTACCTCGGTTTGCATGTCCAGGTGTGCTGAGGGTCTTAGTGTTCCCTCAAGTCCCCGTGAGTTGTTTCCTTCGACTGTGTCATTTCATCCGGCTTAGGATTAGACCGATTGACGGCTTGTCCGCCATTCCGCGATGATCTTATCTCTGAGTCGTGAGACTCAAGGATCGTTGTGCCGATAGGTTTAGTGTCTTGTCCTGAGTCTGTTCGCAGTTGTTGTACTACCTTGGTGCTTCGTAGTACATGCGACAGTGCTTTCTTGCCTATCTATACTCCAGCACTCGCATTTTGGAGTCTGTATCTAGTGAGCCTCCACTAGTCGTAGCCTGACGGCACGTTACAGCGTGTCAGCCCACCTGGGAGTGGTGGCATGGTAGTTCCCGAGATATGATTTTTAAGCTAGTTCTGTAGGCCCCGGTCCAACCGTAGCGTCCTACGGAGGGGAATACTAGCTAGAGGCCTGACTTAGGCAAGAGCCAGTGTGTGCACACATGGTCAGGGACGTTAGGACTTGCGCTGACGGGCGTGACCCTGACTAGTCACTCGTTACTGTAGTTCCTATTCTGGTTCAGAGCGTACCTTGATCTCCGTCGTTCCAGGCGTTCGTAGAGAGGTACTTGAGGTGCAGTGTAAGACGTCAGTGGACGCAGCTGGCTGTTCTTCTAGTGAGGAGGTGCTTCCATCACGTGACGTGTGACTCTCGTGTTTCTCGGAGTCTGTGTCCCCTTCTGAGTTAGCCTGTTCTTGGCTCCGTCCAAGATCAGCTCCCCCTGTAGAGTTGGTCTATGCTTGGCCTTGTCCGGGACCAGCTTGGTGTGGCGTACACAATGCTCTAGTCGTGTATACGATTGTGTTTAGGGGAGCATGCATGGCAATCCAGTCGTGTGAGCTGTAGAGTCGATCCTGTCTGTCTAGGTTTTCTTCTAGGCTTGGTGTCTGGTCTCGTAGGCCTTTGTCTTAGGCCTCGTGTTTGTCGACAGATCGGTAACTCCTTACCTTTTGAGTTCAGGGTTCGCCCTTCTGTCATTGCTTGGAGTAGCTTAGGGGTCAAGGTCCTCTCGGTAGTTGTGTTTTGTCGGTACGACTTCTTCCCTCTTCCCTTACCCATTCCCTACTCCTGCTTCCTCTTCTTTACAACTTTCTAGTGCAACTTTTCCTGCTTTACTACTACCAGCTATTTTAGCGTGTTACTATGTTATTTTTCAGTGGGATTCCACGTGACCCCTACTGAGCTAGTGACACGAGACTCATCCCCGCTTTTCAAGTGGGTGGCGTCGTTCTGCTTTCGCGGTTCCTGGTGTGGCTTGTCCGCAGCTGCCAGTGGTACCTGCGTCAGGCTTCCCCCGACCTCAGCGTACGTCTTTCCTTTCTGTTGACTGTACTGCTTGTCTTTTCTTTGGACTGGACTCTGATATAATTGTTAAATTGTTAAACTGTTAATTAAAAAGTAATTTTATTTCTGCTACTTTAGCAAATCGATCTAATAAAATTTAATTACTTACTGCTCCCGATTGCTTCCGAGAGGCCACCGTGGGAGAAGTGTGCACCCGTGCCCTCGGCACCGGGTCGGCCCTAGATTTGGGTTAGCCCAACCCCTTTGGGAGACCCTCTGGCCTTGCTGGCCCTCTACCAGCAAGGGACTAGCCCCCACATCGTCCACTCGGCATCGCCGAGTCACCCACGGGTTCGGGGTGAGTGCCGTGTGAGTTGGCCGTCGACTTCGGCCCGGTCGGTTCGCTATTGTGCTTGCTTGTGTAGGTCCGAGGTTGTGTCACATCAGCTATACTCCCTCAGAATCTTGACCAACTCTTCTTCAATTTTAGGAGGGAGATTAGCAGAGATAATAATGGGCCTAGGATCCCCATCAGTTCCCAAATTAATTTTCTTTGTAGGTTCATCCACCACTGATGATGGTTCATTAAACCTCTTCAAACCTTGTGCGTATATGTCAGCAGTGTCATCTACATCGCTATCCTTAAGATCGACTGGGTCTTTCTCATCCACAATTTCATAAACACCCAGACCGTCATCACCCCACACCCCATCTTGCTCCTCATATTCTTCTAGCACAATCGTCGTCTCCATAAATTTTGAGCATTTGAGGAGGGCGTGACAGCGCTGAGCTAACTCCTGCAAGAACCTATAAGGATTGGATTTGGAATGATGCATCACTGGGCGTGCCTCAGGTGTAGAGGAAGGGTTGGACACATTAGAACAAGACCCTACTTCTCTAGACTCAACAGACTCTAAATCTAACCTAAGGGAGAGAAGCTCTAATGGAAGGGAAGCAGGGGACTCATGCCCCTGGGAGGAGGGCGAACCAAACACAGCGTAATCTTCAACTGAAATCTCTGTTTTAAAATTGGCATTTTTTCTCCATTTTAAAATTAGCGTTCTTTTTTTGGAGATCAGTAGAGATCATGCGGCAGGATGGGGAAGATGGCGGCGGGAGTGCGAGAGGGTATATGGAAGGGTAGAAGAGATCTAAGAGAGGATCAAAAGAGGAGAAGAAATGAGTGGATAAATCAACAGGCGGACAGTGCCCACAATCACAAACTTTGATGAAGAGAAAATCAGTTGGAGTTTCAGATAGCACCAGATTAATCAAAACGGGAGGTGAGCGGGGTATGCAATCTAGCTTTTGTAAAAATGAGAACAGACGGGAAGGAGACTAAGTCCCTGCGGACAGTGAGCTAGCTTTTCGGGCGTATATTCTACACGCCGCACCTTAGGGCTTATTAGACAGTCTTCTTCACAAAACAATCTGGTAAAAGCTTCCCAGAAATCCTCCATATCATCGACTGACCCTTTTGGAGGCAATGGCGGGCAGGAGACTGTACATGCGGCATCTCCTTTTTCGACCTGACTTGGCGGGGCCTTCAAGGTGCCTGGCTGCAATGGGCCCCTCACAAATGCTGGCGGTAATCCCAAGCCATTGGCGTCGAATCTCCCAGGATTGAGAATGACGACTCTCGATATCCCAGGCCTCTCTTACTCATCTTTCTGCCCCTTGGGATTGGCTTGGTCCACCCCTGCAATTGAGCGCCAAGATCCCTACCTAGTTGATAGCACAGTTTCAATATAATATTCTAGCGCTTGGAATCTCTGATCTTGGGCTTCTCCTTGACACTCACCTGTGCAACAGCAGGCTTGCACTGCACGTAGGCCCATGGAAAATTAAGATCTAACACAGACATGATAGCCCTATTGCTGGGCCAGAGCGTTGGCAGGTTCTTATCAGAAATAGCTTCGACAGACAGTACCGTGGAGATGCTCTTGACCTTCACCACTCGCCCCTAAAATGGGAATTTGAGGCGTTAGTGGGCGGTAGACGGCACAGCACTACGATTGTCGATCCACGGGTGACCCAGAATAGCTTTGAACATGGGGCCAATGTCTAGCACATAGAACTCAATAGGCATCGGCAATGGCCCGAGCTCGACCTGCATAGTGACTACCCCATGACAGGGCCTTCTTGAATTTTCATATGCTGCTATAGTGGTGAGAGTGGGTCTCAACTGATCCTCTGAAATATTGCAGGTTCACAGGGTGCTCAACGGGTAAACATTAATAGGCACCCCGGTGTCAATCAAAGCCGCTTCAACAAAGGTATAGCCGACATCTGGCGAGCCTCGAGGGGTGCTATCTCAGTCTCAGCAAAGGTAATAGCCAGCCCTTAAGAAACTGTGGCGAGAGTAGATGGCAGGCTATCAACTGCCGCGTCTTCATTCACTATAACCTTTTGTAGAAAGTCCCGCAAGGCATCTTGATGGAGCTTGGACCGCTTGATCAACTCTAACACTGAAATCTTTGCGGGCATCCGGTCTAGGTGATGTAGCAAATCATACTGAG
The DNA here is from genome assembly GCA_024336825.1 of Amorphophallus titanum. Taxonomy (NCBI): domain Eukaryota; kingdom Viridiplantae; phylum Streptophyta; class Magnoliopsida; order Alismatales; family Araceae; genus Amorphophallus; species Amorphophallus titanum. Next base: position 10,194,557 of record JANBPO010002302.1, read on the forward strand.
TGCCAGGTAGTGGATCTGCCTCCTATTGGTCAGTAGCCTATTGTGGAAACTGGAAATTGGGTGCAGATGCACCGGTTGTAGGGTAATTTTGGTGGAACAAGCGCCTGCTCCGAAGGTCAAGGTTCTGGGCTGGTAAGGTATCAGACGCGCCCATGGGAGGAGGCTTTATTGGCCCGATGGGGTGGATAAGAGGTGCGAGGGTAGGTGTTGTGACGGTAGCGAGGGTAATGGGAGTAGTACAGGTGTTAATGGGTCCTGTCGGAAGGATGATGGATGGAGGATTAGATGGTGGGGTGGCGACAATGGGTGAAACATGCACTTGTGGGGAAGCAAGGACAGGTGGCATAACAGGGGCGGTAGGTGGTAAGATAAGGGGTTTGTAAGGAACGACAGGCGTGGTTGGCATAGTGGTGGCTTGATGGTTTGATGGAAGGATGATAGGGGTGGAAGGTAAAGGTGGAGAAGGGGGAGAGAGGGCGTTAGGGTAGGTGTGGTGGAGGGCCATGAGTCACTGGACGGATGACTCATCATCATAGGACCACCCGGCATTGGGGGTCGAGCGATGGACACTGTTTACTTGAGCTGGTGCTGGTGGTGGAGGATTTGGAGCAGGTGAATGGTTCGACATCGGATTTTGTTGAATCCCCAGGTCTTGCATGGGCTGCTATTGCTGAGGCGGCTGCTATGGCTACTACGACTGTGGCACTTGTTGCTGCTATCTCGGCGCCTACCTTCTCTTCTTCTTGATCTCAGTGATGACCTTGTGCATCTCAGCCCAATCAATACGTTGCCCTTCATTTAAATCATAGACAGAATCTCTGAAAATAACTCTCTATCGTGTGCCCAAGCTGACAATGGAATATGCAATATCTGGATTGGTCCACGGTCGGATTCCAATTAGGCCATTCCGGAGGAAGTTGTAGTGCACCAATGGACATAAGGGCTGAGAAAATGTCCAGTGGGGTTTCAGGCAAAGGGGGATACTGAGCCCTCTTCGGACCCGGGCACTTAGGTGCATAACTATTGGGAGGAGGGACATTATGATATTGTGGGGGTTGTTGTGGCTATTGGTTGACGGGGAAAGGTGGCGGGATAGTTTGTGGAGCAACGGGTTGAGGATTGCGGGGAGGCTGTTGGAAGTGGGGTAGAGTGGATTAGTTAGGGAATGGGAAACTGACGGCTTACACTTGTTCATTGGTTTGGACTCCTTCGATAATCGGCCCCTGAGGTTTCCTATTGTATTTGGGCTTTTGGGCCTCAAAAAGGGTATGAATGGGGGAGTCCTTGAACTAGGTTTGGATAAACCTGGCCCTGCTGTGAAGTTGATGCATATTGGCAATATCATTCATGGCTAGGATGTTGCGAAAGGAAGGGTTGGCATTAGAAATGAGCAGCTTAACCTTCTCTTCTTTTGGAATATAGCTGGGCACGTAGGCCGCCATCTGCCTCTATCTATCAGCATATGTAGCAAAATCTTCATCAGCCTTTATCTTCTTAGCGACTAGATTAGTAAAAGAATATTTCGGGCCAACCTGATCGTGGAACCTCTGAATGAATTTCTCCTTAACAGTCTTGAAGCTCTCAGCATCTTCCAGCGGCAAAGTGTAGAACCACTCCAATGCTACTCCATCCAACGAGCGACGGAATAGGTATGCCAAAAGGTGATCATCATACTGAAATTGTGCCGACTCATACATAGAGTCCCTTACATGAATAAATGGATTACCGCTCCCATCATACTTGCAGTACGTGGGGAGCTCGGATTGAGGAGGGAATCGAATGTTGTGAAAGCTAGGGACCGAAACATCACCCAAGGATTGTGGGCCAACTTACTTTTGAAGAAGATCGAGTTGTTGTTGCATGGTGGCCCACTTATCGAGAAGACCCTACTCTCTAGATGGAGGGGGTGGAATAAAAGGAACAGGCTCAAGGCGAGGAGCCAAAGGGTAGACAAAAGGAAGGGAAGGCCCACTTATCACGATCTTTGCTTTTGGGTATTTATCACCTCTTTGCTAGTCATTCATTACTTTTCCTTTTAGTTGCTCCACGCCAGTATGATAGGTCAATGCACATTCTAGGTTTAAGTATAACAGGTCAGTGCACATTTTCATATCAAGTTTGTCAGGTCGATGCATGCATTCATATTCATCCACACAGGTCGATGCATCCTTAGACTACGTTGTAGAATAATGTCGATGCATGTCCATGCATTAAGACATTCAGGTCGATGCACATTGTATCTTGTGTAAGGCAAGGTCGATGCACATTGTGCCTCGTGCAAGGCAAGGTCGATGCACATCTTTATACTCATTCTATAGGGTCGATGCTCATGCTTGTGTTATGCACTTCAAGTCGATGCATGTTTTGCAGCATGGCCCATAGGTCGATGCATGTATTGTAGCATGCACCATAAGGTCGATACATATGCTCTAAGTATACAGTACTTGGTATGTGCACGTATAGAGTCTAAGGTCTACGCATCCACAGAGTCTGTGCATATACATGTCTGTGCACACATAGAGTCTATGCACATGTAGGTCTGTGCATATCTAAGGTCTATGCATATGATGCATCCAAGTCTGTGCACATGAAGAAACCAAGGTCGATGCACATGTGGGTTCTGGTTGTCAGGTCTGTGCATTAAGTCCATACTTAAAGAATTTACATTAACATACACTCCTGTGGTCTGAGCATATGATTTTTCTGATATTATCTAAGTCTGCATTCTCATAAGCAATAATGATGATAAAGGTGTTTGATGAAATGACTCATTTCTTTTTAACATGATTAACTCAAACACCTATTGGACTGAGAGCTGCAATTACTCAAGTCGGCACGTGATCCAAGACCCGTGTTAAGGAAATATGTGATGTAACACCCTGGATTCTTTCGGATCTATTCGGAGAGCTTTCAGATCACTTTTGTGGGTCCTGAGTTGTGTTTTACGATCCACATAGATTTTTCTTTCGTACAAGTTATGGAACCCAGTGGAGAGTTTATTTTTGAGTTCATCGACTCGAGGACGCTACAGTTGCGTTGTGCTCTTTCCGATGATCGTTTAGACTATTTTTTTATATTTTTCTGAATTAGTGAATTTTCGGGAGAAAAATGAGATTTTTCAAAAATTAGGAAAATTTCTCATTTCTTTTCTTTTTAACCCTCTCTCCTCTCTCCTTTCTCTCATTCTCATGTTCACTTTCTCCCTCTCGTTCGCTCTCCTCTCTTCTCCTCTCTCCGCGGGGCGCGAGACCGTGGCGAGATGGGTGAGGCAGGAACGTCGTGGAGTGATCGTGGAGCGTGTTAGAGCGAAGGATGGAGCATGGCATTGGCACGATACCTCAGTGGATTCAAAGCCAACGTGGTTTGATTCGTGTGACATTTTCGGTGTGGTTTAGTCACTTCGGCACGCGAGAACTTCGGTGGAGGTAGGGAGATGGATCACCTACTTCTCTTCTGCCTTCCCTCGCGATTTGGAGCTGAACGGTGCGAGTTTGAGCAGATTTCATTACGTTTGGGTAAAATCACGCTTCGGGGGGTGTGCAACAAGTTCACCTTTCTCGGCGACAGTTCCCTGCCAAATTAGTATCATTAGAACCCCTGGCATGTTAGCGTTCAATTTCCGCCAATCTTATCACGGTTGGTTGTCATTTGGGACCGGTAGGAGCCTGGGAACCCATGTAACTCAATTAGGGTGGATTCGGTGGAATCGCCCATTTCGTGTCATTTTTGCGTCTAATTGATCCCTTTTGAACTGTGGAAGGCTAATTTGGTCATTAGGGTTGTTTCCCCTTCGTTTTAGAGTGAATGGGGCGTGGAAAGGCCGAGTTTCAGCCAATCCCCTGTTTTTCCCGCCGTATCGCCTTAGCGGTCCTTCTAGTGACCATTTGTGTCCTCATGCGGTCCACTATGAGACCCTCACGCGTCTTCACCGAATCAGCTTCCTCTTCAGGGTTGAAGCCCTTTAATAAACCCATTCAATCTCTCTCTTGCACCGACCAGTTGGGGACAGCCAGGTCGACCTAAACTAGCAATAGGTTGACCTGTGGTTCAATCACAGAGTTCAAGGAGCTGAGGTCAGAGCCAGGGTATGCCCTGTGCAGCTGTACTTTTCTTTCCTATCTCTGAACTAGTTGTGGACTACTGTTGTTTATTTTGCTATATTGTGGACCATGTAAATTGTAAAATGTTAATTTAATTTTTTGCTTAATTATATAACTACTTTAATTTCTGTAATTATTTGTGATACTTGTATAGTCTCCACACCATCCTTTTAACCCTTCCGAGTCTTCGGGCTCGTGGGTGGCGGTTCAAGCCTCGGGTTATCGAGCCTTCCCGGTAATCGGATTCTCAGGTCGTTACAATATAGATGTCAGTGATGATGCTCGACATTGATCTCCAGTTGTTCATAATGGTCTGGTGGAGCACCATCTTGAGCAAAGCTCCCATAGAAATAAAAAGGACCATTATAAAAGTGATAAATCCAAGCATTCAACGTCACATGGTCCGATCGAGTGGACTTGTCCTTGCCAGCTTGGGCCAAGTGCCTCTAGACTTTCGTCAGATATCTATAATTAAAATTGATCTCGTATTGGCCCGCCCTAGTAGTTCTATTCTTGTAAAGATCATCCAACACCGCCTCCTCGTACATTCGGCCAGCAATGGGGAGTCCAAAAATCCAATAAAAGGACCAAAGATCTAGCGTGGTCTCACCCTCTATAGTGACGAAAGTGTTCCACTTGTGGTCAAACCTTTCAACCAGTGCTTGTAACAGCATTGTATTCAACGATACTGATATAAGGCCGCCATCACGACATGTCTGATTCTGACCACCTCCAGTGGCACACGATAGTAGTGTGGAACACCCATCAACCATTATGTCGCCCTCTGATGATAGCGGTGAGAAGGAATTACCGCCCACCTGTCGCACCAGCTCAGTGTACTCAATCGAAGAATCTCGTCCAACATGCATAATAGGGCATAGCTATCTTTCACATACTCTGGGTCACAAGGTGCCAACACCATTCTGGGCACATGTTCGTGGGAAGCCCAGTGGTGCCCATGTAAATCCCAGCTAGCCGATGATAAAAACACAGCTCGAACATGAAAGTCTTCGTACTGCATGAAGTAACCCAAGAATTTAGCATCTGGAAACTCTGCGGGTCACCTAAAACCCACCTAGAAGTTAAGGTATGAAAAGAAACAAGTTCCAAGCAAACTGTCCCAGTCATGCAAAATGGCAATCTCCATACGGCAAAGTTCGCCTAGCAGGAGGAGGTCATCTTCTTCCATCCCCACTGGTATGAAATCCCGCGAGAAGGTGCACAGATGTCGATCCAAAGGAAAATGACAAGGGTAGGATCCGAAGAGATCATATTCCCAAACCTTGCTTGCATGCTAGATCTGGCCAACCTCTACCACATCCTCACCCTCATCGACTTCATTTACCACCCCTTCAGCGATCCAGTGATGACCTCTGTCCATAGAGTTGAAGACTTCCAGCGTAATGGTCCCAGGGGAGAATGGAGGCATGAACCGCCCTGTGCGATGTTTGATAGGAGCCCTTCAAGTTTCCCAGCTAGATGTCTCTTGGGCTCGGTGATCACTTCTAGAATGAGACATGGCATTAGATAACCATAGTATTAACAAGTAGAGACAAAGTTAGAGGGGTAGATAAAAGGGCACGGGTCGTCTACTATCATCGTTGATTCCTACTAACGTCCCATGGGGGACAATTGTTGGTGATATAAAAAATTATTATTTTTGTGTGGTAAACACTTCATTAGCTCGCCAATAGGTTAGTCAGGTAATGTATCTCGATCCCTAGACCCTTAATGCATTACTATATGTTATCTATGATTATTATCTCAAGAACCGACTGGTCATTCATGTGTTCTCGGATCCGATGTTCCCCTAAAATAAAAATGATGATGATCTAGGTATACATGTTTAATCATTGGATAGGCCGTTAGGTTGGAAAAGCTAGGGGACGATGGTTCTATCTTGCACGCTGTGGTTGCAGATGGTCTCCTGACCCTGGTTTCTTTGGTCCAGCAATATTATTCTTGAGTATCTTGTTATTTTACCTTTCTTTGCATTTGTTTTAAAGATTTCTTTTTCTTTAGCCCAGCATGCATCATGCGCATCTTTGAGCATTCACGAGCCTCATCTATCCAGAATGTCTCAGTAATGGTGGATAGCTATGTCCGTAATCTCGAGTAAGGAGAGTCATTCCACTCCGAGTCAGAAAGTTTCCCCCGGTCTGCTCGCTCGGCCTGGTTAACTGAAGATTCCTATCTGGAGTTTAGTTAATCATCCCTTTTCCTTACCGTTGCTCTGGCCTCTGGCCGTGTTTTCTTGTTCCTTAGTTAGTTAGTTCCTCCAGGGGTGCGTCATTTGGTTTACCATTCCTTGTGATTAGTCTAAAGTTTTCTGGAAGATTCCTATCGCTTATTGGTTGAGGACGGGTGTTGTTTGTCTTAACGTCAGCTTTTCAGTCCACTCCGCTCCATTTCCGCTTCATCTCTATATTCCATTTCGCTTCTACTACACCTCCGCTTGCTCCCGTGCAAAGAGGACGTTAAGGAGGGGCATCTGTTGACACCCATTTTATGACCGATAAGTGGGTCATCCCCTTACTCATCTTAATGGTGCTCCAAGTTATCCACCCTTGTTGAACCTCCTTGGACAATTCTGAGGCCTCTTTCATGGGTCATTACCTCCTTGGTTGGGTCTGGTTCCTCATCCTTTTTCACTGGATGAAGTTTAGCAAACTCTTCATTTCATTTGCCACTTCGTAGTCTCTGACACATCAGTATTAGCGCGTTACAATCTTATAACGCGTCTACATCTGACCGTTACGCCACTCAACAGTCCCAAAGCCAACGTCTTTCCCATCGTCTTATCTTCCATCTCATCTATCGTCTTTGTTCTCTAACGCATCTCTCCTAGCGCGTCACAATGGTCTAACGCGTCTACATCTAACCATTACAAGATCCTAGTCCAAAGCCAACGTCTTCCCCCATCGTCTTATCTTCCGTCTCATTTACCGTCTTTGTTCTCTGACGGTTTATCACGAAGCTGTCACAATCAGTCTAACACATCTACACTTGACCGTCACATTCCTTCAAAGTCCTATTCACGAAAACTTCACCCGTTCGGCTTATCTCTCTGTGGCTAAGGTCCTGTGATGGTCCATTTCTGGGGTGTTACATAATTGTGGTGACTTATCGTGAGACCGTTACACCAGATAGAGTGTTCTAGCAGGACTGCTCTTTCTTTGCTACTCCGTGGCCGAATTAAGAGTTTGATCTGTTGATTTCGCCCTCAAATCTCATCCTTAGAACATTCTGTTTGTTTCTATAGACTCTTGGGAGTATTATCTTCAAGAGTTTGCTAAGAAACGTCCTACTTTCTAGTTGGATTCTCTCCAACTCGTCTAGTGACTTAAGGGCCTATAAATAGAACCCTTGACCTCATGGCCTAAAGGGGGAGATTTCTGGAGTTCGCGACGAAGTGCTGCCACATCATGGAGCTAGAACCAACCAAGGAAGGCTGCATCTCACATCCATCTTCTTCCTAAGTCCAGGGAGTATTGGTTCCAAGGGTTTAGTTCAGTAAAGTGTTTTCTTTAGTCTATTCCCTTGTCATTCGGGGCCGGTAGGAGTTCGAGATCCTCGGTGACCCGATTTGGGTCGATTCATAGGAATCGCCCCGATCTCACATTTTGATGCATGCATGTGGTGTTTTTAACCTTCAGGAGCCTTTTTTCATCGTATGGCTTTGTTTCCCCTGCACTTCGGCGTGAATGGGCCGTGGAACGGGCCGATTCGGCCATTCCATTATTTTTCCCGTCGTGATGATGTAACGGTCGCTCCAGAGACCGTCACACTGTGTGATAGTCCTACGATGGACCGCCACAGCCGTTAGTCATTTTAGGTTCTTCAAGGCTAGGTCAGTGTGACGGACTAGTTATGGACCGTTACATGACTGTGACGCCCCTATAGAGGTGCGTCATAGCCTCGTTCGTCGAGTTTTGGGTCTGTTGGCCCTGACGCCCCAGTCCTGGTACGTCAGAGTGTGTAACGCACCTATAGTAGGACGTTACAGTTTGTTTGACCGAGTTTGGTTGGCCATGTCAGTTGGCTGTAACGCACTAACCCCCATACGCCAGGGTTCTGTAACGGACTCCTGTTGGTTCGTTACATGCTATTCGTCCGTGTTAAGATTTTTGGGTCTGTTCGCCCTGATGCCCCTGCCTTGGTGCGTCAGAGCTATGTAACATGCCTATAGTAGGCCGTTATATCGTTCGAGTGTAGGTTTTAGGCCCGTTCGTCCTGACGCCCCTGCCCTGGTGCGTCAGAGCGTGTAACGCGCCTATAGAGGTGCATTACAATCTTGTTGTTGGCCGTGATGGCCATTGTTCTGTTCCGTGTCTGTTCGTGAGTTGGTCTGTCTTAGGTTTATGTTCTAGGGCGGTGTCTGTGTCGGTGGTTTCTGGATCGATCGGTTCAGGTGACTGGGTGCGGTCCCTTCCCTGATTGCGACAGTCCCCTAATGACTCAATCTAGAACTACCAGCGTCCTTGTCTCTGGTCGCATAGCGGCTGTCCCTTGACTGTTGGGTTCACCTAGCGGTTGAGTGGTGGTTCGCTTTGCCCAGAGTGTCATCTTCTCTACTTATGTATTGCTGTATGTGTCAGTGTGTGTGTCGTGTTTGGTTCCGGTCAACCCGGTGAGACCAGGGGTTGACAGGCAACCTTTTCTGTGTCTCGACAGTTTTTTCCAGCTCGAGACAGTGTTCTAGATGTCTTGGGGCACTGTGCTACCTCGATTGCGTGTCCAGGTGTGCTGAGGGCTCTTGGTGTCCCCTCGGGTCTCCGTGAGTCATTTCCTTCGGAGTGTTGTTTCCTCTAGCTTAGGAGTAGACTAATTGGTGGCTTGTTCTGCTGTCTGTGACGATCTTGCCTCCGAGTCATGAGACTCAAGGATCATTACATGAGTGGGTCTAGCAGCCTTGTCCTGAGGCTGTCGGCAATTTCTTGTGTTGCCATTGGTGCTTTGGAGTACGGGTGGCAGTGCTTGGTTAGCCTGTCTGTACTTCAGCAATTGTGCTTTGGAGTCTGTGTTTCGTGAGCCTCCACTAGTCATAGACTTACGGCACGCTTCAGCGTGACGGCTCTTGTAGCGGGGCACTTTCTCAGTTTATGGTTCTTAAGCTAGTTTCGTGGGCCCCCGGTCTAACCGTAGTGTCCTTCGGAGGGGGAATACTAGCTAGAGACCTGGCTTAGGTAGTGGGCTAGTGTGTGCACACGTGGTCAGGGACTTTTGGACTCACGTCAACAGGCGTGACCTAAACTAGTCACTCACGTTATTGTACTGTTCTGGTTCTGGTAGTGCCTTGGTCTCGGCCTAGTCCTTGCGGTAGGGTACGTGGACAAGACGCTAGTAGGTGCAGCATAAGACGTCAGTGGACGCAGCTGGCTATTCTTCTGGTGGTGAGGCACTAACAATATATACAATAGTCCAGAATTAACAAGAGTACAAGTCCCACAACTGAAAGGAAAGTCCACAGATACGCCTCCTCAACAACCCTCACTAACCCTTCAAGGGCCTCATCAGCCTCTTGAGTGGCGTCCCCAGTTCTTGGTAGCAGTAATTCGATACTTGTATCGGGTAATCGGTACCCTGAGCTCTGGGACGTTACAGTTGGTATCAAAGTGGCGTTAGGGTATCGTGTAAAGAATTGAAATTACATGCGACTGTCCAGAACAAGTCCAGTCATGTCGTCTGTTACTGACTTAGGATATTTTTCATGATTATTAATATGCTTTCCGTTGTTGTATGTTTTAGATGCCGCCCTGTAAAAGAAGAGCTCCTGTTCCCATGGAAGAGAGTGGCAGCGTTTCGCCTCCTGTCGTGCCTGCTCCTCCTCTGATTGTGCCAGTCCCTACTCCTACCGTGCCAGCTCTGCAAGATGACTTACCCGGTGGCCGTGGTAGAGCACTCAAGGAATTTCTGCTATTCCACCCGCCTACTTATGAAGGTCAGTCAGATCCGGATGCTGCCAGGATTTGGATCGAGACGACTGAGCGCGTATTTCGATCGATGGAATGCGCAGAGGATGAGAAGGTCATGCTGGCTACTTTTCAGCTTCAGGGTGCAGCATTGATGTGGTGGAGTTCGGAGTGGGAAGTCCCCTTCCGTTCCTGACTACTTCGTCAAATCACCTGGGCAGAGTTCATGACTACCTTTGAGCGCACTTACAGTCCGGCCTGTCTTCGTATGGATAAGATGCACCAATTCCTAGATCTTGTTCAGGGTGAAATGACCATGTTGCAGTATCGGAACAAGTTCATTGAGTTGGGTCGGTATGCGCCGCATATTATTACTGATGAAGCCTTAAAGACCGAGCAATTTCTCCGAGGTCTACGAGTCGAATTGAGAGTACCGCTACTTGCTACCCGTGTCAGTGTTATGGATGACGCATATCAGGCAGCAATTGCGGTTGAGCTCGATTTGGCGAGGTCTGTAGGGTTCTCTCAGTCCAGTGTTGCTCAGCCGGTTGGGCCATTCAAGCAGTCCTTTCAGCCATCAGCACCTGGCATTTCGTCTGTCGTGGCTACTTCAGGTGGTCCTTCGAGGTGGATGTTTCGAAAGTCCAAGAAGTGTTTTAATCGTCACGCATCTTCGGGTTTGTGTAGCAGCAATCGGTGACTTCTGATTCTGTTCAGCAGTCTATTCCTCCGTATCAGTAGTGCCGAGAGTTTCCTGTGAGTCAGTTGAGACCATGTCCGAGGTGTGGTGGCAGCCATCCCAGTGTACCGTGTTCCTTGCCGGTGGTTTGCTATCATTGTGATCAGTCGGGTCACGTTATTCGAGATTGACCGATGTAAGTTTGTTCTGGCGCAGTTCTCGTAGGTCACCCAGCCACAGCAGTCACAATTTCGCCTTCCTGCACCACCTCAGCCTCAGCCGTCATTTTTGTAAGTTCCTACTTCTTCGTAGCAATCTTCTGCAACCTCTAGCCGGAAGCCGAGGAGCCGGATCGCCCACATCACTCGTGCAGAAGTAATTGCGTCAAATCTTGTAGAAGGTACGGTTTTGATTTTTGGTCATCTAGCTCGTGTGCTATTCGATTCAGGTGTCACTCATTCATTTATTTTCGAGGATTTTCTTGCTCATCTCGAGGAGCCGGTGACCGAATCACCCTGTGAACTGCTCGTTGAGTTACCCTCCGGAGATTTTATGTCCACTCCATTCTGCCTGGAAGATTCTCCTATTATCGTCAGTGACCGACAGTTACTAGCGAAGTTGTATGCGCTGCAGTTGGCCGAGTACGATGCGATTCTAGGCATGGACTGGTTAGAGCGATCACTCTCTCTCTCCCCACTTTTGAAAGGCCCCAAGCCACTATATTAGCTAAGGGAAACCCTCTAGAAAGGTAAGCAATCATGAGCCTTCTTAGCCACCCATACTGGTGGAGAGCAATCTCGTGCTCACCTCTCATTCCTCTTCTTCTCTGCATTTAGCTCTACCATCTTGCTGACTTAAGCATCAGAGGGTTATGCCTAGGGTCTTTACCTTGGGCTCCTCTAATCCATTTCCTACCTTATAGATTCCTCACACATTGTAGCAGCTAATAAGCATCAGATGGCTCAGGCTTCAGCACGAAATCATGCCTCTTCATCTAGCGTCATTTGTGGGAAACAAGCGAAGAGCCAATATGATGCGGAGAAGCAGTAGTCAGAGGAACGCTGGTGAAAAAGGGAAGGCACCAGCAGTCATGGATAGGGAACCTGTGCCCTTACATTCTTTGATGGGCCCCTACTCCAACGAACAAGCTAATGTCCTACCTCCACCACCCGTAGGGGGACAACCCGTATCCGGGGACTTGGATGCTCTCCGATCCCTCAACGCCAAACTGGACATCCTCGTTGATTTGATGAGGACCCAGGTAGCCTGAGAGGGGAGATCCCAATGTTCCTGGGTGAGTCCCCCTCATGTAGAAGTCTCCTGGGTAACAGTCGGAGGCCATTTTATCCTCCAAGGCAGACGTCTCATCCGAAATGAGCTTAGGCAGAACCTCGCAACCCCCCACCTATAGAATAAGAAGCTTCCTCTAACCCGCGAGGATGGAAATCTGAGCCCCCTTGTCAGCAAATGGAGATGGGTGTCCCTGTCGTGGAGCAGCAATGAAAAAGTCGAGGGAATACCCATAGCCCCCCGGTGCCAACCCGGCGCTAGCCAGAGCTTTCCCTCCAGCTACGAGATTTTGAGTGACGATTCGCTAAGCAGGGGCACACCCTTTGCGCCCTATAGCAGAGCTCCACAAAGAAGGATGAGCAGCGATCCCCGTTCTCTGACGACATCTTGGAGGCAGAGATCTCACCAAGAGTTTCCCTACTGGCCTTCAAATCTTATGACAGCTAGGGCAACCCGATCGACCATTACAACAGCTTCGACGCCTTGATGACCATTCATGCAGCGTTCGATGCCATCAAATGCCGAACGTTCGTGACAACCTTGGCCCAGGGTGCTCAAGCATGGTTCCGAGCACTCGCCCCTGGAAGCATCACTAGTTTTTGATAGTTTGGGCAATTATTCAAAGAAAGCTTCACCGATAGCGGCCCTCCCAGATCGATAGCAGGACTGCTGGCACTCAAGCTGGCTCAAGGGGAAAAGCTGCGGGCCTGTATTAACTGCTTCAAGGTGGAGGCCCTGCACATCCCCCACCTGGATGTCACCTCTGCCATCACCGCACTGACGGGAGGAACCTACGATGAAGGCCTCCAGAGAGAACTTGTACTCTACCCTCCCTCCTCTCTCGCCGACCTAGTAACTCTGGCTCTACGCCATGCGGAGTGTGAAGAAGTCCTCAATGCTTGCTAAGACTCGATGAGCTTGGGACGGGAGGGAGATGTCGAGATCCAGAGGGGGGGTGAATGGATCCCTTTCAACGAAACTTGTGAACTTAACGACTTAATGCCTGATAGAAAAACCCTTAACGAATAACCCTTGCAGTGCTAAGGAATAAAATCCCCCTAATCGAATGTCTAATAATCGGAACTAATGTCAAAAAGGATGAATGCCTTAATCGCAGAAACTTATAACTAGAGATGCAGCTGCAGAAAGCGCACAGGATCACGCCACACGATTGCTCAAGAAACGAGACACACAATGCGCAATGGAAATCTCTCAAGCACTCTGTCAACCACTTGGCAGCTGTGTCAATGGAACCCTTGGGCCCCTATTTATAGGAGAGACCAAGGCTACAAAATATTACAAAAGACCTTGGAATCTAAATAATTACCCCGCTAACCGAGGTGGTAAGTATAAGACACTCATGACCTTTAACCGAACTAGTTCCTACTTTGGGGCCCTTGGGCCTTATACAACTGGCCCATTAAGGCCTACAGGACTCAAATAGACTTAAATTAAAAGAACCTAACCACTATTCCGCATCAAGAAAACTCCATGGCCTCATGGCATGGGGAATTCACCCAACCATAGTGATGGGGTTGCGGTGTCCCCATCAACAATGGCAGCTTCTAGATTGAATCATTAGGGTACTGTCGTAGTCTAGGAAAAGACCACAGCCAGTCACCTAAACCGACCAATCCAGACAACCGCTGACAGACAGACACTGCCCTAAATAAGGGCCTAAGACAGACGGACACACAACACAAAACCAACCAACAAGTGACATAGCAAACAGGACTATAACGCACCAGCTTACGGGCGTTACACCCACATAACGCACCACAGGAGGGGCGTTATGCCAACCAGACATGAAACCACATATAGATGATATAACGCGCCAGCATAGGGGCGTTATATCAACATAACGCACCACAGATAGGGCGTTATGTCAACCAGACCAAAATGAAGTATAACGGACCACTATCGGCACGTCATATAAGTATAACGCATAAGGGTAGGTGCGTTATACCCAACAGACACAAAAACACATTAACCACAGACTGAGGGCACATAACGGACCACACCCAATCCGTCATAGCCACAAAGTGCATAGGGTGAGGCATGTTATATCAACCACCATACCCAGCCAAACATCGGTCAACAGGCCATAACGGATCTACACTTGAGCATTATATTAACCATAACACACAGGGAGGAGTCCGTTATGCTAATCGACTGACACAGTCTTCGAGGTGAACATGGTCGTCGAGAGGACTGACATGGCAGTCAGCCTCGAAAACCACCCGACTATAACGCGCCTGGATAGGGGCGTTATGCTCCACATAACGGACTAGTCTTGATCCATTATGCTCCCAGACCTCCGAATATAAAAATCGATGAACAATGCATAACGGTCTATCGGGGGACCGTTATGCACATAACGGCCTCTCGTAGGACCGTTATGCCAATCTGATGGTCAAAAAGGTGAAATGACCGAATCGACCCGTTCCACGCCCCATACACGCCGTAGCACAGGGGAAATACACCCAAACGATGGGAAATCCCTCAAGGATTCCAAAAAGATCACATGCACGCAACGAAATGCCTTAAATCGTGAGATCCGGACGATTCCGACGAATCGACCCAAATCGAGTCACCGGGGTTCGCAGACTCCTACCGGCCCCAAATGACGACCAATCGACACGAAACTGGTGGGGTTAGGATCCTAACATCCCAGCAGTCAGTTTGACACTAAGTACATCGCGAATGGTTGCCATTTTTCAGCAAACCCTACGAACCCCAAAAATTACAGTTTATGCTATACTGGCTCGATCTCTCTCGATCGGCCACGAAACTACACACAGAGATAGGGAAAACGTGCAGAACGCGGAGGGGGTCCATCTCCCTACCTCCACTGACAAAACTGAGCGCCATGGGTGACTAATCCTCGTCGAAATGCTGTAGTGAACCGAACCGCTGACTTTGAATCCACCGTTCGGGATCGCGCCAAATCCACGCCGTTCCTCGCTCCACCACGCGTTTCAACGAGTCCCACACGTCGTCATCTCGCCCGCGGACCACTCCGTCTGTAGTCGGACGCCCGTAGGAGAGAGAATGAGAGAGAACGAGGAAGAGAGAGAGTGAGAGCGCAAGTGATGAGAGAGAGAAGGGGGTCATCCTAATCCACTTGCCGGTCGTTTCGTCATTCTTGCAAGGGTAACCAGAAGGAAAGCCCTCTTTGTCGGCCGGCCGACGGAAGAGGAAGGGGAATGTGGCAGGCAAGGCAGGGGTGGAGCGTGCCGGGCAAGGCACAGGCAGGCGTGCCGGACAGGCTCTGGATGGGGGTGCACCGGGCAAGGTTGGGGAGTGTGCCAGGCTGGAGAGGTTAAGGAGTGTGCCAGATAGGGTTCACAGGAGGATGCACTAGACGAGGCTAGGGTGTGCCGAGTTGGGTCTGGCTGGAGTGTGCCGGCCAAGGCATGGCCAAGGTGTACCGGGGAAGGCCTGGGGTAGGGCGCACCGGGTATGGGTAGTCAAGGTGGTTGGGTGTGCCGGGTTGGGCCTGGCTGGAGTGTGCCGGCCAAAGGGTTTGGTAGGGGGTATTGAAGGTGTGCCGGGGAAGAGCAAGGTGGGTGAACCGGCCAAGGCTAGGCAGAGCAGTGTACCGGACAGGGAGGTTGAGGGCATACCTGCCAAAGGGTTTGGTTGGAGTGTGCCGGGGAAGGCCAAGGGCAGGGCGCGCCGGTGAGGGGATGTAAGTGCACCGGAGAAGACCAGGGAAGGAGTACCATGTAAAGGGCAGACCAAGGGTGTACTGGGCTGGGAGGTTGAGGGCGTATCGGCCAAAGGGCGAGGGGCCGTGCCGGCCACCGGGTGGCCAGGGTGTGTCGAGTAAAGGGGTTGGGAGTGTGTGGAGGGTAAGGTCTATGCATGCGGGAGTGTGTGGAAGGGCCAGGGTCTGGGCTTTTGTGAAAGGGGTTTATGTGCATCTGAAGGCTGAGCCACCAAGGGCAATGCATATGAAGGCCAGGGAGTGCACCGGACTAGGGCTCATTTAGGGAAAGCTCCCTCTACTCATGGGACGCATGTAAGGGGCTTTTCTTTTGTTCATGGAATGCATATGTGGGGTTTTTACTTGGTTTCCTTTTATTCATGTAGATCAAGTTCGTGGCTATGTTCAACAGTCCGTTGTATTGATGCGAATGTTCAGTCATTCGGGATCTCTGTAGTTCTTTTGTTGTTTCGGCAAAGCCACTTCATCGATGTTTATTCTGTTTATTTGTTATTTCCCATTCTTTTTTTATTATTGTTATTATGTTAATTCCGGTGAAAATTCGGTAGCATCTCCCCAGGACCCAGAGCGTAGGAGAGTAAAAGGGGAACAAGCCTACAAGGAGTGACGCGATCCAACAACTCGAGGTGCATGCCAAGGCAGGGACACCTTTAAGAAAACTTCAGAAAACCTAGAAAAACAGCGAGCGAGAAGCGCTGGGCTAAAATGGGCTGAAGATGTATCGCCTGGAAGCGGCCCAGGTGTGCCGGATAAGGGCAGGCCATAGGTGTGCCGGCCAAGGCACAGGCCAGAGGATGCACCGGGTTGCGCAGACTGGGGGAGTGCACCGGCCAAGGGCTGTTGGAAGTGTGCCGGGTGGAGCACCCTGAGGGTGTGCCGGGTAAGGGACGGCCATAGTGTGCCGTGCTAGCGAGGCCAAGGGTGCACTGGGCAAGGGGCGTTAAAGGTGTGCCAACCAAGCGGTGCTGAGGGGTTAAGATCGTGCCGGGAAAGGGGTTAATTGGAGCATGCTGGGCAAGGCGGGTCCAGGGTGTGCCGGGTGAAAGACGCGGCGGGTGCACTAGACCACAAGGGCCAAAAGGGCAACCGAACAAGGCTCCAAGCAGAGATGCCAATGACAGGGGAAGCTTCAAAGGATTACAAAGAGACTGGAAGACCATCGCTCTACAGGGATCATCCCCCTTGGCGAGGGGGTGAACCAACCTAAACCGAGTGGGGAAGGGAGGCTACGCATGGAGCTTGGACTAGCTAGTATTCCCCCCTGCAGACGCTGCAGTACAGAGCCGGGGGCCCACGGAACTAGCCTAAGAACCGTAAATTGGGAAGTGCCCCGCTACAAGAGTCGACACGTCGTAACGTGTTGTAAAGCTACGACCAGTGGAGAATCACGAGACATAGACTCTAAAATGTGATTGTCAAAGTACAGATATTCAAAGAAGTCCTATCGCACGTACTACAAAGCACCAATGACAGCACAGGCAACTGCCGACAGACTCAAGACAAGGCAACTAGACCTGAAGCTACAACGATCCTTGAGGCTTACGACTCAGAGTCAAGATCGTCGCACAAAGTGAAACTAGCCGCCAATCGGTCTAATCCTATGCTAGAAGAAATGACACGGTTGAAGAAAATGACATGCGGAGGCCTGAGGGAACACCGAGAACCCTCAACACAGATGGACACATACATCGAGGTAAGATGATACCTCATGGCATCCAGAACACTATCTCGAACTGGACAGAACCGTCGAGACACACACAAGGTCACCTGTCAACCACTGGGTCACACCGAGTTGACCAGAACCAGACAATGACAACTCTACAGTAGGAAAGAGAATCCTACCACAAGCCAGAAGACTCCTGGCTGCCTTATGACGTAGTCTTAGCCCTCATAGGATGTCAAGAGACGTCCACGGGAAAGTGAGTAGACCAAAAGGACAAGACAAGACAATCAGAAACTAAAACGACGGAAAGCTGGACTCTTGCACTGTAACGGTCTACCTTTAGACCGCTACACAGAGGTGACGGTCTAAAGATGAGCCGTTACACTCTAGAGGAGACAGGACACTGGCAGTCTAATGAAGACGCGCCACACGAATGTGACGGTTGAGGAATGGAGCATCACAAACACCACCCTACAACAGTAGCCTAAGACAAACGACACTGTAACAGCCTAAGAGAGGCACGCTACATGACTCTGACACACAGGGGAAGGACTGTTAAAGCCAATCGACTTAACTAGTCAAACCTTAGTCAAACGCTGTGACGGCCTAAGGCAGGCGCGCTATAGCACCCTGACGGTCTAAGGCAAGGCCGTCAGAGCGAACTGACTGACATAAACCTCGAGAAACGACAAGGCTGTGACGCACCAAGAAGGAGGCGTCAGAGGACTGTGACACCCCAATGGTGAGCCGTCACACTCCCACAACCACGAACTGACCCACACACCCAAAGGCATGTGACGGTCTATCGTAGGACCGTCAGAGCATGTGACGGTCTCTGGTACGACCGCCACAGCGATCCGACGATCAAAACAGTGGAAAAGCTAAATCGGCCCGCTCCACGCCCCATTCACGCCGAAGCGCAGGGGAAACAGTGCCAGGCGACAAAACTAACCTTCCACAAGCTGGAAGGGGCACATGCGACGATCAAAACGCGAGATCGGGGCGATTCTGATGAATCAACCTTAAAAGAGTCACCGAGGTTCCCGGACTCCTATCGGCCCCGAATGATGACCAAACGCGACGAAACTTATGGGAGTGGGATCTGAATATCCCAGTGGTCATTTTGACACTAACTAGACTAAGAATGGTTGCCAATTTTCAGCGAACCCTATAAACCCAAAAAATAATAGTTTTGCTAGAACTGGCTCGATCTAGCCCATTCGAGCACCAAATCGCACACAAGGACAAGGAAAATATGCAGGAGGACGTGGCGATCCGTCTCCCTACCTCTATCGAAGAAACTGAGTGCCGAGGTGACTAAACCGTGCCAGAAATCACAACGCGAGCTCAACTATCGGCTTTGAATCCACCGTTCAAGATCACGCCAAAATCGATCCGATCCTTGCTCCATCACGCGTCTCTGCAGCTTCCCGGCGTCGTCAGCCCCCCCTCTGGATCCACTTTCTACTAGTTAGATCGTGTCCATCCAATACCCAACAGTGCCTCCATCAACTTTCTCGCTATAGCCTTCAAGCCTTTGTACGCGAGTTTCGGGTCGGCAAATACCATGGACTGCAACATAACCAGGGTCTGCCTCACCAGGAAGTCTGAAGTGACGAGACCTACTGAGGGTACAATAGGGAAGCTGAACTCCACATTACTATCCATCACTGCCCAGATTTTGGCATTGACTACAACCAAAGAAGATGGGAGTTCTAGAGCTGAGCAGCACATCACTTTAGCTTCGGGGAGGGGTCCCACATGACCACATCCTTTGAGATCGAGCCCGACGCCATCCCATGCTCCGTCAGCACTAAAGTCGCAACCTCAGCTCTGAGGGTGGGGTCCTGCACCACCATCACTGAAGATGAGGGTGGGGTCACGGCAGAGCTGCTCTGCATCTTGACCACGGGAGGCATTTCTTGCTCCACCACAGCCATAGGGCTCAGGCTTGGTGTCATCTCCTACTCTGTCGGAGTCAATGCAGGAGCTTCTGCCAAAGAAGATGTAGCCATGGAGGCCGAGCTGGAAGCGACGCCCAGATGACCTATCTCCACATCTCTAGGGTGTATTGATAAGGGCGGCAAGGTGAGCTTCAAAATGTTCCTGAATATCCGTGCGTCCAGGGGTGTATTGAGTTGTCGGGGCAGCAGATACATTACCGAGGGTAGCCTACATACCACAGACCTTGAAATGAATAGCGGAGCTGCCATGTCTACCCCTACTATCAGCATCGGGCCATGCTCGGGCATAGGGCCAAAGAACACCAGGGGTCTGACGACGAGTGCATGAATCCGGGGGGTAGGTGCTTCCCCCAACACTAAAGACACATGTTCACGCAAGACAGAGTTAAAAACCCATGTTGAGGCATGGCCAATTGAATTCCCAGAATGTAAATCAACACTTACATCCGCCTCGACGATGGGCACAAGGCTGTGCTCAGACGTGGGGTCGATAAGCATCGGGGTCCCAAAGTCAGACGGGGGAATTTCAGGGGCAGGGACTTCCTTTGCACTAGAGATACCTATCCATGTAAAGCCAAAATTAATGGTTGGCGCTAAGGAATACCCAATCAAATATGTGGCTTGCAGACTAGTACTTACATCTGCCTCGACTAGGCTCAAGGAAGTGGGTAAGGTGGAAGGCAGCGAGAGCAAGACGGGCTCATCCTCACTAGATAACCCAGCCTCATGCAAAACCCTGTCGAGTTTGGGCAAGCCAGAAGCCACCTCAGTCACGGTCGAGCTTGCCTGGCCTTGGAAGGCTATGTCAGCTATATGCTCCCGGGGCTCATCCTTGGTAGAAGGCACTTCGTCTGAGGAGTAGTCATAATCCACCCTTTCACCCAAAGAAGATCCAGTTGGGGTAGACGCTTCCTTAGCCTGGGAGGGTAGGTCCTTCTCAAGCTCTGCTACTGCAAGCACCTTAGTTGGACTTGGCGTCGTGGACTTTCTCAACCTTGAGGCTTTCCTTGAGTATGTCTACGTTGTTGGAGGGGCCGTCAGGGTGGTCTATTGCACCGCTGTTATCGTTGCATCCCCTGCCAAACAAAGGGACACTTGAGCTAGTAAGTGCATATAGTCGGGAAATGGTGAAAGCAAAGCTGGTATATGCCAACCGTAGAAAATACCTTCTTCAACTTCACTCACGGAAGCGCGCCGAGTAGTGACATCCTTTCTGGGCACCACCATGGGGACCTCGACTACCCCCACTCTAGGAATGATAATTGGAGAAGTCCCCACAACACTTCTTGGAATGTCAAAGAATGGTGAAGTCAGAGCGTTGCATCCCTTGCGTACAATCTGACTACGAACATTTGAAAAGAAAGGAGCCTTACCTCTTGGTGGGCTCAATGTAGCTCTAGAGGTGGCAAACTCCTCGAAGGAGGGAATCTCAGGAGTGGGAGGAGCAGCTATGGAGGGAACTTCGATCCATTCTGCCTTTTCTTGGCCCTCCTCTTTACACTCTCCTTCGCTACAGAGATAGCCTCCTTTACTAGCGACCGAGCTCATGCACGTTTGCCGCTCGGCAGTAGTGGAGTAGTCGTTGGAGCCGACGTGGCTTCAACAAGGTGCAGTGGCTTCTTCGCCACTGAAAAAAGCTGTCGATAACTATTCATCTCGTAGCTGGAGGGCTTGTTTGCACAAGGTCCAATATAATGAAAAGCCAAAGATGGAGCGTTATTCCCATGGTCAGGAAGCAGAAGTAACATATGAATGTAGAAGAAGGTGGAAGGGCGTTATACCTACTAGACTAGTGTAGATACGGGAGAGAGGCCGGTATGTCAGGGATGCCTCCTTGTCCCTAGAAGCTACCTCTCTGATTAGCCAGCACACGTCCCAGACCTTGGCGCAACGGTCAGTGAAGTCAGCCAAATCAGAGTGATTTTGGGATGAGAGCCAGTGGTATAGGCTCAGGTTGTCCATCCCCCACCTGTTAGTGTACTGAAAAGATAAGTTCAGGTTCCAGTCCAGTATGGTCTCCACCGGATCCTCAATCTTGAGTCCATGCACTCGGAGGAGAACAAATAGCCATGTGGTTTGCCTATAGTGCTCAGGCCCTCTGTCCTCCTTCTTTGCAAATGACCGGCATGGACAAGAAGAATCCACTTTGGGGCGCCAACTCTGGGATGGAGTGATGTTCTCTTCCACCGGGAAGGGGTAGTTGATCAGCTCTAGTCGGGCTATCCCCACTCGGCTCAGATCCCGAAGAGACTTTGTAAACTCGTCTACAGAGATCATTAGCAATTCAATGGCTGGCTGTGGCCTGAGTGACGCGGGACGAACCCGATCGAGACACTGGGACCTAAGCCAGCAAGCAACGAGCACAATCGTCTAGTTGACAGGGCAAACACTCGCACGCGTTGCGGACTCCACTCAGGGCTCGTAGTGACTGATCGGTGAGCTGTGGCTCGCAAGAGGGTCAGACACGGTCCGAGTAGTGAGGAGGGTGGTGGTGAACCACCCAGGGAACAAGGTCGTGGGCACCGAATTCAACTAGGCAGACCGATACCGAGGGGATCGGTTCAAATGTATGCTCGCTCACCGGTAGCAAGAACTCACGAAAAGTGGAAGTTTGGATTGGGCACTCCTCACATGGGCGCTGCAGTTGGGACTAATACTAAGCAAGTAAATTGGAGTGGCAGCTGCACGTACCTAGCCCATCCGAAGGACCGGCTCTGGTCGGAGACGAGGGCGAACCGGGGAGCGTGCGCACCCGACGGACATGCTGCGTCGAGGAAGCTTGATGATGATCCCTGTTATTACAATTAATACACTCCACATAGGGAGGGGATCATGGGGATGGGCAAACCATTACATGCACTACCCTCGCGCAGGAGGGGGGAACAAAGGGAGGGGAAACCAAACTGCCAATCTGCGCTTGCTTGTTCAGTAGCGTACACCTAGCTCCGACATCCAATTGAGGTGTTGTCAATGCCTGGATGAAGCCTGGGGGATGCCGAAGGATGCCTGAAAGTCTGACGTCGAGCCGATGTCACTGGAAGGTGGAGGAGGTCACAGCCGATGGCCTGAGCAGTTCTGCCTCGCAGGACTGGATGGCGCGGTCGTGGTGCATCGACAGGTATGCTCGCTGTAGA
The DNA here is from genome assembly GCA_024336825.1 of Amorphophallus titanum. Classification (NCBI taxonomy): domain Eukaryota; kingdom Viridiplantae; phylum Streptophyta; class Magnoliopsida; order Alismatales; family Araceae; genus Amorphophallus; species Amorphophallus titanum. The sequence continues at coordinate 10,217,029 of JANBPO010002302.1, forward strand.
ACTCCAATAGTGACAGGACCAACTCGTGGACATAGCAGATAGAGAGTACTACAAACCCTCAAAAGTTGGTGGCTGTCAGATCACCTCGCCAGTCATGGTTGCCAAAGTGGTTGGCGTTAGGTTTCTAGGTGAACAGCAGGACAGGTCGACGATGGCTGAGGTAGAATCTTCTGTGAAACTGTCGGAACAAGATGAAACCACTTGTGTTGGTTTTGTATAGTCGAAATTCACAACTTTTCAGAAGACTACTCAGCCTGAAACTGAGTGGAGGAGGGAGTATCCGGGCCAACTATGTGGCAGTCTGTCCTGGGCGAACAGAGAGTTCCTGGTCTAGTGCGATCGAGGAAAAATGGATTACCTGGGTAGAGGCGTTGTCAAAATAAGGCAGGACCACCTCTGATTCATCGGCACTTCGAATAAGAAGAACTCTCGTGAAGGGAGTTCTGGCCGATTCGCACAGGGGAAGTAGGTGTTGGCATTGCCAAGTGGCACTCAGAAATAGACATGGTCTAGGTACAGTTGCATGGAAATGCCTGTAGCGGTTGATGCCGTTGACGAAAGGAGGCGGGACCACTTCAGGAACGTGGCCGACTCGAAGGTGGATGACTTTTCTGAAGACACCTCGAGCCAAATCTCATTGTGGATGCCACTAGAATGCCTGCCAACTGAGTCTCTGCTGCTGACTTGTAGCAGAGTGTAGCAGAATGAAGCTTCTTAATCCACGGGGAAAGGAGCGACGACAGAACGGCGATGGAACTAACCCCCAGTGGGAGCACTGATGCCTTCTAAACCCTCAATGCGAAGCTGGACATCCTCGTGGATCTCACGAAGACCCAGGCAGCCAGGGAGGAAAAGTCGCGCCTCCTAGAAAGTCCCCCCCCGTGGCAACACCTCCCAACGAACCGCTGGAGGCCATTTCACCCTACGGGGATGGTAGCTTATCCGCAACAGGTCAGGCGGACCTTCACAAGCCCCTCCCCTAGAGCAGGAAGCTTCCTCGACTCCGAGGGGGGAGAGGCCTAGAGCACGTCGCTCGTTCCAGGAGACTGAAGCCCCCGAGGGGCGCCAGGGCAGCCTCCCGGCCCGCCTCCCTAGCCCCTCAACCCAGCAACATCCGGAGTTGTCCCTCCAACTGTGAGACTTTAAGAGGCATTTCGCTGAGAAGGAGTGCGCCCTTCGCACCCTGTAGAAGATCTCTCCTGGGGAGGATGAGGAGAAATCCCCATTCTCTGACCACATCTTGAAGGCAGAGAGCTCCCCCAGGATCTCCCTCCTGACCTTCATGTCGTACGACGGCCAGGGCGACCCAGCCGATCACTTCGATAGTTTTGATGCCCTGATGACTCTTCACGGGGCGTCTGACACTATTAAGTGCCGAGCGTTCGTGATCACCCTAGTCCAGGGCGCTCAGGCATGGTTTCGGGCCCTTGCCCCCAGATCCATCTGGGACTTCAGGCAGTTTGGGCGAGCGTTCAAAGAGAGTTTCACGGGTAATGGCCCTCCCAGGTCAGTGGCGGGGTTGTTGGCTCTCAAACAGGAACAAGGGGAGAGGCTCCGGGCTTATATCAACTGATTTAAATAGGAAGCCCTAATAATCCCCTACCTGGACGTAGCCTCAGCCATAACTGCCCTAACCGGGGGCACCCGTGATGAGAACCTTCGCTGTGAACTCATCCTCCACCCTCCCTCGACCCTCGCCGAGCTAGTGACCCTGGATCTACGACACGCTGAGTGTGAAGAGGTCCTCAGCGCGTGCCGAGGCACAATCGGCTCGGGTCGGGAGGGGGACAAGAAATGGGCGTCTGAGCCAAGCTCAGGCCAAGGGAAAAGACAGAATCGAGACGGAGAGCCCAAGGAGCCATCTCAGAGATATGAGCGGTATACTCCCTTAACCGCTATGGTGTATGAGATTTACGAAGACATTAAAGGCTCGGGTCTCCTCCGCCAGCCTGAGCCTATGAAGGCAAAGCATCACAATCGCAACAAGCATTGACTATTCTATAGCGACCACAGGCACCACACAGGCGATTGCCACCAGCTCCAGGACGAGCTCGAGTGCCTCATCCGCCAGGGACACCTATCCTGATATGTGTCTAGGCACAAGGAATATCGAGGTGCCCCAGAGGAGATCGACAATACCCCCCGCGGGGTTCACATTAATGTCATCGTCCGAGGAGCTGTATCAGGTGGAGATAGTAGCTGAGGAAAGAAACGTCACGTCGAGCGGGCAAGCCGAGCTTTCGAGCCCCCCAAAGCCCTGCCGGGTGAACCATAGGCCCTGGTATTGTTAGACCAAGACGTGGAAGGGTTGACCACTCCACACGACGATGCCCTCGTTGTCTCAGCTACAATAAAGCATTGTAATGTAGATAGGATTCTAGTTGACAATGGTAGTGCCCCTGATGTATTGTCCTATGATTATTTTCTTAAGAGGGGGGAGAATCCATCTAAACTCCACCCGATCCGAACCCCCCTTTGTGGGTTCAACAGCTAGGCCACTTATCCCGAGGGAGCCCTTAGCCTACCAGTTACGCTCGGCACCCCACCAAAAACCATCATGGTTATGGTGGACTTCATAGTGATCAAAGGTATGATGGCATACAACGCGTCCGCTCATTGTTTGCTTGCTAGGTCCGAGGGTCATTCATCTTGTGACTATCACCCCCAAGGTGGTTTCACATCAATCATACTTTCCCTTGATCTGAGCATCTGATTTTTATGAAATTGGCTAAGTATGAATTCTCCTGAGCATTAATGATGAAAAAGGTGTTTGACGAAATGCTTTATTTCTTATTGATAGGGATTCAATCAAACACTTGAAGGACAGAGAGTAGCAAAGACTTAGATATTCACATGATCTGAGATTTAACTTAAATAGACACGTGATCCAAGGCAACTTATTCCTAAAGAACAATCAGCCACGTGGTCTCGTCTCATCTTCCAGATCTGACACGTGGACTTATCAAGCTACTTTTCTGAGAAGCTATTGGCGGGAATCCTCCCTCCGCACGCTGGAGTGAAACCATGAAGGGACCACACGATCCAGTTCACTGATATATAAAAAGGGGGATCTCTGAGAAGATGATAGTTAATGAAGAAGAGAGAGAAATAGAGGAGCTTAGTTCAGAGAGGAAGAAATCAGAAAGAGTAGAGGCAATCAAAGAAGAAGAGAATTGAGAGCAGTAACAGCGTCTTAGAGAAAAGTGCTGGAGAGTGAGAAAGTGCAGTGTAGTGCCAAAATAGAGCATCAGAGAAGAGGGAAGAGTGAGAAGAAGCTGTAATTACTAAGTCACGATTTCTAGATTAAATATAGAAGCGTCTGCTCATTTTTGAGCTACATTGTTTTCATGCTACATTTGATTGTCATTTTCAATTCTTTTGTGTTTTCCTTTCATCGTTGTTTTTCAAGCTGTTAGTCAGCAGAGCAAGCTGTAATGCTCAGCGATGAGGATCGGTTCCTTGGACAGCAAGCTGTGGTGCTCAGTTGTTAGCAAGTTGTGAGGCTCAGCAGTTTCAAGCTGTTAATCTGTGGTTGTAGGGATTCGTCCCCAAAGCTGTGAATCAGCAGTTAAGCTGTGTGTCAACTGAAGCCACACTCAGGTCTTAATGTGGGGTGGACATAGGTCTCAAGGCTGAGACTGAACCACCTAAAAACCTTTGTCCTTTGTGTGATTGCATATCTGTGAATTGCTCCGCTTAGATGCATGATTAGGATGACTATCTATTAATATACATTTCTGCATGCAATTTCATTCGTATGATCTGAGTGGGTCATCAACCAAGCAGTATATCAAAAGGCATGACAAGAAGGATAGGTCAGGCCTAACTGGAATGTCACCTCTTGCGCGAGGAGATCTTAGATCAAACCTCTGTGAAGTATTACAGTTGGTTGATTGGTCACTTCCTTCATTCGAGTGATTTTTTCTGGTGTTTACTCCTTGAGAAGAGGATTTCAATTTATTTAGATTGGTAAGAGTAGTTTAATATTGAAATTTCATAAAAGTTTCCACTGGGATCCATTCACCCCTCTCTGGATCTCAACCGTGCACGCTCCAATCCCTTCACCCGTTCTCAGAGTAGATCACCAATCCTATCACGTTAATGCCATGATTTTCAGTATATCAAATGACGTTTGTGGAAGGGTGGATTACATCCACTTAGAAACACTCCCTATGCGTGAGTAGAGTCTTCGGACTCACACCTCCGTCACATATCAAAAATCACCTTGCATGAACACATTTCTATAACCTTGCTTGATTGCATGTACGTATTTTATAAAACCTTTCTTGAAAATTTTTTAGCCCTTACCTCCTTCCTAAATAACAATGCGGTGATTTTGTTCATATGTGATACATGTCATACACTAAGGGAGAGGATTTGATTCCGACCGTGCATACATTTAGGGGGAGTCATAACTATGTCTTGACAAATTCATCTTATACATGTAAAATATTACCCCCACACTTTTACAACAATGGGTGTATGATGCAGGGGAAGTGCAGGACCCGCATCTCATGGCTGTAGGTCCGTGCAGTGTTCTTGGCACTACCGGACTTCCAGCGGGAGTGGCTGATTGCCATGGGGTTTGCACCATTCCTGAGTATTGAGGTGTGTCGATTTGACACACCTCTGCTCTATGTTCTGCACGATCGCTGGGATCTAGCGAGTCGGACCTTCCTCTTCCCGTGGGGGCATATGGTCCCCACACTGGAGGACATGGCCAGGCTCACTGGCCTGCGAGTGCACGGGCTACCGGTTAGTGGGACTACCTTTCCCGACTAGCGGGGGATGGCTCGGGAGCTGCTGGGCCTAGAGCTTCGGCGCCCCGAGAGGCAGTCGACCCTCCTCCCTAGGGTGAGTCTTCAAGATATCCTAGGGTTGAGATGGGCAGGTCTAGCGGTTGGCGAGGAGCCAGAGCAGCACCTGCAACGCCTGGTGGACCTGGCCAGACCGAGAGTAGCCGCGCAGCCGGGAGCGGAGGCCGACCGAGTGCTGCGACATTTTTTGATGCTGATGTTCGGGAGACTCCTTTTCTCCACGCGGGCGGACACGATGAGTTGTCGCTTCCTCCCTTTCCTCGAGGAGCTCGACCACGTGGGCGACTATGCCTGGGGAGCGTCAGTCCTCGCCTTCCTTTTTGACACGCTGAGTTCGACGGCCCATCAGACCATGCTCGGGGGCTTCTCCCCCTTACTCCAGGTATGACTCTTACCCTAGTTTTGATCATGTGACTTCTATATGCTTCCTATGACGCGCTACTGTGATGCAGGTTTGGACCTATGTGTACCTACGGGTACTAGGCAGAGGGGAGGAGGCCCGTCCCGGGCTTCTCCTAAAAGCACAGAGGTGGATAGCACCTCGAGAGACTGCCTCCCTGAGGCGACAAGTCAAGGAGTTGTAGGATGATATAGACGCTTTGCCATATGCTTCGGTATGATCCTAAACTCATACTCTCTAATTAAATGCACTCCTATATGATTATGATGCTAATGCAGTTTCTCATTTTTGTAGGTGCGGTGGATGCCATATAGAGAGGAGGCCCAGGCGGACCAACTGTGGGTGGTTGGGGCCCTTGCCTTCACAGGTCGAGATGTGTGGCTCCATTGCATGAATGTGGTGGAGCCACTCCATTTTATATTGGTGATGAGGGCCATCAGGGTTCACCAGCCCGCGGTGGAGTTCCCAGCGCTAGAGAGGGCATGGGAGTGAGTTTCGAGGACAGTGAGGGGCCTATCCACGACATTTGATTGGACGTCGAGGAATGTCATGCAGGTCACCGACTGGACAGCCCTCGGGCGGGTGGTGACTGCCCGGGCTAAGTGCGACATGGCATACTACACCGCGTACACGCGACACTACCAGGACTAGGTGTTCTGGGGTGCCCACCGACCGGTATGACTTCCAGACTTGAACCCCATTCGATTATGCTTATGATTTCTTCCTAATGATGTGCTAACACTTGGACTTCTAAATGCAGACCGACCCTGAGGGACGTCTTGCGGAGTTGACGGGGCTCCTTTCGGCGACAATCAGGGAGCACGATGAGGCCCGACAGGCCTTAGCCCTTTTGGTGAGTTTTCTTGACTGATGCATTACTATTATGCTGAGATATGACTGACTTGGAGTTTTGATTGCAGTGGGGGGAGGAGCCCCCGAGACAGGGGGCCGACGCTCCATCTACTTCCACAGCCCAGACTCCCGCTGACCGAGCAGAGCGGGAGGCAGAGTTCCAGCGGATGGTGGAGCGGGCCAAGACAGTCGAGGCAGCACTTGCCGAGCGGGTACGTCCTACACTTTCCCTTGTGAATTATGCTGTTATACTAAAATGTAGTTGATTTTTAGCCTAAAATTCTAAAAAATTAAAAAAATATGAAAAAATAGTCTCTGCGATCCTCGGAAGGAGCACAATGCACCTACAACGTCCCGAAGTCTGAACTCTCAACGGTTCACCCTCCACGGGGTTCCGAAGATAAATCAGCCCGAAAACCTGAGTAAACCACAAAATGCAATCCGAGACCCATGAAGGTGCTCCGAAAGCTCTTAGATTCCGATCCAAAAGATCTAAGGTGTTATATTTGCTCTCCTCTCCTCTCTCTCTCTCTCCCTCCCTCTCCACATCTCTCCTTGCCACATGGATGGAGATTCTCAGCTCCAGGACGTCTCAAAGCAGCTCCTCGGCCTCACGGGGTCGTAGCTCCTCCTCCAACCCCGCCACTCAAACGTCACACTCCTCCTCTGCTCGGGCTGCGTGATGTAACACATCTCAGATCTCCGCCACCTGCCAGAGCCAACCACCTCACGAAGTTAGTAGAAAGCAACATGTGATCAAAATCCAAACCAAGCAAATACTCACCCGGGCCACGAGCTCGTGCTCCGCCTCCTCGTCGCGTGCCACAGTGCCGGCAAGCTACTCTCAGAGGGAGGTGACCTCTGGAGGCAGAGCTTGGGAGCTAGAAGAGGCTCCCCCGGTCGCCCCTGCTGCGCCCTGTTGGGCACCCTGAGACAAAGGAACAACAACAATTAGTGACTAAACATCAGGAATCCAGGTTTGAAAAAAAAATGCATTGCATAAACAAGGTGTCTAGTGTCACATGCATATGCACACATTCATAAAATAAATGAATGCTCATTTCATGCTTACCCCCAGTGGCCTCCTGAGCTGGAGATGAGCTGTGTAGGTCTCCCTGTAGCGTCGTAGGTAGTTTGTGCTATCCTGCACACATGACCCCATGGGGACTCCCCCCTATCGCCAGTCTTGGAACTGCATAGGGAAACGCTCACGCCAGTCAACGTGCTTTGCCTTCCCCCATGTCTTCCGCCCGACGTGGGTAGGAGCGTCCACCTCCACCCATTCCTGGGCCTGCCCCTGGGTCCTCATCGCCAACCTGAGCCGAAGTGGCTCAATCTCATTCAGGAAATGGACCCAAAAGTCCCACCCGAATCAAGCTTGACCCCCCTTTACCCAAGGCTGGTCAGCATCGGCCATGCCCAAATGGGGCCTCCAGACCACCTGCATTGTCATACATGCATCATGTCAATTATTACATTCACAAATAAAATATAGATATACCAAAAAAAATCATCATACCATGGCCTCTGGGTACTCCCTCAACTCACGTCTCAGTGACATCAGCTAGTAGAAATGTGGTGCCGGGCTCACGATCGGCCTCCACCGTCAGGCCAGTGGCATAGCTATCGAGCACCACTGCCAGGCCCTCCCCATCAGAATGTAATAGTAGCACCACACCTGCATCCATTGCATGTCATTAGCACAATCAACTACATAAAACATAAGATAGGACTATCTGTAAATAAATACATAAACTAAATGCATTTACCTGGAGGAATGGTGCAAAGCCGGTAACTATCGCCTCTCGACTTGTCCCCTGAGATAGGTCAACAATCAGATGCGCGAGCAGGGATGCTCCCTGTGCGTATTGCCCTACTCAGTCCAAGTCCATCAAGATCCCCAGGAAACGACAGTGGATGTCGTCTCTCTTTGTGCCTAGGAGTAGTCACCCCAGCATGAAGAATAGGAACCTCCGGAGTGTAGATATATAAAATGAGGGTAGAGTAAAATGAAGTGAGGTTGATTACCCCACTCCTTCGGCGCCCTCGATGCCCCTCCTTCGGCACCCACGTGTGCCCCTCCTTGGTGCTCCACGTAGCACACTCCTTTGTGCACCTCGTGCACACCAGGACTCACCAGCGTCTCAGCCTCCTCGTGCTGAGTAGTGACGTCCTATCTTTTGGAAGGTGTGTTTCCATTTTTCAACTAGTAAATTTATGTCTTAATTATTCCTGTTGCTTGAATTTTATGTGATTCATTTATCTGCTAATTGTTCATTGCAGTAGTGCTGTTTGTGTAATTGTGATTTTCTCCTGTCCTTGTCATTTCTCCCGTTCTACTTTCTCCCTCGTTTCTCTTTTCCCTCTTATTTTCTCGACGCGGGGCGTGCGACCGTGCTGAGTTGACTGAGGTAGAGACGTGATGGAATGGGACAGAACGTGATGAAATGATGGATAAGGTGGACGTTGGCAGGATTCGTGGGTGGATCCTACACTAACGTGGCTCGACTGCTTTGTCATCTGTAGTTGTCTTGGAAGTTTGTTCCTTTGCATGGCCTAGTGGCTTGTCACTTGTATTGTCGACAACCCTGTGGAGTAATCCACATTGTGTTTCTTTATTTTTCGGTGGAGTGGTTGATTCTACTCTTTCCTTGTCATATCTGATTGTCTAGATTCGCAAATTGTTCGGTGTTATTGCTAGACGGCTATCCTTTATGTTGTCGTGCTGTTCAAGAATTCCTTAGCGATATTCCTGTTGGCATTTCCCTTTTTGGTCGGGGTTTGCTGGTGTTAGATTCTTCTATCAATCATTCAGGATGTTGTTGACCATTCGAGTTGTGCTAATGGCCGTGCACGTTGTTAAAATGTTTTGGTCATCCCAGCTTAAATTTGGTCAGCTCCTGACGCGTTTCACTTCTGTTAAAGTTGGAGTGCTCGATTAGACCCCTTTGACTGAGAAGCTGTTTGAGCGAACTAGGCTCTTCCCCTTTCGGTGAGCTTCTGCTAGTAAGCTGGATGCTTCCCATATTATTTGGTGGATCTCCTTGCGACGTTGGCCTTGGAATTGCTGTTTCAGTGTCGCCTTGTCCTGTGTCTGCTCAAGTGTGGACAATTTAATTCGAGCCTGATCATTCCCTTATTTTACGGTTGCATGGCTTTTGACCTAATTTCTGTGCCGAGAATCATTGTGTACCATGGGTTGTCGTGTCGTGTCCAACTGTTGATGTGATGTAAGGCTCAATTGTCATTTGCAGGACGTAAAGGTAGGCCGAGATTAGTACTTTTCCTTGAGCTTTGTGTTGAAGCTGTTGCTCTCCTCCGTTGCACTTAGACCTTTTCTGCTTGGTTGCTCGCGGGATCAGTACTCGAGGTGTGTTACATTGTGATTTTCTGGGATTGCGATGACGCCTGGTGTGTACTGAGGTGCGAAGGCCGATGTTCCTTGTGATGTCTTTGTGCATTGTGGAGTGCGTAGTGGAAGTGCGTGGGCTAATGACCCACAGGCCGAGGATTTCTTTTCGTGCAATTTTGGCTGGTCGAGAGAATTGCTCTTTCCTGATGTGACTCCATCTTGGTTGCATGTGCCTAGACGTTGTCGTGACTGTGCCGTTGTAAGTCATTCTTCTGACTGTAGTATGGTTTGCGAGTGTTGGAAAAATCGTCGGCTTCCCTGCTGATAAAATACCCCTTACTCTGCATTATTTCTCGTGGGTGTTGTGCTCTCGAGGCGTGTTCATAGTCCTTGAGATGCATTCCCCGAAACTATGGTATCTCTCATCATTTTGCAATCGATTCCAATTGTTGTAGGTCTTTCCTTGGTAAACGGCCTGATCCATGACTCACTCCCTGTAGTCGTGTGTTCAGCTGTTGCGTGCCTTGATACGACCTTGCTTGCAGCGTGTTCCGTGGTTCTATGTGCCGTACGGAGCCGGGATCCTACATGTGTTGTTGTCATTAGCGGTTGCTCTTAACAAGTGTTATTTTTGTATGGTTGATGCGGGACCACATCCTATGGCAAGAATTATAGTAGCTCTCTCTCGAGCAGAAGGAAGAAGCGGATGCAGCATCAGCTAAGGATGGTAGTCTATTCTGGGGGCAGGCGCCTGCTGAAGCAAGAAAGAAAAAGAAATAAAAGAAGAAGAAAAGAAAGGCCACTAAGGCTGATAAAGTGCAGGTTGTCTCCTGTAACACCCTCCCAGCATTCTTAAACCTGCCCGGTGAAGAGGAGGAAGAGGAAATCTACTTCACACCCCCTGTAAAGGGAGGCAAGGCCGAAGCCGCAACTGCTGCACATGCAACCCAGTTAGGCCAGAAATGGGGGCGCCAGTCGCCGCCCAACCACAACATCATTTTCAGGGGAGAGCAACCCTAAAAGACACCTCCCCCGGAGGTCAAGGGAGCCCAAATCCCTCCTTCGCCAGGCCTTTACAACAGGAGTGGGGGCAAGACAGCCCCTTCCTTTCTGGAATTCGTCAACATGTCTAAGGAAAAGCAACCATGTCAGGAGGCTAACCCTGCACCTGGGAATGTTCACCCGCAATCAGTACAGTACTCCGAAGCCCCGGATGCAGATGAAGCTTGCCCTGCAGCAGCTGATGAAGAACAACAAGAGCCCGACAGCAAGCAGAAAGGTGCCGAATCTGAGGCAGATGAAGCAAGTCCATCAGGGGCCGTAGTTCAGGACTCTCCCAAGCCCAGATGGGCAGAAGAGATGAAGCTTTCCAACGTTCGAGCTGGGAGCCAAATAATGAAGCTACTCAAGAAGCTCCCTGCTAGATTTACAATCTGGGAGATCCTCTCATTGAGTGAAGAGACCCGACAGGCGATCATCACTGCTCTGCAGACGCCTGCTCGCTTCGAGACCTACTTGGCTGAGACACTGCCAGAAGCCAGCATGACCTTCACTCAAGAGGACATGTTGCTACCTACTATCAGCCACAACAGGCCATTGTATATGAAGGGGCCCCTAAATGGGCGGGAGTTGAATAGAATCCTGGTTGATCCTGGGGCAGCAGTCAACATTCTGCCATACAAAATATATGAGAGGCACCACTTCAACATGCGCCTCAAGAAAGTCAGAGATATGCATATCGCCAGCTTTAATCAGAAATGCGAAGTGTCGATGGGGGTGGCAGAGTTTACACTTACCCTGGCGGATTTCACTACGAAGGTGCAATTCCATGTCATCGACTCCCGCACCTCTTACAAGGGGCTGCTCGGCCGCCTATGGCTGCATAAAAATATGGTGGTGCCCTCTACGCTACACCAATGTATCAAGTATAGCCTTGAGGGGAAGGAGGAGAGTATATTTGCTGACCTCCACCCGTTGAAAGTATTGGAATGTCATTTGGCAGATGCCAACCTATATGCAGAGCGGTCCCAGGAGACCTCTGAAGCCAAGACCCTTGCGGGGGCATTAAAGAGCATGTCCGATGACAACTGGTACCCACCACCGCCACGCGGATATGTCAAGCCCAAGGCAGTCTCTCACATTACCGTCTCCGGGGACATGGGTAGAATAGCACCTCCAGCTATATACTCCGAAGCAAATGAAGCTAAGGTCGATCGGCAGCACGACCACATTGGGGTTCTAGAAGGCCTCACCAAGCCAATTCCTAGCCTCGATAGCCCTACCGTCGAGCCTTTCAAAGCTTGGGAGGTGGCGCAGATGGACGGGCCCAACAGCTTGTTTTATACGGCTGAAGAACACCCTACCCGGGAAGACACAGACTGTTGTCTGCGTGAAGACATGGAAAATCTGTCAGTTCCCATTCAGGGCCTGGCATTCACAACGGATCGGATGGCTAAAATGTTCCAAAAGCAACACATCCCCTCCGATCAGTCTCATAAAGATCAAGCTCGTGACAAGCGAGTGACACAATAGTACCGCACCGAGTGACTAATCAGAGTAACGCTCGTCAACGTCAGTCATAGCCTCTGATCACGTGTGCACACACTGACCCATTGCCTTGAGCTAAGTCTCTAGCTAATTTTCCCTCCCAGTAGGATGCTACTGACTATGCGAGAGGGCCCACGGAAATTAGCTTACAAATCGTATAATGGTAATACCCCGCCACCTCTCCCGGGTGGGACGACACGGACGTCGTCAGGCTATGACTAGTGGTTCCATCACAAGGAAAGAGAAAGCTGCTCCTATGGGATGTAGAAGAATGCCATAGTATGTAAAATATTTTAAACATGGCGCACATGGAACATGAATTGCTTAGAAATTACACATGCAAGCTTTTGAAATCTCCAGGTATATAACGGACTGGAACTGCCCCGTTACACACCATAACAGACCGGGGAAGGACTGCTATACTTCACAAAACTCAGGAAATCCACAGATAAACTAGACTATAACGCACCAAGGCAGGTGCACCATAGGACTACAACGCACTGGCACATGGGCGTTAAAGTTGACATGCACACAACGCACAGACGAGGGGATATAACGGACCAAGGGTGGGGCGTTATAACGTACATAACGCACCTCTCATGGGCCGTTATGTCCACCAAAATGACTAAACTCCACAGAAAATCACGGCGTATAATGCACCTCAAAAGGGGCGTCATATTAGACATAACGCATGGGGACAGAGGCATTAAAGGCAACGGACCTTTAACTCAATACAAAGGACTATAACGCACCGGGGCAGGCGCGTTAAAGCCACGCGAACATGAAATCCACAGGAAACTCAGACACGGATGATATAACGCACCAGGGCAGGTGCGTTAAGTGACCATAACGCACCGGGGCAGGCGCGTTATGTCACCTGGGTTTCGTGACTCCGGAGTTCGGAATCGGAGACCCCTCCTGATCGATCGAAATCGACGAGGGACGCGGCGGATTACAAAACTTGTTAAACCTACCAACCCATACTGATCATACAAGCCTAAGCATGCCACTAGAAATGAAATACAATGCCCATGAAATTGATTTCAACATAAAAAGGCTAAAAATGAATTAAAATGTACTAAACAGGAACATGCATGAAATACGAGGCTACGGGCGTCGGACCACGGTGCAAGTGGTACCTGCGGTGTCCTAGCGTGATAAGGTATCCATCCCCCTACCTGGAATTCGACGAAAATGGCGACATGACGGCAAACTGGCAAGAGGGAGAAATGGCACCTCCCAGCCCGGCTCGAATCCACGCTCCGCGAATCGAGGAATGGTGGGCGTCAGCGTGATCCTCGCGACGCGACCAATCCAACGGTATCTCTCCAGCTTCGATCAGCAGCCGTCTAGACCAAGAAACGAGAGAGGTATGTAAATCGAGAATAAATCCCAAAATCACCTAAAAAGAGATTTACACAGAAAATGAGGAAAATGGCAACGGATGGCGACGCAGAGAGCGTCGACGAATTCCTGGCGAGATGAGGAGTCCGATCCCCTACCTTTTGCGTGGCGAAGACTGCGAATCGGTGTCGATCGGGCGACGGGGGCCACGTCGTCTTCTTGCTCGCACGTGTCTCCACACTCCACGATCCGAAGGAAGAAGCGTACTGGTGCGATCCTCGCGTCGAGCCCATCCCGTCGGTACCTCCCACGCGTTGACCGGGGTCCGTTTGGACCGCGAACCGAGGGAATGGGGAGTGGAGGAGAGAGAACGTGGGGGAGAGAGAGAGAGCGTCGAGATGGAGAGAGAGAGTTTCGAGAGAGGAGAGAGAGAATGAGCGGGTGGAGATTTTTATAAAAATTTTAATTTTCTTGTTTGCATCAAGCTGTGAGGCAGCAGTCAAGCTGTGAGTCAGCAGGTGTACAAGCTGTGAGTCAGCAGGTGTACAAGTGCCCCATGGTACTACCTTCGTTATTTCCTTTGCCTTTCTATCTTCTATTGTAATGACCTTCTCAATGCTGCTCTACAGGGGTGCCAGAATCGTCGGAACTATGGTTCAAGACGGTCGAGCTGCCAGCATATGTTCCTCGCCCCCTGGATCTTATAGAACCTAGTGCCGACCAAGTGTCTATCACTATTCCATGGGAGGCAGTTGTCTTCAAGCCAGGGCGCTTGCCATATCCTCTCCCGGTGGTGCTTCTAGTGTAGTGCTCGCGTCCACCCCCTGCATCGTCGTCCACTGTGCTAGTGCCCAGCACTGGTTCGAGCACTCGTGCGGCCAATTAGTAGGCAACCTCTGGGAATTCATCGAGCACACCCATCAAAACCTCGCCAATGGTGGGCAAGTAGTGCTGCTGGGTGGACCTTAGTGCAGTGGCGGTGTTGGACCGCTAACATCACTAGGGGAAGAGAAGGTGGACCATTGTTGAAGCATGTGGTCGAATCCCACCTCCTCCCCGATCCGCAACTCCTCCGGCCCTGGAACCAATCAAGGCATCGGTTCCAGTACCATCTACCCCGGCCCGCTCACTGCAAATAGGGGTCGCCCCGTTGGTTCCAGCCGAGGGGGAGTCGACAAAGGCAAGGTGCCCTGCCTTGATGCAACTATCAACTTCCTAAAGCCACCCCGAGGGTCATCGTTGGCCAACACGAAGCATACGTCCTGATGGACAAGGGCGTGTGGCTACCTGATCGCACTAGCAACTTCTCCCCCGCTGCCCATGGGGACTTGTACAATTTGGCAGCCAAGAATCTATGCCCGGTCGCCAGGGCTTTTGGCCTGTGGAAATACCACTTCACTGGGATTGCTCGGCACCTGACTGAGAGTGATGCCGAGCTGAAGAGGCTGGAGGCCCAACTCCACAAGCTCACGGGTGAGCGTGCCAAGCTCCAATAGCCCTTGGACTCGTAAGGGCAAACCTTGGTAGAGGCCAAGTGCAATTGGGATGCCTTTCATAGTCCAGATTCAGATGCTAGAGGGTGTAGGCACTGGAAAGAAGGTGCGTGCCTCTACCCAAATATGCTATTGCCTACAGTGCACAGATTAGAAAGATAGAAATAGGGTGATCACTAGAGGCATATACCTGAGCCTCACAGGGGTGATGATCGCAAGTGCCTTTGGAATGGGAGATGTGGGTTCTTACTATCCTCGCTCTTGGCTGGCCAAGAACGAGGAGCTCTACGAGTCGGTGATGAAGTTCCAACAGGAGGTGGCCAACTATGTGGCCGTTCAAAGGTGGTAGGCTACCATGTCGATGGTCACCTCCTAGAACCTGGGACTCTACCGCGGCGGAGCTCCTCGACTTTGGATTCTGCTTCTAGGGGAAGGTTGGGAAGGATGCTCTCGTCCTTACAGCTCTCTGTGGGCTCACTGAGCTGTCGACCTCACCTGCTCCCAAAATGTCCAACCCCCGCGTACAGGTTGTTCGGACGGGGTTTTTGTATGTCGGGGATTCCCTCCGTCCCTACATTCAAAAATAGAGTACATGTGGGACTACGTGCCTCTCGACCTCCCAGAGTGGGAATGGTTGTGGAGGACGTGCTCGGAGTGGGTGGAATCGTGAAGTTGACTACGGTTACCAGGAGGTGGCCAGGTCAATGGCCATTTCAAGGGAGCTAGGCGGCCAAGATTTTGGTCGCCTTGAGGATCTGGGCGGCCAGGAGTCTGGCCACCTTGGGCTCTAGGTGGCCAGTAGTTTGGCCACCTTAGGCTGGTTAGGCAGCCAGGTATCTGGCCTAATGGATAACTTGAGACATCAACAAATGGTGATAAGAGGAAATGACTCAACTCATAGGCAAAAATGGGTGTCAACAACTCCTTGAGAAGAACTTGCAGGTAATCAGCATGATTCTGAAAGCGAAGCATCAAATGGTGCCCATCCAAGTTGCTGATGATGAAATCTTGTTTGAGTTGGAACCACTGGGCGATATGCATCCGGATATCTTGATAAGAAAGTCTGCCCAAAGGAGTCTTGGCAACAATGGCAAACTCCAAAGGTTTGCAAGAAGAGTTGATCTCATCCAAGGTGAAGAACATAGTAGGCTCCTGCAAGTCTGTGAATGCGGGACTGTGGGTAGCTATAGGAGGGGCCGGAGGCGATACAGATTAGAGAAGAACCCAGGCAAAGGAAGGCAGGCCAGCACAGGAAGGACCGATGCCCGAGTCCTTAGCAGTGGACGATGAGGGGAGAGCAGGCCAAGGGTTGCTTGAACCAGTTCTTAAAGGACCAGCCTCAAAGCCGGCTGGGGCCTTGCCTCGAACAGTAGTGGGAACTACCCGAGCAGCAGCCTGTGGAGGTGGGGCCGAGGCAGTGCGGGTGAGAGAACCACTAGCAGCATGAGCAGGCGCTGGGCCACAGCCTACAGTAGCCACACAGGGGGGTGGAGGAGGTGCACGAGCAGGGCCAGTGCCGACTCCACGCTCACCAGCAGCAGGGGAAGCCATGGTGGCGGGGCACAATAGGGCACCGTCGTCGGGCAAGGGGAGCACGGCGGGGCCAGCAACGGAGTGCAGGGAGGCCAGTAGAGGGGATGAGGGGCCAAGACTGACATCCAAAGAGGGAGCGGACAAGCCAACAGACATCGTGCTGGCAAGTGGGGAAGCCAGCAACGCGCCAGACGGCCGAGAAGATGAAGGGTCATCGGGGGAAGGGGAAGCGACGCGGGCAGCCAACGGAGGGCCGCGAGCAGAGAGGCTCGCCGCCAAGACCACACCACAAACACCAGCCGGAGATGGATCACCTTGGCCTGAAACCGCCACACCAGCAGGAGGGAAGGAGACTCCCACAGACGAAGGTGATGCAGACAAGGGGGGCGAGGACCCACCCACGGCATGTGGGGAAACACGAATGGAAGAGGTAGCCGCCTGGCCCACAGCAGGGATGCCTGAGCAAGGAGGTACCAGCGAGCAAGGAGGGGGTGGCGAGCCCCCCCCCCCCCAAGGCCGACCATGGCCGGCCAAGGGCCGACCTCGCGAGGGAGGATGAGAATCGTGAGAACCACCAGGAGAGAGAATCGATGATGAAAATTTTGTTTCAACATGATTTGGCACACAGATCTTCCATTGGTTGTGACTGAAAAATTTGGTTGTTGATCAATGTTGGTTTTGATCTCAACCAGTGTAGGATCATTTCTTGCATCTTGGCTAAATCTTCTATTAATGTGGGTTGTGACCTGATGTTGGCGACAATGCACCCTTCTTCCTCCGTGTCTATATCTAGATTCATCTTGGCAAAATCCTCAAGGAGGTTTGTCATGCCCATGTTGACACCCGTTTTATGACCAATGAGTTGAGTCATCTCTGTATTCATCCTTATGATGTCCTAAGTTATTCACCATTTATTGGGCCATCTTGGTCAGTTTTGGGGCTTATTTCTTGGGTCATTCTCCTTGGTTGGGTCTCGTTCCTCATTCTTTATCCGTTGGATGAAGCTTAGTAGGCTTTTCATTGATTTTGCCTCACCCATGACTTTGGTAGTTGATAATTAGGCTGTTTGATGACATGTGACAGTTGATCCTTAGACCGCTTGCTGATGCCAGTGTCTAGAGCTAATGTTCTTCTTTCAATCTTATCTTTTGTTATCTGTTTAGCTCTGGCAGTGAAGACTTAATCCTCCGTGTGAGGGGTGGACGTAGGGGACACGGTTGTGTACCCGAACCACCTAAAAATCTCTGTGCATCAATTGTGGTTTATCGTTATCTGTCGAGTGGGCTTCTCGGTGAGGTGAGCATCCACGATATTTCCTAACAATCACACCCACAACACAAGCATTCACGAGTGTGCTTATCTCTCTAACTCTCACCACCACTCTCCGCTGGTCGCTCGCTGCTCTCTGCCTCACCCCTGCCCCTGGGAGGGACCCGTGGGGGTCCCATCGACCCCTGAGAAGTTGTCGACCTCCTAGCCCGAGCTCGCTCTGCCGCCTCGTTCCTCTGTCAAGTAGAGGAACCTGCCAAGAAGCTCGTATCATAATAGGCACTGGGTCACCCCTCGACTCGTGCTCACTCGCGGCCTCTCTAGTAGCGCTCCTCTACTACCTTGGTCCGCTCCTTAGTTGCTCCCAGTCGGAGTCTGAGCTCGGCAAGCTCTCACTTGGGCTGCTCCTCTCTCTCTCTCTCCGACGCTCCTCCCTCCCTCTGGCCAGCTCTCTCCTCTCAACCTCAAGGAGGATCCGTAGCTTGATCACGTCTCGAGGTAGCGCCTCGGCCTTTCTACGCCTCCTCTCGGGCTCCTCCAGCTCCGCGATGCACTGATCACAGATCGTGAGCTCAGTACCGGCTAGTGCAGCCCGAGTAAGGGCATCCTGTAACTCAGTAGCTTGCATCATCCAGCATGTTTTATAAGCATCATAGTAAGATATCTTTTAAAAGAAAGGCATTGAGCAACATTTACCTCCGTCTGGCAACATCTCTCCTCCTCCTCCAACTTTGCAATCCATCGATCGCGGGCCTCTAGCTCGGCATCAGCCTGAGTAGCCCGAGCAAGGGCCTCCTATCGCTCTGCCACCTGTAGTACTCACCATCATTAGCCTAATATCCCAATGTCATTTTAAGAGAAGTCTAAACGTCACTTAAATGCTTACCCGCTCAACGAGGTCACACTCCGCTGCCTCAGCTCGAGCTAATGCCCCTGCTAGGCGCTCCTCCAGGGCAGTGATCTCAATAGTCGAAGCTCCCGAGCTAGATGCACCTCCTACACCCTCTGCCGCTGCTCCCTGCTGGACATGCTGCATTTTATTAAGACTGTCAGTGGCTGAACACCAAAATTCATGGGAATAATTAGCTGCATATAGATAGTGCATACTCACCAGAGTCTCCAGATCTCCACGCGTAGTCGCTAGCTAGGCCTCCAGGCTATAAAGACGGGCATGAAGGTCTGCTGCTGCTGCATCCCGCGCATCCTGCATAAACCATTCATTAGTTGCAAGTCTCAGAAGCATATAAGTTAAAATTAGGAAGCATTCATACATACCCCTCTCGGCCTCATCTGGGGCTGACCTGCATGTGCCTCCCAGTAGTGCTGAATGTAGGCCAAGCTATCTGGGGCATGAGAGACAACTGGGGTCCCGCCTCTCTACTAGTCTGCGAACTGCTCGGGAAATCGCAGTCGCCAGTCTGTTGGTCTCGTACGTCCTCGAGACTTTCTCCCAACTCCCTGAGGCTCGTCTGCCTCGACCCACTCCTGGTGAAGGCTGAGCATCTGCATCACCAACCGAAGCCGTAGCGGCTCGATCTAATTTAGGTAGTGAACCCAAACGTCACACCCAAACCGAGGTCGGCCCGCTACGACCCATGGCTAGCCCTCATCAGGCATCCCCTCGTACGGTCTCCACACAACCTGCATATAACATACCATCATATCATCACATATAACAAGAAACAGGAATAGAATGCATCATATTCACATATGTATCAGTGAGGGAGGGTAGTCGCAGAGCTCTCGTCTCACGACCATCAGCTCGTAGTCGAATATCGCCGGCTCGACCCTCGATGGCCGAACGCACCGCATATTTTCAGACGGCGATCAAATTTCTTTGACATAGGGCAATTGCGCCGCTTCAAATTCCGCGATGATGGCGCAAAGGGTCGGTTATGAGGAGACGATCATGGGCAATCATAAGATTCCTTGGGGAAGCTGGGTCCTCGTATGTGACGGACAAAAAGGCATGATCCTTCAAAACGAGGGTGACGCCGATCTGCTCGACCTGAGGCCAATCGAAGTCCGCTTGCAGCCGCATGCAAAGTCTGCAGACCTCGGCACCGACGCGCCGGGTCGCTCCTTTCAATCGCAGGGAACGAGCCGCAGCGCCGTGCAGATCACGGATTTTCATGAAGAGGCGAAAGCCGAGTTCTTAAAAGAGCTCACGCAAGAGCTCGACATCGCCGCTGGCGAAAAGAAATTCAAACACCTCGTGATCATCGCCCCGCCCCGCGCGCTTGGCCTCATTCGCGAGAACCTCACCCCGGCCGCGCGGGCCCTCATCATTGCCGAAATACACAAGGATCTGACGCATTTGGAGATCGGTGAGATCGAAAAACATCTGACTGGCGCGTGAAGCATTTTCTTCAGTCAGGACAAGGGCTTTTGAATTTGACTTACGTCAACGCCGGGCTCGCAGATTTAGAGCAATAAGCGATATCATGGGATTTTGAGCGAGGCGGCGATGACGACGTTTGATGAGCGCGAAAAGGGTTACGAGGCAAAGCTCACGCACGACGAAGACGTGAAATTCAGGTCTCATGCCCGTGGCAATCGTTTGCTCGGACTTTGGGCCGCTGAAAAGCTTGGTAAATCGGGACCATCCGCCGAGGATTATGCCAATGCTCTGATACAGGCTGATCTTGAAGGCAATGGTGCAGAGACCGTATTAGCCAAGCTCCGCGCCGATTTCGTCGCCGCGGGCCTGGCGTTGCCGGACGCTCAAATCCGCTCGAAAATGGCTGAATTGTTCGCAAGGGCAAACGAAGACGTCACTGCGGGGGCACGCCAAGCGCAATCGATATGATCGCCCGCGTCATCGGGTCGATATTGCCTGGTTATAACCGGACGAGCCGTCCATGAAAGAGAGAGCCTCGTGGCCAGTGGTTGCATCAATCATTACTTCGGTGATCGGCACCGGGAAATCATCTTTCGGGCATGCTTTGTTCAGGTCACGGAAGTCCACGCAGATCCTGATTTGCCCATTCTTTTTCTTCACCGGGACGATGTTGGCCAACCAGGTGGTATATTGGTTCTCCGCCACGAAGTCGACGTCTATCAACTTGTCGACCTCCTTGCAGACTTGCTTTATCAATTCCGATCGCATGCGCCGAGGGGGTTGCTTCACCGGTTCCGTCTTGGGGTCGATGGCCAGTATATGTTGGGTCACCTCCGGACTGAGTCCGGGCATCTCTTTGTAGTTCCAGGCGAAACAGTCGCGGAACTCTTGCAGTAGCTTCATATATTCTTCCCTCTCCTGAGGAGGCATAAGTGCGCTCAGGAAAGTTGGCCTGGGGTCCTCTTCTGTGCCGAGGTTGACCTCGATCAGTTCGTCGACGGTGGCCTGGCCGCCATCCTCAATTTCCAGCGGGACCGGTAGCATGTTGACGAAGTCTTGACCTTCACCTTCTTCGACCTCGAGAGTGCCGAAGGCCTCTTCTGGCTCATCTTGGCCTGGTGCCGCAACGGCATTCGCTTCGCATTGCTCCGGGGTTGCAACCGACGAGCAGGTGGAGCCTGCTGGCGCGGAAGGCTGTAGTGTCTCCCCAGGGTCCTCCAGATAGTCATCATAGACGGCTTCAACCAGTGTCGGCGCCGCTGTGTCTTTCGGGTCCTGATGTCGGATGGATATGGCATGGACTCCTCTCATGTAGCCACCCGCCGGATGAGGATGCGATGGGGCCACTACATAGTCTCCCATCCTGAGCTCGTCCCTGTCAATCAGGTCTTGAGCTATGTCTTTGAAGACGTAACAGTCTTCAATAGTGTGCCCGAGTATCTGATGATAACGACAGAACAATGGGTCACCACTTCTCCAGGCGTCCTGAGGCCTCTTGGACCTCGGGAGTGACACCTTGCCGTAGTGACGGGCCCAGTCGAAGATGCCATGGGTCTTCTCTTTCGGGAAGGAGTACGGCTTCCGCAGCTTCTCTCGGAGAGTAAGGCCCTGCCGGGTTGATCGCCCGGCTGTGGGGCTGACCGTGTTCCTTGCCCCCTGCGTCGACCGTGCGGATGTATCGGGGCTAGAAGTCCGGGACCACGTCGTGTTTTCACCCCATAAGCAGAGGAAGACTTGGGTTAAATTCGCCACCTGGGCGGCTACTTCAGCTACTTGCGCCTTTAGTCTTTCGATCTCCTGCTGTTGCCGGTGATACAGGGTGAATAGCACGGGGTCATATCGGGGTGGGCCAGGAACTTGACCCGGGCCGCCGTTGCCTGCCGGGCTAACCGGCGGAGGTGAGGGGGCCTTGGTAGCATGGCTCCCGGATGCGGATCCTGCGAGAGCAAGGGAGGCTCTCCTTGCGTGGCTCTGGCAGAGAGGATCCCAAAGGAAGATCTCTTCGTCTTGCGCTTCCTCAGGCGACGGCAGAAGCTGTTTCTTGTATCGGGCTTCCTGCGCAGCGGTAGCTTTCGCAGAATTCTCGCCGAGTAGAGTTGAAGCCGATATCATGTCGATCTTGTAGTAATCCTCCACTGAGAAGCCCAATCCTGGGTGCCTGGTGATCTGCAGGAGTCTCTGGTCTAGGTTTGGCGGGTTCCACATTTGCGCGAACATCTTCTTCTGACTGGCGGGCTGGTAGAGGGGGATCCTCTATTTTCTGACCACTTCGACCGCGCGACTGGCCATATAAGGGAGTCCCGAGATCGGGACGTGGGGGTCATGGAGGTCGTCAGGGAATTGACAATCATCGTCTCCTCAAAAAATCAGAATTTCCATGAGATAACGCCCCTATGAGCAGTCGTTGAATCCCTGAATAGCGGCCTCCAATAAGGCATTATTTCATTTGAAACCATAAGCAACAAAACCCACCATTAAGTCTCCATCTTTCTACCTCCCCCATTTCTCTGTTCTACAACTCTCACCGTCTCCCCTCTCCGTTCTCTGCAACTCTCACCAGCAGCAACCCTTCTCTGTTCATGGCCTATGCAGGATGCTCGAGTTCCGGGAAGAGATGGTGGGTGATGGCACCCACCGTCATCCTCGTTGATGATGAGGGCCCCGACGAAGAGAAGGGAGCTCCTCCTCCGGCGGCGGCAGAGGCTCCGACGGCGGAGCACGTCGGCGGTGAAGAAGAAGGAGAAGAAGGCGATGAAGAAGAAGAGTAAGGCGAAGATGTTGGTGAAGGAGAAGAAGAAGAAGAAGGCGATGACTGGTGAACCCAGCGGTGGTGGCGACGGTGATGGTGAACCCGGAGGCGGTGAACCCGGTGACGATGGCGATGAACCCGGTGGCGGTGAACCCGTCGGTGATGGCAGTGAACCTGGCGGCGAAGGACACGGCAGTGAACTCGGCGACGGAGGACACGACGGTGAACCCAGTGGTGAAGGACACGACGGCGGTGAACCCGGTGGAGCACCCCCCTCCTCCCCGCCGACCACTGCAGGGAGGGTTCATGGACCCTGCTCCGAGCAAGGTAAGTGAATTTTTTTTCTGTTTGAAGAAAACTTGATGAAAGTGATGGCAGTGGGGGGAAGAAACGTCGCAGGGAATGGCGACCATACTGATGTCGTCATTCCTAGAATAGCGACTAGAGAGGAGTTACAATTTTGAAACATTTTTTTAATATTTTTATTTATTATTATTAATCCCTAGAATAACCTGCATCATGTTAAGGAAATGGCACCCTGACCCTGGGCGCCCATAGGAATGAGCGACCGGACTCAGGTCACTAATTTATGAAATAGGGACCATTATATAGTCGCTAATTAAAATAGTGATTTATTTTTCTTTTCTTTGGTTAAATTGATGAACTAACGTGTTGGCCATATGTTTGTTCTTTCACTGTAGGGGCTGATACGGACCCGCATCTTTTGAGTCCAGGTGCTAGTCGCCTACGAGGGGCTGCCCGTCTTTCAGAGGGTGAGAGTGGAGGCGATGGGTTTCGGACCCTTCCTTAGCATTGAGCCTGCACATCCTGACCTGATCTTGATCTAGGTGCTGAGGGAGAGATGGGACAGGGCTAGTCGGGCATTTCTAATATCCTGGGGGCACATGGTGTCGACCCTAGAGGACGTCACCAGGATCACCAGGCTGAGGGTCGATGGTGAGGCGATGAGTAGGGTGGCCATCCCAGACTACGGCGAGCTAGCCTAGAGACTCCTAGGCATAGATGCGGTATACGAGCCCCCATGTAGGATGATTTTTTGTACCAACCTGATGAGAGTTATGGGGTTGGGAGATGCTCGACAGAGGTTGGGAGAGTCTCTAACAGAGTGTGCAGATCGACTGATTGAGAGAGCCTGAGCCACCTACTGCCAGGACCCAGCTTAGAGAGAGAGAGCAGACATGGATCTCAAGTGATTCTTATTTTTAATGCTCCGGAGGTTACTTTTGGGTACAAAGGGAGATGACATTAATTGCAGATTCCTGAGCGTCTTGGAGGACTTGGAGGGAGTGGGGAGATACGCCTGGGGAGCCACCCTGCTGGCGCACTTGATAGCCGACCTATCTACGGGGACAGGTCGTGAGACGACCATCAGTGACTTCTCACCTTTTCTTCAGGTATGCACTTTTCTATTTGTTTAAATGATTATTGTTATGATTATGATTATGATTATGCAGAGAGAAGGGAAGAGATAAAAAGGGGTAAAGGGAGAGGATTATTTTTCCACCAATAGCTTGGTCCCTTGACTCGTTATCAAGGCTAGCCTCAAAATGACCACCCACACCTTGAGCAAGGGGCCAAGCCAGAATGAAAAAACTAACTTGTTTCTCTAAGTGATGTGTACATGGATTGAAAAAGCAGGAAAGCGGTAAAGAACAACAAACTTGATATTCCATTATCTTCTTCCTGTACATCAAGTTCTACCCTCTACATTACTCCTTTTACTACTCTCCAGATGAAGGGCCCTAGAAGGAGTTGCTAAACTAGGGGAGGCGGTACTCCTCCCACCTTGCAATCCCCTCCCTGATTCCGCACCCCGTCGATCAGCAGGGGCAACAAAGAAGCTACTGACACGGAAGCCACGCTCTCGTGCTCTTCGGTAGCACTCCTCACCATCCCTCAGTCGCTATTTAGCGAGACCGAGACTGGTTCGGAGTTCAAACAGTTGGGCCTCCAAGGTCCTCCGCTCCTCTCTGTCAGCCAATCTCTCGGCTATCTCTCTCTCTCTGGCTCTTTCCTTCTCCGCTCGTTCCCTCTCTCTATCCTCCCTTTCTAGCTGAAGGGTGATCCTCAGCTTCACTGCGTCCCAAGAGAGGTCATCGCCTCGATGGCCTCGTAGTTCCTCCTCTAACTCCGCTATCCTAGATTCCCCCTACGTGGCGTGGGCAAGTGCATCTTGCATCTCCTTCATCTGCCAGGACCACTATCTCAAGATATGTGGCAGAGCATGAATAAAGTTCAATGGTGGAACCCTCACCTATGTAGAAAGCATTCCTTCTACCTCTACGGCACGCTGTGTAGCATGAGCGAGCTACTTATGAAGCAAATCAAGCTCTGAGGTAGGGATCCATAAACTAGAGGAGACCTCGTCCGCCCCCATCGCCGATGAGGCTGCATCAAGCTGGGCACGCTGCAATACACATAAAGTGACGCCGAGGGTTTAGTACTAGGAAAGTTAGGGCTATAACTAGGACCATGTGCATAAAGACTTATCGAAGAGCTCAAAGCTACATGAGTATCACGTAACTATAGTTCCTTGTCTGCCAGGCGAGCTCGCAAGTTCGCTACCATGGTGTCACGGGCATCCTACAGTCAGGGCACATGGGCCAAAAAAAATTTAAATATATAGATATATACTCACCTCTGCAAACCCCTCAGGATGGAGTCACTCTGCATACATCGCCTTATAGAGACGCATGTAATCCTCACTGTCTTGCACATGCGACTCTACGAGTGTGCCACCCCGTTGCTAATCTTCATACTATTCGGGAAACCGCACCCGCCAATCAACAGAGGATGCTGGCCCACGTGTTTTCCTTCCAATGCGTGACGCTACAGTCATATCCACCCATTCCTGGGCGAGCCCTAGGGTCCTTATGGCCAATCGCAACCAAAGTGGCTTGATTTCATTCAAACAATGGATCTACAGGTCCCGCCCAAACCGGGCACGGCTTGATATAACCCATGGCTGATCAGCATCGATCGTGCCCACATAAGGTCTCCACGTCACTTGGGCCAGGTCATGTACATCTTCTTAGTTCAAAAAAAAGTGAAAAAAAGAGGAAAAATAAAAAAAACAAAAAAAACAAAAATAAAAAAATAAAAAATAACAAAAATAAAAATACCATTGCTGCGGGGAACTCTTGCAGCTCGTGTCTTAACACCATCAACTGGTAGGATAAAGGGGCTGGGTTCATGATGGGTTGCCACCGTCTAGCTAGCGGCATCACCGCCAAATGCCAATGACGAGCCTTTCCCATTGGGAGGTAATAATAACTCCATAGCTGAGCCTTCATGTGTCATTAACATCATCAAAAAGGAGAAACCCTGGCCCAAGCAATCAGGGTTTCCTCTGGCCGCCCCCTCTCTTTCTCTCTCTCCTCCCTGGACTGGGCGCCCCCCTCTCTCCCTCCTCCTCCTACTGTGGTGGATGGTGCTGCTGAGGAGTGGCCGACGCGTGGAGATCGAGAAGGAGAATCCGTCAGATCCTGCTGCTCGTGTGGATATATCTAGAGGTCGGAGCTACATACCAAAGACTAGTCAATCAGATCTTCGAGGAGCAGATCGGGCAAAACGTCAAGGCCTATATTGACGACATGCTCGTGAAGTTACAGAAGGTCGAGGACCATTTTGCCGACTTGGCCGAGACCTTCGACACTCTCTAGAGGTATCAACTGAAGCTCAATCTTGCCAAGTGTGCCTTTGGAGCTAAGTCCAGGAAATTCCTGGGCTTCCTAGTGACTCAGCGAGGGATCGAAGCCAACCTCGAAAACATCCAGGTCATCTTGGATATGTGGCCGCCTACCTGCATCAAGGATGTCCAGCACCTAATTGGGAAGATTGCCGCGCTCAATCGCTTCCTATCCCCAGCGATGGAACGATGCCTACCTTTCTTCAAACTACTAAGGGGGCAAAGCTAGCATCTGCCACCTTCGTCTGGGATAGCGAGTGCCAGCGGGCATTCGACGAAGTGAAAGAGTTCCTAGCATTACCTCCAGTACTGTTGAAGCCAGTTCCTGAGGAGCCGCTGTACCTATATCTCTCAGTGACTCCCTCCACACTAAGGTCGATTTTAATCCGAGACGACGGAGGCACCCAGAGGCCAGCATACTACGTCAGCAAGGTGCTTCTAGAGGCTGAAAGAAGGTACCCCACAATCGAGAAACTCGTGCTAGCGTTGGTAACCTCAGCCAAGTGCCTCTGGCCCTACTTCCAAGGACACTCCTCCGTGGTGCTGACCAGCGAGCCCCTGAAGAAGATCCTAGCCCATCTCGAAGCTTCAGGTCGCCTCGTCAAATGGGCCGTACTCCTCGGGGCCTACCACATCTCTTATTGGCCCCACACTGCCATCAAGGGACAAGCCCTCGTGAACTTCATCACATAAAGCACTGCCCCGATCGAAGAAGCATCCCTGCCAATGACGGGCCCTGACTGGGACCACTTCATCGATGGATCCTCCAACTCGGCCAGGTGTGGAGTCAGAATTCTTCTCCGGTCCCCGATGGAGTAGAACTACAATACGCCTTGAAATTTGGCTTCTCGGCGTCCAACAACATCTCCGAGTATGAAGCTCTCATCTCCAGGGCCAGGATGGTGCCACGCCTGGGAGCTGAGCAAGTCAGAATTTATACTGACTCCCAACTTTTCACCAATCAAGTCAACGGGGACTACGAAGCTTGGGATACGCAGATGATCAAGTACCTATAGCTGGTGAAGGAGATGGCCCGACTGTTCAAGAGTTTCCAGGTAATCCAAGTAGCTCGAGAAGAAAACTCCCGAGCGGATTCCCTCTCTCGCCTGGCCTCCTCCATCAGCCTAGAAGGTACCCGATCGGTCCTCCTCGAGGAGTTAGAATGATCGAGCATCGAAACTAAGCTCGTGGCCTTTGTACGAACATTCCCTGGCGACTGGCGAGCCCCATATATATCCTGGCTCTGAGATTCCCAAGAGCCCCCCCGACCCTCGGGAGGCTCGGATGCTGAAGTACCAAGCTCGACATTTCATCCTCCTCGATGAGACCCTATATCGAAGATCCTTTGCTGGTCCTTTCCTTAAATGCCTCGACGCTCTAGAAGCCCACCGAGCGATTGAAGATGTCCACGAGGGCATCTGCGGCACACACCATGGGGGGAGATCTATGGCAAGGATCCTGCTACGACAAGGCTACCAGTGGCCTACTCTGTTTTGGGTCGATTCGTTGAAATCGCCCCGATCTCACATTTTCGTGGATGCATGTGCCATTTTTCGACTCCAGATATGTTGTATGATCGTTTGGCGTTGTTTCCCCCTGTGCTTCGGCGTGAATGGGGCATGGAACGGGCCGATTCAGCCATTCCACAGTTTTACTCATCGAATTTGTGTAACGGTCCTTGTAGAGACCGTCACAAGCATAACGGTCCCTCGATAGACCATTATACCCCATTCATCATTTTTCATCTTTCGAGGTCGTGGAGTGTGATGGACCAAACCTGGTCCGTTACATGAGTATAACGCCCCTGTCTAGGTGTGTTACGCTTGGGTGGTTTTCGAGGCCTGCTACTGTTGTCAGTCCCTCGACGACCGTGCTGCGTTGAAGACCATGTCAGTCGATTCGCTGTAATGGATCTCTCCCTATGCGTTATGGATAGGTAACGCACCTGTGTGGGTCTGTTACGTTGCATTTGACTGGCGTTTGTCTAGCTATGGTAGGTGGTGTAACGCATCTACCCCCATGCGCCATGTGGCTGTGGCGAACTTAGCCTGGTCCGTTATATGCCTCTTGTCTGTGTTAGTGTTTTGGGTCTGTTGGCTTTAATGCCCCTATTGTGGTGCATTAAGCTTGTGTAACGGGCCTATGGAGGTCTGTTATATTCCTCTTTGTTTGAGTTCTGGTCCATTAGCCATAATGCCCCTGTCCTGGTACATTATGCTGATGTAACGCCCCTATGTTGGTGCGTTACATGGTCTGTGTTAGATTGTAGGTCTGTCTGCCATGACGCCCCTTCTATGGTGCGTTATAGTCGGTAACGCCCCTATGTTGGTGTGTTACGGTCCTGCTGTTGGCTGTGGTGGCCGTCGTCCTGTTCTGTGTGTTGGTTTATCTTAGGTTGTGTTCTAGGGCGTTGTCTGTTTGTCGGTAGTTTCTGGATCAGTCGGTTTAGGTGACTGAGTGTGGTCTTTTCCTTGACTACAATGGTACCCTAATGAGTCAATCTAGAACTACCAGTGTCATTATCTCTGGTTGCGTAGCGGCTGCCTCTTGATTATCGGGTTCACCTAGCAGTTGAGTGCTGGTTCGCTTTGCCCAGAGTGCTATTATCGTTCACCGCTCCAGTTTTTACTTGTCTTGGCACGACCTCGTGGTTTGCCCATGACCCGTGGGTGTCTGTTGACATCCTATGAGGACAGTGACCATGATGGGATGGCCAGGAGTGCTTGTGCATGCTGTATGTGTGTTTGTGGGTGTCTATGTGTATGTGTCGTATCGGGTTTCGGTCAACCCAGTGAGACCAGGGGTTGACATGTGACCTTGTGTGTGTCTCGGTGGCTTTGTCCAATTCGAGACCGTGTTTTTGGATGTCTCGAGATATCGTTCTACCTCAATTTACATATCCATATGTGTTGAGGGTTCTCGGTGTCCCCTCAGGTCTTCGCATGTCGTTTCCTCCGATAGCGTTGTTTCCTCTGGCTTAGGAGTAGACTGATTGGCGGCTTGTTTTGCTATTCATGACGATCTTGCCTCCAGTCGTCTGACTCAAGGATCGTTACATGAGTAGGTCTAGCTGCCTTGTCCTGAGTCTGTCGGTAATTTCTTGTGCTGCCATTGGTGCTTTAAAGTACGTGTGATAATGCTCTGTTGCCTGTCTATACTTTCGCACTCGTGTTTTGAGTCTCCGTGTCTTGTGAGCCTTCACTAGTCGTAGCCTTAAGGCACGCTTCGGCGTGACGGCTCTTGTAGCGGGGCACTTTCCCGATATATGGTTCTTAAGCTAGTTCTGTGGGCCCCCGGTCCAACCGTAGCGTCCTTCGGAGGGAGAATACTAGCTAGAGGCCTGGCTTAGGCAGGGGAAAACTCAAGTGACACCAAGTCACCTGAAAATCGGAGAACAAATCTCCCTTCTCCTGTGACCACAGGAGGAACCTGACCTCAAGCCAGAGGATCGGAAGAACAAAGTTACAGTTAAAATGAAGGAACAAAAGTGGAGAACACAGTGACTGGAAGCTGTAAAAGAAAGAAGCTCAAATGTGACTCTCTCTCAGAGCTGACTGGCCTGGATTTGATCCAAGGTCTAGTAGAGACTGATCTTCAGATTCTTCTCCATGAGCTCTCTCTTTATCTCTCTTTCTCTTTTCTTCTTCCTCTTCTCTTCTCTGTTGCTCACCCTTTCTTTTTCGAACACTCTTCCCCTCTTTTCTGCTCTGCTTATCTGCTTGATCTCCCTCAGTATTCTTCTCTCTACTGCATTCTTTCCAAGAAGGAGAAAGATGCCTCTTATACCAGCAGTAGGAAGGGCGTGCGTCTTCCACGAAGCCTTGCCCTAGAACCTCCACACGTGGCAGCATCTTGCCATCCACTTTACACGTGTCACAATCTTGGAACTACATCCAACCTTCGATCACGAGCCACCCTTATCCTCATCGATTGAAGACCTGTCACAGAATAGAAACATTAGTTTAGTTAACAATATACTGAATAGAAAAAGATGCACGGGGTATGCACGAAGTATGTTAAGTACTAGTAGACTTGCTGCTAAGTAATCTGCACGGACTTAGTTGGCTTAGCTATAGTGTCTACACCGGCTCCAACATGCGGTGAGCCAAGGTATGCACAGGGTATGACATATGCTCCGACTAGCAACGCCAGCATAACAGTGTATGCTCGGACATACACTGACCTGCAATGGTGCACACACACAGACAATAATGCAAGACTAATAATATGATGCATGGTCTTGATAGCAGGTAGAGGGCTTTGTGTAGCCGGGCAAAACATGCACGGATGCATGTTTCTTGAAGCAAGGCCAAAACATGCATGGACTTAAACATAAGTCGCACACGACAAGAAATATGCACAGGGTTTTACATGCATGGACATGGTGAAGGTGTGCACAGACTTGAGATACAACCCAATCAACAATGTACTAAGTCCAAGATGTGCACGGAGTTTGACTTCCATGGACCCTATGAAGACATGCAAGGACTTTGTATGAAACACAAAAACTTGCACGGGGTTTATGAAGACGTGCAATGACTTAGTGAGACATGCATGGACTTACATTGCAGACGTAAAATCTGCACAGACTTTAGATGCAAGACATCCATGGACTTTAACAAGCAATCCAACAGGATTTCATCTAAGTCCAAAATGTGCACGGACTTTGATCATTGAGATACGGTGGAATGTGCACGGACTTTCGAATGCTCAGACCTTGCTACAGAGTGCACAGACTTCAGACACAGAAGGATGCAAGGGCTTATAGACATGTGCATGGACTTTAACAAAAGGTTCACGGAGATGTCTATGCACGGACTTGGACTCAACCTCAATGCAAGTATGCATGGACATAGCAACACGTGCACAGACTTAGACAACACTACAGCATGTAGATGCAAGATGTGCACTGTTCATGCACGGAGTTTGATTTCCTTCTAATTGAAACGTGCTCAGACTTGGCATAGACAAAGAATGCATGGACGTTTCAATGCTCAGACTTCAAACAGAAAATGCACGGACTTACATTGGATGCAGTGTGCATGGACTTCTGTGCAGAGACTGTACATGCACGGATTTACCATAAGACATGCATGGACTTTATATGCAGTGGACTATTCATCCACGGACTTGGACAATGCATGCACGAACTATGTTCAACACCTCCACGGACTTGGAAGAGTGTGCACGGACTAATGTTCTTGGCCAAGGCCAGAAACCCTCAGTCATTAGCTTAGCCTGATTAACCCTCAACCAACAACCTATTTGATAGGCGCCTGACCCTTGGGCGCTTGTCACTGAGACATGGCAGCCATTAGGGCGCCATTTAATGAAAGGTGTCTGACCTAGGGGTGCCAATTTCAAGGAGATGGCAGCCCCCTGGGCGCCTATTAAACTTGACCTTGTAACCCTGATTTGGTGCGCCCCTGCTCAGAGGCGCCTTCTAATAAATCATGGCAGCCCCTAGGGCGCCAATTAATAGGAGATGGCAGCCCCATGGGTGCCAATTCCAGAAGCTGAACCGGTGTCAGGCGCCTCTTATTGAAAGATGGCAGGGGTATG
Organism: Amorphophallus titanum; assembly: GCA_024336825.1. Classification (NCBI taxonomy): domain Eukaryota; kingdom Viridiplantae; phylum Streptophyta; class Magnoliopsida; order Alismatales; family Araceae; genus Amorphophallus; species Amorphophallus titanum. Next base: position 10,248,997 of record JANBPO010002302.1, read on the forward strand.
GGCGCCAATTCTGAAACCTTGAGTTTTGAGTTTTTCTGAGACCTTAAACCCCTGAATGGTGCGCCCTTGTGTCAAGACGCCATTCACTGATAAATGGCAGCTTGAGAGACACCATTTAACCCCTGACAGGGTGAACACAAGTAAGAGCAATTTCATTGTGTCACAGAAGGCAGGTCCTGCTATCATCAATAGAATTTCTGAGAACACTGGCTTTCAGTACAATACTGGCCTTCAATCTTTCCTTAGTGTCCCACTATTTGAAGGCAGAAAAAGAGTTTCACACTATAAATACTTGTTGGATAAAATCTGCTCCAGATTGGATAGTTGGCAGTCTAAATTCTTGTCTCAAGCAGGAAGAAGGTGTCTAATCAATTCTGTGCTGCAATCTATCCCCATTTATATTGCTAGTGGCACTTGTCTTCCAGCTACAGTTATTGGAACCATCAATAAGATCTGTGCAAATTTTTTCTAGAGTGGCAATGAAGGCCCGAGGCGCCATTGGGTTTCTTGGCCTAACATCACTAGACCAATTGAGGAAGGTGGTCTTGGGATCAAAAACCTGCAACATATCCAAACCACTATGGTGACAAAGCAGCTGTGGAGGATTTTCAATGACAATTCCATGTGGTCTCAATATGCAACTTCCAGATATGTAAAAGGTCACCTTAATTCTATTACAAAGCCTTTTCCAACTGGAGTTTGGAGAGATGTGTTCAATTTGGCAAAACATACCTTACTAACTAACACTCGGTGGATCCCAATGGATGGTAACTCCATTGATTTTCTGAATGATAATTGGTGTGGTGTTATTTTGGCACCCCATGCCAATATCTCGAAAGTTACTCTTAGGGATGCTATCTCAAATCCAAACCATATGGTTTGGTCACATGTCCCTCCTGCCTTGGCATTAAAAGTTGGAAAAGTTTAGCTGGAACAGAAGCCGGATAAGTGTGTCTGGGCTCCAAATAGTGATGGCACTTTCTCTAGTAAGTCTGCATACAATGTAGTCAGACAACAGGGGAATAGACGACAGCCCTTCAAGAAGATATGGGGAGCCTATATTCCTCCCAGGGTGTCCATTTTCTGCTAGAAGGTGATGCATTTGGCAGTCTTGGTTGACTGCATGGTGAAGAACTGTGGAATCAGTCTATCATCCAAGTGCGTCTGCTGTAACTTTGACAACCAGGAAGAGTCCATGGATCATTTATTCATGGATAGTCAACTTGCAAAACCTTTATGGAGATTCTTTAGGCCCCTCTTTGACTCTCACTGCAGAGGCCTAAATTCTGTTACTGGGTTCTGCTGGGATGTTATTAACACAGTTGATACTAAATCTCCTGTGGGCTTTGCTGTCATCTTCCTTATGACACACATTTTATGGGAGATTTGGAAAGCGCGGTGAAGGTAAGGGGTAATCTGCTGGAGCTCTACAGAATCTCATCCTGAGGCAATTGGACATTGCTCTGAAATAGGTCACTTTTAGCAGGGCACCTTCAAACAGTGACAAAGATGTGATGCTTCTGTCTTCAGTAACTGCCCAATTCTGGGGCTGTAGGGGTCGACCCCTTAACAACTTTGGACAGCTACCAGCGTGGATGCCGATGGTGAAGAGTTGTTGGCTTGAACGCCAACAATTGCAAAGTTGTCAGCTCAGGTGTCGATTACTGAAAAGTTGTTGGCTCGCGTGCCAATGGTCAAAATACTGTCGGCTCAAGTGCTGATGGTTGAAAGGCTATCAGCTTGAATGTCGATGATTAGGAAGCTATCGGCTTAGACGCTAATGATTAGAAAGCTATCAGCTTAGACGTCGATAATTGAACAGCTATCGGCTCGAAAGTCGATGATTAGAAAGCTGTCGACTTAGACGTCGATAATCGGGGAGTTGTCGGCACGGACGTTGATCATTGGAAAGCTGTCGATTTAGAGGTTGCTGATTAGAAAGCTGTTGACTTAGACGTCGATAATTGGAAGGTTATCGGCTCGAAAGTCGATGATTAGAAAGCTGTCGGCTCGACGTCGATGATCGGGGAGCTATCGGCGCGGGCGTTGATCGTTGAAAAGCTATCGATTTAGAGGCTGATGATTAGGAAGCTGTCAGCTTAGACGCCGATGATTAGAAAGTTATCGGCTCAGATGTCAATTGTCGGAAAGCTATCGGCTAAGAGGTCGATGATTAGGAAGCTGTCGGCTCGGACGTCGATTGTCAGAAAGCTGTTGGCTTAGAGGTCGATGATTAGAAAGTTGTCGGCTTAGACACCGATGGTTGGAAGGCTATCAGCTCGAAAGTCGATGATTAGAAAGCTGTTGTCTCGACGCCAATGATTGGGGAGCTGTCGACACGGACGCCGATCATCAGAAAGCTATCAATTTAGAGGCCGATGATTAGGAAGCTATCGACTTAGACGTCGATGATCAGGGAGCTGTCGGCACGGGCATCAATCGTCGAAAAGCTGTCGGTGTAAAGGCCGATGATTAGGAAGCTCTCGACTTAGAGGCCGATGATTAAAAAGCTATCGGCTAGACACTGATGGTTGCATATATTTTATCATCATCATTGTTTTATTCTTTTTTTGTTTCATTTTCATTTCATTTTTCTTCACCTTCTTCTTTTTTTCTTCTTTTCTTTTAGCATTATTGTTTGTCATCGTCATTATTTTGGTTGTACCATTCTCATTTATTATCCTTCTTCCTTTTTTTTAACCTGAGCATGCAAGCATTCGCCAACAACAAGCATAGAATATATGTATATAGGGTAGCTCCCCTCTATCGGAGATAGGATAAGAACGATGCCCCTGACCCCTGGACAGAGTGCGGCTTATGAAGCATAACTAAAAGAGACGTGCATACATCGAAAGGACGTCGCATAGCATATGCGCATAGCTTAAGTCATGATTTTTTACTCGAGATAGTTTCTCTGTGTTGTGGAAGTACATGCATATGAGCAGCGTGCCCTAAACATAGGGATAAGTAGATGTTCCAAGTAACATCAAAGGATTTCTCCTCCGCATACATATGCATTTCAGGCTTTCGACTTTCGATAGCTTTGTATAGCCCCGTTTTTTATTTTTGATTCTGGACTTCACCGTTCGACGTGAGTTTTCTCATTTATTTTAGTGAAGATTTTCGGCTACTAGGATTTATCCTTTTTCACAATTCGCTTCATCATTTTCGTGCGAGTTTCCTCATTTGTTTCAGTGGGGATTCTCGGATACTTGGATTCACATTTCGTTTCTTCATCATTTTTTTCACTTTTTTTTTGAAAGGGGGCAGGCAGCTTTTTCCTCACGATCACCCTTCATGTGAGTGTATGGGATTTCAGCATCCATAGAGTGTTAAGTAGAAATTCTGTGATCCTTGTGGTTAAAACCCACTGATCATATGGTGACGACACCTTTAAGAAAACTTCAGAAAACCCAGAGAAATTAGCGAGTGAGAGACACTAGGCTAAAATAGGCTAAGGGTGCACTGGATAGAGTGACCAGTTGGGTGCACCGGGTGGGGGCAATCTGGTAGGTGTGCTGGCCAGGGCAGGCTGAGAGGCTGTGCCGGACTAGGGAGTGCACCGGATGGGGGTTAGCTAAGGAGTGCCGGCCTAGAAGGGCTTGGGGTGCTCGGGGATGGCTAATCCAAGGGTGTACCGGACGGGGGAGACTAGGAAATGCACCAGCCAGCGGCCATGGGGCTGTCCCGGGCTGGTGGGTCGGAGGGTGCACCGGGCATGGGGCCAAAGGCGTAGCGGGTAGGGCTTGTTCTGGTGTGCCGGGCGAGGGCCTGTGATGCAGAGAGGGAGAAATCACCGAGCTATCCCAGGAGGGAGGAATGGCCAATAGGGTGGAGTACCGAGGGAAGTTGCAACACTCGGAAGTAGTCGGTAGAAAATCAGGAAGGGAGTGGAAGACAACGATGAACGTGCACATGAAGGGAAAACATGTGGGGATCAGAAGAAAACCTTCACAAAATAACTCTTCATTTATTCCTTCATAGAAAGGGAGGGATACACAAGCTGACACCTCAGGGACGGGCAAAAAACAAAACAAAAGAAGAAAAAGAAGAGGGATACAATCGGGAGGAGGGGACCCTAGGCTCCTTCCCCTCAATCCTCGCCCTCTCTCTTTCACTATCTCTCACCCTTTCTCTCTTCTTCTCTTCTACCTTCTCTCTTCACTCGGGTGGCGGTCAGAGTAGTGGGCCTTTTCTTCTTCTTCTCTTCTTCTCTTTTTCTCCTCTGCTCCCGTCTAGGTCTCTGCGTGTGTATCTTTTCTGTTCTTTTTCGCAACGGAGAGGGGTCTTTTATAACCCTCACAGCGGGAGCATCCGGGCATGAGCACCGGTGGTGGGAACGATAGGCATTAAATGGGTTTGACATCTCCCGTCCATGGTGGTAGGGGGTAGCCTGCGTGCCTCCTTCCCTGGGCAACACCTCAGCTAGCCTTGCACGATCTCCATTGCACACCAAGGATCATAGGTCATGGCGTGAGATTTGGTTTGTCGGCTGCACCGGGTGAAGAGGAGGGCAAAGTGTGCCGATGGAGAGCCACAAAGCTGTGCTACTAGAAGGCTAAGAAGTCGTGCCACTGGAAGGCTGGCAAAGTGTGCCGCTGAAAGGCTAGACATTTGTGCTGCGGAAGGGCTGGCAAAGTGTGCCGCTGAAAGGCTAGGTAGCTATGCCGTTGAAGGGCCTCATGGGTGCACCGTTAAGGCCATATGTAGGGCACGCTGGGTGGAGCTGCCCTATGGTGTACCACTGGAGGGGCAGCGTGAGCGTGCCATTGAAGGTGTTCGCAGGTGTGCCACTGAAGGGGGGGGCATAGAATGTGCCGGCTAGAGGCCCAGTGGAGTGTGCCGCTAAAGGGCTGACAAAGTGTGCCACTGAAAGGCTAGATAGTTGTGCCGCTGAAGGGCCTCATGGGTGCACCGTTGAGGCTGTCCGCACGGTGTGCTGGTGAGGCCATCTGTAGGGTGCGCTGGGCGGAGCTGCCCTGTGGTGTGCCACTGGAGGGGCAGCGCAAGCGTGCCGTTGAAGGCGTTCGCAGGTGTGCCACCGAAGGTGGGGGGGACAGAATGTGCCGACCAGAGGCCCAGTGGAGTGTGCCACTGAAGGCTAGCCTGGGTGTGCCACTGAGGGCTTCGGGGGGGGCGTGTCGGGTAAGGCACTTGGAGTGTGGCTTCCTTTTCTTCTTTTTATCTTCTCTTCTCATTTCTTCTCTTCTTTATTCCCCTGCACATAAACACTGGGTGAGAATTTGTGGAGGTATATAAGAATCTGAAGTGGCCGTAGTGGTCCAGAAGGTCCATGAATGTCATGTACAGTCGACGACTGGCTTAGGACCCGTGTGTTTTATTGATTTGTGATTGCTTTCCTTGATGCTAGGTGTGTTATGGCGCCGAGGAGGAAGACTCGTTCCCAACAGGGAGAGTCTGGTGATGGTCCAGAGGAGCAAAGCAAAGCTATAATTCCAGAGGGCGTAGCTGGAGGTGCGCGGGCTCCTGGAATAGAGGATTTCTTTCGAGGCATGTTTCAGTATGTTCTTCAGCAGCAACAGGGAGGTGAAGCTGGTGAGGGTTCGGCGACTCGAGGAGGTCATGGTAGGGTACTGAAGGAGTTCTTGCAGTTCCAACTGCCTCCTTTCAGCGGGCAGCCAGATCCAGAGGTGGCCAAGGAGTGGCTGAGTGATTTGGAGAGGATATTCAGTGCGATAGAGTGTGTTGAGGAGGAGAAGGTGGTATTGGCTACGCATCGATTGCAGGGATCAGCCCGGCCTTGGTGGACGTCAGAGTGGGAAGCAACATTCCAGTCTCGTCCCCTTCGACAGATGGCTTTCGAGCGTGCTTTCTGTCCATCTTTTATCAGGTCGCAGAGGCTGCGCGAGTTCTTGGAGTTGACCCAGAGTGACATGTTAGTGGCGCAGTACCGATCTAGGTTTATCGAGTTGGGCCGTTATGCGTCTCACATCATGGCGGATGAGGAAGTGAAGACTGAGTAGTTTGTTGGAGATTTGAGGCCAGAATTGAGGCACCCTCTTCTCGCATCAAGTCCGGCTAACCTGGATGTAGCTTGCAAGGCAGCGGCGGCCCTGGAGAGAGATTTGCAGAATATTCGAGGACATGGTAGTGCAGGTCAGGCTCAGGAAGGTTTCAGTCAGCCGATGGACGTGCAACAGCAGAGTACCGTCCAGCCCTCAGCAGGTGGTTCAGGGGCAGCTCAGTCTGTGGCTTCAGCACCGGAGTCATCGTCCTTTGGTTTGAAGCTCAAGAAGCTGCTCAAGGAAGCTGGTTTTGGTAGGAGGCGTCGGGGTCGTAAGGAGCCGGCGCAGCAGTCGGTGGGTAGTGTTCAGCAGCCAGTGTCTTTTCAGTGCCAGGGTTCAGTAAGTGGTTCTCAGGGTGGGTGCCTGAGGTGTGGCAGTTCTCATCCAGGCAGGCAGTGTTCGACGCCCGTGGTTTGCTTCAGGTATGACAGCCATGGCACATGGCACGTGACTCTCCACAGAGACCACGTTAGTCACCCGAGTTTTCACAACAGCAGCAGTTTCAGCCCCAACAGATGTCATCATGGCCGTAGCAGTACCAGCAGTAGGGGCAGTTTCCTCAGTTGACTCGGTCAACCACTATAGGGAGGCAGAGATCCCGAGGTAGAGTGACCCACATGACCAGAGCAGAGGCTGAGACGTCGCAGTTGGTGGAAGGCACTCTTTTAGTTTTGAGTTGTGCGGCTCATGTTTTGTTCGATTCGGGTGCTTCTCATTCGTTCATTTTGGAAGATTTTGCTTAGACCGTAGAGGACCCAGTGGCCGAGATGTTTGGTGATATGGCGGTGGAGTTACCTACCGACAATTTCGTGCACACCCCGTATTGCTTTGAGAAGGTACCTGTGTGGGTGGAAGGGCAGAACTTGCGGGTCAGGTTCTACGTGTTACCGCTTCAGGACTTTGATTTTGGGCATGGATTGGCTTGAGGCTCATCATGTCTTGGTGGATTGTGACTCGAAGAAGGTCTACTTCCAACAACTTTGTGGACCCACCTTCTATTTCTAAGGTATTCAGTCTTCCTCTTCCCGCTTGCTTATTTCGGCTATCAGGGCTCGTCGATTGCTTGATGTGGGTTGTCAGCATCAATTAATCACATAATGCAGCCAAAAGGGCTTAAAAACATTTTTAGCATGTGAACGGTCAAGAGAAGGCCGTTCAATAAAATCCACGGTCCATATTGGGCCGTTCAGACGCTATTAGCTTGAACACGATCGTGAATATGAACGACCGGTCAATGAACCGCCCAGAAAATTGAATGGCCACGCCATAGCCGTTGGATGGGAATGCACCATTGAAGATAGCACGGTTTGCCTTTAGACTGTCCAGACTCGGAGCGGTCTATCGCTAGATCACGCCATTACTGGCGATTTTAAAAAAATAAATCTTTCCTCTTCCTCCTCCCTCTCCACCGTAACCGACGGTAGGAGGGAAGGAAACCGCCCCCACTCCTCCATCTCTTGCCCCTCTCAAGCTCCCCCTCACTCACCCTCTCAATCTTACTCTCTCAATCTCCCCCGCCACTCGTCTATGCGCACTAAGCACCAAGCCCTAAACCACCCAACACGGTGGATGGCCGGCGAGGAGGATCATGTGCCACCGCCAGCGGCCACCATGGAGGAAGCGGCGGTGCCACCGCCCGTGGCCGAGGGAGTGGCACCCACGGTCGAGGAAGAAGCGATGGTGGTCATCATTCGCGAAGAAGAAACCCAAGCGCCACCGGAGGTGGCCACGGCGGTGAAGGAGAAACCCCCACGGAGCTCCGAGGTAGGCCATCTAAACCCTTCCCCAGTCTCATTTCATCTCATGCATGCTATGTTAGGGTAAGGGATACGGGTATATGACCCCGTTAGGGCTGGTTGGGAGGCCTCATGGCTCCTCACCACCAGCAGGGAGGGACTTCATGTCGTCGAGGACAAAGGTCAATGAACAGTTCGACAGGGACCACTCCCGAAAACTTCACGGCTCATATAGAGCCGTTCACGACCTGCACGGCACATGGGTAGTCGTCTTGGGGTATTCGAACCGACCGGAGTGAGGGACCTAGCACGGTATGAGAAAAATCGTGAGAGATTTGGACGGGCAAATTTTGTCCATTCAGAATGTTAAATGCCAAGAACAGAATGGTCCTCAATGGACTGTGGGCTACAAAGCAGTTTCAAAAAGGCCATGTAAGTCTAGAAGTTGAGGAGCTTAGGAAGGGAATGACATGGTCGGCTGGGGATCGTGGGTTCACTGAACGGCTAGGGAATGGCCGTTAATAGGCTGGACATAGGAAAACTACACGGTTCGCATTGGGCCGTCCATTATGTAGAGCGGTCCATGGGTGACCGTGGGCCTCTAAAAGAGTAATGTTCAGAACGGTTGGGATCAGACCGTTGAATGAGGAAAACGGCCCACGTGTGACCGTTCATTTTATTGAACCACATTTTCTTTTCTTTTTCCCTGATTTATGCAATTAATGAAATGCATAAAATAAAATAAAAAATAAATAACCAATGCAATTATCCTAAAATGTTTGCAGGGAAAGCGTAGGACCCAGATCTCTTGGCTGTAGGTCTGGGTAGTGTACCTCGCACTGCCCGACTTCCAGGGTGAGAGACTAGCGGCGATGGGATTCGTCGAGTTCCTGAGCACTGTGGTCAGCCAGTTTGACACACCGCTCCTCTATGCTCTGCACAATCGCTCGGACCCAGTGAGTCATATGTTCCTCTTCTCGTGGGGTCACATGGTCCCCATGCTAGAGGATGTAGCTCGGATCACTGGCCTACGCGTGCATGGGTCCCCGGTCAGTGGGAGGGCTTACCCTGACTACCGGGAGATGGCCCAGGAGCTACTGGGGTTGGATCTACTGCACCCGGAGCGACAATCGACGACGCTGACCAGAGCGGCACTCCAGGATAGCCTCGGGCTGAGGCGGGCAGGGATCGCGACCGGTGAGCTGCCCGAGCAACATCTCCAGAGGCTCGTGGATCGGGCCAGACCGAGGGTAGTAGCAGAGCCGGGGCCGGAGATAGATCGAGTGCTGAGGCGATTTCTGACACTGTTCTTCGGATGACTACTGTTTGCAATGAGAGCGGATGTCATCAGCTATCACTTCCTGCCACTGCTCGAGGACTTAGCACACATCGACGACTACGGGTTGGGGGCAGCAGTTCTTGCCTTCCTCTTCGACACGTTGAGCTCCACCAGCCGACGCACGATGCTCGACTGCTTCCCCCCTCTACTCCAGGTACGACCCTACCTCTAAACTAGTTATGCAATTCCTATATGCTTCCTATATGTGGTATATGCTGATGTTTGGTAAAATGCAATGCAGGTGTGGGCCTATGCACGGCTACATGGGCTAGGGAGAGGGGAGGAGGCCCACCCCGAGCTGCTGCCCATCGCCAGGAGGTGGACAGCCCCGCGGGAGACTAGAGGCCTTTGGAGACAGGTCCGTGGGATTCAAGATGACCTGGACGCCCTTCCCTACGCCTTGGTACAACTCTAAACTCGGACTCTTTCATTAAATGCAATCTATATGCTTATGATGCTAATGTGACTTTTCTATTCTGATAGGTACGGTGGACACCTTACGAGGGCGAGGGTCAGGAGGGCCAGCCTGGGGTAGTGGGGGCCCTCACCTTCTCTGGGCGCGATGTATGGCTTCACTGCATAAACGTAGTGGAGCCACTCCACTTCAGGCTGGTGATGAGGAAGATCGGCGTCCACCAGCCAGCAGTAGAGTTCCCGACAACCGAGAAGTCGGGGGAGCGCGTTGGGTGACACCCTCGAGGCCTGGTGACGGTTCTGGACTGGATGACGCGAGCTGCGGAGCAGATCACGGATTGGACAGCACTCGGGCGGGTTGTGTCCTCCCGAGCGGAGAGCGAGGAGGCGTACTACACAGTGTACGTCCAGCACTATCGGGACCAGGTGTTCCTGGGTGTCCGTCGACCGATACAACTTCTAACCCTAGCACTCTTTAATTATGCTTATGCTTTCTATATGATTGTGCATTGACTCTTGGACTTCCTAAATGCAGATCGACCCATAGGGTAGGATTGCGGAGCTACAGGGGCTCCTCCACTCGACCATCCGGGAGCGGGATGAGGCTCGACAGGCACTGGGCCTTTTGGTGAGTTTCCTTAACCCTTAAACTTAATTATGCATTTGATTATGATGATGCTTATGAAATGATTGACCCTGGAGTTTCTAAATGCAGCGAGCTGAGGGGGCCCAGCGACAGGGGACTGATGCTCCTTCTTCTTCCCAGACTCCTACGGACCAGACTGAGCGGGATGTAGAGTTCGCCCGGATGGTGGCTTGGGTCGAGGCAGCCGAGGCGATGCTCTCCAAGAGAGTGAGTACACTACGCTTTCCCTATTGATTATGCTTATATTTAAATGCAGTTGACTAACCATGATGCATGCATGTAGACGACCGAGCTGACAGCTGCCTTGGGTGAGAGTACCTGGCTACGAGAGGAGCTCGAGTAGAGCCGAGTCGCAGCGCGAGAGGAGACGACTCGCCTCCGGGAGGAGCTAGCACGGAGCTGACTAACAGACGCAGTTGAGGCAGTACTCCTACGAGTGGAGCTTGAGCGGCTCCGGGCAGGTGCAGAGGAGCTGGTCCGAGTCCGAGCCGAGGCCAAGCATGCTCGTACCGAGGCATCAGAGCTGAGAGGAGAGCTGCGGGCTTACAAGGAGATGAGCCTGGAGCGGAGTAGAGCGGCACTGAGTGGTAGCACCAACGGAACCCATGACTCCTTCCGCAGCTACTTCACGGGTCCCTCTGGCTGCCGGAGGAATGAGGAGGAGAAGCGTCACCGACAGTGGCACGAGGAGGACACCAGCACTGCGATGACCCCACCATCGAAGAGGCGGGAGGGGGGTGGTGATAGTGACAGGCCAGAGGGAGGGGCCTGAGGTACTCGGACATGACTTTTGTACATGGACATGATTATGGTTATGATATGACTTATTTTTAGTTGGTTTTCCTTTTGTGTAAATGAATGAATATGTGTGCATGAATGTATGAATGTGTGGATGCAAAATGCTAGCTAACTCACGAATGACCCTAGGGAGACACGAGAGAGCAGGGGAGGAGAGAGGCATACCGACTTAGAGTGGAGAGGAGAGCGACGTGCCGTCTTAGAGTGGAGAGGAAAGTGACGTGCCGACTTAGTGTAGCAGGGAAATGAATGGTCGTATGAGTGGCCGCTCCAGGCCCCATACGGCCCAAGCTGGACTGCTGAAGGTACAACATAACGAAGCAACTAAATGGTCTATGACTGTCCGTTCAACGGAATAGAATGGTCTAACGTGGACCGTGGGGAATATGGAACTGTCTCTCTAGGGCCACTCAAATACCAGGAGTCAAGGTGTGTAGAAAATCGTTGAACGGTCTTCCTTGAGACCGTTTGAAGGTTGGGCGGTCTCCTGGTGACCGTTTAAGAAATTAAGGCTCTTAAGAAGGAAGGAATGCAATGCGTGCCATGCCATGAAGGATTTACAGGTGGGCCTTAAAGGCCAAAATACATCTGGTGCAAGCCACGGGACAATTCTGACACGTGAGTTGGTCCCCGGGTCAGTGCAGGATAAAGCGGATGTCCGCATATTTCTACAGAGGCTCTCCACAAGGAGCTAAGGGCATGACTGAGTTGCCGAGGGAGGGCTAGACTGGATGGCAGGGATGGACACTGGCTGGCGCCTGAGGAAGGCCCGACGTGGCTCGAGGTGAGCAGTCGGGTACGGGTCCCAGAAGGCGAGTGCCTTCATGCAGGGGAGTTAGAGCCGGTCCTAAGAATATTACTTTCGAGCTAGGGTTCGGCTAACTCGGGTCAGTGGTTGGGATCGTCAGTGGCCAGCTCGGGGCCAGCGGTGGGCACGTGGTCCCATGACAGAAGTAAATCCGACATTATGACATTCGCATTGTTATCATAATGTGCCATACGCAGGCGGACCTGATGTGCCGATGTGATCACCGTTATCATAACGCCTCATACACAGGGGAATGGACTTGAGTGAAGCGGCTAGAGGCCATGTGAGGGGAGTACATTTGACATGCCCTCAGCGTATACTAGCCGATCAACAAGCCACCCAACACGCTTTGCTCCTCATGTCCTTGCCGGATGCCTTGGGGCTTGAGTCCTTGAGCGCTTGTGTAGTTGCCTGCTTGTGTATGTCTGTATGTATGTGCCCCTTGAGCTTCTAAGGGGATTTTATAGGAGAAGTAGAAGGGTTAAGGGAGTTTACGTGGACATGTGGGGGGAATTTGATGAATACAATTTTATCCCAGTGGATAACCTGGCAAATAACCTAGATCTAAAGGTGTAGGGTCATGCCCGAACACCTTAAGGGCATTATTTGTTCACCACCCCTACAACATTCCAGGCTCAATTGTGGGCCCGAACAGGCTAGCCATGGCCCACGACAACTTCAACGAGCGGGGATCATCCTCGACTGCCCGACTCACCTACAACTTAGCTACCCGAGCCAACCTGGGGGCTCCCAGAAACAAGCAACAACGTGTGGTGCCCAACAATGAGACCCGAGATCATCCCAATACGTCTCTTCCTAGCAATTCAATTCTAATGGTTTGGAGCCTGAGGTCAAATCGAGCTTCAAAGGCCATTAGTCAGCTCAAACGACTTCTAACAAAGTGTCGGGAATTATCCCGAACACCTTTCAGGTGCCCTATTTTTGACCATTCTACATCAACTCGGGGCCAACCAAGGGTCTTGGATCACCTTCGACGCCATTTAATGACTCTACATAAGGCGGGGACCAGCCCCGACTTTCCAGCAATCAGAATTCACCTGCCAACAATTTACCTACCCGGGCCAACTCGGGAGCTCGCAGCAATACGCCGTGACATACAGCACCAGCCACGGGACCTAGGATTCCCTCAAAAAGCCCCCTTTCAGCCAGCTAACACTAGTGCGCTTAGTCCCTCACTCAAATCTGGGCTCTAGGGGTCACTAGCTCGTCTATACGATCCGTAGGTGATGGTCAAGAATTACCCCGAACACCTTGCGGATGCTCGTGTTTCCACCCATTTCACCATGAACCGAGGGCAATCCACGGCTCGGGAACGCTCACTCTGACATCCAATGGCACTACAAAGGAAGGGGTCGCCCTCGACTCCCAAATACGTGGCGATGAGCCGCTTACTTTACAACCATTGGGGTAACCTGTTGGGTCCCGTGATCAATGACACCCAAGAGGGGGGTGAATTAGGTGTTTGCCAATTATAACAAAACTCTTTGCCTTTTATCAAATTAGTGATAAACACTCTAACTGGGAAGTTGAGATCTGTTCAACTACAGATTAGAACATAACGTATACTACCCCTTACACTTTCCCTTGTTTTTCCCTTCACACGGGTGTGAATGGGGTGTGGAATAGATTTTTCCACGGTGTTCGCCAGTTTCGCGCTCCGGACGGCCTAGCGGTCCTTCCAGGGACCGCTAGGGCGTGAAGCGGTCATGTGGAGACTGCTAGGGATCCCCGTATGTCGATTCGAGCCTTGCGGTCCCGCGATGGACCGCCAGGGGAGCTTAGCGGTCGGGTAGAGACCGCTAGGCAGTGTCTTGCGGTATGGGGGTGACCATTTTTTTGTTGGAGTCGTTGTGAGGTCAGTGGGGTAGCGGCCTTGCGACTGACCACTAGGCTATGCCTAGCGCTTAGGTGGAGGACCGCCACTCTGCTTGGCGGTCCGGGAGTGACCTCTTGGGGTTGGTTTATCTTCGACCCTTGCAGTCCTGGCTGGACCGCTAGGCTAGGCCTTGTGGTCCGGAGGAGACCGCTAGGCTCCCTAATGGTCTAGAGAGGACCGCTAGTGGTTTATAGTGCCAGTCGTGACCGTTCGTGTTGTGTTGGTCTCCGGTCGGTCCGGTTGAGACCCAATGACCAACCTATGACCGAGTGAGTGTTCCGGACACCCCGTGGGGACCGTGACCATGTTTTGGGTATCTAGAGGTACCGTGTGATCTTGATGAGAGTGTCGTGGGTCTTGGGGGTCCGGGTGACCCCGTGTGTGTTCTGAGCTTTCGTGTTTGCATTAGATCGAGTCGCCGTCAGTCGGTACGAGTGCGGTGGGCTTTCCCCGCACATCATAAGTTTCTCTAGAAGGTGGTTTCAGAGTGGGTTATGTGTATGGCCTTGGACTATGAGTCTAGTTGACCAGCCTGGGGTTGAAAGCTTTTCATGTGTCTTGTGAATGAGAGATCCACTCAGTAGCTTGTGAGCTGCCTTGAGAATCGTATCACTGTGGTTTCAGACCTAGGGATTAGGCCAGATTGTCAGTGCTGTACCATCACATACAACGGTCTTGACCCGAGTCTCGTGACTTAAGGACCGTTGGGTTATTAGGTCTAGTGGGTTATCCAGAGTCTGGTGGCCACGAGCTACCTATTTCCTCGCGTTACTTGAGATGGGTGCGTGCGTGATTTTCAGTGTTCACATTTTGTGTGCCCCCACTAGTCGTAGATTTTCTGCACACGTGGGTACAGACCCACTTGGGAGCGGTGGAGAGCATGACCCGAGTGAGATGATTTTATGCTGGTTACCGTAGGGCCCCTTGCCTTTGTAGCCTGAGTCCGGCTGGGGGGGAAATCAGCTAGAGGACCTGACCTAGAGCAGATGGTCTGTGTGTGCACGCGTAGCTGGGGGTGGAGGACACGCGCTGATGTGTGCGACCCCAGCTAATCCTTGTTCTGTGTTACTAGTTCGGTGTCTCAGTTCCCACTGGGCCAGAGGGAGACACCTGAGGCGAGGACTAAGGCGTCAGTGGACTCATCTGGCCTTGCTTCTAGTGGGCGGTACTCCCGTCACGTGACGTGAGTTGTCGTGTCACGGGTTTTCATTTTCCGTCTGCGAGACGGGGTTTCGTGTGTAGTTTTGAGCGTTCTCCCGGAATTGAGGTCTAGGGTTTTCGGTGAGAGTCACCGAGGGCTTCTCCGTAGATGGCGTAGAGTTCACGACGATGAGGTCGTGATTGTGTTTCCAGACCACGTGATTTTGGTGGGCCTTTATCTGTGAGGATAGGCCTCCACGATAGTGGCGTCATGTCATTTTTCTGGTAGCATGACTAGGGCGGTTATAGTCTGGTGGTTCGTGTTCTGGTGGTCCCCCGACTGTGGGATCAGGGTGTTGGGTTCCGTTTTGGTAGGAGTAGTGTAGAGCCGTGGTTTCTTAGGCTACCGTGTTTTCGGTATGCATGGAAATAGCGGCCTTGGTGGTGGATGCTAAAACCTTACATTTTTCTCCTCTCCTTCTTCTCTCCTTCTCTTCTCTTCTTCTTTTCTTTCTGAAAAATTAGGAAAGAGAAAAGGAAACAACGTCCAGTTGGATGGACGCTTAAAAGAAATAGCGACCATAGTGGTGGACACTAAAACATATTATTGACATATTTTGTGTTCGTCTTTTCCAGGGGGTGATGAAGACTCGTATTTCTTGGGCTCGTCCATGCCGCCTACCAGGGCCTCCTGGACTTCTAGAGGGAGAGGTTGAGAGAGATGGGGTTCAAGGCCTTCCTATCGATTGAGCCATTCTGCCTAGATCTGATCCTCATCCAAGTCCTGAGAGAGAGATGGGATAGGACTAGTAAAGCCTTCTTGATGCCCTAGGGGCATATGGTTCCTACCCTGGAGGATGTGACTAGGATTACGGACTTGAGGGTAGATGGAGAGGCTGTGAGCGGGGTTACCTACCTAGACTACCAGGAGCGTGCCCGTCGGCTCTTGGACCTTTCTACCGTGGCAGAGGGGCCTAGAGATTGTAGGATGGTAGATAGGGTGGAGTTGATGGAGTCCCTCAGGCTAGGAGGGGGACATCCGAGGTCGGGTGAGTCCCTAGAGGAGTTTGCAGCAAGGATGGCCGGGAGAGCTAGGTCCACCTTTTGTACCGACCCTACCCAGAGAGAGAGAGAGCAGACCTAGACCTTAGGAGGTTCTTGTTCTTGATGATGGGGAGGCTATTGTTAGGCATGAAGGGAGACAACATGAACTGTCATTTTCTGAGTGTCCTGGAGGACCTAGAGCAGGTGGGGAGATACTCCTGGGGTGCGGCCCAGCTGGCCCACCTCATTGTGGACCTGTCCATCGGGACAGGGAGAGAGACTACCGTCAGCAACTTGGCACCATTCCTTCAGGTATGCAACTTTCTTTATGCCTATGTTATATGCTTCTATTCCTATTATGCTTTGATATGATTGTGATATGCTAATGATTTGTGGATGCAGGTTTGGTGCCACTTGTACATCCCAATGGGGAGAGCCGTAGTCTTCCGCCTGGAGGTAGTTCCGTTGGCTCAACGCTGGCTCCCATACACGATGGGGCCCCTGCATGCGTACGAGTTAGTGGCGGTGCGGCGGGAGCTTCGTGACGTCCCAGCATCCATGGTACATATGCTTATGTTTATGCATTTGATTCTATTTGATGGATTTATACTTATGACATGATGATATAAAATGCAAATGCAGGTGGTGTGGAGGCCCTATGTAGGAATGACAGACGATGGCCAGCCTTGGGTCGTAGCGGGCCGACCTCTGTTCGGGCGGGAGCTTTGGCTCCACTGCCTGAACGAGATCAAACCGCTGCGGCTCAGGCTGGTGATGAGGACGCTGGGCCTCCACCAGGAGTGGGTGGACGTGGAGGAGCCATGGTGGATTAGGCAGAAGACCCGAGGACGAGCGGTCACAACAGATTGGCAGCTGCGCTTCCCAGAGTAGTACACCGACTAGCAGAGAGGTGGCACTCCAGTCATCTCTCAGGTGGAGGAGAGCACGGCATACCTCTGGGTCTGCTGGAGGACTTATGGGTGCCGGCCTCAGATGAGGCCCCGAGGGGTACGTATGAATGCATGCTTTGAATGTTCAATTATTCTATATAATGAATGCTCTTTTGACTAATGTGTGATAAATGCAGGATGCACATGATGAGGTGGTAGCTGACATGTAGATGCGGCTATACACGCTGGAGGCTCACCTGGTGGTGACCCAGCACGACCTACAGATTCTGGTGAGTTATGTCTTCCTAAATGCCATGATTGATTCCTGAAGTTTGAGTGTTTCCACCACTGACAGGCTAAAGGTCCTCCAACCGAGACGCACCACCTTGAGGAGCAGCACTGCACCTGAAAAAGTAGGGAGTGAGTCTCATCTCGTTGGCTCAGTAGGGATCCTGCGGATCCCCACCACAACGAAAACGGTGAGTAGTAACAACAGTAACAACAATAAACAACAATAATAAAATAACAACGATCGGAACAATAGGGAGCGGTAAGCGGAGCAACTACGAAGACTCTACACTAGCCCAATTCTGAATAAGGAAATCGCGACCTCTAGTCGGGATTGCCAACCCATGGCAAAAGCACGATCCTACTACCGAGAGAAAACCCCACAATGATATGGTCGTAACAGTCTGTCCCTGCTGATGGAACCACCGACAAGGCCACACGGCCACACACACACACACAGCCTCCACCCTCGGGAGGACATTAATACACTGGTAAACCTCGGTCTCGAGCTAGGACTAGTGAGAGAACCATGCCCTACATACAGGGTGACACCAGCCCGTCTGCCGGAAGGGCCAACGATAACGTTGTTGGTAACTCAACCTTTACCGGAATAGGGTTTGCTACTCAACTATGCACAACAAGGCCAGATGCGTCCACTGACGTCTTATACTGTGCCAAGGTCTCATATCCGCGCACACTGCCCACACCCAGCCTCAAGAGGAGTAGAGAAGACACACACATACCACACCCTGAGACTGGCTAAGATCCTTGCATCTGCGCCCAACAGCACGGCCGTGTCCTACAACTTGACATGGGGTACGTGCCACTGCACCTAACAGCAACGTACACTTGTTCTAGCCAAGGTACATGCGCTCAGGCGGTCTCGCCTCTACACAAAGAGCGTCGTACACACTAGGCTGTCTCGCCCGGTCCAACCACAGTCGGCTACTAGGATCTTCTGTAGTATTGCGAAAACCCATGGCAACTCTACCATCTGCGGTCTCGCAGGAATCTACCATATAACACTATCATCTGCGGTCTCGTAGAAATCTTGAGAATGGGCGTACACACACATGCAAACCACCATAACCCATAGTACACCACGATGTGTTAAGAAAATTACCCACGGCCGGACGACAGAAACTAGTGGGTATCGGCCCACTAACTCACACCAGGACTACTCACCGCGATCATAGAACTCATGTGGATACGATCCTCCACGGTCACAGGACTCACGCGACAAATAACCCACCATGGGCACGCAAGGCACATGGAAACTAAGCTACGACTAAACTCACCGTAGGGAATCCATAAACCTCATATTACGTGAATCTATTCTCGGGCGACCATCGCCCTCACAAGGCCGAAATGGCTCAATTTTCATATATTTATGTGAATATAATATTAATTTCTATGTTCCGGGGTGAAAACCGATTCATGGGACTCAAACGGGCTGAAAAGCCCTCATCCTGGTCGACCTAGACCACAGGTCGGTGGACCTGGACCACAGGTCAGTCGACCTGCCAAGCACGGGTCGGTCGACCGGCCATCTTGGTTGGTCTACCGGCTAAGAATGCGGTTGGGGGTCGACCGTGTTAAGGTGATCACAGTCGGCCTGAGGACCGCGATTTGCCAAAGACGCGGTTGGTCGTCTGACCGTGTCTCTGACCGCCTCTCCATGGGCTTCTCAAATGAACGTGGTGCCTTCACGCCGCGTTCATTATCCAGAAGTTGAACGCGGTTGGGGAGACAACCGCGTTCTCGTTTCCTATCCGGACTTCTGCGAACTAGCGCAAATTCGTCTGTTTCACGTCCCATTCGTCTCGTACGAAAGAGTAAACACATAAAAATGACTCCTTGCCTTCCACACCAGGACACAAAAAAAACACAAAAAAGTTCAAAGAAATGGGTGATTCCTTTAATTGCCCCACTCATGCATTAGATTAGATGTCGTGGTTCCTGGTTATTAAATTTTGAACATGGTGCATTTATCTATTTACTGGAAAGAAACGATTGTTTAAAAAGTCATGTAATCTGAAGTAGCGCCCTACTATAGGGGCGCTCTATACCTGCAACTCTAAAAACTCACAAAAAGCTACTCAATCCATGCTATAAGACCTATATGCATGCACATGCTCCGATGTTTAATAGATTTGTCTTGTACTTGAGAACACCTACCTTGATCAGAGGTTGATAGAGAAGAGATTGAAAGATCAGTAACACAGAACGATACTCTGTTACAAACAGAGCTTCATGAAACTACAGCCCTTCAAGGTCCGAGGAGATGATACTCTTCCTTTATGATAGCAGATCGAAGAGGATGAAGCAGAGTGACTTCTCAGCTTCACAGTAGAAGGAAGAAATAGCTTCAAGGGAACAGGGCCTTTCCTTCACTCCGCTTCTGTAAGAAGAAGGAATAGGAGCCAAGAGGAAGATGCAGTCTTAATAGGAGGTAGAGAGACCTGCCCTCCTCGTACAGCCGAAAGAGGAAGAAGCACTATCCTTGAACAACACCAGAAGGAGAGGAAAATACCACAATAGGTTGACGCCGACGAAGAGAACTCAGAGGCAGTAACCTCTGAAGGGTTCTGGAGGGGTATATTTATATGGAGAAAGACCTTCGGGGTTTAAGAGTTCGATTGGGATCAAAGTTTCCATGGAAGGAATCCTATTAGTATTTAAACTTCCCACGTATCAACCCTTCCCAGATCAACACCTACCCCGATGGCGTTCAGCTTCCCAGTTCGAATGAAACACTGCAGTCGAAGTTACTATTTTCAATCTGTAGGAAAATAGCGCCTATGAGAGGGCCGCTCTTCAAGAATTTACACCTGCTCAAGGGGTCTTCAATTCATGAGATAGCGCCGTAGTATAGGGGCATCCTTCCTTTTACCCCTTGCTCACGAATGCTGCTACAATCAATGCATGGAAATGGCACCCATGCATATGGCCTTCATTTGATGAAATGGCGCCCCAGGTTTGGGCGCCCTTTCCCTTTGGCCCATTTGGTTTAAGTGCAAGGCCCGTTAGTGTGTATAATTGTGTATGTGGTGTTTGAGCATATGGCCTGGGTCTTGACTAATGTGTTCTTTTTAATCTATTTAAGATTTCTTAATCCTTCATTTTACCAGGGTTGCTACACCCTCCCCCAATTAAAAGAGATTGGTCCCCAAATTCATTTGTATATAGTTATGGAGGGTGCAGGGTACATACCATTTAGAATAAGTCTGGGAATCTTTTCTCCATGGATTTCTCAATCTCCCACGTGGCTTCTTGTTCTGAGCATCTGCTCCGTTACACCTTGACCATGGGGAATCGTCTTGTTCCTTAGTACTCGTACTTCGCGATCAAGGATCTTCATGGGCTTTTGTTCATATGTGAGATCTTTTTGTATCACCAGGTCTCCATGATCTATGACATGTGATGGATCGTGTACATACTTCTTCAACATGGATATATAGAACACATTATGGACGTCGGACAGTTGAGGAGGTAATGCGACATGGTAAACAACCTCGCCAACTCTTTCTAGTACCTCAAAAGGTCTGATGTACCTTGGTGTAAGCTTGCCCTTAACACTAAATCTTCTAATTCCTCATCCTAGAGAAATCTTAAGAAAGACGTGATCT
Organism: Amorphophallus titanum; assembly: GCA_024336825.1. Taxonomy (NCBI): domain Eukaryota; kingdom Viridiplantae; phylum Streptophyta; class Magnoliopsida; order Alismatales; family Araceae; genus Amorphophallus; species Amorphophallus titanum. The sequence continues at coordinate 10,269,652 of JANBPO010002302.1, forward strand.
CCGACTTGGACTTCAAGATCTCTCCATCTGGTATCGACATAAGCCTTCTGTCTAGTCTGAGCCACTTGAAGTCTTTCTCTGATGAGCTGAATCTTTTTAGTGGTATCCCTTACCATTTTTGGGCTTAGTAGTTATTTCTCGCCAACTTCATCCTAGCACAAAGGCACTCGAACACTTCAAATGGGTGGAGGTTAGCAAATATCCTCTCCTCCTTCCCTTCTTGGTTGTATTTGATGCATTGGTGTAGTGTGAAGGGTACCACCATATTTTCATGTAGCCAGGGGCGGCCAAGCAGCGCCTTGTATGAGGTGCTAGAGTTGATGACATGAAACTGCACCCTCATAGTGAAATCTGCCATGGTGAGTGTTAACTCTACCACTCCCAACGGCACTTCAAACTTTTGATTGAAGCCGACGATACGCATATCTCTAACTTTGTCGAGGCGCACATTAAAGTAGTACCTCTGGTATATTCTGTATGGTAGGATATTGGCGGTTGCTCTGGGATCTACCAGGATTCTGTTCAACTCCCAACCATTCAGTTGCCCCTTCATGCACAACGGTCTGTTGTGGCTGAGAGTGAGGGGTAACGTGTCCTCCTGAGTGAAGGTCACATTGGCTTTCGATAGTGCTTCAGCCAAACATGTTTCATATTGGGCAAGCGTCTGCAAGGCAGTGACGATCACCTCTTGGGTCTCTTCACTCAGGGAGAGGATCTCCCAGATGGTGAACCTTGCTGGAAGCTTCTTAAGTAGCTTCATCATCCTACTTCCAGCTCGGACATTGGATAGCTTCATTTCTTCTGCCCACTTGGGCTTGGAAGAGCCTTGAACTGTGGCCTCTGACGAACCTGCTTCATCAGACTCCGAGTCTGCACCCTTCTCCTGGGTGTCATCCTCTTGCTGTCCTTCGTCGCCTGCCGTCGGACGGGCCTTGTCTTCATCTGGAGCACCAGAAGGTTGTTGAAGTTGCGGGTGAGTGCCCCCGGCCACAGGGCTGCCATCTTGACATGGTTGCTTGCCCTTTGACATCTTCAGGAATTCAAGAAAGGAAAGGACTGCGGTGCTGCCCCCACTCTGAGTGTATAAGCCTGAAGGAGGAGAGATTTGGACTCCCTTGACCTACGGAGGGGGTATCTTATAGGGCTACTCTCCCCTGAAGATAATATTGTGGTTGGCGGACGACTGGCGCCCCCATTTTCGACTTGACCGGGTTGTATGAGTAGCGGTCGCGGCTGCAGCCTGGCTTGCCCCGGCAATAGGTGTGAAGCATACTTCTTCTTCATCTTCCTCACTGGGCAGATTGAAGAGAGCAGAGAGGGTATTAGAGGAGAGCATTGTCTCCCTCTTGGCCTTGCTGGCTCTTCTTTTCTTCTTTTGCTTCTTCTTCTTTTCTTTGGCTGGCGCTTGCCCCCAGAATAGGCTGTCGTCCTTTTCTGACATTTTGTCAGCCTCTCCTTCTTGTTCCAACGAGAGCTACTCTAATTCTTGCCATGGGACATGGTCCTGTATCAGCAAAGGCTTCAATTTAGGCTGTTCATTTTCATCTAACCTGTTTATGTAGTCCTGTAGCCACCAGGCTTCTGAACTAATTTCTTTTGCCGTTGGCAGTGGAGTCTGTCTTCTCCGGTTGTGTGTGTGTATATCATGATGACTGCAGGCGGGCTGATCCACGCGGGTGCTGTCACCAGAGGAACAAGTCGTGGTGTGATGCCACAAACATGTGCCCCCACCTTCAGGTGAGGTGTGACCTTCTTCTTGGTCTTCGTAGGGACTTGCTGCCATCCCGGTTGCTCTTTAATTGTTGTCAGAAAGTAGGCCTCATAAGTGTGCTGAGTGTTGGCTTTAGCGACTTCTTCAGGCAATGCCTGATATAAGGAAATCATGTTGGCCGCTACTATGCTCAGAGGCACTTCATGAGACTGGGGAGGGTCAATCTTGTACTCTCCCAATTCTATTTCTTCTTTCTTCAGCATACCTTCGATGATGTCTTTGAATACGTAGCAGTCCTCGATCGGGTGCCCCAGCAAGAGATGTTGGCGATGAGTTTTCCCTTGTTTTCTCCAACACCTGGGGGTGATTGGGACATGGAATGGAGTTTTCTGGTGAAACCTACATTTTCAGACACAAAAGTAGGTAGCTATCGTACTAGAGATCACTACCTACCTCCAGATGGTTTGGCGGTCTGTTGGGGACCGCCACTAGGACCAGTAAGTTAGTTATAGGTAGCAATGTCGCAACTAACCACCAGCTGATGGCTTTAGTCAGGCCAAGACCGCCACCTGTAGTACTACCGTGGGACCCTGGAGAATGCAGTTAAGCCCTGACAGCATACTTTAGATTGCGGTAGAGTGGATGACCACCTTCTGTCCAATTGTCCCTGGCAGGGGGTGGTCATGTGGGGAACTCTATCTGATGGTCATTGTCTAGCGGAGACTGCCACCTGAGGCGACGATCTGGGGAAGACCACCACCTGATTTTCTGTGCTAGTCATGTTCCGTTCGTATTGTTTAGGCCCCGATCGACCCAGTTGCGACCCAATGGTCGACCTTTGGCCTTGTGGATGTCCCTGACACCCCGTGAGTTTTGTGACTATGGTTCTGGGTGTCCGGTGTCGTGTTACCTCGATTAGTGTACCTTTGTGTTCTAAGGGTTCAGGAGACCCTCTTATTTTCCAGGCTTTCATATTACGCTTAATTGAGTCCCCGTGAATCGACTTATGTGCATAGGGCCATTCCCGTATGTGGATAGCTCTCTCTTGGGATGTATTTTTCGTTTGGGCTAAGTGTATGGCCTTGAACTGTGAGTCCAGTCACCCAACCTAGGGCTGGAGGTTTCTTGAGTTCCCTTTTTAAAGGGATGGTATCAACGGTCATAAGCGGTCTCGTGAATTATCGTGCCGTGGTTTTGACCCTAGGAGTAGAGCCAATTGCTGGCATCTGTCGTCCTATACAACAGTCTTGACTCGAGTCTCGTGACTTAAAGATCGTTGGGTTATTAGGTCTAGATGGTTGTCCCGTGTCTGGTGGCCCTGAGCCACCTGGTACTCGTGTTACTCGCGATGGGTATGTGCGTGGCTTTCGGAGTTCACGTTGGTGACCCGTCCACTAGTTGTAACTTTCCTACATACGCGTGTATGGACCCACTTGGGAGTGGTGGAGAGTGTGACCTAGATAGACGATTTTAGGCTGGTTACCATAGGGCCCATCATCTGTGCAGCTTGCGTCTATGCAGCTTTATCGTAGGGCCCCTCCACGAAAGAGTTGTCATGATGTTTCCCCTAGTAGCGTGACCAGAGTGGTTCGTAGCATGGTGGTCCCACGACCGAGAGATCGAGGTGTTGGTTTTCGTTCCTTTAGGAGTAGTTGTAGAGCTGTGGTTTCATTCGCTACCGTGTTTGGAGATGCGTGTATGGTTTTTCCCTCCGCTGTCGTTGTGTTCTTGTTGCCATTACTACTCCTGCTATTGTTTCTTTTCGTTACCAACATTGTTTTACGGTTGGGATTCCACGGGACCCATACTGAGCCAGTGAGATGAGGCTCACCCCCTACTTTTCAGTTGTGGTGATTCCTCCTTGAGGTTTGAGGGTGTAGCGGGGAGGTTCTTAGTTGCCAGCTTGCTAGGCCGAGTGTTCACTCGGCATTGGATATGTTTTCTTGCCTTAGATTATACTTTATTTGGATTGGACTATGTAGTTTGATTGTTTATTTCTATTAATTATTGAATTGTCTGACTTTATTTCATATTTCTATGTACCTCCACCGTCACGCCTCGAGCCTTTATTTACAGTGGAAGACACGCTCAGGGGGAACGTGAACAGCCGGCATGATAAGCCTCTTGCAAGCGAGAACAATCAGAGCACAAGACAATCACACATAATATGTAATTGCACACGGTTTGATGCCTTACCCGCGGTGGCTGGGGAGGTAACTCCCGCTGAGCTAGTGTGCTGGGGCCGGCGTTCGAAGATGTGTGCGCGGTTTGATGCCTTACCCGCGACGGCTGGAACTTTTATTGGGAAGAGGCCCGGGGAGCATGCCTGACATCCTGCTTCCTGGCCTTGCCTTTATGGTCTGGCTAGGGGCAGGGTTGGGTGAAGCCCGATGACATCTTAGGTCATTGCTGCCCCCGAAAGTTGTCCTGATTCTATGTGTCAAATAGCCCTTGTAGTGGTGGCCCCGACTCGTGAACCGGTGTGGCTGAAGACTCTGAAGATGTCATTCTTGCAATCTGGGCTGGGTTGCAGGACAGGCGAGGAGGACCCGATAGTTCGCTGGCTGACTGAACATGGCCTGGTCGGGCTGGGGCCTCGCCCTGCTTCTACTTTCCCTTCCTATCCCCGGATGCCAGAGATGGAGGTAAGGTAGGGGTGAGTGAGAGGAGCTTGGGGAGCCCATCGTCGTCTTACCCACCAGGACATTCTCTCGGCCGAGAAGGATTCAGAGCAGCCTAGCTGTGTCTTCTCTGGAGAAAGGAAGAGACTCCAGCTCTTGCTAGGGCTGCCATTGTACGACCACAGTAGCAGGGGCTAGCTGGCCAGCGGGTGATGTCGGGGAGTCCGGAGAGGCCGGGGTGGCAGGAGGATGGATGATGTTGACCGAGATGTTGCTCGGCTCTCTCTTGACTAGCGTCCTATTCCCTGCGCCTTCGTAATCGCTCGAGAGCTTCTCGATTATCAGTCTGGAAATCGAGCCATTCTGGGGTATGCTGGTAAGGCAGCCCGTGCCCATTTTCCTAGGGAGGATCTTGCTGCTCTGGTGCATCTCTGGCGATGCTCAGGGTTTCTTTGACGGCTTGTCGAAGTCTCACAAGTGCCATGGAGTTTCCCTCAGCATCAATCTGCTCCCACTGGATCTGTTCCTAGATGAGGTATTAAACTTCCTCACAGGACTCGATCGCCTGGTAGATTCGAGCATGGAAGGGGCAATACTAGGGATGGCTGAAGTCCCAGTGAGTATAGTCTGCCGGTGGGTAGTGGGGCAAGATTTGCCCCCTCTCGATGAGGATGTCGAAGAGTCACCGGGTCCTCTCCTTAGGAAAGGAGAGAGGCATGTGATCATGCCAGGGCCTCCACCCCGGGTACCAGAGCGAATGCTCGCCCTGGCTGGTGCTGGGTTCCTCTGCTTTGATGTCAGAGAGAGAAAATACAGCCATCATGTGGATCACTTTAGCCAAGTAGTGGACCACACATGCTGCCTTAGCTGGTCTGGACCACGTATGTGGCTACGGGGGATCCACGAGACCACTCTTCATCTGAACAAGACCATCTTGGATTAGCTTCTACTCCTGAGTCTTGAAGATGTAGCAATCTTCAATTGGATGACCCAGCATGCGGTGATATGGGAATAGCTGGGATCGTCGATCTTCTGGGCCTCGTCCGGCTTGAGGACTTCGGGCAACTCGACGTTCTTCTGGGCCATGCAGAGGTCGAAGAGCATCTTCGTGTGTTCCATCTTGAAGGAGAAGGGTGTCTTCATACGCTCCGAGAAGGAGGGAGAGACCGACTTGTCTGTTGGCTTCTTGTCCGGGCCCCTCGTTTCGGTCTCCTTACTGGCTTTGGTGGCGGGGGTGAACTCAATAATCTTCACCTCTTTGTCGGGCTGGCATTCTCGCATCTGTTTACCCTTTGCTGAAGTGTAGGTCGGGTTATCGGCAAAGAACATCTCTATACTGTCGAGTTGAGCTGGTCGAAGCCTTTGATGTTGGTGCCGAGAAGTTTTTCACTGACCTCGGCCGCCAAACCTCGGTGACATATAGATCTCTTGATAAGCTCCAACACAGATATTTTGGCGGGCACCTGGTCTAAGTGATGCAGTAGATCATATTGGGTACTCGACAATGGCTCGGCCTCTTCTTGGTCGGCAACAGGTTGAGAAGACTGGGGATTGGAAGTAGAAGTGTAGTTGCGATAAAATAAATGCCCGCTTAATAGGGCAAGATTCTGTGCCGGCATGGCATCGGCTGATGGTGTAATTGGCCCAATGGGGTGGATAAGTGGTGTGGGAGAAGGTGTAGAGGAGATGATGGGAGCAGAGGTAATGATGGGTTGCGGAGAAAGAATGGCGGGTGAAGGGCTAGGCGCGGGTGTTGGTGGGGGCAGAGGTGTAAAACTTAGCGGAGGTGTGGGCGGAAGGCTATGCGTAGTGATAGTGGCGGGGGTGATAAGTAATGGGTGAGATGGGAGGATGGGTGAAGGCGTCGGTGTTGGTGTAGGGGTAAAAGGGGTGGCGGATGGGAGGACAAATGGCCTATCGAGCGAAAGGGAGGCTTGATGTGTGGGTGTGAGAATGGGGGATGAAAAAGGATTGTGATGGTTATGGTGGAGGGCCGAGACTTGGTGGATGAGACCGTCATCGTCATATGACCACCCGGCGTTGGGAGCTGGGGGTTGGACCAAGTTAACCTGAGTCGGTGCCGACGGTTGAGGCTGCAGAGCGGGAAGTTAACCTGAGTCGGTGCCGACGGTTGAGGCTGCAGAGCGGGAGGATGATTCGACATGGGGTTCTGATGGATCCCCAAGTCTTGAACCTACTGCGGTTGTTGTAGTGGCTGCTGCTGTGGCGGCGGTGCATGTTGTTGCTGCACTTGCTGCGTCAGCACTTGCCTTTTTTTTTCCTTTATTTCAATAATGGCCTTATGCATCTCGACCTAGTCAATTCTATGTCCCTCATGCAGGTCATAGACCAAGTTCCTGAATTGAAAACACCCTTCAATCGTATGTCCCAGCTGCCTGTGGAACATACAGTACTTTGTCTAATCAATGGCTTGGTTCCAGACGGGCCATTCTAGAGGAAGCTGTATAACACTAACTGACATGAGAGTGGAGAAGATGTCGGCGAGAGTTTCCGACAGTGGAGGATATTAGGCTCTCTTCGGAGCCGGGCGCTTGTTGTTGTAGCCGTTAGGGGGAGGGACGTTATGGTATTGTGGAAGTTGTGGAGGTTATTGTGGGGGCGAAAAAGGCATTTTGTGGAGAGACAAAGGTGAGCGGAGGGTTTTGTGGAGTGGAGTAGACAGGCAGACGGTTTTGTGGAGTGGATTGGTTGTTGCAGAGGTGCTGGGAGAAGCAGATTTGGTTGGGTAGATTGGCAGAGGGGAATGTAATGGCTTGGACTTGTTCGCTCATCTGGACTCCCTCTGTGACAGGTCCCTAAGGTTTTCGATTATACTTGGGTTTTTGGGCCTCGAAAAGAGAATGAATTAGGGAATCCTTGAATTGGGTTTGGATAAACCGCACCCGACTATACAGTTGGTGCATGTTTGCTATGTCATTCATTGCCAAGATATTGCGGAAGGTCAGAGTAGCATTAGAAATAAGTAACTTGACCTTCTCTTCCTCTGGAATATGGCCGGTCACTCGGGCGATTATTTGCCTCCACCTATCGGCATAAGTAGCAAACTCCTCATCTGGTTTCATTTTTTCAGTGACCAAATCTGTGAAAGAATATTCTGGGCCGACACTATCTTGAAATCACTTAATAAACTTGTCTTTCACTATCTTGAAACTCTCGACTTCTTCTAATGGCAGAGAATAAAACCATTCTAGTGCAACCCCATCTAATGATCGGCAGAATAAATACGCCATGAGGCGATCGTCATACTGAAATTGAGCCGATTCAGTGAGTTCGTTAGTGTGACGTTGCCGACTCATTGGGCTGCTTGCCATATTAGGTCCAAGGGAGTCGTGTCACATCACATTAAAAGTTGGGTCCATGTCTAGGATGTGAAAATCTACTGTAACTGACATGGGACCTAGCCCGACTTTTAAAGTGATAATGCCCATGGGTGGCTTCTTTGTATTATCATAAGCCGTAACTGTAATGGTAGACGACCGTATTTCACTGTCCGGAATGCCACACATTTTCAAAGTGCTGAGAGGTAACACATTTATAGATGCCCCAACATCCACCAAACATTGACTGACAGCTACTTTGTTAATATCAACAGTAATGGACAAAGCATATTTCCTGGCTGACTTTGGAGCCAGTTCATGTTCATAAAAGATAATAGCCAGTTGGTCACCTGCCAGAGTCAAGACTGAAGTGATCTACTCAACTGGAATATCCTCATTGATCATCACCTTATATAGATGTTGCTTTAAGGCCTGTTGGTGAGTGGTGGATCTTTTAACTAATTCCAAAATAGAAATCCTGGCTGGGGTCTTGTCCAGATGCTTTAACAAATCATATTGGGTGCTCGGTCTGGATTCCTGGCCTTGTTCTTGCTCCTCTTGCCCCTGTGCAGGCTCTTGCACCCGTTGCAGAAATACACGGTGGAATATCCATCCACTACGGAGCACCATAGTTTGCAAAGATTGCACCTCTGTCAGGTTTTGGGTAGGCAGAGGATTGGTAGATGTGGAAGGGATATCAAGGTTGAGGAGTGTTGAAGATGGAGCGACTGAAGAAGGGATCCTTATGAGGGGCCTTGTCAGCTGAGGATTAGTGGAAACTAGGGTGGTGGGTAGCGAAAGTCCAATGGGAGAGGGACTGGAAGGGGCGGACGGTGCCTGGACGGTTGGAGTGGGTATAGGCCGAATGAGGAGGGACCTAGGCAGAGGTGATTGATTTGTGGTAGGTATAGTAGATGTTGGCATGGGTAGGGGTAAGGGGGCCCTTGCCGGCAAAGGGTGAATGGTAGCGGAAGGAGGAACAAGTGTTGGTGAGGGGCGGATAAGGAGTGGCTTAGCCGACGAGGGGTATGTGGAAGGAGGAGGGGTTTGCGGTAAGGAAGGGTTTGTGGGGGCGCGAATGAGGAGAGGCCTTTGCGGCAAAGGGTTGGTGGTGATAGGGGTTTGATTAGCAGGGCGTATCAGGGGTCGGGAAGGTTGTGGAAATGGGGAAGGTTGAGATGTTATTAGTAAACAGGGCAACTGATTGGGGTTTTGATTTATGAAGGTGATGGAGGCGCTCTCTTCATGCCATCCCTGTCCTCTCTCCACTTCGTGGAAAGTCGTGACAGAGTTTACTTGTTGATTCTAGTGCTCCGACAGATGATTTTGGACAATCCCAATGTCCGGCTGCGGTGCTTGGACTGGCTGCTCTTGCTGAACTTACTGTTGTTGGGACTCCTATGGTCTGACAAGCAGTAGCCTTGTGCTAATTGGTTTTGATGATTGGCAACAGTCATTTTGATGATAGGCAACAACATGTATTTTGATGCATTGTAATTTATTAGATAATCATTCAAGGGTTGATTGCATGCTTTTACTTAATTGTTGCATGTTTTTACTTAGTTATTGCAGATCACTAAGTTAGTGCATTACTTAGTCCAGTTTGCATTAAGTTAGTGCATCCATAGGTGCTGTAAGCAACTTAGTCCTTGTAGAATTCATGCATGCATAAGACTACCTTGGTGCAACAGTTGTCTAGTCTGCATTGCGTCGGCGCATACCTTAGTTGCAACACGCAACTAAGTCCGAGCAGAGTCTGTGCATTGGTTGCATCCCATGTGTGTAAGTTCCTGCATATACACTTGAGTCGTGTAATCTTTAGAAATCTTTTTCTTTTCGGTGGAGGTGATTGTTGTTAGAAGATTTAAATTTTGTAATAATGGACTGTTGTGTGGAACATTTATATGCTTTTAGAACTGAACTATTGTGGTTTTGGTGTGTGAACTACTTGATGGGAATGAGAATTTATCTTCCGCTGATATTTGTGCTCTCTTTAATTATGTAACCTCTCAACCAGTTATGTCCTGTTGGGTTGTTCTGACTATGGCATCCCCCTTAAAATCTGAAGAGAGTCGGGAACTAGACCAGGTTATGAAGTGGGGTGTTACATGAGGAATTATGATACCTCGATTAGTGTGCCCATGTGATTTTGAGGGACCAGGTGACCCTGTGTGTTCTGGACTTCCTCGTTATGATAGTTTGAGTCACCGTGTATTCGTGTATGGGCAGAGGGCTGTCCCCACACAATGTTAGCTTCTTTAGAAAGTGATTTCCATGTGGGCCATGAGTATGGCCAACAACTATGAGTCCCATGACCCAGCTAGGGGCTTCTTAGTCTCCCTTAGAGAGGGAGTGAACCTGGTGGTTGTGAGCCACCTTATGAGTTATTTTGACTGTGATTTCTGATTCTCGGACTAGGATAATTTGACGGCATGGTGCCATATGGTACAACGGCCTTGGGATGAGTCACGTGACTCAATGGCCATTGGATTAGAGAGTCTAGCTAGTCGTCCTGAGTCTGGTGGCATCGTGCCACCTTGTGTTCCATGATACTTGCGATGGGAGCGTGCGTAGCCCGCTAGTACTTCATTGTTTCCTCTCTTTGGAGAGTTCTCTCATCGAGTAACTTTCTCTCTAGTTGTAGCTTGCCTGGGCATGTGTGTACTGACTAGCTTGGGAATGGTGGAGAGCTAGACTCGAGAAAGATAATTTTATGCTAGTTGCGTAGGGCCTCCTACTGTGGTGGCTCGAGTCTGGGCCAGAAGGAAAACCAACGAGAGGGCCTGATGTAGCATAATCAGTCAGTGTGTACACACGTGGTTGGGGACTATGAACGCGTGCTGACGAGCACGACCCCGACTAGACCCTTGTCTTCGGTTACTTGTATGGTGTCTCAGTTTCTGCCTGGGGCGAGTAGGAAGACACCTGAGGCGCAAACTAAGTCATCAATGGACGCATCTGACTTTGCTTCTAGTGGGAAGGTTCTCCCGTCACGTGACTCTCTTGACTCGAGCTTTGGTTTCCTGTCAGCGAGGACGTGGTTCTTTGGGTGGTTTTTGTATACTTTTCCCGACGTTGAGGTCTAGGGTTTCTGGTAGAGTTATCGAGGTTTCACCCGTAGATAGTATAGGGTTCATGATGGTGAGGTTGTGACTATATCCGTAGACTACGTGGTCTTGGTTGGGCCTTTGTCAGTGAGGACGGGCCTTCACGATAGAGATGTCATGTTTTTTCCTTCATGGTACTGTAGCCAAGGTTTCCTGTTGGTTTGGCGGTCCCCGACTACAAGATCGAGGTTTACTTTTCATTGTGGTTAGGAGTAGCTTAGAGATTCATGGTTCCACCGACTGCCGTTGTTGCTGTTTGTGCTACGACTGTTACTTTCGTCATTATTGTTACTGTTGCTACTCTTGTTACTGTTATTGTTATTTCTATTATCGCTACTATTTATCGCCGTTGTTTCGTGGTGGGGATCCATGGGACCCCTTGTAACGCCCCAGATTTTTGGATAAGAATCTATGGATTTCGAAGTGCTTTCATAGGTCCCAGATCGAGTTTTGTGATTAAATCAGATTTTTGGCTATCGGGCCTTCGGATCCCCGTGTGGGATGAATCGTTATGTTTTCAGACTCTGGGATGTTGCAAGCGCTTTGCACATTTTTTGAGGATTATGGAGATAATTTTTTCTCATTTTTCTATTTTTTAAAATTTTAAATCCTAAATATTTTCCTATTTAAACAACCCCTCACCCCCTCTCTTCTCATTCTCACACTCTCTCCCTCTCTCCTCTCGTTTCTCTCTTTCTCTCCCTCTCTTCTCTGGGCGGCTGACAGAGTTGGAGGCGGGTGAGGCAGAGGCGACGTGGGGGCAGTGAGGATGGAGTGAGGATCGAGGGCAGTGGCACAGTGTGCTTCCTTCGTGAGTTCGTGAGCTTGGTGGTGATTTGAGGCTCATTTTCACGTGGAATCGACATCCTCGATGTAGGAAATCATCTATGAAGGTAGGGGGATGGATGCCCTTCATTTCCATTTCCCCGTGTTTCATAGGCTGAGGTGAGGCCGAGTGTAGGTTTTGTTCACATCATGGTTAAAAAGCATGATTTTGGGGTGAGCGATGGATTCGTCATTTTGATCGTATTTTTGGGGTTTGCTTGGGCCCTTTCGGTACTTTAGGGAGTGGGGAATGATTCCCTCATATTTTCCCTATCACTCGGGGTGATTGGTGGGTGGATTAGGGCCTCTTGGATGGGGTTTCGCAGTCACGTTGTCAGTTTCGATCGACTGGAAAGGCAACTCGGTCGACCAAAGCGACGTTCGCCACGGTGGGTGAACTTGCCTGGTTTAGTCGACCGACCCAAGTGGTTTGGTCGACTGACCTAAGATAGGGGGGGGGGTGCTGGTCAGGGTAAGTTGACCGACCCCTTGTTGGTTGACCGACACAGTGGGTAGGTCGACCGGTTCAACCTTTTTTAGCCCATTTGGGCCCCCAGTCGACCTAGTTGAGACCCTTTGGTCGACCTTTAGCCTTGTGGATGTCCCGGACATCCCGTGGGGACTGGATTTGTATTTTTGGGTGTTTGGGGGAACCAATGTATCTTGATTAGCATGCCCATGTGGTTTAAACTCATGCGTTCTGAGCTTCTTCATTGTGCTAGATCGAGTCATCGTGTACTAGTGTGGGTGCAGAGGGCTGTCCTCGCACGACGTTAGCTTCTTTAGAAAGCATTTTTTTGGTGGGCCATGTTTATGGCCAATGATTGTGAGTCCCGTGACCCAGCCTGGGGATGGGGACTTCTTAATCTCCCCTTGGAAAGGGAATGGACTCGATAGTTATGAGCCACCTTAAGGATTCTTTTGACCGTGGTTTCTGACCCTTGGATTAGGATGGTTTGACAGCATGGTGCTGTATTGTACAACGGTCTTGGCCCGAGTTGCGTGACTCAAGGACCATTGGATTAATAGGTCTAGTTGACTGTCCAGAGTCTGGTGGCACCGAGCCACCCCATGTTCTGAGTTACTTGCGACGGGCCTAGGCCTAGCTTGTGAATACTCCAATGGTTTCCTTTAAGAGTCTTACATTTAGTGAGCCCCCACTAGTCGTAGTTTATCTGGGCACGTGTGTGCCGACCCACTTGGGAGTGGTGAAGTGGTGGAGAGCTAGACTTGGGAGAGACGGTTTTAGGATGGTTGCCATAGGGCCTCCCACTATGGCGGCTCGAGTTTGGGCAAGGTGGAAAACCAGTTAGAGGGCCTAACGTAGCACAGCCAGTTAGTGTATGCACATGTGGTCATGGACTTCAGACGTGTGCTGACGAGCATGACCCTAACTAGACCCTTGTCCTTGTATTACTTATACAGTGTCTCACTTTCTGCTTGGGGCGAGTAGAGAGACACTCGAGGTGAGGACTAAGTCATCAGTGGACACATCCGACCTTACTTCTAGTGGGTAGGTTCTCCTGCCACGAGACATGTGACTCTCGTGACTCGAGATTTAGTTTCCCGTCTGTGAGACGTGGTTCTTCGGGTGGTTTCTATGTACATTTCCTGATGATCAGGTCTAGGGTTCTAATAGAGTTGCCAAGGTTTCACTCATAGACAGTGTAGGGTTCATGACGGTGAGGCCGTGACTGTGCCCTTAGATCGCATGGTCCGGTTGGGCCTCCGTCTGTGAGGATGGGCTTCCAAGACAGAGATGCCGTGGTATTTCCTTCGGTAGTGTAGCCAGGGTTTCTCATTGGTTCGGCAGTCCCAGACTATGAGATCGGGGTTTACTTTTCGTTGCCGTTAGGAGTAGCTTAGAGAGCCATGGTTCCACTGGCTACCATTGTTACTATTCTTGCTATGACTGTTGCTTCCATTGTTATTATTACTATTGCTGCTCCTACTACTGTTGTTATTGTTACGCTCGCTACTGTTACTGTTGACCCTAGCACTCCGTATGGACAAGAAGGGGGGGGTTGAATTGTCCCCACCAAATGCGATGGCAATTTTAAAATAATTCCAACGGATTAAAATTTTACTACAAGCACGAAAGAAGATGGAACAATAAGTAAGCTAAACGTAGAAAGATTCTCTCAAGCTTTCCATTCACACACGATTAACATTGATAATATAAACATGCAACCAACAAACACACAAGTGCGAGACAGATTTTTTAGGTGGTTCGGGACCACGACGGGCTCCCTACGTCCACCCCTCACCAAACCGGAGCACCTTCTAGCTGTTGCCTGGTTACCTTGGACTTCCCCGATACTGTATTTAGTGGAAACTTCATTTTTTAGTGATAGGTTGAGGGTAATGCCTTTATCTGGCCGATAATACCTCGGCCGAAGATGGCATTGTAGGCCGACATCCCCTTTATCACCACGAAGTTCGCCAGAAATGTGACGGTTCTAGGAGGGGTACCGAGAGTAACTTGCAGGCTTAGGGCTCCCTCGGGATAAGTTGCCTAGCCATTGAATCTATAAAGAAGGGTTTGAATTGGGCGTAGTCTAGATGAACTTTCACCCATTTTCAAGAAGCATTCGTACGCCAAAACATCTGGGGTGCTACTATTGTCCACTAGTATCCTATCTACATTACAATGTTTATAGTAGCAGAGATTACAAGGGCGTCGTCATGCAGGGTAGCTACCCCTTCCAGGTCTTGGTCGGAGAATACCAAGGCCTACTGGTAACTCATCGGTGAGACTTTTGGGGGCTCGGAGACCCGAGATGCTCGTTCGACGTGACGCTTCCTTCCTTGACTGTTATCCCCTCCTAAGGTGGATCCCCCCGAAATGACATTGATGTGGAACCCACGGGGGCGATTGTTGATTTCTTCTGGGGGGACCCCGCGATCTTCCTGCCACTCAGCCACGTATTGGGAAAGGTGCCCTTGGCATATGAGACTCTCGATCTCATCCTTGAGGTGCTGATAATCCCCAATGTGGTGGCCATGGTCGTTGTGGAACTGACAGTGCTTTCGGCGGCTACCAAGTCGAGGGATAGCCTTCATTGGCTCGGGTCGGCGGCGAAGGCCCGAGTCCTTGATTTCTTAATAGATATCATAGATAGGAGTGGACAAAGGAGTGTACCACTCAAAGTTCCAGGGAGGTTCTCTGCGGTCCTCGTCTTGGTTTCTTCTTTTTCCCTTGCCCGAGGCTTGCTTGGACGGTCATTTCTTGTCTCCCTCTCGTCCCAAGCTTGCTGGATCTCGGCAAGAATTAAGGACCTCTTCGCACTCTACGTGATGCAGAGCCAGGGTCACCAAATTGGTGATAGAGGAGGAAGGATGGAGTACCAATTCTTGTCAGAGGTTTTCATCTCGAGTGCCTCCAGTCAACGCGGTGATGGTCAAGGCGACATGCAAGCAGGAGATGCGTAGGGCTTCCGACTTGAATTGCTTGATGTAAGCCCGCATCTTTTCCCCTTATGCCTGCTTTAGCGCCAACAGCCCTGCAATTGACCTTGGAGGGCTGCTACCGATGAAGCTTTCCTTGAATAGTCTCTCGAACTATCTGAAGTTGTGGATGCTACCGTGGGCAAGTGCTCGGAACCAGGTTTGAGCGCCTTGGACCAAAGTGGTCACGAATGCTCAGCACTTGATAGTGTCAGCTGCTCAATGTAGAGTCATCAGAGCGTTGAAACTATCATAATGGTCGGCCGAGTCACCTTGGCCGTCATAAGACTTGAAGGTCAGTAGTGAGACTCTCGGGGAGACTTCAGCTTTTAAGATTTGGTCGGAGAACAGGGATTGCTCCTCATCCTCTGGGGTGGATCCCTTCTGTAGGGCGTGAAGAGCGCGCTCCTACTCGGCAAAACCCGCTCGAAGTCCCACAGGCGGAGGGACAACTCTAGTTGCTGTGGAGCTGGGAGACTGTTGGTATGTCCCCGACAGTTGCCCCGCCACTCCTCATCGGGGGCATCTGCTTCTGACTGTTACTGAGGTAACCCAGATTTCTTTCCTCTTGGATTGAAGGAAGCTTCTTTCTCTGGGGGCGGTACGTGTGAGGGCTCGCCTGGCCCATTACGAATGAGTCTCCCACCTTGGAGGGTGAAGCAGCCTCAGACCATTTGTCGAGAGGCTTCTGCCTCGCAGGTGTACCTCTAGATGTCCCGAACCCATCCCAAGTAGTTTGGTCACATTCTGATTCTGGGGCTGCTCGGGCCCCCTTGCGTAACCCGACTGCGCCTGAGTGCTTACCCGGAATCCAGAGCACCACCACAGTGACAACCATGCCCTACTCGGTGGTCAAATGATGCTCAATTTTTGAGGGTACGTAGGTATTCCTGTCTGTCATCCAACCACGTAGGTCTCGCTTCATTCTAAGCTCGGTGGAGAGCGGACCGGCCTCTGCACACCGACTGCGCAGATCTGTCCTGCTGGATAAATTCTCACCAGTTGTCTTCCTCGGCCTGCCCCGCCCTTCTGCGACCTCAGAACAATGCCAAACTTTCAGGAGCACTTCTACACCTCTTCCTCTGATTGTGAGCACTAATGGCACCTTCATCGGATTTCTGATCATGGCGTGACAGTTGAAGCATTCTGGTTCTACCTTATACAACAGTGCATAGGGCGGTAGTCCCATTCCCATCCCCTTGCTGCCCCCCTCCTGCGTGAGGGTAGTTCTGTATTGCTTACTCCCTATCCCCATGATCCCCTCACTGTGTGGAGCGAAGTGCCATAAGGCTGTACTCATAGATTCGCACCAGAAGCCTCCGTCGACGTCCCCAAGCACGTATCCGTCCCTCATCAGGATGGTCTGATGAGCATCTTCCCAAGATCACTGGAGAGATGGTGATGCACAAGCTCAACATTGACCCGTCGATGAAACCCATCTAGCAATGCAGAAGAAAGTATGTCCTAGAGAAGCAGATGATCATCAAAGAGCAGATTGTTAAGGGAAAGAAAATCAGCCTATTTCGACTGGTCCTTTACCCGACGTGGCTCGCTAATGTCATCTTGATACCCAATGCTTCTGGCAAATGGCGGATGTGCGTGGACTTCACCGACCTCAACAAGGCCACTCCAAAGGACTGTTACGCACTGCCAAGCATCGACCAACTAGTCGACTCGACTTCTGGCAATGAAATGCTCAGTTTTTCGGATGCTTACTCCGGCTACCATCAGATCTGGATGGATCCCGAAGACATCAAGAAGATAGCCTTCATCATCAACTTTAGCGTATACTGCTACACCTTAATGCCCTTCGGGTTGAAGAACGTTGACGCGACATACCAGAGGCTGATCAACCACATTTTTGAAGGACAAATCGATCAGAATGTGGATGCCTACATCGACGACATGCTCGTCAAGATGCCTAGGGCTGAAGACCACTTCGTCGACCTAGCCAAAACCTTCAACACCCTCCTGAGGTACAACAAGCGAAATGTGCCTTTGACATTCAATCTGGGAAGTTCCTGGGCTTCTTGGTGACACAACGTGGGATCGAGGCCAACCCCGACAAGGTTCAGGCCATCCTGAATACGAAGCCACCCGCGTGCGTCAAAGATGTTGAGCGCCTAACAGGGCGCATTGCTGCCCTCAAACATTTCTTATCCCGAGCGACCGAATGATGCCTACCCTTGTTCAAATTGTCAAGGGGTCCCAAATTGTCATATGCTACATTCGCCTGGGACGAGGAATGTTAGAAGGCTTTTGTAGAGCTAAAGAAGTTTCTGGCTTCACTTCCGGTGATGTCAAAGCCAATCCCGAGTGAAACACTGTACCTATACCTCTCATCAACTCCTTCAATAGTGAGCTCACTCCTGGTCTGAGACAGTGCAGGAGTGCAGAGGCTGATATACTACACCAGCAAGGTGCTCAACGAGGCCGAAAGAAGGCACCCTGCAATCGAGAAACTCGTGCTAGCATATGTGACCTCGGCCAAGCACCTCTGGCCTTACTTCTAGGGGCACTCCATCGTCGTGCTGACCAACGAGCCCCTAAAGAAAATAGGTGCCGCTTTGATAGGAGGTTATCTCCCACTTGTCTCGGGGATAACCCCTATTTTATTCCTTTTTTACTTTGATAGAGGGATACAAATATTCAGATTGGATTGAAGGATAACTCTCGTATAATCTGGCTAGTGTGACCCACCTAAATAGGTGGAACAGTTTAACTCATCTCTATTATCAAAGCAAATGAGAGTAAGTGGATGGACATACTAATCTAAGGAGGATATCCCTCCATTTATCTAACCCTCTATCAAAGAGGGGTTAGAAGGACAAAGATGAGAACAATACAAGTAAGAAGATGAAGACTAAGCCCCACTTTGATTGGGGGTTATCTCCCATTTGTCTCGGGGATAACTCTTAATCTATCCCTTTTTTATTTTAGTAGACCTAAAAAGTTAATCCAGTTAGAATAAGACATAACTCTAACTTAATCCACTTAACTTGTTCCACTTTGAGAGGTGGAATAGAGTTAACCCTTCTTTTAACCCATTACCTATCAAAGTAAATGAGACTAAAATATAGGACAAATTAATCCGAGAGGGATAACCCTCCTTTTGTCTATCCCTCTATCAAAGATGGGCTAGAAGATCAGCCGCCTTATTGCCCAGGGACAGGAGAGTGTTTGGTATTCCCACTGTCCCTTATTGTCCAGGGACAGGACAGGGAGGAGGCACCGAGGCCTATGTTTAGAGATAGGATGAAGAGAAAATGGAATTGCCCTTGATGCACGGCAGCTTACTTTTGAGTCTCAAGTATAGTCTTTGAGAAAGGATGGGTGAAGCATCATCCAGACTCCGGGCCACCAAGTGATTAAGCAAAGGAAACTATGGGCCGAAATGAGATCAGATCCTTGTTTGTGACCCATGGGAATGAGGGTGCATAATACTTCCCAGAAGGTTGAGCAAAAATTGGAACTATATTGGACAAGGCCAGATGTTGATATGGTTAATGAGCATACTCTTCCCAGATTGACTCTTGCGTACCTGGCTGCTGACTGTTTGACCTTTTCCATCTTTCTAGCAGATATGCTGTTAGCTGTTCCCAAGTTGAGACCCATTTGACCCCTCTTATTTAGAGCCTGAGCTATTGCCCAATTTCTCCTCCAGGATACGGAGGAAGGCCCGTGATATTGATCCAAGCTTCCACTTGGTTTGTTAAACGGGACCCCAAGGTCAGGACCTGTATCCCTTTACCACCTGCAGAAGCCTTGCCCCCATTCACACATCTTGTTGACCATCATCACAGCAACATCTCACCCGAAACAAGCTATCCTGAACATGCCATTCCTTCCCTTTCTTTACACAACTTCCAGCCTGTGAACTGCCAGACCTCCTTCACTAATGGGTCCTGCGAGGAGCAAGAATGCCCAAATGAGCTTCCAATTATATAACCTCGATGACTTGATCAAAATCTGAGTGCTTCCAGACTTTGGCATCCCTCTTATATCTGGAATACTGATATCTAACACCCAGGATGTTCCAATTTCCTACTACTGTCATTGCCTCCTATATGTCCTGTCCTACAGATTGCCACCTGATTTCTACAGGGCTTTGGATGGGGATAACTCATGGCATGTGAAATATCTGCTTGATCATTCTTTCATCTGTTGCATTTCCCTTTGGGACTGGCACTCTTCCATGTAACTATTTCCCGCTCTCCCCTATTTTGTGCTCCCCTGGCTTCCACCACCTACATGTTTTGATTTTGAACTCTTGTTTTTTCTAAGAAGCTTCTTAAACATTCAAGTATTCGTCAATACACCACACTTTAAACATGTGGGAGATGGTCTTCGGTCTTTGGTTGCTTGTGCAGTGGATGAAATGGGATGCTTACCATAATGATTCTTTAAGTCATGCCAGGCGGAAAAATGATCTCCCGAATCATGTATCACACTTTTAATATTTATTTGATGGGGGAAGATCGTCCGGCCACCCGTGGAAGCCTGAAGTGATGGTCGGACTATCGCAAGAGTGCTCGCCGTGTCCAGTAAGCACTCGGAGAGTGCTCGTTGGGCGGTAAGAGTGCTCAGAAGATGACTGAAGCTCTAGTCTGTAGAGTCCGCTCTCAAGGCTCGATGGTATAATGGGGGTCGGAGTCTCCCTTGTTGTATCTATGTTCGTCTGTTCGTGTCTGTTCCTTGGACGATAGTCCATTTATAAGGGTTGTTCTGGCGGTGGAGGCTTATCTCTTAGTAGGGAACGGCGTGAGTCGTGGGGTAACGTCTTCCCGCGATCGTGGAGAGTTTTTCATTGAGAGTCCGTTTCTTCGGAGTCGGGCGGCTTTTAGGCAACTCTTACGGCGCCCGTAGGGCCTGCTCGCCTTTACTGGAGTTGAGGCAGACAATGGCGGGAGTAACGTTTGGTCGTTGGAGGGTCATCCGACGTCCGGCACGCCTGTGTGGATGCTCGTTGTGGACTGGCGAATACGATGGCTGGTCTTCCTGGGCCGCCGGTTGTGGGCCATGGCCGTCGGGGGTCCGTTAAGCGTGATGCAGACCTTGGGTCGACGTGAGTCTGGCGTCGATGGGCCCTTCATGGGCCATGCCGATTTTACCTTCCTCAAGTAGTATCGTTGATCTTATACTTGATAATTGTACGGGGAGTCTGTGGATATCCAATTGAAATTCAGGCTCTTTGCTTTATGGCACTAAGATGTGCATTATACTTGCTTAAGTCTGACGACGGAGGCAAGGAATTTATGGAGAAGATAACAAAAAGTTTTAATGCCCTGATCTATCGCATGTGGAATTATTTTTGGCTTCATTTTGGACAGCTTAACACTATGTACAGAGGAGTACTCACATACTGCTGTCAATAAATTCCATGTGATGCCTAACTCTCTGCCGGATTTGGTTTTTGATTTCATGCCAATTCGTGGTGGTTATGTCATTGGGAATCTCAGCCCTGCCAGAATGGACTTCTGATGGTTTTGTTTGGGCAACTGCATTGCAATTCTATCATGCTCGGCGACCCCAGAGCAGTCTGCAGCAATTAGGGATCCTATTGAAGAAGAACGATGGACTGAGTTGGTTGGAGAAATACCACTAAAGATTTGTTATCCAGCCCTTGAAAATCATGAAATGCGAATAGTGACTGGTTGTGATCCGAAAAACACTAGATGTAGCATTGTAGGAGGTAACAATTAAAAGAATGTCGGCTAAGGAAACGAAGGAGTTCATGACAGAGATGAAAGCTCTGTAAACTTATGTAAGTTGTGAAAGTTCTTGCGTCTTATATGGTGTTTGCCTTCCAAATATGCCAAGAGTTGAAGCATCATGCCCATCCCTGCTACTACCATTCTCCGACTTTTGATCAGTGACCTGATTATGGTTTTTTTAAGACGATTGCTCCAAGAGCTGTTCAATCATCAAGATTTTGATTTAGTAAAGTGCTAATATGTGTTTTATAATTCTGGTCTGATTCTTGTCTGGATGTTCTTGAAGCTTATTCTGAATCACGAGAGTCAATGTATTTCCTTTGCTGTGCGAACATAGTTTTGATAAGAAGTTACATTTAATCCTATCTACGTTGATGTGAAAATTGAAGCCGATAGAGCAGTGCCAGTGGATATTGATAAGGACCAAGGTGATCTTAAACTTCATACAACTCTTCTGATACCAACTTGTATGGTGCGTCATCTAGTGCTCCGATAATATCGATACACCGATACCAAGAACTGGGGAAGCCACCCAAGAGGCTGGTGAGGCCCCTGAAGGGTTGGAAGCATTGACGATATTGTGTAAAATGTCGGCTAGGGCACAAGGCCTTGCACCAAGAAAGTGATTTATTCGTTAGCAAGGGGGTAATGCTAACGCAAGGGAAGAGTTTCTATTCCGATTCAGACATAAGATCCACAATGGCGATATTGTGTAGAATGGTAACACAGTGGGACTAGGCAGGGCCCTCGAGGGATCTCGAGATTAGTATTTTCCAGGGATGTTTCTGAAATTGCAGACCAATGGCCTTGGAATCAGTCAGAGTTGATTGGATATTTTAGAGAGCTCGGCCAAGGCGGAGTGCCACTAAACCAAGGTGAATTTCGGTCATTCTAAGGATGCCGGCGGGGCTCTATGGTACAACTTCAAATGCTTCCCACTAAGAGGGGAGAACTAGACTACTCCTTTGTGATCTACGAGGACGTCGGCACCCCCTTCATAGACCCGACAGATGTGGAGAGGGAGATTTTTGTAGCCCAATTAAGAGCGACCGAATGAGGTCTAGCAAGACCAAACAAGGCCCAACTCATCTAAGTGATAGCCCACAGGGCCCACTTATCATGAAATCCCAATAAGTCCACTCGAAATCAAACACCTCCCAAGCGGCCAGTAGGCTCGGAGGTCCGAGCGTTAGTTCGATCGAAGGAAGCTTCACTCCCGAGCTACGCCCCATATCGGGATAAGGGCTGGCGCCCTGCACCCACTCTGACTGAATTACACCCGAGCTATGTCTATCGCCCGGATAGGGGCTGGCATTCTCCATGCGTGGGTCAACCGACGAGTGCTTATCCATGTTGCCATTGAGAGCCCTCTATAAGTAGGAGTTTATGAGGATAAGGGAGGCCAAGAGTCCTCAAGGCTATAAAGAGCCCATGATGAGAATGTAAAGAGCCCACGATGAGGACGTAAAGAGTCCACGTCGAGGACATAACCCCCACCCAAACTCCTCCGCTTATGGGACTCATGAAGCTGGTGCACTATTTAAACCTGGGACTCCCTCCGGCGGAAGGTAAGACATAACACGCTTAAACTCCCTGAGCAGGAACTTCCTCACCATCCTAGTGGAGAGGAATCTCGCACAACCTCCCCTCCTAGCTTCCACCACTGCTCTACTGACTTAGGTATCGGAGGGTTTTCCCCCAAGGAACCACCCCTTGGCCCCCTGATCTGTTTCCCTTCCTTACAGGTCTGAACGCGGTGATCACTTGCTCCAGCTCAGGACCAACGCGAGATCGACCCTCTTCACCAGCCATTTGCCCTTGCCCTCTGATAAAAATGTAAGTAGATTTAATACTGAATTTGTCAGAATTAGTGAGAGACCAAATGGGTATATCATTCCCATTTTGGGTAACAAAATTCTGAATGTCATTCCTCAGCTGCTGATCACCCAAAAACTGCCATATCGGGTGTTGGTGGTTTTCCATAGCAGTTTGAACAGAATAGTCTTCAATCTGAGGATGACACTGTATAGGAATATTGTCCACCAAAGCCTTACCCTTGTACCAATTGTCTTTTAAGAAATTAGTGGAAGCACCATCTTGAACAATCATTCGGACTCATGCCATGAGGACAGAACGGGCTTTCTCAAAATCATTGACTTTTATCCCAGCAAGATATGGTTTTTTGCAATCTGATATATGTGTGCCCTGAAGATACTTGCTTCTAACAAAATTAGCCCAAAGAGAGTTGCTTTGTATAGACAACCATAAATGTTTAACATAAAAGCACAGCTGAGTGTCTAGTAGGCTTTGGATGCCGAGTCCTCCTTCAACAATAGGGCAACATATCTTTTCCCAGGAAACCCAGTGCTTCCTATGTGCAGTTTCAAATCTCTGCTAGAAGAAATTGGAATAGATTTTCCCAATTTGCTTCTAAATAAATCTAGAAATAAATTATAAAGATTCTGGGTCACTACAAGCCAGGTGGTATATTGGTTTTTTGCTATGAATTTGACATCTATAAGCTTGTCGACTTCCTTGCAAACTTGGCTTATCAGTTCCGGCCACATTCGCCGGGGTGACTACTTCACTGGTTTGACCTTGTTGTCAATGGCCAACATATGCTGAGTAATCATCGGGTTGAGGCCTGACATTTCTTTGAAGTTTCAAGCATAATAGTCTCGAAACTCTTGTAGGAGCTTGATGTATCGCTCTCTTTCTTCTGGGAGAAGGAGGGCACTAAGGAAGGTTGGTCTGGGATCATCCTTTCTACCCAGATCCACTTTGATCAGCTCATCAACGGTGGCTTGGCCACCATCTTCTATCTCCAGGGGAGCCAGTTGCAAATCGATGAAGCCTTCATCACCTTCTTCAGCCTCAAGGGCATCATAAATGTCTTCTTATACAACCCCGCTCAGCGACAGGGCTTCATCAGCTTCTTTCCCTGGCTTGGGGACTGGTGTCGATGCCGGCGTTATGGCTTTCGGGCCACTTGAAGATTGGTCTATGGGAGAACTACCCTCAGGAGTAGTAGGTAGCTCTTCTATTTTCTGTTCCCGTGGAGCATCATTGGAGGTCGTGGCGACCTCATCAGTATAGATTCCCAGCATCTGCTGGGGGAATCGGCTTTCAGCTCTTCCTGTATCATTGTATAGGGCTTCGGGGTATCTCCTGGCACAAAGGACCGCGGGATCTCTTCAGGGTCTTCTGGATAATTATCATAGACCGACTTCATGGGGCGTTCACCCGGAGGGGTGGAGAGGGATGCTTCACTAGCTTCGGGGCATCTTCCATCGGTGGGACTTGCGACCTCTGTGAGCAGGGAGATCATGTGGACCCCACTTCTATAAAGGCCCACATCTTGTGGACATGGTGGGTAGACTTCACATCTCCCCATCCTTAGTTCACCCCTCCTGATCAGTCTTTGAGCGATATTTTTGAATACATAATAATTTTTGATAGGATGCCCCAGCACCCAGTGATAAGGGCAGAAGCGGGGGTCATTTACTTCATTTGGCATCCTCCACCCTTTTGGGCTCTGGCAAGGTACTCTTGCCATAATGACAGGCCCATTGACAAATCTTCCGTGTCTTGTCTCTCGAGAAGGAGTAAGGCCTCCTCATTTTTCCTCGCAACGAGGCCTATTAATTGGTTGAAGGATTGGCTACTTCCTTTGTCCTTTCCTTCGAATGCCCAATAGCGCTGAAGTTGACATCTTCAGGTTTGTTTTCTTGTTCTGTCAGGAAGGCTTCAACATCAGCTGCTATCATGGCCAATTGATCAAGGGATTGGACGTCGAGGCAGACCATCTGCTGTTGAATCTCTTTCTTCAAACTCTGTCTGCAAACCCAGGTGGCAACCTCATGGCTCAGCAGGAACTTGCATCCCGCATAAAGGCTTCTCCATCTTTTGATGTAATCCAGGACGAGCTCGTTGTCTTCTTGCCTATGGCTGTAGCATTCTGCCCTGATCACGGGGAAGTGCTTCGGGCTTGAGTGACAGTGATACCGAGGGAGGATACCCCTGTTAGAACGCTAGGTGCAGATTCAGAGGGGGGGTGAATGAATCCCCTTTTAAAATTTGTGTCGATTTAAAACTTGAGGCCCAATTAAAAACTGAACTAATAAAATCTTGCGGAATTGAAGACTATGGTTCGGTAATGCATTTGTTCCAATAGAATCCACACTCAAACACTAATTCAATAAATCTGCTGAGAAACACACTCGAACACTCAATGTGCTCAACAGACAACTTACTTCTACACTTAGATAGAGTCAAACGGTAGAAGATAGATAGCGAAAAGTCTGAGTGAATCCTTTTTCATGATCAGAAATTAATTGCTATCGTCACTGTTGCTTCAACGAGTGGGATTCATATACCGGTGAGTGTGAGAGCTTGTTCATCGATGCTACTTGTTTCTTAGGCTCTGATTTTAAAGGGGTGTTTCTCACTTAATTTTTTTTGGTAACCAATTCACCCCTCCCCTCTTGATTACCATTCGCCTGGGTACAACAGAGAGTGTTCTTTTGTCATGATGCATGTTTTGGTGGGCTGTGCTGGGCAGAATTTGCCAGCAGATGTGAATCTGTGGTGCAGCGTTTGTGTTTTTCCGTGGTGTGTTCAGGTGGCTAATGGGTTTTGTGATGGCTGTGCATGTTCTCCGGAGGAGATTATGTTGTTTTAGCCGTCCGAGCTTGAGGTTTAGTCAGCTCCTGAGGTGTTAAGGTTGTGTTGAGGTGGTTGTTTGGATGCCTCGTTGAGAGAGTGCTCGGGCGAACTTAGGATTTTCCTTCGTGGTGAACTGTTGATAGACGAGCTTGATCGTTCTCATTCTGTTTGTGGTGTCTTTTCGAGGTAAGTCTTGGAAGTGTTGTCTTGGTAAGGCCTTCGTCCTGTGTCTACTTATGTGTGGACTGTGCTAATTCTGAACCTGATCTGCTCTTGTTTCGACGGTGGTCTGGCTTTGGACCCAGTTTGTGAGTTGGGGGCCGTTGTGCACCGTGTTCGGCTTGCCGTGTTTGGCAGCTGTTGCACTGTGAAGGTTCAGTAATCGTTTCGGGATGTGAGGATGGGCTGAGATTGGTATTCTTTGTGGCTTGTGCTGTCACTCTTAACACGACGGTTTGTACCATGGCGACTTGTGATCGGCTGTTAGCAGGATCGGTGCTCGAGGCGTGGTTCATTGTAATTTGTGAGTTGTGATGGCGCCGAGACGTGTGTTGAGGTGCAGATGTCGAGTTGTCTCTCTTGCCTTTGTGCATTGTATTAGAGTGCACAGCGGATGCGTGTGGGCTTATAACCCACAGGTCGAGGATCGTTGGTTGGAAGATTCTGGCTAGCCGAGAGGATTGTTTCCTCGGTGTGTCTTCGTCTTGGTTATGTGTCCCTTAATGTTGTTGGTTGTCGTGCCGTTGCTTGTGGCATTATGGTTGTTGGCATTGGCAGTTTCAAGGATTGGGGAAATCTGTTGGCAAATATGCTGATTGAGTACCCTTTTCTTTGTCTGTATTTCTTGGAGGTTGTGCTCTCGGGACGTGATCGTGGTCCTAGAGATGCGTTTTTCCGAGCGTTATTGTGGGTCCTTGTTGGTAGGCTATGCGTGGCTAGTTCCTTTTTAGCTGTATGTTCAGCTATGATTGTACCTTGATGTGACCTAGCTTGCAGTTGTGTCCTGTGGTTTTGTGTTGAGAACGGAGTCGGGATTCTGCAGGTGTTGTTGTTTGTTGTTGTTGTTGGGGTTGTTGTTGTGTTGGTTGTGCAGTACTCTTCTGCCGTGATCTTGTGGTCCAGTGCTGTCATTGACGTTTTGTGTGCCAGTTCTGCTTGTTGATTATGGCACGAAAGCCAATGGTTGGAGCAATCAGCTGAGGTGTTTGTCTTCCTCATGAAGAGCTGATGCTTGTGTCGTTGGTGGCTGTTTTCGTGGCATGGCTCGTGTCTCCTTTCCTTGTGAGACGATAGCGATGATGCCCTGTTTCGGAGGTCCCGGACTTGTGTTCCTTGATGTCCCGTGCTTGTTCTGCAGATTGATTTGCCTTGAGATTCGGAGCATGATGATCTTGTTTGTGATTATGGTCTGGTAGTGTTCCTCTAAGTGGTGTTTTTCGAGAATTGTGATTGTGTTGTCGTGTTTTTGTGGTTAGTGTTCGAGGCTTGACACACTGTGTTGAGAAGCATGTTCATCTCATTTATCCTTGTCTCCTAGACATTGAACTTGTGGTGGAACCTTTTGATATCCCTCCTATTCCTATTTTTTCTCATCTTAACCTAATGATGGAAAAGTCTAAAATAAAAGAATCTTAGGAAGATAATAAGGCTATTCTTGAGAGCTGGCAGAACCGATGGTCTTCTTCCATTTCGGATTCTAGCATAGTTTTCCCCACCCCACCTAGCTGGCTTACAGCCCCTCCCTCCGTGGAGGTAGTTTGGGATGTAATAGTTAATTCCCCCACCCCTTGATCAACCCCTCTACAAGGGATTAGTGAATGTATTAGCAGGTCGTCGACTGGAGCATCATCGGCGCAGCGTGCGGGTAGTCACGCTTCCCTGCTCGCCTTCATCTCCAATTGGGATCGACATTTTCATGCCAATCAGGTGACCCCCTAACCGCACTTCTCTGCTAGTTCACCCTTTGCTTAGTTTAGTATTGCTGCTAGTGGACCATTAGTCGGTGAGTTGAGTGCTCGATCTTAAAATTCCTACTATTTGAGTGACTGCCACGGGCGAGTTGCGGGAGAGCCTTTACATCCCACGTCCTCGATGTGCTGGCCACCCACTAGAGTGGGCATCCCAGGACCCTTAGGAATTCAACCTTAAGCTAGCCAATCTCCGGAGCAGCGAGGTCCCATCCCGAACCCTCATCACCATCACCAAGTTGCCTACGGGCACTAGTGTGCGCTTAGCAGGTGAATCCGCTCGAGTAAAGTTGCCGGTCCGTTGCATTTGCTTGCAAATCTAGGTCTGAGGGTCATTTGGTCAGTCCCAACTCATCCCTAGGTCTTGTCACATCAAGAAGCCTCATCGACACAGCGTGCATGGAGTCCCACACTTCCCCGCTCGCCCTCGTCTCTAGCTTGGGATTAGTGTCTTCGCACCGATCAAGTATTCACTGAACCCTCCCTAGTCTAGTTTGTTTCTTTAGTATCATGTCTGAGCTTAGCCAGTGAGGAAGAGAGTGCCTGACCTCGTAACTTCACGCTCACGAGTGGCCACCGTAGATAGAGTGAGGAGAGAGAGCCTTGTGCCCTCAAGGCATGAAGTCTGCCCCGCGGTCGTGGGTGCCCCCATCCTAGGGAGGGACACGATAGGCTGAGCCATCGCCCCTTACCAACTGGGTTCAGGTCCTCGGACCCACCCTACCATCACATAGTCACCATGGGAAAGAGTTATGCTGTGAAACCAGTCTGCCAACATCGAGTTCATTCTCTTGATTATGTGCTTGCAAGTCTAGGTCCGAGGATCACCTCGTCGGCCCCCTTGCTCCCCGAGGTCGTCTCACATCAAATTGAGACTCCTAGTTTGATCTAATCCCTCAAACTCTAGGCCAACTCTATAAATAGAGCCCAGATTTGACTTGCGTGAACCTTACTTTTGGCTCACGTGGTTTGAATGTAAGACGTCATCATCTGAGGTTAAGTCTTTAGAACTTTTCATTCCTTTTAGTATTAATTCCCCTCTAAACCCCATGCCAACAGATTAAGACCTTGAGAAGTTGGAAGCCCCGGAAGTCACTGGTTCTCTGCAAACTGCACAGGAATGGGTGAGTTTCACTGAGAAAGAATAGAAATTTAGGAACCCTAACCGAGGTAATTTCAAGTTTGGTCTTTAGAATTATTTGTTCCCCTTTATATCTCATACCTTCCCTCCAAATTTCATGAACTTAGATCCAATGGTTATGGAGTTAGAAGGTCAAAAAATTATGGATTCCACGTAGGACACGTAGGAACAAGGACCTTCTTCCAGCAACAAATTCGAAGTCTAGGAAATAAATCAAGGGTAGGTTATCTCATGATGGCTCAAACCCTAATTGGCTCGCTTGGGTTTTCCGCTCACTTGACCTTCGGCTCCCTATTCTGAGGAACCAGGGGCACTTCTTCATCTCGGGAGGGCTTCTTTACCAGGTGACGGGCAGCCCGATGCATTCTCGCCATCATCAGACGAGGTAAGAGGTTTGTTCTGCACGAGCAAGTCGATGCCAGTTTGAGGCTTGTTGACCTTGGCCTGCCGTATGAGCTTTTTCTTGCTTCTTCCAGGGCAGTCTCGAATATTCCCCTGAGCTCCTAGGTCTCATTTTAGCAGTTGTCCACCACAGCCGAGCATTTTTTCTTTCTTCTTCTCTTCTCCTTTCTTTTCTTTATCGATGTAGGGGCACTCGGTCTGAGCTCATGGCCTGCAAAAGTAAAGGTTAAGAGAAATTAGAAATATTTTTAGTGTCAACAACCACCTTCTCTATTTATTTGTTGGGGAGGTCGTCCGGCACTCATGGAAGCCTGCGAGCACCAGAATCGAAAGGGGCGCCAAAAGGATCCTTGGGCGTTACCCCAAGGGACAACCCTTCGATGCTTGAGTCAGCAACGATTTAAGAAAGGAGTAGAGAAGAGCTGAGAAGTGAGAGGAAGACGGAGATCGCCATAAGAGATTGGAGAGATGTGTTGGCCCTCTGAACGAGTGCTCACCGCTCCTAGTGGGCCCTCGGAGAGTGCTCACCGGGTGGTAAGGTCATGCAGAAGGGATTCTCTCTCTCATTGTAGTAGGATCAATAGCTCTATTCTCTATGTGTGGATTTTGGTAGAAATTTCATTGTCCTCTTCTCTTCTCTGTTGAGGTCCCTTTTATAGGGGGTTATCTTGGAGTTGGAGGCCTATCCCTCCACAAGGAATGGCGTAAGTAGTGGAGTAACGTCTCCCATGATCATGGCGGAAGTTTCCAGTTAAGAGGTGAGTACCCGAAGTCGGCTGATCCCTGGGTGAGTCTTACAGTGCTCATGGGACGTGCTCGCCTCTTATGGGGTAGGAGCCAACGTCATGGGGGGTAACGGTCGGTCGTCGGAGGGTCTTCTGGCGGTCATTGCACTTGGGCAGAAGCCTTCTTAGTGTTGTCGAATCTGATGCCAAATTGTATTCGGCCATATTTACATGGGCTGCAGCCGTCGCGCACCCTTGGACGTGCTGGCAGGTCTTGGGCCAAGTTAGTTTTGTTGTAGATGGATCCGCTATGGGCCGAGCCAGATTAACTCTCCTCATCATGCATTTTGGCCGATAATTAAAATTGAGAGAGTCACAAAAAAAAGATAGAATGTGAAATGTAAGCTATATAGAGTTTTGCCTTAAGATCATCAATTTACCCATTGGAGTGTATAAAGACCGGTAATATATATTTGCTGGGCGACTAGAAATAGTACCCAAGAGGATTTAAATCAAAATATTTTGTAAAGTTATAAAGAACTAGTGATATGCTTAACCAATTTTAGATTCGTATGTAAATTTTATGATTACACGATATAGAGTTGAAGAGGGGGAATTCTATTGCCCGGAGGGGAATGGCCAAACGAGGTCCTACCAGGCCAAACGAGGCCCAGCTCCTATGAGTGACAGCCCCTCTAGGGCCCACTAAACCCAATAACTCACTCGGATTAAGCACTTCCTAGGCGACCTTTGGGTTCGGAAGTCTGAGCGTCAGGTCGATCGGGAGGTCCTTTCGAGACCCCATGCATCCCTCCCGAGCCTTGCGCCTATCGCTCAGGAAATCCCCCTGGAGCCAGCGCCTAAGACTCGAACCGACTGATGAAGGCTTATCTATGTGATCGTTGTGTGCCCTTTAAGAGCTAGGAGATAGTGGGGATAATGGCGATTAAAAGTCCTCGCACATTAACGAGCCCACGAAGGAGACATAACCTCCCCTGAAACACCTCGACTCGCAGGGCTCTGACATTAGTGAGTCGCTATATAAACATGGGAAACCTCCAGCTAGAGGTAAGCGCTATTAAGCGATAGCAGCCCTGAGCTAGAGCCACTTCACCACTTGGTGGAGAGGAATCTCGTGCCCACGTCTCCTTCCCCTTCTCCCTTGTACCAGAGCTCTACTATGGTCACTGACTTAAGCATCAGAGGGTTTTCCCTAGGGATTCATCCTTGGGCACCTCTGATCTGTTTCCCCTTTTGTAGTTCTAACATTCATGGATATCATTCTCAGCTCAGACACCGCGTGAGATAACCCCTCTTCATCTGACGTCGTCTGTGGGAAACGAACAAAGAGCCAACATGGTGCGAAGGAGTTCTAGCAGGAGGACCACCGGTGACAAAGGGAAAGCCGTGGCGACGAAGGAAGGTGCACCTTCCCATCCTACAGGGAACACCCCATCGTGCGCTAGCGACCTGGCCGGCGACAACCCCCCACCCACCGTGGAGGGGCAACCCCCTATTGGAAATGCAGACCCCCTCCAAACCCTCAATGCAAAACTGGATAGCCTCATTTATCTAATGAGGACCCAGGCGGCCAGGGAGGAGCATTTACGACTTCCCCGGGAAAGCCCCCATCGTGGAGATGCTTCTCTGCAAACCGCAGGGGGTCATTTCACCCTCCGGGGGCGGCGGATAATTCGCAACCGGTCAGGTGGACCATCGCAAGTCCCTCCCCCGGAGCAAGAAGCCTCCTCCACCCCAAGGAGAGAGAAATTCAGAGCACGTTGGCCACCCCTGGAGATGGAAGCCCTCGAGGGACGTCGAGGCAACGTGCAAGAATGCCCCTGCAACCCCTCGACTCAGCGACATCCGGAGCTGTCTCTCCGGCTACAAGACTTTGAGAGGCATTTCGCAAAGCAAGAGTGCGCCCTCTGCGCCCTACAAAAGACCTCTACCACGGAGGACGAGGAGCAATCCTCCTTCTCCAACCATGTCTTGAAGGCCGAGATCTCCCCCAGGATCTCACTCCCGACCTTCAAAGCATACGATGGCCAGGGAGACCCGACCGATCACTACGACAGTTTCGATGCCCTCATGACCTTGAATGGGGTGTCTGATGCCATCAAGTGCCGAGCGTTCACGACCACCTTGGTCCACGGTGCTCAAGATTGGTTCCGAGCCCTCGCCCTAGGCAGCATCCGTGATTTTCGACAGTTCGGGCAAGTATTCAAGGAGAGCTTCATCAGCAGCGGCCCTCCGCGATCAGTAGCGGGGTTGTTGGCCCTCAAACAGGAACAGGGGGAGAGGCTCCGGGCCTATATTTACCGATTTAAATTGGAGGCCCTGCATATCCCCCGCCTGGATGTTGCCTCAGCCATCACCGCACTGACCGGGGGCACCCGCGATGAGAGCCTGCGACGTAATTTGGTCCTTCATCCCCCCACCTCCCTCGTCGAGCTTGTGACCCTGGCCCTACACCACGTCGAGTGTGAGGAAGTCCTCACTATCTGCTGTAGCACGACGGGCTCGGGTAGAGAGGGGGATAAGAAGCGACAGTCTGAGCAAGGCTCCAGACAAGGAAAAAGGCAGAATCGGAATGGGGACCACAAAGAGCCCTCTCGGAGGTACAAGCGGTACACCCCCCCTGACCAGCCTCGTCTATGAAATTTACTAAGATATCAAGGGTCGGGCCTTCTCCACCAACCTGAGCCCATGAAGGCAATGCAGCGCAACTACTGCAAGCACTGTCTATTCCACAGTGACCACGGATATCACACCGGCGATTGTCATAACTACAAGATGAGATCGAGTGCCTCGTTCGCCAGGGGCACTTATCCTAGTACGTGTCCAAGCACAAGAAGGACGCTACCCCAGAGGACATTGACAATATCCCTCGCGGAGTCCACATCAACATCATTACTGGTGGCGTGACATCAGGTGGAGACAGTAGCCGAGGAAGGAAGCGTCAAGCCAAGTGGGCGAACCGGGCCTCCGAGCCCCCTAAGGCCCTGCAGGCGAGCGAACAGTAGGTCTTGGTGTTCTCTGACCAAGACCTGGAAGGGCTAACAACCCCACACGATGACACCCTAGTTGTATCAGCCACAATAAACCATTGTAATGCAGACAGAATATTAGATGACAATGGTAGTGCCCTTGATGTACTTTCTTATGATTGTTTCCTCAAGATGGGTGAGAATCCATCTAGACTCTGCACGATCTGAACCCCGCTTTGTGGGTTCAACGGCCAGGCAACTTATCTCGAGGGAACACTAAGCCTACCGGTCACCATCGGCACCCCGCCCAAAATCGTTATGGTTATGGTGGACTTCATTGTGATTAAAGAGATGACGGCTTATAACTCAATCTTCGGCCGAGACCTCCTCAACCGAACGAAGGCGGTGCCCTCTACCTATCACCCAAAAATGAAGTTCCCCACCCAAAATGGCGTGGGGGAGGTCCGGGGTAACTAGGCTATGGCCAGAAGGTGCTATATAATCTCGGTCGAAGCCATAAGGCCGGGGTTGAAGCAGTCGAGAAAAGCCATTAGGTGCTTATCTTTCGGGAAGTCTGCTCTATAGCCTTGGCCTCATCCGAATGAAAACTGACCTCTGTCTGAAAGAGTCAGTCATTCAACGTCCATAGAATCTATTTCTGAGTCAGATGATTCTGATACCACTGCTATGCATCTCCGGCCTTGGTCAAGGTCATTAATGTTCTGCCACGTGACGGTCAGACGCACATCGGATGGAACATCGGTCCCTTGTGCAACTGTGGAAGAAACTGTTGAAGCCATCACTCTACCTGAAATAAAAAGGGGCAATGAAATTAAA
The DNA here is from genome assembly GCA_024336825.1 of Amorphophallus titanum. Classification (NCBI taxonomy): domain Eukaryota; kingdom Viridiplantae; phylum Streptophyta; class Magnoliopsida; order Alismatales; family Araceae; genus Amorphophallus; species Amorphophallus titanum. The sequence continues at coordinate 10,303,142 of JANBPO010002302.1, forward strand.
AAAAGAGACACTAGGATCAGAGAAAATTACTGAAGAAAATTCAACAGAGTCTCCCCTTAGTCGAGAGCGTCCCAGAACAACACGGGAGCACATCCACAGACTAAGGTGGGACGGTCCCTAAAAAAGAGCCGTAGGTGATACACCTAGGCTGAATGGACAACGGGGAATATCAGTTCCGAGGGCTAGCTTACTAGGAACCTCCCCAAAGCCATGAGTCAAGAAAGGTGAATCCTTTGGAACACCATGAGCATGGCTTCCAAGTGTCTCTGTGGGTAGCTTCGTTATGGCACCTCCAACCCGAAGCCCCTACGGCGACCACCACCTCACAGCGATGAAGGCGAGTGAGGATAAGAAAGGGGAGGGGCACCGTCGCCTCCGCCGTGTACAGCAAGGAGAAGAAGGGGCTCACCGATCACCGTCTGACTGTAAAAAAGGTGGCTGCCGCCACCAAGAATAGCTTTTATCACCGGAGGGATGCCCTAGCCGCCGGAAGAGGAGGTCGAGGAGATGGGAGATGAAGGGTCATTTGAAAAAAAAAACTTGCAATGAGGGTTTTAAAAAGAGGAGAGAGGGAGGGCGAGTCGGTACCAACCACACCGACTCACCGCTCCGCCTTCTCGGCTATCCGCCATCGATTCAACATGGCTAGCCATGCCACCGATTCGAAGTGACTGCCGCCACAGATTCAACGTGGCCAGCCGCACCACCAAATCAAAGCGGCCACCCGTCACTGAATCAAGTGGCCGTCCGTCACCGACTCAACGGACGTAGTCGAATCACCGCACGCCACCGACTCAAGGGGGCCAAAGCTTCACCGATTCACATCGCCCAAGTCCTACCACTAACTCAAAGCAATATGGGTCCCACCTATCGATGCTCGATGAAGCAAGTACATCTGCGGACCTCGCTATGTTCATCCCTCGCTCGCGACGTCCATGACTGGGGGGCATTTGTTGACGTCTAAAATATTACTGGGTGATGATCATGTGCCCGAAGAAGCCAACTAAAAGTCAAAAGACATGTCTACTCAGACCGCTGAGGCCTTAGGTCACCTCATAAGGGGTATCGGGGACTCCACATCTCATCATCTCAGGGCAGAACATCTACCACAGCTCACTAAGGCCAAATAACGGTCAGAGCCAATGGACCCGGCAATGAAGCAATCATGCCGGATATATCTCCACACTCCGTCCAACTAGGACGAGAATGTACCAGGTGATCCTCCACCTGATAAAGAACCTCTCCCGAGTGTTGACACCCATTTTTTGCCGATAAGTTGAGTCATTCCTCTTGCCACCTTTGTTGATGCCTCGAGTTGTCCATTACTCATTGGGCTATTTTCAGGCATGTCTTTGGGTCTATTTTATGGGTACCTCCCTCCCTGACTAGGTCTACTTCAATTCAGGGCTTAATGGGCCTTGATTGAGCTTAAATTATCACAATTTATCAATTTCAAGCGTCCAAGCTTTGCACGGTCAATCTCCTGGCCGTTCAGGCAATCGGCGGTTGGTCATGAGCCGTTCATCTATTTATTGGATATTTAGTTGATTTCCTTTCTTCTCTTTTTTGTTGCTGTCTTTTTTGTTATTTTTTTATTTGTTTATTTTTCTTTTATTTTTTTTACATAAGAAAATATTATTGTTACGTATAAGTGTAGTGGTAGTAAAGGTATCAAAGAGGCAGATCGAGAAGGGCCGGAAGGACATCAGGGAAGCGGGCTATAAAAGCCAAGGGACATTAGGGGGCAAGCCGCAAGGGCCAAAGTGGAGAGAGTAGGCTAGAAGTCGAAGGTTGGGGAGCAGGCCACGAGTGTCCAAAGTTGGGGTAGCAGGCTATAGGGGCCAAAACCAAGAAAGTGGGCTATAAGAGTCAAAGGGAAGCGGGCTACAAGAGCTAGAGGGAAGCAAGCTGTAAGAGCTAAAGATTAGGGAAGCAGGCTACGGGAGCCAAAATTGGGGAACTGGGCCACAAGAGCCAAAGAGAAGCAGGCTGCAAGAGCCAACGGGAAGCAAGCTGTGGGAGCTAAAGATCAGGGAAGCAGGCTACAGGAGCCAAAATAAGGGAAGTGGGCTGCAAGAGCCAAAGGGAAACAAGCTACGAGAGCCAAAAGGAACTGGGGTATGGGAGCCAAAGGGAAGCGGGCTACAAGAGCCAAAGGGAAGCGGGCTGCAAGAGCCAAAGGGAAGCGGGCCGTGAAGGCTGAATTCTGGGATACAGGCTACGAGAGCCCAAAATTGAGAAGCATGCCACGAAGGCCAAAGGGAAGCTGACTGCAAGAGCTAAAGTTATGGGAAGAGGGCCGTGAAGGTCGAATTCTAGGAAGCATGCTACAGGGGCCAAAGATCAGGGAAGTAGGCTACAAGAGTCAAAATCAAGGAAGCGGGCCCTAAAAGCTGAGGTTTGATGAGTAGGCTGCAGAGAACTAAAGTTGGGAAGCAGGCTATAAAGACCGAGGTCCGAGAAGCAGGCTATAAAGCCAATAATTGGGAAGCGGGTCGTGAAGACCAAAATCAGGAAAGTAGGCTACGAAAGCCAAAATTTGGGAAGTAGGCTACCAGAGCTGAAGTTGAGAAGTGTGTTGCAAAGAGTCGGAGCAGGCTATGAATCCAAAGATTGGGAAGCAGGTCATGAAGACCAAGGTTAGCGAAGTAGGCGACGAAAGCCAAAATTTGCGAAGCAGACTGCCAGATCTGGAGTTGAGAAGCGTACTGCAAAGAGCCAAAATTGGGGAGTAGGCTACTAGAGCCAAAATTGGGAAGCCGACTGCGAAGAGTTAGAGCTAGGAAGAAGGGTACAAAGGCCAAAGTCTGGGAAGCAAGCTACAAGAGCCAAAGGTTGGGGTAGCATGCTATAAAGGTCGAGGTTTGAGGAGCAGGCTGCAAAGAGCAGAAGTTGGGAAGCATGCTAGAAGAGCCAAAATTGAGAAGTAGGCTGCAAGAGCTGAAATTGGGGAAAGCGGGCTATTGAAGTCAAGAGACATCAAGAGAGCAGGTCGCGTATGCCAACGGGCCTTAAGAGTAGGCTGTAAAGCCGAGGGATCATTGAGAGGGGGTGGTTAACGAACACCAAAGATGCCTTCCTTCTTCGTATTTCTATTCCTCTTTTCTCTCTTCCTTTTGTTCTCTTTTATTCTTTTTTTCTTGTTCTTTTCTTGCTCTTCCTTTCTTTTCTCTTTTTCGCTCTCTTTTCTTCTCCTCATTTTCTCCTTTTTTTGGCAGAAAGCATGGCAAATGATCCCTACGAATGGGGGATTCAAGTAGGCCGTCTGACAGACAACACTCACTGTGGGTTACCACCACAAATATTTATAAACCCAGTGGGTCCTGAGCAAATCATGGTGATGGGGACATCACTTACCCCCCCCCTCCACATTTTGAAGCCCGGATGGATCGACAGCAAGTGCCATCATCTCATTTTTTTCGTTGTGATGTCTGTCTCGATCATGTTGTACTTGGTAGAGTTCATCGGAAGGCTTGAGTCTGCAGTACATTGTTCTAGATTTTTTCGTCATTTGTTCTGGTGGCTGTTGACTTTTTCGCGTTAGTGTGACGACTGTACACGTTCTTACGTTATTTTGGTCATCCTAGCTTGAGTTTGTTCAGCTCCTGATGTGCTTCACTTCTAATTGAAGTGGTCGATTAGATCCCCTCGATTGAGAAGATGCTCAGGCGACCTAGGATTTTCCTTCCTGGTGAGCTTCTGTTGGTGAGCTTGATTCTTCTCATCCTGTTGGATGGAGTCTTTTCGAGATAAGCCTTGGAATTACTATCTTAGTGATGCCTTGTCCTGTGTCTACTTAAGTGTGGACAGTGTTTATTCTGAGCCTGATCTACTCCTTGTGTTACAGTTGCTTGGCTTTGGACCTAATCTTTGTGTTGAGAGCCGTTGTGCATCGTATTTGTCATGCCGTGTCTAGCGGCCGATGTGTTGTGAAGGCTCATTTATTGTTTCAGGACGTAAGGGTAAGCTGAAATTAACATTTTTATTTGTGCTTTGTGCTGAAGCTGGTACTCTCCTTGGTTTGCACTTAGACGATTTGTGATCGGTTGCTCGCAGGATCAGTACTCGTGACGTGTTATATTACAATTTTTATGAATTGCGATGGCGCCGTGTACGTGCTGAAATGTGGATACCGAGGTTTTTCTAATGCCTATGCACGTTGTCAGAGTGCGCAGCGGAAGCGTGTGGGTTGGTCACCCACGGGTTAAGGATCGTTGTTGTAAGATTCTGGCCGGTCAAGAGAATTATCTTTCTTGATGTGACTTCATCTTGGCTTCCTGTGCCTTGACGTTGTGTTGCCGTGTCATTGCTGGAGATATTTCGGTGTTGGCAGTGGCATTTGTGAGTATTAGGGAATCTGTCAGCTTATTTGCTGATTGAGTACCCTCTGCTCTGCATTTCTTCTCTTGGGTGTTGTGTTCTGAGGACGTGATCGTGGTCCTTGAGATGCGTTCCCCGAGATTGTCATTTTCTTGCCGTTGTGGGTCTTTCCTTGGTGAGCTGCTCGATGCATGACTAGTCCCTTGTAGTCATGTGTTCAGCTGTTATTGTGCCTTGTTGTGACCCAGCTTACAGTTGTGTTCCGTGGCTCTGTGTTCGGTACGGAGCTGGGATCCTGCAAGTGCTGCTGTCGTCATTGTCATTTTGTCGTTGTTTCCCTGTGCATCTGTCTTGGCACTGTGTGGACAAAGTCTTGTTGGTTAGCTTTGCTGTACTCTTCTCTCCTGGTAGAGTTAGCATGCAACTTTTTCAGATGTAATGTCTGAGTAAGGACTGACTTGATTGTGCTTGTGGTCCAATGCTATCGTTGGCGTCCTGTGTGCCAGGTTTTCCTCGTTGCCTTAGGCACTAGAGCCACTGTTGTTGTCGAGCTGTCAGCTGAGAGGACTATGTTCCCTTGTTTAAGCTAATACTTGCTGTGTCTGCTATTTTGCTTTCCCGAGTTTTGTTGTCGTGGCATGGTCGTGCCTCCTTCCTTGTGAGACGTAAGCAACGTTGCCCTATTTCAGAGGTGTCAGACTTGTGTTCACTTGTGTCGTGCTCGATCCCGAGCATGTGCTTGTGATTATAATCTGATAGTGTTCCTCTGAACGGTGTTTTTCGAGATTCGTGTTATTTCAAGTCATTTGTTGGGTTGTTCTTCCCTACTTCTCCTTTGCTAATTCCTTAAATTTCGAGGATAAAATTTCTTGAAGGAGGGGAGGATGTAATACTCTGGATTCTTATCGGATCTTTCGGATCCTTATTGGAGAGTTTTAGATCGCTTTTGTGGGTCCTGTTTGATACCAGTAAGGATCTGTTAACGAACGGGTCTCACAAACGGTCCCCAGGGGACCACCACTCCTGGTTAGCGGTCCTACTCCTTGAGTAGCGGCCAACTGTCGGCCGTTTCTTTGGTCTGATCAACGCACCCTTGGGATGCGTATTATGACCCTTGGGGGACCTCTACCAAGTTGCAGCCTGGGCATGGCCGTTTCCCGTCAGAGGCGGTCCGAGGGTGACCGCCCCACTAGGTAGCGGCCAGGCAATAGGCTGCCACCCAGCCCCTAGGATTCGCTAAGCTGCGACCATGGCATGGCTGCCTTTCAGTGTTTGGCGGTCTCCGGGAGATCGCCAGGCTTGAGTTGCGGCCCAGGGCTGGCCGCCATTTGGAGTGATGGCCCTGGGAGGACCGCCACTCTATTTCCACATCGACCGAGGTTTCTAATGTGTCGCATGAGCCTCCAGATGAGTAGGTTTCAGTCCTTTGTGGCGTTTGGCTTGAGGGATGCCACGGGCACCCCGTGAGAGTCGTGTGGGTGCCAAGAGGACCCGAAGGAGTGACTTCATTTTGACTTTTGTTCTCCACTGGTCTATGTCCCTGAGAGTCAATGCGGTGTAGGGAGTCATTCCCACATCTCGTCAGCATGACGAGCGGTGGTTTCCGTGAGTTTGAGTCTTACCTCCAGTGACCCGTCCACTAGACGTAGCTTTCCTACGCATGCGTATGTGGACCCACTTGGGAGTGGTGGAGAGGGTGACCCAGAGAGAGACGATTTGTAGGCTGGTTACCATAGGGCCCCTTTCTTTGCAGCCTGCGTCCGGGCTGGGGGGAAAACCAACTAGAGGGCTTGACCTAGAGCGCATGGTCTGTGTGTGCACACGTGGTTGGGGGCATCAGACCCGCACTGACGAGCGTGACCCCAGCTAATCCTTGTTCGTGGTACTTGTTGCGTGTCTCAGTCTTCACCTGAGGCGTGTAGAGAGACACTTGGGCGCTGTGTAAGACATCTGGGGACGCTTCCGGTCTTGCTTGTAGTAGGCGGCGCTCTTGTCTTCTGGCAGGTATGGACTTATTTTCCGCTCAGACTGTGGTCAGGTACGGTTAGTTGTAGGGACTTTTTCATTTATTTATTATTGTTGTTACTTCCATACTCCTGCTAGGTAGCGTTACTTTCTGTGCTTGTACGTACCTTACGGCCTTGTTTCTCTTGTTGCGAGGTGGGGGTCCGTGGGATCCCTATTGAGCCTATGAAATGAGGTTCACCTTTGTGTTTTCAGGTGAGGCGGGGTCGTCGAGAGGCACGTCTGGGGCTCCACGTGGTTCGTGTAGTCAGGGTTAGTTGCCAGTTACAAGAGCCGGGATATGCCCCATGTACCTATACTTTTCTTTCTGTTGATTGTACTTATTTTGGACATGAGATACTCTAGAGCTTGTAGCTGTTAGTGAGTATTTATTTATTTTCATGCATTATTATTTACATTATCTTGTTATTGCTACAGTTATTTTAGCTTCTTGTACACCCTTACATCATCCTTTAACCCTTCCGAGTCTTCGGACTCGTGGGTGGTGGGCCAATGTTCGAGCCATGCCGGTTCCTTTCCGATACTCGGATCTTGGGTCGTTATATTCATAGTTACCAGCTCATCGGGTCGAGTGTTCACTCAGTATTGGGTATGCTTTCCTACCTTTGATTGTACTTTATTTGGACTGGACTCTATAATTAGAATGTTTATTTCTGTTAATTGTTGAATTGTCCTACTTTATTTCCTATTTCTGTGTACACCACACCTATCTTTTAGCCTTTCCGAGCCCTCCGACTCGTGGGTGATGGTCTAGGATTCGAATGGTATCGGGTTATTCCCAGTATCCGGACCTTGGGCAAGGGCGGTGCCATCGACAAGGCGGAAGACTATCCCTACGGGAAATTCGCCTGGATTACGGATCCGGATGGGAACAAGGTTGAGCTTTGGGAAGCGGCTGACGAATAGCCGGAAGTCAAGTTCACCCGGCGTAGGGGGGCGAATGAGAAGAGTCACGCGCTAGCAAGCGCGTGACGTTCTATTTGCGAGAGGGGAGATTCTCAACGCTTGCTGACAGCGTCATTGTCAGGCAACTGCCCAACATCCCAACCACCCCCAAGCGCCTTGATCAACAAGACGCTCGCAGACAGGCGCTTGTTAAGCAAATCCACCAGCGCGCGCTCGTTGGATAGTGCCGTGGTCTCAACCGTGATCACGTCAAGATACGCTACTACACCAGCCTTGTACTGATTGCGCGTCAGCTCGACCGAGCGGCGCGACAATTCCACCGCTTCGCGCTGCTTGTCCATCTCCTGCTCCAGGATGCGCAGCGAGGAAATGTTGTCTTCCACTTCCTGGAAGCCGGTCAATACCGTCTGGCGATAGTTGGCCACCGAAGCGTCATAAGAGGCACGTGCCTGATCCGAAGCCGCGCGCAATGCGCCGCCATCGAACAGGGTTTGCGCTATCGAAGGGCCGATCGACCACAGGCGGTTCGGTACCGAGATCCAGTGGGCGAAGCTGCTGCTCTGGTAGCCGCCCTGGGCCGACAGCGTCAGGTCGGGGTACCAGGCCGAATCGGCCAGGCCGACCTTGGCGTTGGCCGAGGCGGTCAGGCGCTCAGCGTTGGCGATGTCGGGGCGGCGCTCCAGCAGGGACGATGGCACGCCAACCGGGATGGACGGCACGGCCGTGTCGAAGTTCGGATTGGGCTTGATCGAGAAGACCGAGGCCGGCTTGCCGACCAGCAGCGCGATTGCGTGTTCGGTCTGAGCGCGCAGCACGTCGAAATCGATGGCCTGGGCTTCGGTGGTGCGCAACTGCGTCTCGGCCAGCACCACGTTTTCCTTGGGTACGGTGCCGGCCTTGTATTGATTGCGTGTCAGTTCGAGCGACTTTTTATAGTCTTCCACCGTCTTGTCGTAAAGTTGGCGATCGGCATCGAGATCACGCAGCTGGAAATAATCCTGCGCCAGTTGTGCCTGGGCCAGCAAGCGCGCCGCTTGCAGGTCCGCTGCGCTCGCTTGCGCGGCTGTCTTGTTCGCTTCAACGTTGCGCCGCACGCGGCCCCAGAGGTCGGGTTCCCAGCTTGCATCCAGGGTCAGCGTGTTGGTGTTGCTGGGCCCCGAGCCCGCCAGCGTTGTGCCGCCTGTCGCGCCCGTATTTTAATTGTTCTAGTTGCATTATTAATTATCTGCTTGCTTGTTTAGTTCGTGGTAGGGATCCGTGTGACCCCTACTGAGTCTGGCTGTGACTCATCCTTCCATCTTGCAGGTGAGCCGTCTCAGCCGTCGACCAGTGGTTCCCGAGCTTTTGGAGACCGCCCTTAGAGTGCCAGCAGCGTCTATCGGTCTTTCTTGTTCTGTCTCTTGCCGGGGTATGCCCCGTGTAGTTGTTGTCGCCTTTTCTCTTCCTGCGGGACTTGTGTAAATTGTGAATGTTGTAAATCTGGACTAGTTTATATTTATACCACTCTGATATTTTAAATTACTTCTACCTTAATTTTAATTATTCGTTGCTAAAAATTAACAATACGCACTGCGAATTCCAAGTTCTGATGCAATCCCTCAACAAACTCCACTAACCCTTCGGGGGCCTCGTCAGCCTCCTGGGTGGCGTCCCCAGTTCATGGTAGCAGTAATTCGGTAATTGTACTGGGTTATCGGTGCCATGGGCTCTGGGTCGTTACACCTTAGATTTCAAAAAGTAAATCTGGTTATATGAAATATTAAACTTCATACGAAGGTCCTAGAGCTCTTGATAGATGAACTGGGGTCCATTATCGGCGACGATGCTGCTTGGCACTCTGAACCGCGAGATGATATTCTTCATGATGAAGTAATACACCATGGTAGCTTTGATCTCCGCGTACGCTTCCGCTTCGGCCCACTTGGTGAAGTACTCAGTGGTGGTAAGGATAAAGGATTTCTGCTTAATCTGAGAGTTGGGATCACCGAGCGGGCCAATAATGTCGAAAGCCCACATGGAGAACGGCCAAGGAGTAGAGAGAGGATGAAGAGATGAAGCAGAAGAATAAATTTTGTCAGTGTGGAGTTGGCATTTAAGACACCTCCGAACGTAGAGGGAGCAATCTTCCTCTAGAGTGCGCTAATAATAACCCTACCTAAGGATCTTCTTTGCTAACGCCTGGCCATTGACATGACCTACACACTCACTTGAATGGGTCGCTTCAGCCACCTTCCAGGCTTCATCATCATCTAGACATCTCATGAGCATTCCATTGAGAGTGCGCCTGTATAATTCTCCGGTGATGATAGTATACTTTGAGGCGGCTCTTCTAATAACCTTATGCTGCTCAGCGCTTGCCCCTTCTGGCAGCTCGATCTCATGATACCAGGACAATTCTTCTTCTTCCAGGATTTCTTCTAATTCTGTCAAAGATACTTCCTTCAAATCCTTCTTCTCAGCCCTTGCCTCTATAGTCTTCCTAAGGTTGGTGTACCAAGGATCTTGAAGAGAGGGGGCATCCAGTCTCTGGACGACGATAGTCTCAGTGCTCCGATTGAGAGCAAAAGATAAGGAGGAAGCAAGTGATGCTAGCGCATCGGCAAGGATATTTTGAGATCGAGGAGTGTGAATATAGATCAGCTTGTGGAACTGCCTAGCCAGGAGAGTGACCATATCCTGATATGGCTTGAGCTTTTGGTCATGGGTGCGGTAAGTGGATAGGACTTGCCACAAGACGAGCTGAGAATCTCCTATAATGTTTAGATAACGCGTGCCAAAGAGGTAGGTGTGCTTCAATCTTGCCAGGAGAGACTCATACTCGGCGATGTTGTTGGTAGCAGGATAGCAGAGCTGATAAGCAAGAGGAATCGTCACCCCTTCCGGCGTCAGGAGAACAGCACCTATCCCTTGGCTTTGGGAATTGAGCGCACCATCGAAGTTTAGACCAAAAGGGATGATGAGTAAGGACAAAGAGATGCTCATCAAGGAATTCATCCTGAATAGAGTCCATGCAAGAGATAGGAAGATGGGCTAGATGCTCAGCAATGGCATATCCTTTGATTGCCTTCTGAACAATGAACGTGATATTGAACTGAGATAGGAAGCTCTGCCAGCGAGCTAACCTACTAGAGAGGATGGGCTTTTCTAAGAGATAGCGAATCAGGTCCATTCTAGAGATCAACCTAATTGGGTGGGCTAGGAAATAGTGTTTGAGCTTCTGAGCTACCCACACTAAGGCGGCACAAGTCTTCTCCACGGCGGTGTATTTGGACTCAGCTGGGTTAAACAACCTGGAGAGATAATAAGCTACCCGCTCTTTTCCTTCATCATCCACTTGTGCTATGACCGCCCCTAGGGAGTCCTTAATGACTGATATGTATAGGATTAGTGGTTTCCCAGGGACAGGAGGTTGCAAAACCGGGGGATTGGATAGATAAACCTTTAAGTCCTCATAGGCCTTTTGGCAATCTTCATTCCATTCAAATTTGGTAGAAAGGATGGCACCTTTGAGAATGTTGGGATATGAATCGTCTAATGAATTACAAGCATCCAATCAATCCCTAAAGTTCCGTGATATTCTTAGGCGGAGGCATGTCCATGACGGCCTTTACTTTATATATGCAACTAATGCAAATGTGCACTGACATGATGTGCAGCTCAACAATATCATGCACTGACCTTATGTACAAGAATAGTGGTATGCACCGACCTCATATGCAGTTAAGAAGGATATGCACCGACTTCATATTTGATCCTCAAAGGTTGCACGGACCTTATGCACACTTCTACAGAAGCTCACACCGACCTAATATGCGACGAATAGAGCATGCACTAACCTAGTGTGTATTACTGCAAAGATATGCACTGAGCTTGGTCTGATGTGCACTGACTTCGGTCTGATGTACATTGACTCATCAAAATGAAGTTGATATTTCATTGCCATCATTAAAATATTACCATCATTAAAACAAGACAATCACACACGTTAAATCCAGAGGATATACAATAGAGAGGGGTGTTTTTGAGCCGGGAGGATGAAAATCCATATTTGGAGTTCAAGCGTCAGATCTCTTGTTTCTCGGAGTTTTTAGCCGATGTATGGGTATAGAATCATGCTAGGAGGGTTGGGGATGGATTCCCCTTTGTTTCCCCATCATCGGGGGATGCTAGGGGCATGGATCGGGTTTTTTGGCTGTTTCCACTGTTCCCGTGCTCGGGTTGGGGTTGTGGTCCTACCAGGGACCGCTAGGCCCCTTTGGCGGCCCTCAGGGGGCCACCAAGCGCTTCTGAATGTTGGTTGGGCTTAGCGGTCGACCCAGGACCGTTAGACCAGGGTTACGGTCCCGCGATAAATCGCTACCCTTGGGGTAACGACCGGCTTCCGACCGTTTCCCTCGTCTGGTCAGCACCCTCGGGGTGCATGTTTTTGACCATTGGAAGTGGTCCCCTCATATGCGGTCAGGGCATGACTGTTTCTTGGCATTTTGAGGTCAGCAGAGGACCACTTGGTGGGCATAGCGGCCTGGCAATAGACCGCTACCCAACCCTGTCACTTGCCTGGTAGCGGCCATGGCATGGCCGCTTGGCTGAGCCTGGCGGTCTCAGGGAGACCGCTAGGCCCGTTTTGCGGTCCGGGGAGGGCCGCCAAGCTGAGGGGCAGTCCCGGGTGGACCGCCACTCCATTTTCTTTCGAGTGGAGGTTTCCGTGAGTCTGAGTCTTACCTCCAGTGACATGTCCACTAGTCGTAGCTTTCTTGCGCACGGGGGTGCGGTCCCACTTGGGAGTGGTGGAGAGCGTGACCCGGAGAGACGATTATTAGGCTGGTTACCGTAGGGCCTCTTCGCGCAGTCTGAGTCTGGACTTTGGGGAAGAACCAGCTAGAGGACTTGACCTAGGGCGCATGGACTGTGTGTGCACACGTGGTTAGGGGCGTCAGACCTGTGCTGACGAACGCGACCCCAACTAGTCCTTGTTCGTGGTACTTATTGTGTGTCTCAGTCTCCGCCTAGGGCGTGTAGGGAGACACTTGGGTGCAATGTAAGACGTTAGGAGACGCATCCGTCTTGCTTCTAGTGGGTAGAGCTCCTATCTTCTGGCAGGTACGAACTTGTTTTCCTGTCGAACTGCGGTCGGTTTGTTCGGTGGGGTTACTTGTAGTGAGCTTTTCCGTTTATTTATTGTTGCTTGCTGCTTCTATCGTACTCCTGTTAGGTAGCGTTACTTTCTGCGTACGCATGTACTTCACGACCTTATTTCTCTCATTGCGAGGTGGGGGTCTGCGGGATCCCTACTGAGCTTATGAAATGAGGCTCACCCCTGTATTTTTAGATGAGGCGGGTTCATCGAGAGGCGCGTCTGAGGTTCTTCGTGATTCGTTTGGTCAGAGTTAGTCGCCAGTAACCAGAGCCAGGATATGTCCCGTGTACTTGTACTTCTCCTTCTGTTGACTGTACTTTTTGGTCATAAGACACACTAGGTCTACTTATAAATGAATGTATTAAGTTTGAATATTGTAAGTCCTTGAAGGTTCCTCTCTCTTCCCTCACGTTCACTCTCTCCGTCTCATTCTCTCTCCTCTCATCTCCTCTCTCCGTGGGGCATGCGACCGTGGCAAGATGGGCGAGGCAGGAACGCTGTGGAGTGATCATGGAGTTTGCTGGCGTGGAGGATGGAGTGTGGTGTTGGCACGATCCCTCGGTGGATTCAAAGCTGGCATGGTTTGGCTCGTCACTTGGGCGCGCGAGAACTTCGATGGAGGTAGGGAGATGGATCACCTGCTTCTCTTCTACGTTCCCTCACGATTTGGAGCCGAATGGTGCGCGTATGAGTGGGTTTTATCACATTTGGGTGAAAGCATGCTTCGGGGGGTGTGAGATGAGTTTGCCTTTCCCGGTGATGATTTCTTGCTAGATTAGTATCATTGGAACCCCTGGCATGTTAGCAATCCATTCCAGCTAGTTTCATCATGATTGGTTCTCATTTGGGACTGGTGTGAGCCCGGGAACCCATGTGACTCGTTTTGGGTCAATTCGGTGAAATCGCCTGTTTCTTGTCGTTTATGTACCTATTTGATCCCTTCAGGGCTGTGGAAGGTTAATTTCATCGTAAGGATTGTTTCCCCTTTGTTCTTGGGTGAACGGGGTGTGGAATGGCTGGGTTTCATCCAATCCTCTATTTTTCCCGTCGTAATGCCTTAGCAGTCCTTTCAGAGACTATTTTTGTGCCTTAAGCGGTCTAGTATGCGACCATTTGTCTTAAGTGGTCATGCGATAGCCCATTTTCCCTGGCTAGCGGCCCATTGTTGGACCGTTAAGTCTTGTCAAGCGGCCCATTAGGTGACCGCTAGACTATATAGGTTAGTCGATTTGGCTAAGCGGTCTTACGATTGACCGTATGGCTTGCTTTAGCAGCCTATTAGTAGACCGCTAAGCTTCGTGTGGTCTTTGGTCAATGACTTTAAGTCGGTTCGGGCTAGCGGTCTAGCTCTGACCATTTGTAGTCTTTAGCGACCCATTAGTAGACTGCTAAGATTCGTTTGACTTCAGTCAATGGTTTTAAGTCGGTTCGCGTTGGTGTCCTTAGCGGCCCATTTGTAGACCGCTAAGCTCATGAAGCGGTTCTATTATAGATCATTTTTGGTGGTTTGACTGGTTAAGTCAGTTCGATAGTTGACTAGGTCTAGTGGCTGTTTATATGACCTCTACCATCACCTCGCGGCCCTTCTTATGACCGCCAAGTGTCTGTGTTCTCTATGTGTGAATAGCGGCCCGTTTGCTGACTGCCTGAGTTGCCTAGCAGTCAAGCGATTGACTATTTATTCCCAGAGTGCTATTTTCCCAATGTTTTAGCTTCCAATTGTCTTGGCTCAACCTTGTGGTTTGCCCACTGTCCCATGGATGTCTTTGATGTTCTATGAGGGCTATGACCATGTTATAAGTTAGCCAAGAGTGCGTTTATGTCGATTAGTATTCTGTACTGCTTCTGAGTCATTATTGGTTTCTGGTCAACTCGATAAGATCTAGTGGTTGACATGGGACCTCGTGAATGTCTCGGAGATTCTGTATAGATCGAGACATGGTTTTGGATGTCTTGTGGTGTTATTTTACCTCGATTTGTGTATCCAAGTGCTTTACAGATCTTGGTGATCCCTTAGGTCTCCGTGATTCATATGTTACTAATGTTTTTCATTTATTGGTGTTTTATCATGACTTTGGCTTAGGGATTAGACTGATTGGTGACATGTTATCACTTTCGTACGATGATCTTGACCCCGAGTTGTGAGACTCAAGGATCATTGTGTCAGCAGGTCTAGTCGTTGTCCTGAGTATGCAGGCAGTTTAGCTTAGCTAGGTCAGGGCACATGAATGCTCAAAGATGCGCATGATGCATGCTGGGCTAAAGTAAAAGAAACTATTAAAACAAATGCAAAGAAACCATAAAATAGGAAGATACTCGAGAATAGTATTACTAGGCTAGACAAATCAGGGTCAAAATACTATCTGCAACCATGGCGTGCAAGATAGAACCATCGTCCCTCAACACTTTCAACCTAACAGCCTATCCAACAATTAAACATGTGCACCTAGATCATCATCATTTTGTTAAAGAGAAACATCAGATCTCAGAACACATGAATGACCAGCCGGTTCTTGAGATAATATATCATAGATACCATATAGTAATGCATTAAGAGACTAAGGAATCAGGATACTTACTTGACTTACCTGCCTGGCGGGAAGATGTGCGACATGAAGGCGCTCATGAATTTGACCATTAAAGAGGTTAGCCATCAATAATTAAGCCATAAAGAAGTAATCGTGATGTATCAAATAAGAAAACGGCCACATAAGATGAACAAATATAGCATTTCAAAACGTCAAGAGATTTCAGTAACCAAACGATCATGCCAAGACCGCAAGGGGAGCCTAACGGTCTAGCGTCAGACCGCTACCCTTAAGGTAGTTCACATCCTCCAACGGGCGAGACCCTGGGGAAAATGGTCCATTGAGGACTGCCAAGGACAGCTTAATGATCCATCGCATGACTGCAAGGCTCTGGGCGAATTCAAAACTAAGACGACCGTTCACTTCCTCTCTCTCACTTCATTCCATCATTCACTTACATTCACAGCCCACCGGTGATCCATCTTCGGTGACCACTGACCACACTCCATCACCGATCCTACCACCTCCACCCAGGAGTAAAATGGGGAGGAAGGGGGCAGCCGTCCGCCATTTTCTACACCATCTGGAAGAGGAAGGAGCTCCTACGGCGGAGGTGAACCAACCGGAGGGGGAGGAACCACCACCGACCCAAAACAAGGTGGGAGACCCATCTACGGTGCCCACAGCGCCTGAGGAGGCCACTGGAGGGAGCGACGATGAGCCCACGACCGAGGAGGCACCTGAGGCGACGGTCGAAACCCGCTCGTCCGAGGTAGGCCGAGACCCAAAAAGCCTAATTTTTTAAATTTTCCCAATCGCATGCATGAGGGTAGGATAGCAAGAGAATGGGTCAGGGGACCCATAGAAGACACGTAGAGGTCCCCAGGGCCATTTCCCAAGCTTGGGGAAATGGGGGGATGCCGTCCAGTGTGGCGAGTGCCTAGCAGTCCTTCCAGTGACCGCTAGGGTGCCAGGCGGTCTAACACAGACCGCTAAGGCCAGACAAATGATCAAGAGAGGACCGTTAGGGTTCTGTGGGTTTTTTTACTTTTTTTCTTTTTTTTCAATATGTATGCAATGCATGACTTATTAAACTATATGAGTGACTGACATTTGACTGTTAAATGCATGCAGGGAAAGCATCGGACGAGGATATTGTGGTTGCATGTCTGAGCAGTGTACCTCACGTTGTCAGACTTCTAGAGAGAGAGACTGGCCGCGATGGGATTTGCAGAGCTCCTTGGGATAGGGGTGATGAGGCTAGACACAGCCCTCCTCTGCGCGCTCCACGATCGGTGGGACCAGGTTAGCAGAGCGTTCTTGTTCTCGTGGGGACATATGATCCCCACGCTGGAGGACGTGGTGAGGATTGTGGGATTGCAAGTCCACGGAGCACCGATGACGGGGACGATATACGCCGACTACCAAGAGTTGGCGCGGGAGCTGCTAGGGTTGGAGCTGACGAGGCCGGGACACCACTCATCAATGCTGGGCCGAGCGACCCTCCAGGAGAGTTTGGGGCTGAGAGGAGAGGCTATAGCCGTGGGAGAGCTGCCAGAGGAGCACTTGGGGTGGCTGATAGATCGACCCGATAGAGAGTGGCAGTGGGACCAGGCCCAGAGGCAAACGTAGTCCTTCGCCACTTCCTGATGCTGCTATTCGGGAAGTTGATCTTTGCGATAAGGGCTGACGGAGTGAGCTGCAAGCTCCTCCCTTTACTGAGGGATTTGGACGGAGTTAGAGACTACGCTTGGGGCACTACTGCACTAGCGTTCCTATTCGACTCCCTCAGCACTACCGACCAGCAGACAATGCTGGGTGGGTTCTCACCTCTGCTGCAGGTAACCCTTCTACCTTAGATACCTGTGCAATTATGATTATGATTTGCTACATGCTGACACTTGGCAATGCAGATATGGACTTGTGTGTACCTCCCCGGACTAGGGAGAGGGAAGGAGGTACATCCAGACCGTGTTCCCATCGCGAGGTGGTAGATGGCGATATGGGACATCGGGTCGCTACGACACTTGTTGTGGGCGATCCAGGATGACATTGACATGCTACCCTACGCATCGATGAAACTCTAAACCTAGACTTCTAAATGCACTTAAATGCTTTTGATGCTGACACTCGATTGACTTCCCTTTCAGGTGCACTGGACACCATACCGAGATGAGGGTCATGATGGACAGCCCTGGGTGGAGGTAGCCCAGGCATATGCGGGGTGGGACGTATGGCTTCACTGCATGAACATCATCGAGCTGCTGCACCACCACCTAGTCATGAGGACCAGGGGAGGCCACCAGCCAGAGGTGGAGTTCCCGACGAGGGAGGAGCGCGTGGGGCGATCTTCCAAGGGACTGACTGGCAAGATCGACTGGGTCACTCAGGCAGTGGACCAGGTTCGGGATTGGATGAGGAGAGGTCGGGTGGTGTGAGCCCGAGCCAGTAGCGATGAGGCCTACCTGAAGGCCTATGCCAAGCGCTACGGAGACCAGGTCTTCTATGGCTCTCGACCACCGGTACGACTCTATAAACTTATGCTTCCTAGTGATTTCTGATGCATTGACAACCTATCTTTCCTATATGCAGCTAGACCCTCAGGGGCAGATAGCAGAGTTCCACGGTCTCCTCCACTCTACCATCCAGTAGAGGGATGAGTTCCAGCGCTCGCTGGAGCTTCTGGTGAGTTTAACTTAACCTCAGACTTTAATATGCAAATGTTTTGACATGACTGTCTGACTTGACTTATAAATGTAGCGGGCTGAGGGAGTGCAGCGACAAGGACCAGACGGTCCATCTTCTTCCTCTTAGCCACCAGCGGACAGGGCTGAGCGGGATGCTGACTTTGCACGGGTGGTTGCTCGGGCCGAGGAGGCCGAGGCCACTCTCACGAAGAGGGTAAGCAAACCAACCGAACTTCCCTTTTGACTTTATGATCATGAAAATGCAATTGACTAACTATAATGAATGCATGCACAGGCAAGGGAGCTAAAGGCAGCAGTGAGGGAGGCCACTCGGTAGAGGGAGGAGGCAGAGCGGTTTCGGGTAGAGGCAACGGAGGTGGCCCACCTTCGTGCAGAGGTGGAGCGTCTGAGAGCTGGGGTGGTAGAGGGGGAGCGGTCCTAATTATAGGTCGTCGAGTTAAAGGGCGTGATAGCGGGACTGAAGGAAGCCCTCTGACTTCTGGGCAAGAAGTCAGAGCCCAGTAGGATCCGGAGCGGTGCGCACAGTAGCACATATCGAGGTTACTTCACCAGCTCCTCTGGCTACAAGAGGAACGAGGAGGAGGAGCGACGACGACGCCGCGAGGAGGGGAGCACTGCCATGGACCCACCAGTGAAGTGCCACGAGGGCACTGGGGACAGCGGGGGTCCAGGAGAGGGACCAGCTTGATGTACTTTTTATTTTGTTTGTTTCCCCTTATGCATGTACATGACTTTGCCTTAGTGAAAAATATGATCATTTTGACTTCTAAACATGCAAATGTGTGGATGCTAATACTGACTCTTACTGACTTAACGATGACCCCTAAGACTGACATGGAGAGCGAGAGAGCGAGTGGTTTTAACACACGAAGATGGAAGAGAAGCAACTTAGGAGAAAACACACAGGTCAAGTGAGAAAAATGGTCTCCATAGGGCAGCTACCCCCTGGGTGGCGGTCCTGTAAAAGGCCACAAAGGGGAGACGATCACAAACTGAGAAGAGTAGACAAACGATCTTCATGAGACCGCTAATGGGGCAAACGGTCAAGGCAAGACCATTAGGGGAGCGAGAAATAAGGCGGTGAAGAAAGGGGACAAACGGTCATCTAACGACCGCTAGATGAGCCTAACGGTCGCCCGATAGACCGCAAGGGCAAAAATTCAGTTAAATCTGAGCGGGACTCTCTGGGAGAGTCCTAACCCGTGGATAGCAGTGCTCAAACTGCACTAAGACCCATCCTAACTCATATTGAGGCTTCCTAGCCTCAATCCCAATGCAATAGGACTAGGATTCTAGGCTCTATAACTAGGAACACACCCAGAATTCGCAACTCACAAGAAACTCTCTCTTTAAGCCTTGAAAACCTTAAGGCTCAAGAAGATGACAGCCTATTCTGGGGGCAAGCGCCATCCGGGAAGAAACAGAAGAAGAAAAGAAAGGCCCGCAAAGCCAAGAGGGAGATGGTGCTCTCCTGCAATACTCTCTCAGCTCTTTTCAACTTGCCCGAGGAAGAGGAGGATGAGGACATTTGCTTTACACCTATGCCTGAGGCAAGTCAGGTCGAGGTTACGTGTACTGCTCATGCGACCCGCTCGGATCGAAAATGGGGGTGCCCACCGCCCGCTAACCATAACATCATCTTTAGAGGTGAGCAACCTTATAAGATATCGGCACCAGAGGTTAAGGGAGTCCAGGTCCCTCCTCGGCCAGGGTTATACAGTCAAGCGGGGGGCAGTAGCAGCACTCCCTTCTTCCTAGAATTTCTGAAGACATATAGGGGCAAGCAACCATGTCAGTAGGCCAGCCCTTCATCAGGGAACATATCCTCCCCACCTCATCAGCCTTCTAGCCAGCCAGAAGAACAAAGGGCCAGGCCAGCAGTGAATATTAGGGGGCAGTCAGGTGACATTGCCGTACTACAAGAAGAATCGGACCCAGGGTCCAATGAAGCCGGTCCATCTGGGGCCGTTGCACAAGACTCCTCCAAGCAACCATGGCCACTCTGCCCTATTCAATGGTATTAAGTTATATATATGCGTCGATTCACCAACGGCGAGGGGGATATTCTTCTTTATCCATTCATCACCTCTCATCTGATTTTCGTGGCACCGAACCACTCAGGGCTCCAAGGAGCTAAGGTGTGTATCCCCTAAATTTCTCAGCGTGGAGCATCCACAGTCGTTTGTTCTTCTTTCGGGGCCAAGCCCCACTCATTTCTTCTCCCAACTTTCTCCAGTTTAGGATTGCAGAGGTAGACGGGCGCTTCCTCATGGGCGAGTTGGATCCACTTAGGGACCCACACTTGCTTGAACTTCTTTGGCTGTGGGGCCAGCTCTTTCCGACCTCGACGGCCCTCTTCTTCTCTTTCAGCTCTCCTCCCGGATAAAGCCTGGAAGGAGTTGTGTGTAGGGATGGTAGGGACCACCCAGTCTGGAATAGCTTGGGCATCACGGCTGTCTAAAAAGACTCAGACACCCCCAATAAGAACAAATTTGTCAGACGTGGAGAGGCGCCCGGTAATAGTAGCAGCAGTATTCCTCTAAAAGATCTTCTACTGGCGTCCTCCGGGCTTCTTGCTATGGACGGGGCGAGCCCCGTGGGTGATGTGGTGCACCATGCAGTTGGTGACTTGAACTGGGCCTCTCAGTGGGCCTGTATAGCATTGGTCCTTGAGGACCGCGGGCTTCTTGTTAGTCATCTCCCCGCTGGGCTCTGGGGACCCCACTTGCAATAGATCGGCGAAGGCAAGCCCCAAAAAGTTGGGGAAGCCAACAATCGGTGGGAATGTGCCAAAAATGGTGGGCACCGCCAGGTACCCATGTGCAGCATGGCCGACAACTATTGCGGGGCCAAAAGCGAGAGCAGTAAGTCCTGTCGACATTATCGTTTCCTGCAATAAACGGACAAATAATCAGTATTCTTGGGGAGAGCCTCAGAAGGCCTCTTATCTTAGCAAAGACATGAAGGGAGACCTGGTCCCTCCGGGCATGCCAGCTTGTGGGGGATGGAAAAAAATATTTTTCTTGGGATAGAAAGAAGGCGTGCCAGTCACTGGAGTGATGAATTTATTGTGCGCTCGATCTGACTTGGTCAGTCAATTGTGAAGTTCGGATCGGGACCAGAAGTCTGCCATACCATAAAGGTTACGGTGTTAATTACATCCTCCGAGAAAGAGGAAAACCCTTGATTAATTACGAAGATAGGAAGCCATTGGGGCAACGCAAATGCGAATTTAAACTATTAATTAAAAAGTAATTTTATTTCTGCTACTTTAGCAAACCGATCTAATGAAATTTAATTGCTTACTATTATATCTGGGGCTTCAATGTACTACACGACAATCCTTTTTCCCTTCAGAGCTTTACAGCTCTTGGGAGGCTTCACGGGTTCCAAGTGGTATTGGGTCTACTCGGTAGTCCTATCAGGTATATCTGATATCCGGGACCCGGGTCGTCACAGCTGGTATCAGAGCATTGTTGTGTGAAGTACATGGGAATCCAAGATATATAGTTTCCAGAGTCCTAAAAGTCCAGTACAGTCTTTAGCTGGCATTAGGTTCGTGATTCCTTATCGCTTCATTTTCATGTGTCATCTTGTGTGTGCTGTGTTAGCACTGTACGAGATGGTTTTTGCTCTCGTCAGGGCATGACAAGGTGCTTCCTTGTCATCACGATGTCTGTCTCGATCTTGTTGTAATTGGCAGAGTTCACCGGAAGGCTTGAATCTGCGGTACATTGTTCAAGATCTTTTCACGATTGGTTTGGGTGGCTGGTGACTTTTTAGCGTTGGTGTGATGATCGTACACGTTCTTACGTTGTTTTGGTCATCCCAGCTTGAGTCTGTGCAGATCCTAATGCGTTTCATGTTTGTCGAAGTGCTCGATTAGATCCCCTCGATTGAGAAGATGCTCAGGCGACCTAGGATTTTTCTTCCTGGTGAGCTTTTGTTAGTGAGCTTGATGCTTCTCGTCCTATTCGATGGAGTCTTTTCGAGGTAAGCCTTGGAATTACTGTCTTAGTGATGCCTTTGTCCTGTGTCTGCTTAAGTGTGGACAATGTTTAATCTAAGCCTGATCTGCTCCTCCTCTTACGGTTGCTTGGCTTTGGACCTAATTCTTATGTTAAGAGCTATGGTGCACCGTGTTCGTCGTGCCGTGTCCAGTGGCCGATGTGTTGTAAAGTCTCAATAATTATTTCAAGATGTGAAGGTAAGCTGAGATTAGCATTTTTTCTTTGGGCTTTGTGCTGAAGCTAGCGCTCTTCTCCTTTGCACTTAGGCTAATTGCGATCAGTTGTTCGCTGGATCAGTACTCGTGGCGTCCTATTTGTGATTTTCATGAATTGCGATGGCACCGTGTATGTGCTGAATGCGGATACCGAGATATTTTCTGATGCCTGTGTGCGTTGTATGAGTGCGCAGCGAAAGCGTATGGGCTGATTACCCACGGGCCGAGGATTGTTGTTGTGAGATTCTAGCTGGTCGAGAGAATTATCTTTCTTGATGTCACTTCATCTTGGCTTCCTGTGCCTTGATGTCGTCTATTGCTGTGCTATTACTAGAGTTATTCTGGCATTGGCATTGCCATTTGTGAGTGTTGGGGAATCTGTCGGCATTCCTATTGATTGAATACCCTCTGCTCTGCATTTCTTTGCTTGGGTGTTATGTTCTCGGGACGTGATCGTGGTCCTTGAGATGCGTTCCCCGAGATTGTCGTTTCTTTGCTGTCGTGGATCCTTTTCTCGATGAGCTGCTCGATGCGTGACTAGTCCCTTGTAGTCGTGCGTTTAGCTATTGTTGTGCCTTGATGTGACCTAGCTTGCAGTTGTGTTCTATAGTTCTGTATCTCGTACGGAGCCAGGATCCTGCAAGTGCTATCATGTTGTCATTTTAGCGCTGTTGCTTTATGATTTTGTGTGTCTGTCTTAGCACTATGTAGATAAGGTCTTGTCGGTTAGCTTTGCTGTACTCTTCTTTCTTGGTAGAGTTAGCTTGCAACTCGATCAGATGTCATATCTGAGTGAGGACTGACTTGATTGTGTTTGTAATCCAGTGTTGTTGTCGTTGGTGTCCTGTGTGCCAGGTGTTCCCTGTCGATTTTTCTTCATTTTACCATAATATTCTCAACACTCGAGGAAGGGAAAACACCAAAACAAACAAATAAATATCAACAACATCCTGTGCCGCGGGTAGCGGAGCAGAGTTACTCTTACTCTCACCAGAAGGGTTAGAACTCCTGTACGCCTTACGATTCAACTTCCCGACCACGAACAATGTCGTCGAATACGAAGCCCTCTTCTCGGGGCTACGCATGGCGAAACACTTGGGGGCGACCAGCGTGCGAGCGTACAGTGACTCAATGCTCATCGCCAACCAGGTCAGAGGAGAGTTCGAGGCCCGCGACCCCTCCATGGTCAAGTCCCTGGAGAAGACGAAGGCTGCGGTAAGCGAATTCACCCACTTCGAGGTGGTACACATCCTAGGAGAGGAGAATGTCCGAGCAGACGCACTATCTCGCCTGGCGTCTGCCACCACGGTCTCCAACTCAAGGTCAATCCAGGTGGAAGAGTTGTCGGCACCGAGCATAGATGAACCAGTACCCCAGGTAAATGTCATCGACTACGAGCCCTCCTGGATGGATCCCTTGTTGGATTTGCTCCTACGGTAACAACTTCCAAGCGACCGCGCCAGTGCCCGCCGCACGTGGGCCCGAGCAGCCCACTTCACAATAGTGAATAGTCGGTTGTATTGCCGATCCCTCTCGGCCCCATTGTCAAAGTGCTTATTCCCTATGGAGGCCAGCCAGACCATCCAGGAAGTCCACGAAGGACTCTGCGGGAGCCATGTGGGAGCGCGAGCACTTGCACGGACACTGATCCGACAGGGATTCTGGTGGCCCACCTTACAACAAGACTGCCTCGAGTATGTTCAGAGGTGCCCCCAGTGTCAGAAGTTCTCCCACCTACTCCGCCAACCGGCTACGCAGCTTCACACCCTGATGGAGCCTCGCCCATTTGGCCGGTGGGGGGTGGACATACTAGGCCCTTTTCCCGAAGCACAAGGGAGGAAGAAATTTCTAACAGTCGCCATCAACTATTTCACCAAGTGGGTCAAGGCTAAGCCAGTAGGGAAGATTACAAGCGAAGCAACATGGAAATTCGTGCTGCGAAGCATCATCTGCCAGTTCGGGATCCCGAGAGTTCTCACAACCGACAATGGCAGGCAGTTCGCGAGCACCACCTTTCAAGAAAAATGCTCGGAGCTGGAGATTTGGAACCACTACACGTCGGTGGGGCATCCTCAGGCTAACGGCCTGGTGGAGAATGCCAACAGAACGCTCCTCCACGGCATCAAGACCCGGCTGGATCAAGCAGGTGACTCGTGGATAGACTCAATCCCGAGCATTCTATGGGCCCACCGAACTACTGCCAGGGCCGCCACAGGGGAGATGCCTTTTCATCTCGCTTATGGCGCCGAAGTAGTAGTACCGGTGGAGATTTCCAACCCCTCGTTGCGAGTGGGATACTTCGACGAAGCCAGAAACAACCAAGCAATGTGGGAAAACTTAGACCTGCTAGAAGAAGATAGAGCGAACGCTCAAATAAAACTAGCGGCTTACCAATAGGAGTTGGCCCAGTACTACAACACTCGAGTCAAGGAATGATACTTCTTTCCAGGAGATTTGGTATTACGTCGAGCAAGCGTAGCAGATCCCAGAGGAGCCGCTGAAAAACTCGCACCCAACTGGGAAGGCCCTTATAGAGTGATTGAAGTGCTCGACAAAGGAGCATACCGGCTGGCAACGCTAGGGGGGGAGGAGATACTCAGGACGTGGAACTCCGTAAACCTCAGGAAATATTTCCAGTAAAGTGTTACCAGCCGTATTCAACTAAGGTAACCTACGGTTCCCTAGAGGCGAGCACCGCTTCCCTTGAAAACGAGAAGGTAACCCACGGGTTCCCAAGCAAGCATCGAAGAAGGAAAGAAATGGGGTCCATCAACATCCCATGAACAAAGAAGAAGTAGCAGAAGATGATTTTTTATTAATTCAGGGGGGGTACAAGGGTTCACTCATCCCCCTTGGGATGGTACAGGTCGGGGGTGAGCTCGAGCACCCCATTTATACAATAAAAGCGGTGAACCTTCACCAGGGCATCACGCCAGCCCTGGAGATACCCCCTCCAGTAGTCCTTGGACTTGCCACCAGTACCGTTGTCGCCAGTTGAGGATGAGCCCGCACTAGGAGAGCCTCCTTTCGGAAGCATGCATGTTTAGGGGAAGGCTCCCCCAATGAAGACTCGGACTTCTCAGATGACATCACTTCAAAAAGTAGCTGCAAGACGAATGGAAGATATCGAGTGCCTCTAAGACCCCTCTCGGATCTCCTACTTATGGGAGATAAGCGAAGCCTCCAGAGAATGTTAGGGATTCCCCTCCTCTCCCTGATTTGATGGGAAATAAAGCAATGGGAATCTCAGGAATCGTGCCCTTCTATATCCCACGCTTTCCGAAGGAAGTCTGACCACCAGTCCGTGCCCTTTAGGGAGTCTAAATGATGGAAAGTAGCTCGAGTCCCCGTGTGAAATATCTCAGATACCAGAAAGACAAGAAGCCTAAGGAGCAAGGTAAATACTTTTCATTCCAACAAAAAAAGTACAAAGGAAGGGTCACACCTGCTCGGGTGTACCCAAAGGGTCAAAAGAGGAAAATACATAAGAGGCCCTAAGGAGTGCGAGCACTTCCCCCCGACGTGCTCACCCCGCAGGCCACCCAGGCAAGTGCCATGTCTTGGGCTCCAGCCGCATCCCCAGGTGCTGTCTCTAATGGTGGGGATCATCAGGCAAGATGATCAGCTCCAGATCTACCAGATGCTCGACTCTCACGCCCTACTCCTCTGTGCCCTACTCCTCCTTGCCCAGCTTCGCCTCACCCTAGTCACCCTCGAGCTCGAACGGTGTGGATGGAGGCTACATGATCGGCACTAGGACTCCCGTGGCATCAGTAGTTGCCTGAAGACCTGCCACCCAGCCCTCCTTGAAATCGGCATCCCTCATCCGTTCATAGACCTCGACAGTGATGGCAGGGAGTTGGCACGATCACTTACCTCTAGTTGAATTTGCCTATAATAATAGCTATCAAACTAGCATACAAATGGCACCATTCGAGACTTTATATGGAAGGAGTTGCCACTCCGAATATATTGGAACGAAGTTGGGGAAAGATAATTTCTAGGCCCTGAACTCATCCGAAATACCACCGAGAAAGTGAAGCTTATTCAAGAAAGACTCTAGATGGCTCAAGATAGACAAAAAGTCATTTGCTGATAATAGAAGGTAAGACCTAGAATTTCAAGTGGGAGATCATGTATTTCTCAAAATTTCTCGAGGTCGAGGTATTCGAACATTTGGCATTAACGGCAAGCTCACTCCAGGATTTTTTGGCCCTTTTGAAATTCTTGAAAGGGCTGCCAAGGTTACATATCGCATTGCCGTATCTCCTCAATTAGCTGGAGTCCATGATGTATTTATGTCTTGATGCTCAAAAAGTACATTTACAACCCATTCCATGTTATAAGTCATGGCGACTTTGTGATTCAAAAGGATTTGACGTACAAGCAAAAGCCACTCAGAATAGTTGATCGAGAGGTATGTCAGCTTCGAAACAAAACTATTCCCATGATAAAAGTCCGGTGGAGTAAAAGCCTAGAGCACGAGGCGACATGGGAAACAAAAGAGGCTATGCACAAGAGATTCTTAGAGCTATTTGATTGTAAATACACTCTCCATAAATCCCATGTAATGAATCTGGGGACCAAATTCTCTGCCTTCCATTAAGGAGTCTCCATGAGATTGCCTTAAGCTCAACCCTTCCCGCATCTCGCCCCAACGCGTGCAAGGTCGCTCGCCCTTCTCTTCTCCTCTCTCCAATCAACCAAACCCATGTGGCGATTCTGTCGTCCACATCTCTTAGCATGGCCTATCGCAGTTTCTCTTCTCCTCTCTCCAATCAATCAAACCCATGTGGTGATTCCGTCGTCCACATCTCTTAGCACGGCCTGTTGCCGTCTCTCTTCTCCTCACTCCAATCAATCAAACCCACGTGGCGATTCCATCGTCCACATTTCTTAGCACGACCCGTTGCCGTTTCTCTTCTCCTCTCTCCAATCAACCAAAACAACTAAAAACACACCCGTCATTAAGGGGCAATTCTCTTGCTTACAGGCATCATGACCTTCGGTATTTGCTACCTCCAGAACCTCTGGATCTCCCAAGGCTTCGCGCCCCTCTATATTATCCTCCTCCGAAACCTTAGGATTCTTTTTATTCCTTAATCCCCTTGGGCATCGTGCCCCTTCTTATTCTCATCCTCTCGAACCTCCGGATCTCCTAGGACATCATGTCCCTTCTCACTCTATTCCTCCAGAACCTCCAGACTGTCTATCTTTCTTCCGATTCATCCTTTTACTCCTCCAAGACATCGCATCCTTTGTTCTTTTCCTCCTTTTAAATCATTTTTTCCCATACCTTTTTCCAGGGGATCGCATCCCTCGATACTTTCTTCCTATGGAACCTCTAGATTCTTCCTATCATGATTCTCCTCCTTTACCTCTGGACCCTCCGGATCCTCCACCTCTTTCCATTTACCAATTCCTTCTACTGATTCCTCCCGATCTCGAGTCTGACCCGACTTCTCCTACATCAAAGGCTTTAGACATTTGCCCTTTCTCCCACTATTTTGAGCCTTTAGTGCTCACTCCTCCTCTTGATTCCCCTTTTTCTTCTCTACGCCATTTAAGGTGATCAGGGTCTCTGCACCTTAGTGAGGGAGTTCTAGCCCTCACCTCTTTTTCTTTTCTCCTTATTTGTCTACGTCTGGTCTAGGCACCACTCCTCCACCTCCAATCCTTGCTCCTTATATTCCTTTTCTACCAAGAGAGGAAAAATCCCATGTTGATCAACATCGCCTCCGGCAGCTGCTTCTATTACAAAGGTGGCAAAGTAACGTATGTGCATAAGTGTGCATTTTTATGATGTCATTATCTTATTCATCTTTTACGCACAGTTTTCAACTTAAAGTGCTTCTTAACATGATTAAGAGTGGTAGTTTAGGCCTATGCCCTAGGTTTTTTATTTAAATCAATGCCAAAAGAGTCTTTAGGTTTGCTATTGTAGCATCTTTGGTTATAAGAACCCTGTGCTAGGAGTTCAGCATTCCCTCGCCACTCATTAAGGGTAACCCTTAGCCGGGCACCGCACACACTTCATGGCATCCTTAGTCAATTTCTTTGGTTAACACCATTACTACTTAGGCCATGCTCGATAGCATGAAGCCTTTTGTAATGACCCAAGATCCAAGTATCGAAAAGGAACTGATGCAGCTCGAACCTTGGCTCGCCACCCACAAGTTTGAGGACTCGGAAGGGTTAAAGGATAGTGTGAGAGTACACAAGAAGCTAAAATGACTATAGAAATAGCACGATAATCTAAATAATAATGTAAAAAATAAATAACTACTCACTAATAGCTACAAGGTGTAGTGTGTCTTGTGTCCAAAATAAGTACAGTCAATAGAAAGAAAAGTACAAGTACGCGGGGCATCCCCCGGCTCTAGCAACTAGCAATGAACTCTGGCCGAACGAACCACGAGGAACCTCTAATGCGCCTCTCGACGAACTCGCCTCACCTAGTTACCATTTCTGGGAACAGTCACCAATCCTGGTACCCACCTTTTTGCCTCCACCCAATCACATGCTCTATCAGTGTGATCCCTCAGGACAAAAGGATGCCCTTAATAGTCCTGCCTGAAGAAGAAGAAGATGCTATAGATCTTACTTGGTAAGCTCCTCTTACATTTTTTCTGGTCAACCAATCTAACAAAATGGTGGAAATTTCTCTACTGCCTCCCTGGCCAGTTAGAGGCTGCCAAAACAAATGGTCCTTGAAGACTAATGATTATTTATGAAGAGCCAATCATGTTCAGCCTGGAACCTCCTTCTAGGAGGGCTGATTACGGTTATAAAAAGGAAGGTCCCCATGCAAGAAGTCAAGCTACTGCAAGAGTTGAAGTCGGGCACATTAGGAAGAATCGGAGTGCAAAAGAAAGAGAGGGAGAAACAAAAGAAAAGAGAGATAAGTGCCTGCTAAGCATCATGTGAAAGAAAAGGAGGAAGCGAAGGAAGAAACTCAGCAGCCAGCATAGCCAACCCTGGTTCCTTCTCCCCATTAACACTTGCCCTGTCATTCACAGTGTTGTTTTCATCTGGAGTCGTTGCACTGAAAGTAGTTTTATTCTTTTTCCTTTGTTTCCCTTGTTTCCTGTTGTTTGGTCAACTTGTTCTGTAGGGGCTTGTCCCCATGTGTGGTGAGGACCTCGTCCTCGATAGGAGTTCACTCCTCGTGTGGGGCTTATCCCCGTGTCTAGCTGTAGTGACAGTGTGTGTGTGTGGTTATCCATATTTTAGCCAAAGAGTGGAAGCCTCTCCTTGTTTGGAGGGGGTGGATGTAGGCCTATCCTGTGATAGCCGAACCACCAAAAAAACCTTGTATTATGGTCTGCTGTACTCTCTCCATCTCTCCTACCCCCACTCACAGGTTCTCCTAGCTCTCAGCTCTTCCATTCCACTGATTAACTCAATGATTTCAGATCAGATTTGTACTTCAGTATTGGTTCATCGTTGTTCATCTTGATCATCACTAAAAAGGCCCATTGTGTTAACCCAGATCTATTCACCCCCCCTCTAGATCCTCTCTTAACCATCCAACAATTGGTATCAGAGCAGGTTCCTAGAGATGTGGTCCAATGACCTAGGGAGATCCGATGGGAGTGCCCCTCGTAGCTATGTAGCTGAGGGCCAGGCCATCAGCAAATCGCCATTTTTCGATGGTACTAATTATCTATATTGGAAGAATCGAATGGAAGTTTTCCTACATGCTCAAGATCACCAGATTTGACGTGTGGTTAGTAAGGGTCCGTTTATCGTACCTGATCTTGACGATACTTGGAGCTCGGATCAGACTAAGAAATCCACCACTAATTGGAGCACCATGAATATCATGCAGTGCGCTATCTACCCCATAGAATACTCAAGAGTCTCCACTTGCAAATCAGCAAAAGAAATGTGAGATAGACTCCGGTTAATCTATGAATGGGCAACTGAAGTAAGGGCCACCAAAGTCAATATGTTAACATCTGAATTTGAAATGTTCAGAATGAAGCCAGAAGAATCTATCTCTGAAATGTATGCGAGATTCAATCAGCTAACAAACAATCTGAAACTTCCAGGCAAAGAATACTCTCAATCTGAGCTTGTTAGGAAGATCCTCGGATCTCTCACCCCAGCGTGGCATACAAAGGCCACTGTCATTGAGGATTCAAAGGACCTATCTACACTGACCATTGATGGACTGATAGGCTCACTCATGATGTATGAGCTTAACTACAAGAGAAGTGAGGAAGATATAAAACTCAAGTAGAACGTTGGGCTCAAGGTGTCTGAAAGTGCAGAAGATTCAGATGAAGAGGATGAAGATGACTTCCCAGAAACATCAGAAAAGTGCCCAGAAGTTGTAGCCAGAGCTTCCGACTGTTGATGAAGATAAGATTATCCAAACCCTTAAAGGGTTGTGCCAAATAGGGAGAACTCGGCTGGACATGCAATTATTTCCTTTGCCTGTAGAAAAGCTGAGGCCATCCACTATCCCATGGCACTCGGAAGCTGACAGGCATCGTCCATATCGAGCATTTGTAAGAAAGGAGGACCGGACAAAAACATATTACCACCAGATCTCGTGGATATTAGTTCTCATGAATGTTCATAATCTGAACATTAGCGATCCGGCTGAAACAGTACTGGGCGAGCCCCAGTTTATGGCTTTCAGGTATGCCGACGAGTGGGGCTTGGATCACCTTAGCCTATACCATTGCCTCGCTTCTCGTCAGCAACCCTACCTTGTGTATCTTGTTGATTGTTGTGAGACCATAGGGGACATATGTTGGCTTATTAAGGAAGCTTCTCTTCGGGACAAAGAAGGTGTCAATGTTTTATTGGCTACTTTCCTGCCTTTATAATGGGCCAACAGGTATGCTTGGTTTCTGCAGCGTTACTCATCAAATAGTTTTGTTAAGCCATACATTGACATGTATGTGTTTTTGTGCTCCTTTCTTTCTTTCCTTTAGATAGACCGGATGTCCACCAACAAAGTAAATATCGCCAACTTATTTCTCGAGCTCAAAAGCCAACATATTTTGACATTCTGGCTCTCGCTCCCACAACTACTCTGTTGCCATCCAGGGACAAGGGGAAGAGAAAAGTCTCACCTGTTAGAATGGTGATGACATGATCTAAGAGAGCTTGTACCACTATAGTCGAGCAAGTGGCTTCCGCGGCAGCTAGTACCGAGGTTGTCCCACCTTCAGTACCATCCTTTGAAGAATTTGCCACTTCTCGTGATGCGCCATCTACGACGGAAGGTATGTTGGAGCAAATATACACTTGTATTTGTTGATTTTCACCTGACTTTAATCTGGATAAATCAATTTTTGCATTTGATAATAGCATCGACGGAAGCTCAAATTGCCAAAGAAATCGTTGAGATGGCAAGAGTTAGTGGGGCTGAGACAGACGCCCTTGCGTAGAGCCTTGAAAGGGAGACCTTACCTTCTCCTACTTCGGTCAGCGAAGTAGGAGGTAAGTCTAATGACTTATTTTTTGAGATTTTATGAAGTCTATAACTTCTTCCCCTTCTCATTCCCCTTCTTATGTTATGTTTCATGGGTTTCCAATGTCCCGCCTAAAATTACATTTCAACCTCTGGATGCTCCTCTGCTTCGAAGGGGGGGCAGATAGTCTTGAAGGAAAAGTCGGCTCGGTATGACATGTCACCCCTCGAGTGCCCTACAGCTTGAAGCTGAGATAAATTTGGAGGCTACCAGTGGCGGCCTCGAGACTGGTTGGAGTCCCAACAGCCAAGTGATGAGCTCTCGTAAACCCTCATCGCCTTCTGAGCAAGTAGATTATGACTATTCTGATGATGAGGGTACCAGTGTGGTTGCCGGAGGGGGTTCTCTGTCTACTAATATCTTGACAAGTGGGCTGCCTATGTTTAGCCCTCTGAGACTTTTCTTGTAGACTTCCACCACTAAAGAAACTCCCTTAAGGGCGACAAGAGAAGTCAGTGCCAAGGAGCAACTTGGCGAGCCTGTTACACAGGTTACAATACGAGACTCGATTGAGGTGAGCCTAGCTGTTAGATTTTCTCATGTTTTATTCTCGGGGTGGAGTCCCATGACCCATCTGACTCATCTTTGTTTGTTTTGGGCATGTCAGGTGCCAGCCCTCTCGACCCATGTATTGGCTTCAGCCGTCGGTGGTGCTCCTTTAACTGAGGCATTCACTCTTGCATCTATTGAGCTCCTAAATAATAGTAAGGTACCTAGTCTTATTTCCCAAACATCAAACGAGATCACATAAGCCTACTAGCAAATAATCTACCATCTAAGGGAAGGAAAAACTAGGCTAAGGTTAAGGGGTACCTCCAGCTACTTCATCATCATCAGGCTCGACCCATCTCAATGCTTGCAATTGTCCTTGATGTGGCACTTGATTATGATCCTTCACCTGCGGAGGTTGGTCTCTAGGAAGAGGACAATTGGCTACCTTATGCTCCTTGCTCCCACAGTGAAAACATGCATTGATCTTCCAGCGACACTTCTCGGATTGATGCCCATCATTCCCACAATACTTGCACTCCTCCTCCTTAGGCTTCTTGCCATTCGGAATGTCGTTACCATCATTGAGCCACTTATTGCCATTACCCAACTTCTTCTTCTCCATTCTCGCCTTTATCTTATTGGACAACTCCATGGCATCCTCTAATTGTTGTATCCCTATGATTTTGATGATGTCAAACTATAAGTCATCATGAGTCTGCATGTGAATGGGATGAGTTGTTATATGTTTGATACCAGTACATTGGTGCATTGATTTTGATGCATTAGCTTCATGCTGTGTTGAAGTTATATCTTGTGTTAATGTAATGAACTATATGCATTTTTGATTCTATCATGATCTCATCACGTGTAAAAGCATGTGTTTGAATTCTGATAAGAACAGGCAACAAAGGATCTCAAAGGTTAAGTCAATTCAGCAGGGTTCATGATTGCTATGCAGTAATGGTAGTGGATACAAGTGAAGATGGTTCACAGAGTTGAGAAATAGCCAAGAAAAGGTTATCCACTAGCTCAAGGGTCAATAGCTATAGATTAGTGGTGATAATTAGGTCCTTAGCGGTGACAAATAGGTCACCACGGGAGGAAGAAGAAACCACAAGAAGAAACGTCGACTCCAGATGTAAATAGAGTCCACTCCAGAGCCATCCGCTAACAGAAGCATCTACAGCGATAGAATAAGGGTGACAAATAACTATTTAGTGGTGACACATAGCTAGTTAGTGGTGAAAAATGGCTTGGTAAGGCTAAAAAATAGCTCCTAGCTATTTCAAGTGAAGGGAAGCCAAGCTTGGACCTGATGAAGTCAAGCTCGGACATGATGAAGTCAAGCTCGGACTCAATGAAGCAAACGGAGGTCATGCTAAGTTCAGAAACTCGGACATTATATTAAGTTTAGACTTCACAAAGTAGAGCCAAGCCTTACTATGCTTCATCTTCATGAATGAGTTCGGACTACATAAGCTCAGACTTGATAAAGCAAGCTCGGCCCTGTGGCAACTAAGCTCGTACTTCAGAAACATTGACTAGTCAAAGTCAATGCTACATCACAAGGAGTCAAGTAGTCACCTGAAGAACTCAAGGATGACAAATGAACAACATCTGTGACAAATGGGTTATAAGGTAGGCAAATGGGCAATAATGGTGACAAATAAGCCAACATGGGTGACAAATGGACCTTTAGTGGTGACAAATAACTATAGGCATCGACTTAAGCTCAAAGGCAGAAGACCTAAGGCGATGGCTATTAAGGGTGACAAATAGCCGATATGTCTAACAAATGGCTGATATGTCTGGCAAATAGCCTACTAAGGGTGAAAAATAGATTCTAAGGCTGGAAAATGGCTATGGAGCCTGGAGAAATCAAGAGAGTCATGTGTCCTCAATTTCCAATCATTGGTAGACAATCCCAGGCACCTGATAGGGCCCGTATTGAGCTAAAGTATCAGATAATTTCCTCCAAAAGTTTTGGATAAACAAAATTTCAAATTAAAGAAGAGGCCAGATCGAAGATTCAAATGCTGGGTTCTATATATACCGATGCTCACCTTCTCCTCCCAGTCTTTTTTCTGAGAACTAATTGTCTTGGAGAGGAGGGTGCATAATGTTTAATTGAAAGCTTCTACCAACCTGTTTGCCTATGGGTTGTATGGGATGGAGGTTCTCCAATCAATTTTGTATTTGTAGGACAGTCGGAAGATTTTCTAGTTCTTGAAGTGACTGCCCTAGTCAGATATGATTCGGTCTGGAACACCAAACTAGAATATGAGATTTTGCTTGATAAATCCGGCAACAAGCTCTCCAGTTACTTCCGTGAGCGCTATGGCTTTCGCCCATCTGGAGAAATAATCTGTCACTGCCAAGATATATTTACTCCCAATAGAGGATGGTGGGAGAGGGCCGACCACGTCTGTTCCCCACTGAGCAAAGGGCCAACTGGGAATTGTTGGGTGAAGTGACACTGAAGGTCTTTTGGGCACAGTGGCGTGCTCTTGACATTTATGACATGACTTTGCAAACTTCCAGTAATCATTGAACATAGTGGGCCAATAATAGCCAAGTTTCTTGATTTCAATCTTCATCTTCAGCCCAGCTTGATGTGCCCAGCCGGTTCCAGTATGTACTTCTAGCATTACTTTCCTAGCCTCTTGCATAGGCAGGCAACGGAGTAGGATCTTCCTGCGGGCATCCACCATAGTTTGGAACAATATCCCACTTCTATACTCATAGGAGTCTTTGATTCTAAGCAGCTTCATTCTTTATTCCTTTTCTTTCTGCAATTATTGATGCGTGAACCATTACAGGAGGGGCTCTCTCTAGTCAGGCACATGAACTTCTTCAGCCGTGGCGACCTCATGTTCGTCCGACTGCATATCCAGCAAACTGGGGACTTGCCGTCGGTTGATCATGATAATGTTTAAGGTCTCATCTGGTGGTACTGCTAGGGAGCTGGCCAATTTTACCGGAGCATCAACCTGAGCATGTTGCCCTCGTCCCACTTGATTGAGCTCAATGAAGTAGAACTTCATCATAAGGTGCAACGCCTTATGGTGGTAAGGAGTAAGCTCTGGCTTCCGGACATCGAACTCCCCTTGTATTTGTTTGACGATCAGCATGGAGTCGCCAAATACCTGCAGCATCCGGATCTCCATGTTGAAGGCAATCTGGAGGCTGATTATCAATGCCTCATATTCAGCCTCATTATTAGTGCATGGCTTGTTTATTGAGCAAGAGGTGTATATAACCTCCCCCTCTGGTGATTTCAAGACAATGCCTACCCCTGCTTTGACCTTGACCGGGCCGGTTGGGGAAACTTCAGTTTTTGAGGCTCCATCAAAGTAGAGCTGACATGTAACTCGCCGGGTTTGGCATGCTTCTAAGGTTTCATCATCAGGGATTTCTGCTGCCAGTGGAGAATCCTCTGGAACAGGGTGCACAGCGAAGAAATCTACGATAGCTTGTCCTTTAACAGCTTTCTATGGCATGTAGGAGATATCAAACTCCATGAGCATCACTGCCTATTTGCCTAAAAGGCCTTTGAGTGCCGATTGGGACAATATGTAGCAGATCTGCTTTGGATATCAGCTTAACTTCATGGGACAAGATGTGGTGTTGGAGCTTTTTAGCAACAATGACCATGGATAAGCAAGTCTTCTCAATAAAAGTATACTTCTCCTCTGCTCTTATCAGCCTCCTACTGAGGTAATACAGAGCCTATTCTTTTCCTTCTTCATTATTCTGGGCCATCATTGCCTCCAGGGAGTAGTGGGTAGCAGCGATATATAAGATTAGGGGCCTCCCCTTTACTAGTGCTCCAAGTACTGGAGGGGTCTTCAGGTAATCCTTCAACTTTTCGAAGGTTGCTTGACATTCTTCGTCGCAATGGAAGGGCACATCCTTCATCATTAATTCTCTCCTATTACATGACCAATTCGCTTGCAATAAGAATAAATAGTCAGTATCCAGTGATATCTGATGAACTGCCAAAAACCCTCCCCATCATCGTAGCCTACCCAAATTCTATCCAGAAGCTTCTTAGCAATATCCAGATCTATACAAATACGAGCCTTAGCTGTTTGAGTCCAGGCCAAAGTAGAGTCATGCAAGCATAGGACCGAGCCCAAGTTGCTAGCAATTAGCCGAAGATAATCTTCGTTATAGAAATTCATCGGCAAACTAGGAAACCCAACCCACGTCGAGAGCAGCGTGGGATCAGCCGCAAAGTCGAAAGAACTAGACCAACGAAAGAAATGAAAAAGATAACCCTTTATAAAAAGACTCTTGCTTACTAGAACCCTAATGAAATCTTCTTTTTCCTCGAACCTCAACAGCAAGTGACGGGGGTTAAGCAAACTGAGGACGATGTTATGCTATAATGATAAATGCTACATGAGGCAAGACTTGATATCAGTGAAAGACGGTCGCCCATACGAGCACTTTGCCACGATCGCTAGCTTTAAAGGCTCTTCCGAGTGCTAAATCTCATTCCTCGAGAAGAAAATAGC
This sequence comes from Amorphophallus titanum, assembly GCA_024336825.1. NCBI lineage: Eukaryota > Viridiplantae > Streptophyta > Magnoliopsida > Alismatales > Araceae > Amorphophallus > Amorphophallus titanum. Next base: position 10,339,494 of record JANBPO010002302.1, read on the forward strand.
AGGCTCCCTTGCGTCTGTTAAAAGTCGACGCTCGTGACTCAGGCCCTACCTCCGAGGGCATAAAGAAGAGGCCAGTGCTTGAGCGAAAGATAGCGACTTGGCCGGCCCCTGGCTAGAGGAAACACCCCCCACAGCTGGCCCCTCCTGGCACATGAAGAGAGAACCCCCCCCCCCCCGCAAGGGGGAGGAGGGTGACAACCTCCTGAGCTCACCGCCCAAAACCCTAGCACCGCCAAAACCCTATCACCCAAGAATGTACTGGCTCAGATTCATTGGCAGAGGCCTTTAACAAGATATTATGAACTTATTGTCCAAGATAGTTAGTGCTCATAAAAAATACTAGGAGGAAAGGATGTATGAAGCTTTGTGGGCATACCGAACTGTCTACAAGACTCCCACAGGTTGCTCACCGTTCTCCCTCATATATGGCTCGAAGGCGGTGGTCCCCATCGAGCTGGAAGTGCCATCGTTAAGGGTTGCCATTCAGCATGGTTTGGTCCCAGATGAATAGACAAATGTCGAAAGAAGGCTAGAAGAATTGGCAGACCTAGAAGGGAAGCATCTTCGAGTGCAACAGAACATTCAAATGTATCAGGCCCACATGGCGTGTGCCTTCAACAAGCTCGTCAAAGGCTGAGAATTTAAAAAGGGAGACTTGGTGATGGTGAAGAAAAAAGAGGTTATGACCTCTAACCCCAAAGGCAAGCTTGCTGAAAACTGGTTAGGCCCGTACGTGGTTCAGCGAGTATATGAAGGTGGATCCTACGTCGTGGTCAACCACTAAGGAGAAGTGCAGTTTTCGCTGCTCAACGGTAGGCATATGAAATTATACCATGCACCCCCCCTTTCGGCAGGATGATGGATGATTAAACTAGTCCCACGGGCTCGTGCCTAAAATATGCACTTTGACAAACGGCTTCATGCCTAAGCCGCTATACTTTCTCCCGTCGATTTAGACCTTCCGTCTTAATCAATGCTGAAACCTTTCTTCCTTTGCATTGATTTCAACCCCACATCAATGAAAATATACACTTCGGCAAATGGCTTTGTGCCTAAGCCACTATACTTTCTCCCGTTGATTTAGACATCCCGTCTTAATCGATGCTTAAACCTTTCTTCCTTTGCATTGATGTCAACCCCACATCAAAAAAATATGCACTTCTACAAATGGCTTCCTGCCTAAGCCGTTATACTTTTTCCTATCAATTTAGACCTTCCATCTTGATCGATGCTTAAACCTTTCTTCCCTTGCGTTGATGTCAACCTCACGGTCCAAGGATCATTTGGTCGGTCCCAACTCACCCCTAGGTTGTGTCACATCACTATATAAGTTGCGAAATCCCGTGGAGAGTGAACCGTTAAGTTTTGAGACTCTGGGATGCTGCAGGTGCGTTGTGCTCTTTCCGAGGATTGCAGAGGCTATTTTTTGTATTTCTCTGATTTTATGAAATTTCAGGCCGAAAACCAGATCTTAGGAAATTTGCATAATCTCCTATTTTCTTTTTCTTTTTAACCCTTTCCCCCTCTCTCTCCTCTGACAATTCTCTCACTCTCTCCCCCTCTGTTCTCTCTCCTCTCCTCTCCTCTCCCCCGGGCGTGTGATCGAGGCGGAGGCGGACGAGGTGAGATGCCTTGGAGGCATCATAGAGCGTGAAGGTGCGAGGAATGGAGCGTGGCGTTGGCGTGATCGCTCGGTGGATTCAAAGCCAGCGTGGGATGTTCGTGTGGATGGTTTGATCCCTTTCGGGTTGTGGAAGGTTGATATCAAGTCTAGGGATGTTTCCCCGTCGTTTAGACACGATTGGGGCATGAAAAGATCGAGTTTTGGGTAGTCTTATAATTTTTTCACCGGAACGATTTAGCGGTCCTACCAGAGACCGCCATTTGTAGAGGCGGCCCTCTGGAGACCGTTATTTGGGCTCCAAGGTCAATTTCCGTTTAGCGGTCTTGTGATCAACCGTAACCCTATAGTAGCGGCCCTATGGGTGACCGCCACTGGGTGCTTTATATTGGCTAAGTCATCTCACTTGTTTAGCGGCCATGCGACTGACCGCCATTTGGTTTTAGCGGCCCTATGGGTGATCGCTAATCTAGTTTGACGGTCCATGGTAGACCGTTATATGGTTTCAAACAACTTTTAAGTCGGTTCGGGCTAGCGGTCTAGCTTCTGACCGCCTATTGGTTTAGCGGCCTTAGGGTGACCACTAAATTCCTGGAAACGGTCCCAGGGAGACCATTCGATTTTTAGGTTGGTTCGCTGGTAGCGGCCATGCGAATGACCGCCATTCTGGTTTAGCGATCAGGTGTAAGACCTCTACCTACCCAGAATGCTATTTTAGTATCGGTTTGGTTTTCGGTTGGCTTGGCTTCGACCCCTTGGTTAGCCCATTGTCCGTGGATGTCCTAGATGTCCTATGAGGACTGTGACCGTATTATAGGGTGTCTGATAGTGCCATTGTACCAAGCAGTGTTTTGTGCATTTCAAGAGTCATTATGATTTCTGGTCAACCAGGTTGTGACCCAGTGGTTGACACGTGACCTCTTGAGTGTCTAGGTTATCCTGTGAGGATCGAGACTCTGGTTTTGGACGCTTGGAGGTATGCTCTTACCTCAATTTACGTGCCTATCTGGTTCGAGGGCTTTCGTGATCCCTCGTGTCCCGTGTTTCGTGTTATGTGGAATCGAGAGTCCTATGTGTAGCCTAGGGGCTGAGGACTTGTATTTTACCATATTTTGGCTTAGGGACTAGGCGGATTAACGGCATGTTGTCGTGATGTGCAATGATCTTGACCCGAGTCGTGTGACTTAAGGATCGTTGTGTATAGGTCTAGTTGTCTATCCTGAGTCTGGCGATAATTTTGTGTGCTACTTTACACTTCGTAGTACGTGCGACAGGTGCGTGCTTAGCCTATCTATACTTTGATGTTTCTATTTTGAGTCACTATGTCTAGTGAGCCTCCACTAGTCGTAGCCTGATGACACTTCAGGTGTTGACCCACCTGGGAGTGGTGGAGGGGCGAGTTTCCAGTAGAGACGATTCGTAGGCTGGTTGCTATGGGCCCCTTTGTCTAGCCGTTAGAGTCCGACGGGAGGGAAAAATCAGCTAGAGGCCTGGCTCAAGACATTGGGCTTCCCGGGGAGAGGGGGAGAGAAAGAGAAGAGAGAGGGAGAGAATGAGAGAATGGGGAGAGAGAGGGTTAAAGGGGTTATACATATATAGAAAAACCTAAAAATGTCAAAAATATCAAAAATTAGAAAATCATACATTCTCGATCCTCGGAACGTGCTGATCGCAACGGCACCACTCGCGAGTAGATGAACGACCCGGTTCACCCGCTACAGGGTTCCGTAGACTTTTTCGAAACACACGCGCGGGAATCGAAAAACACGCGGAAAAAGTCACGGAACGCGTTTCGACCTCCGAAACTGACCCGAGTCGCACGGGTCCGAACATGAAAGATATCCAGAAGATAATTCCAGACGGAACGAGCACAAATTCTCTGAGAAAGTAAGTCTGAGACCCGAGAAGAAGGATCTGAAGGGCCTGGGACATCACAAGATCCCTCAGGATTAGGGTTCAGCTGTTCTTGCGAGTTTGACTATCACGCCAGCTGTTCGTCGGCAGGTGACAGAGGCTCAGCATGCAGACCCCGAGCTACCTCGTATTCTGTCGATGGCCGAGGTGGAGTTTGGTGAAGATGGAGCCATGAGGTTCAGAGGTAGGTTGTACGTCCCAGTCGAGGAGCAGGTGAGGCATACGATATTACGGGAGGCCCATGGGAGCCGGTATGCCGTGCACCCCGGATCGGCTAAGATGTACCAGAACATGAAAAGGTAGTTTTGGTGGCCTGGGATGAAGAAAGATGTTGCAGAGTTCGTGGCCAGGTGTTTGACCTGTCAGTAGGTGAAAGCTGAGCGCCAGTGACCAGGAGATACACTTCAGCCCTTGGAGATTCCTGTGTGGAAATGGGACTACGTGACCACCAATTTTGTGGTTGGGTTGCCGAGGACATCCGGTGGGCATGACAGTATTTGGTTACTGGTGGATAGACTGACGAAGACGGCCCGGTTATTGCCGATCAAAGTCAGTTAGAGTGTGCAGAAGTTAGCCCAATTGTATGTGGAGTGGGTCGTTCCACTGCATGGAGTCCCCATCTCCATTGTGTCCGATCATGCTCCGCGGTTCACTTCGGGATTCTGGAGGAGTTTTCAGAGAGCTCTGGGCACGGAGTTGGCATTCAGCTCAGCCTATCATCCTCAATTGGATGGTCAGTCTGAGAGGACCATCCAGACTTTAGAGGACATGTTGAGGTCATGTTGTTTGGAGTGGCAGGGGAGTTGGACCCACCATCTGCCATTAGTGGAGTTTGGCTACGACAATAGCTATCATTCAAGCATTGGTATGGCTCCTTATGAGGCGTTGTATGGGCGACCTTGTAGAACTCCGCTTGATTGGTTTGAGGTGGATGAGCGTGTCCTGACGGGACCAGATTTAGTGCAACAGTATGTTGAGGTGGTGCATGTCGTTCGGCAAAAGATGTTGACGGTGAAGAGCCGGCAGAAGAGTTATGCCGATCGGAGGAGGTAACCTCTCAACTTTACTGTGGAAGACCGGGTGTTTCTGAGAGCCTCTCCCATAAAGGGTGTTATGCACTTCGGCAAGCGTGGGAAGCTGAGTCCCGGTTACATTGGTCCTTTTCTCATTGTCGAGCGTATTGGGGAAGTCGCATATCGGTTGCAGTTACCACCAGAGTTATCTGTCGTGCATGATGTGTTTCATGTGTCGATACTTCGGAAGTATATGCCTGATGATTCCCATGTTTTGGAGGACGCTATTTGGCCAGAGGTGACCCCAGACTTGTCTCTACCGGAGTATCCTATCTACATTGAGGATCGACGTGAGCTGTACTTGCGGAATAAGGTTATCCCTCTGGTTAAGGTGGTCTGATAGTGTCACTCTGATGGTGAGGAGTCATGGGAGCACGAGGATGAGATTCACTTCTAGATTTGAAAGATTTCCTCGTTTGCTTACCTAGGGAACAAGCTTCACAAACCTGATCAACTTTTGCATAAGCCAATTTTGGCAAACCTTTAACTACCCCATGTTTGGACAGTTTTTGTAGAGTCCCATAGCTGACATGGCCCAGCCGTCGGTGCCATAATCTTGCATCACTGAGTTGGTTGGCAGTCAAGCATAGATTTTCAGAAATGGATGCATCAAGATCTACCATGTAAACGTTATTAACTCTATGACCTATAAAGAGTACAAATTCAGAATTTATCTCAAAGATTTTACATTCGGTAGCATCAAACAATACCTTGTGGCCTTTGTCACACAGCTGGCTTATGCTGAGCAAATTATGCTCAAGATCCTCAACAAGCATCACATTATCAATAGAGTTGGAGGAATCCTTACCCACAGTGTCTGTGCCAATTACCTTTCTCTTATCCTTGCCTCCAAACCTCACTTGGCCTCCTTCCTTCTTGATTAAGTGGCTAAATTTCTTCCTGTCCCCCGTCATGTGCCGTGAGCAGCCGCTTTCCAAGTACCACTGGTTGTGATGGGCTGCTAGGCAATCTTGCATAGAAGACATTAAACAGAGGTCTTTGGAACCCAAACAAATTTGGGTCCACAATCACAGTTCAAAGCATGTAGCAAATTCTTTGGAATCCAAACTTGCTTAAAGGCTCTCATTCTATGAATTAACCAGCACTGGTTGCTGGTGTGTCCCGGCTGGTTGCACGTATGACAAGCATATTTCATGAAGTTTATGGTATGTGAGGTAGGTTGAGGTCTGGTTTTTGGGTTTCCAGAGGTGTTGGATTTGGCATGGGAGGTATCCAAGGTTGGCTGGCCATTGGATCTTCTTGTGTCATTGGAATGGTTTTTCTTTTCAGAGTGGAAGTATGAACTACGTCGAGGCATTTCTCTGGTGCATCGACGTGAAGAACCTTGTTGAGCGCTAGAGTGTCGACCTATTTGGCCATGGTGTCGACCTGAAGGACCCTGGTGTGTACTGAAGTGTCGACCTGTTTGACCATGGTGTCAACCTGACTGAGTAGGAGGTTTCTTAAGGTGAATTTAAGGGTTTCCTTTCTGATTTTTGATGTTTCTTCTTTTGCTTTGGGAACTTGGGTCTTTGGGAGTTTTTGACTCAGGGGCATTCTACCGCATTGGCTCTTCTGTGATAAGCTTACCCTTACTTTGTTCAAGATTAAAGGACATGGTCTTGAATTCGAATGGCCTTTTTCTAGTAGGGATAAAAGCTAACCCTTCCCTTCTGAAATTAACCCGGGTACCTAAGATAGCATTTAGGTTAGATTTGCCCTCGGTCATTCTCTCTAGGGAGAATTGTTTGTTCTTTAGCTCTTCTTGTACTCTTTCCAAGCTTTTCTGCAGCTCAATATTAACAGCGTTAACAACCTCATATTTTTCAAGGTTAAGCTTGTTCTCTTTCTCCCATTCTTTATTCTTCGGGTTGGTCTGGCTTAGTGGTTGCTTAAGATCATCATTTTCTTCCTTTAGTCCTATCTGATCTGAGTGGATAGTTTCAAGAGTTTCAGCTTGTTTCTTCAGTTCTTCATTTTTACTTTTTAGAGTTTCTAACTCTTTGTTGGCAAGATTAGCATGAGCAAGAGTGTTGGCATTCTTCTTCAAATGCTTATTCTCCTTCTTATACATTTCATACTTCTCAAATAGATCAGCATATGCATCTTTCCAATCCTCAATTGAAAACGTTTCAAAAAGATTGCTTACCTAATCTTCACTCCCATCAGCCATGAGACAGAAATCATCCTCATCCTCATTGGCAGAAGAATTCTTATTTTCCTCTTCATCATCACTCCAAGTGGAGACCAGACTCGGAGACTAACATAGTGGACACTGCCCGCCTTCTCATTATCGGGGGTGATTCCTTCAAGTATGATCGCGGGGATGACATTAGGCGGGACCATCCCAAGGATAAGCACTTGATGTCCTTCCTTAGATGATTCAACCTTCAAGGGAAGAGGGATTTGTTCCTTGTTCGGAAGGCTGAGCAGGCACTACTTGTCAAGAGGGACAGCCTGACAGACTTTGTAGTGCGAGGAAGGCCTATCTATTTGCCCAGTGAACCCTGGAAATGGAGTGCTGTGCTGGGACTCTAGGGATTGCCTCCAGAGGACGGGCTACTGACTAGAGCCCTCGAGTTTGTACCCACTCGCTGGAATGAAACTGTGGGTCGTGTCGACCGAGAGAAGCCCATCTTTGGTCTATTCTTAGCCCCGTTGAAATGGGGATATAGAGAAGAATCCTTCTTGCTGGACTGCCTGGCGGTCCCTTTTAAGCATCAGATCTCTATAGGGTGGTTTGCCGAGCTGAAGGCCACCGATGCCCATGCCTTTAGACCCAGAGTAGTGGAGTTCACGGACTACGTCCTTCAACATTATGCTCCCATCTTGGTCAAGGCCAGCATATATCACAGCGTGTATGCCTCGAGGTATCGCTACCCTATCTTCAGGGGTTTATGTTGTGGTATGATTGAAGTCTTCTGCCCAAAGTATAACACCTTCTACACTTCAGAGGGGGAGACTGCTTTAGACCTCTGGAGTCTTTCCTAACTTAGTGGCTTGTTGATTAACAGTGAGCCATATGAGGAAGTTTGTTGGCCAGATTGGCTGAAGGATCAAACCAACGGTGAGGGCTGGTATCTAGCAGGCTTCGCTTATCGCTACTTGATGAAGGCGTATCGTTCGCTCTGCCACTCCTCGTACGATACCAGGGAAGCACGCAAGCCTGGAGAAAAGAGACATGTATGGATGGGTACTTGGCTCCAATATTTCTTCAGTGGGGAGCAAAAGTACGAGGACTTCCCTACAGTAGCACCAACTACCTTGAAGCAGAAGAAGAGAGTCTGACGACAAGCTGCTTTCCTGCCGGCTCTGAAGGGAGGGCAGCAAGAAGGTCTGAACCCTACTGGATTTGATGCAGTCACACACTGCACTGCGTACTTAACTTATTAGATTTGTTCCTTCGCTCTCCCGCAAGGCGGCGAGAGTGTGATCAGAGCCGAAGCCATTTACCCTACTTGTCTGATGGCTTGGGGTACGAAGCTCTCCCTTTGCCCAGTGGCTTTTTGCCTTATCTACAAGATGTTGGGAGACCTACACTGGACTCGTCTCCCCAGGAATTTGTGAACGGTTGGTCCGCTACATTTCTTCAATGCTAGGGTATGCACATTGTTCCCAGAAGTTACTCCTTGAGGACTACAACCATCAAGGCTTGTCTCGAGGATGATAGAATTTACTAGTGCCGTCACAACCAGCAGAGTAGCTTTTTACCATTAGGGGCAAGTTGACCAAAGTTTCGCTCGACGCACCTGGAGTCTTGCATGTCTGGAGCCTAGCGGCCCACTCCAGCCTACTTGTGAACAAAATGAGGGGATGCCGTCTCTTTGAGACAGAAGAATATGTTCATTACATTTCTGGTGCTAAATGCACGAGGTCGATTCTGGAGCTGGAGCTGGAGCTGGTTGATTTGGCGCTGGCGATCAGACCGAGCGTCCTAGTTTTTTGAAAGAGTGGCATCTTATGGCTGGAGCCATACTATCCATTCTGATTTAGTCAGAATTTTGGCTATGATCAGCACATTCCTATCTCTTCCACGCAGTTCATGCTGCCAAATAAGCATAGAGTCGGCCAAGTGGCCAATGGCGAGGCTCGTGCATGGTGGGACTTCTTTCAAAAAAAATATGTAAAAATAGTCAAAACGATCCTCGTGAAAAATACATCGTAACTGTATCGTCCACGAGTCGATGAATTGAGGAATAAACTTACCGTAGGATTCCGTAGATTATAAGGAAGAAAAATCCTCATGGATCGTAAAACTCAACTCGGGAACTACAAAAGTGAACTGAAACTCTCTAAAAAGGACCCGAAAGACCTGATAATGATCCGACAAGGCCCAATAAAGATCCGTCAGAGATCTAGGATATTACACTTAATAACATCCAAACCAAGGATAGAACATGGAGATCATCTCAAATAAACTAGGAACAGATGTAAAGATTTCCCCCCTTTGCAAGCTCCTTAAATCTCCAAGTCAATGTTGACGGTTGCTCGCGATATTGACATCATCAGATTCCTCGCATTATTTCGCTTGCTATCTTCTTCATCAATGAGCTCCAAATCTCAACGGAAGTAGATCAGATCTGGCATTGAAGTCCTCTTGAGTCCCTTTCTTTCTCTCCTGCCCTTTCTTCACCTACAAGACAAGAAAATAAGCACATTAGAGTTCAAAAACTCCAAATTCGTAGGTCATGTTCATCTATATCGAAGAGTGGCCAAACGACTCATAAGACCCTCCCAAAATGTCTTCAAAATACCCTCAAATGACTAAGAAACTTTTGGGAGTATTTGGGTAAAGTTTCAAGGGGTTTACAATGGGTTTCGATGACATTCGAAACCACTATCTAGAAAGTGTTGACTCTCTGAGTCGACACCTACACCCTGTGCAGGCTAAATGAACCAAAATAGAACTCCCTGAGAAAAGAGTCGACTCACTGAGTTGACACCTGTTTACTGGTGTTCTGGCAAAAGCCCAAAACCATAACTCCCTAAGAAAAGAGACGACTCACTGAGTCGACACCTGTTTACTAGTGTTCTGGACAGCCCCCAGGGCCTGTAGGATAGAACAACCACCAAATGGTGTCGACTCTAGGAGTTGACCCCTACAAGAAAAGGTAAGAAAAAGGCTTTTCCAACCTATTAAAAGCCCATTTTTCACAACTAAAAAATAGAAGGATATTACCATTTTCTTCTAGGTATGTGAGGGTTTAAAAAGCCATTCTTCAACCTGCAAAGTCACAAGAACATTGAGTTAGCATATGTATCAACAATTGAGGACTTCACACACTTCACCTTTATTGTTCCTCATGAAAGTCCATGACATCAACCTTCCAAAAACACATTTCACTAAGAGATGTTGTCATTTTTGAATTGAGGAGTGTAGAAACACTTTGCTAAAGCAATTCAAATCATGGTAGCATCTTGTTGCTTGTTTTTCGTTGAAGCTTGGAGTGCCATGGTCTCTTCTGTTCTGATCCACTTCTCTTGTTGCTTGTACACTAAAACTGAAAGGATAAGATCAAGTAATTTGATTGAAGTTGCTGATGTTGCTATTGATACTTAATGATGTTCCTACTACCACACTTGTGCTTGTACACAATGTTGACATTTTATCTGATGGTGAACATGCTGGAGCTTGCTAAAAGTGTTATTGTGGGCTTATTTACATGGTGGCATTTCATCAACCCGATGTGGAATGGCTGCTTATCAGAATTTGTTTGCTACCTAAATTTAATGGTGCAATTTGCTTCCTCCAAAGCTAGTTTCATTGCCTTGATCTGTGATTGTTTTGCACTTCTTGTAGGCATCCTTTGCCTTGACATCACAAACATTATTAGGACTTAAGACCTGCATGATTAAACACTCTTGGGAATAAAATGCTTCATGAGATAAATATCCATTCAAGGAAAGATATTCATCAATGCATACGTAAAGCAAATTGTCAACACAAAAATGCAGGCATGAGCCACACAAAAGTAATTCGGGCTTCACACTTTTGCTTTCTCCACGCCATTCCTTTTCCATTCATTTGCTTACCTGTAATGAACAAAACAACATGTATGTCAGTCATATGAAGGTGCAAACAACACAATAACTTATAGTGTTAGCCATTTTCAAAATCATGAGATACAAATTACCACAGGGGCACAACAGAAGAGAGTGGAGATCTCGCCCTCCTTTTGCCGCTGGTATGAGAGAATTGCCGTAATCTGTCTCCTTCACCTTCAAGAGCTCTAACGGCAAGGGAGAGAGCATCCTCAGTCGCCTGTGAAAGCAGTGAAGCTCGTCCACCATTCCTCTTGCGTTCGTGGGGAAGACCCAAAAAGAAGAGGAAGAGCATCCAAGCGTCGTCTAGTTTTCTCCCAGACAGGAGTTTTCTTCTCCCACGGATTTTTATATTTATACCCTGTCTGTTTAACCCTTTTCCAGTTTGTTTTTCTCAAAACTCATACTCCTATATCATTCCCTACCTGCGTGTAGGAAGACGGACAGTGTGTTTACAAGTCAGTGGGTTCTGGGTTGTGTACCCGCAAGTTGTATGACAGCGGATTGAAGAGAGTTTTCTCTGTGTTGGAAGCTGTGAATCAGCAGTAGTACTTTCACACTAGTGAAGCCTCACTCAATCGAGTGAGGGGTGGACGTAGGTCTCTAGATAGACCGAACCACGTTAAAATCCTGCATCTCTGTGGTTTGTTTACTCTCTTACCTTGTCGCTAGATGCTTGTGTAGGATCGTTATTGATACATCATCTGTGCTCTTAGATCACTAGCTTGCGACTGTTCTTGCTTTACTGCTCTTGTGTTTTCATCTATTCATAGTTTTCGAGAAAGAGGGGCTGATCTATTCACCCCTCTCCTCTAGATCCACCAATCACTACTCAACACGTGGTATCAGAGCTAGTCTCTCTGAATATGGTCTAACGACTTTGATAGAGGAAGTGATATGACGGCTAAGGGCCATATGCCTAAAGGGCATTCTATAAATAGACCTCCCTTCTTCTCTGGGACTAACTACCCGTACTGGAAAAACCATATGCAGGTTTTTATTAGAGCCCAAGATCATGAGATATGGAGAGTCATAAGCAAAGGTCCATTTGAACTGCCTGAAGATGAAGATACATGGACCAAGGAGCAGAAAAGAAGATCAACGTTGAACAGGGGTGCTAAGCACATAATGCAGTGCTCCCTTCATCCAATAGAATTCTCAAGAGTGTCTGCATGCTCCACTGCAAAAGAAATGTGGGACCGTCTTGAGGTAATATATCAAGAGACATCACAGGTACGTGAGACTAAAGCAAATATGCTAGTTTCTGAATATGAAAAATTCAGAATGAAACCTGACAAGTCTATTTCAGATATGTATGCTAGGCTAACCATGCTCACCATTGGCTTAACTGAGTTAGGTAAGACCTATTCCGAGCAGGAGATTGTGCGAAAGATACTTAGATCCCTAACTCTTGCATGACATACAAAGGCAACCGTGGTTGAAGAATCAAAGGACTTGGCAACCACCAAAGTGGAGGAACTCATAGGGTCTCTGATGACCTATGAGATGAATTTGAAGAACAAAGAGGCAGAAGTAAGTAAAAAGAAGCCTCTGGCTCTCAAGACTGGGCCAAGAACCAAGGACACCTCTGATGATGAAGAACCTTCAAGTAGCAACTCTGACGAGGACGAAGTTGCTATGTTAACTAGAAAATTCAGAAAGTTTCTAAGAAAGGAAGGTAAAGGCTTCACAAAAAGGAAGTCTCAGGTAAAGAAAGGTTTCAGGCCAAAACCTAAAAATGCTAAGAAATCTAAAATACTTGTTTGTTATTCTTGTAGGAAATCCGGACACATCAAGCTGGCATTCCAGACTAGCAATGGGTTTGACTAACCCTTCTGGAATCCCTTCGGTTTTGCCTTGCAGTTTGGGGGGGCACTGCTTACCGTGTGCTTCTACCTAGGTTCATCATGAAAGGGAATTCTGGAACTCCATCTGCTAACTTGAGTATGGGTTGGCATTTTAGTTCAATTAAAGAATTTTTGGATTTCACTGACTCAGAGGAGGAATGATAGCTTCCTAGTGTAGATCTGAGGATCTTTGAATTTGACATAAATGAGGTGGAGGATTTAGTCTCTATGCCTCTCCCTCCGGATACAAATCTGTAAACCAAAAACTATGATTTCAGAGATTCCATGCCTTGTTAGCTTGACGAAGTGTTGCATTTCTTGTCTGGTTATATGAAGCTAGTATCTTTTAGTGTGGCATGTTCTTGTGACCAAGGTTTGCCGACTCGTTGAGTCGTACTGGATCGGGATCCTCCTGATCCAGTACGATACGGCCGAGTCACATCCGTCTCGGCCCTCTCTCTCCCTCTTTTTCCCTCTTCCCCCCCTCTCTCTCTCACTGTGACTCGGCCCGACTCGGTCGATCCTAAGAGTGATCTGCAGCGTATCGAGTTTTTCCAGATATGGTACGGCACGCCCGAGTCGGCAAACCATGTTTGTGACAACACCTTGCAGTATCATCGTGTCCAGCTTTATAACAGGTCACCGAGTCCTCTGTTATTAGAAGAAACAGAATACGTCACCACTACCATGCTGTATGTCACTCTTGTTATTCATTGAGTTTTATGGACTATCAAGTAGAAAGTAAACCTTTATATCTTTGTACTTGCAATCTTCTGATCATCGTTCAACAGCAATAGTTCCTCCTATTGACAACATACCTGTGTGGTTCTTTATTATGCAGCCCCGTGTCAACCATTCCTTTCCCTGCTTAAGTAGACCCATTGTGCAGATCATGTAATGCTTAATAACAAGAACATCATATGTGTCTTCATAGCCGTGATCTTGATCCTTGGTTCATGTATGTGGTCCATTGCATAGTCACGGTATTTGCTATTCCAAGTCCACCATTATTCTTTACTTCACCTGCGCTTTGGTGGTACTCGTAAACTATCTGCTAGAGCAACAATACTCTACTTATGCTAGGGTTTCTTTGTCCATCTACTTTGTATGTAGTTCGTAGACCATTCGTTTTAACAATGTGTTTATGAGTGACAAGCTTCCGAACAAATGTAGGATGGATTCCCAAGTGAAGCTTGCAGTTGTTGTCAAGGTGATGGGGCGTACAGGATCGAGAGGGCAGGTCACACAGGTCAGGGTCAAGTTCTTGGATGACCAGAATCGTCTTATCATGAGAAATGTGAAGGGGCCCGTCAGGGAAGGTGACATCCTTACCCTGCTCGAGTCTGAAAGGGAAGCTAGGAGACTGCGCTGATCACCAGGGTTTTGCTCCCTATAAGGGGTTCTGTCTTATCGACATTTGGTAGTGCCTACTTTCTAATTACAATTTCCTTAGGTTGGTTTATGAAGCCGAGTTGAAGACAGCTTTAAAGTGCCTTGGTGATGTGTGAGGTTGGATGTCAAATTATTGCCTTTTTTTTATAATCAGTGCGCTGTCTATTTACGCCACATCCTTCATACGTCTAACACGATGGACATCACATCTGCGTAGTGTCCACTACGCGTAGGGGTGGACACCCCTCCCCTCGTGCGGGGGGAGGGCGCGGGCTGGAACTCAAGCTCTGCGGCGTGGTGGCCCGCCAGCGCATGTGGCTGGACTGCGACGATGCCGAGCTCAACGCCCGCCACGCCGGCGCGCAGACCTGGCGGCCCAGCGACCTCGACGCGTTCGCCGCCCACGTCCACGGCATGGGCGTGTTAGTTGACATTATGGTTTAATGCTAAAATTGAGATGGTATTAGTTTAATGATATTGTTAATTGATTATTTAGCGTACTCTATTGTTGTGTCAAAATTCTTATCGCTCTGATTGACATGAACGTTATAAACTCATCGCACCGTCAAATTCCTTCCGCGCTCGGGGCATGACATGTGCGCTGCCTTTGGTGCCCCTCGGGTCTGGTCCCCAGGGAGATGACGAGCCAAGTCAGGACAGTTCAATGCCAGTTCTGCATTACAAGATTCAAGATTTCATTTGCCGCATGCCTACTCGCATCCTGGTCTTTGGCTATTTTGGGGATGACCCTGCCCTTCCAAAGATAGTTGCTAAGAAGAGTTCCCTTACATTAGTGCTAGTTTCTTCTTGAGTGAGGCTGGTGGCAATCTCTTTGCTTGTCAGAGGATTCACTATTGATGTTCTTATCATATCTCGCTCGATTGCTGTTCAGTTCACTGGCCAAGAAGGCCTCTCTACTCGAGTTGTGCTAACTCATATGGCCACCAAGGGTTTGTTAGATTCCATGTTCTAGGGGCAATTGGTTGTATCTTCTGCACTTTCCAAGGACATTCTACACATCCTATGCAGTCTCCCTTGATTTATCGGTGAGTTGGCCACGTCAACGCTGCGCATTTCTCTCTTTCAGTATCGTCCTGCTCTTCTGGTAAGGGAGTTATGCTTCGTGCCCAGCTGCCGAGTGGAGATGCCGAATTTCATGCTGCTAGTACCAAGTGACAAAACTTTGTGATTTTTTGATATTCATTCATTTGAGGAGTTATCTGTTTAAGAATGTCCACCTATGGTTAGCACTGAGTGTCTAGGGGCAATCGCCCTGATAAAGTTGCATGTTCACAGCCAGGCCAGGCCATCTGCCAGGTGGGCCCGTTATTTGAGAAGGTATTACAGATTGAGAAGGCCAAAGGTCTGAGTTCGCGCCAGGCGGGTCCGTGTTCAGGAAGTGTCAGCTAAGAAGAGGTAGTGGCGTAAGTTTAAGGGCCGTCCTTTGTGCACTCAGGGTTCCACTTCTTCCACTTTCTCTTCCTTTCATTCATCTTTCCTTCTACTCGGCTCCCACCCTTGGGTGGTGTACCTCCCTTCCTCTAATCCAGTTTCCATGATTTTTCCCTCTCTGTTAGGATCCGCAAACCCCCATTCTTCTTTCTCCCCTCATCCGGAGCCTCTGAATTCTCCATTTTCTCATGATTCTAGGTCTCGACCTATGTCATCCTTTCATCCCACTTTTGAGACTTCTTCTGATCCTTCTCCTCCGGCATCCCCGGGCTCTATTTTTGATCCTTCCCTGACAATGTCGGGTGATTACCCTTTTCTTTCCCTGACCCTGTCGGGTGATTCTCATTCTCCTTCTCCGACCTCGTCGGATGACTGCTATTCTTTTTCTCCGACCGCGTTGGATGATCACTCCTCTTCTCCCCTATCTTTGCCACAATCTTCTCATGGTTTGTCTATTCTTTCCTCTTCATCCTTTCGGGGTTCTCACCCTTTTTCTTGCTATTTTCAAGGCTTTAGTCTGCCTTGATCTCAGCTGATCTCTATTTATTCTGTATCTGGTTCCTTGTTATCAGGGTCTATGTGCCTTAATGAGGGAGTTCTAGCCCTCGTCTCTCTTCCTTTCATCCTTCTTCGTCTAGTTTGGTGTTTGCTGCTCCTTCGTGTAGAGGAATCTTCAAATCTTGTTATCCTCTCCATTTTGTCCAGACAAGCAAGGAATACAAAGCTTGTGCTGCTTAAAGCTCGATGGTCAGGATTGCTTTAGGATGTTGGTTTTCGTGTCATGGATTTACAAGGTATCTTTATGGTGTGCAAAAATGTGCTATCATGATTATGATTTCGGGACGAACGAGGTAGGGGGATGGATTCACCTCCTCGCTAGGAACACATCCATACCACATGCACGCCCATCCACGGCCGTTTGGCCTAGTTAATGTCTATTTTTAGTTTTTCCCTAAAAATGTGTTATTTTATATTTTTAATCATTTATGGGCATGGTATTTATGTTTTCTAGCTTCTGTTGGCTTGTATGGATGTATGACATGGCAGGTTTTATGTTTTTACAAGTTTTTGTAAGCAAACTTGTCGATTTCAATCGACCGGGAAGTGGTTCGATTTCAAACCGTACCCGATCGTCGCCCAGCTCACATGGCGGTCACACGAGTGACCGTTATGTGCTTAACGCACTACCTCTAGCACATTATGCTCGTATGGCGGACAACCATCGGTCCATTATGCTCAACTATTCTGTAGATAGCTCGTTAGTATAACGCTCCCTCCTACGACCATTATAGTCATGGATTTTCTATGGATTTTTCACGTTCGGGTGGCTTTAACGGACCCACATTAGGCCGTTATAATTTTTGAGTAGTTAAACTTAGGAAAAATCACTCAGGTAGTCATAGCAGACTAGTGGAGGTGCGTTATGTTGCATAACACACCTACACCATGGCCGCTGAGTCCGGAATTGCAGAAGATGGGAATGACAGACCAGGGGAGGCACGCCATGTTAACATAATGCACCCCACCTAATCCGTTATGCTCTATGACGGGCCAGGACTGATCCATTATGTACTATAGTGGGGCAGCTCTGATCCATTATATTCTCTGCTATCCCAAGAGTAATAAATCATTATTCTAATGCATTCTTCGCCTGTTTAAGTTATTTTATGAATAAAAATGTATCTTTATGTCCCAGTAGAGTTTTTTTCTCTTTCCTCTTGATGGAGCCACTAGTCGTAGCTCAGCGACCTTAGTATCGGCCCACCTGGGAGAGGTGGAGGGGTGTTCCCATCTAACAATTTTTAGGCTAGTTACCATGGGCCCCCACAGTTACCGTAGCATCCTACGGGGGGGGGGGGAACTAGCTAGAGACCTGACCCTAGGCAGGGGTCGGTGTGTGCACACATGGTCAGAGGCTTGGACTGATACTGATGAGTGTTACTCTGACTAGTTCTTGTTCTAGTACTTTCCACACCTCTCGGCGTTGATACACAGCTTAGACGAGGAACCAATCATCAATATCTGCTGAGCCTCACAGCTTGCTAATGAGGAACAGATCCTCAACTTCTGACTAACAACTTCATGAAAGAACAAAAAAAGGACAATGAACAAAATAAAAGAACGAAAGGAAGGACAAAGCAAATGTAGCACCGAAGGAGCAAGATGGTCTAAATTTGATTCAAAGACCAACAAATCTGTAGTTAACACTGGCTGAACGCTATTCTTTTCGGGCTCTCTCTCTCTCTCTTTTCCTTTTACTCACACTCTTTTTCTCACTTCTTCGAAATATGCTGCTCACCCTTATTTTTTGTTCCCTTCTCACACTCACAGTGATTCTTCTTCTTCAGCTCCCCCTTTTTGCAACGTTCTTGCAGTGTACCCTTCTTTGGAGGAAGAAGGCTTCAATTTATATAGCAAGAGCTCTAAAATTCTTCTGGATAAAGGAAATTCATTTATCCATATTCCCATTTGTCCTTGTGGCAGGAAAGAGAATATTATTCTCCAGAGAAGTGCCTAGTGACCTTGGGTCACGTGTCAAATGATTGGCCTTTGAGCTTGGGTGTGTGGCAGACACAAGATTGCTGTAAATCAATCTTCTAGGCTATTTGTCATCCTTACTAGCTATTTTACACCCTTATCATCTATTTGTCTACCTTACCCATCCATTTGTCACCCTTATTGTAGTAAGCCGTCACCTTTAGCTATTTGTCACCGCTGTAGCTTCATTTGCTAGTGTTATCTTCTATTTGTTACTGCTATAGGCTATTTGTCAGTCTTGCAAGGCATTTGTCACTACTAACACCCATTTGTCTTCTCTATTGGCCATTTGTTTGCCTTACAAGCCATTTGTCACCCCTGCTAGGCACTTGTCACCACTACTGCCCATTGATCACCCTTGGTCACTTCAGCTAAAAACATTTTTTGTTGAACTTGAGCTTGACTTGCGTCGACTCCATTGTAGCATGGCTGTTGATTTTTTATTTGTTTTCTTTTGTTTTCTATTTGGATTTTGATTTGATGATGATGAATTGAGAACTGAAATTCCTTAATTGTAAGATGATGAATAGTTTAGAAATAAGTCAAGTGATCAATCTACCACTAAACAAGCACAACATCAACCTACGCAATCATCATAATTCCAGACATGGGTAAACGCTCTCAATCAAGAACTAAACTAAGAGAAAAATAAAGAAACACACCAGGACGTGGAGCAAAGGAAGTAAACACACCGCGAGGGTGGAGCAAGTAAATGAAAAGGTACTAGAGAGAGAGAGAGAGAGCTATTGCCCAAGTGAGGAAACGTGATCGCCACTAAGGTAAAAACAACAAGTCAAGGACCTGAGGAATACCTTAGAATAGGCAGGATGAAGCACCCGCCTGCAGGAGAAAGAAAACCAGAACTGCAATCTGTAACTCAGGAGAGTTTAACGGACCAGCGGTGATGCGCTATATGACTTTAACGCGCCTTCAGGGATCCGTTATGCTTCTGCAGCAAAGCAAAGTGTGGGAACTTTAATCTCCCCGCTTCCCAGCCAGCTAGGAAGCTTGGGCCTCGTGCTTTAAGCTTTGTGAACCTGCAAGAGAGTGTAAACCACAAACAAAAATAACAACCGGATCAGTTTCTTCCAAGCGTAGCAACTATTCAATAAGAAACTTGAAGAACATGAAAAGGATGGGAGAATACCGGGGAGGTTTAGTTTTTTAAACCCCTCTGGGGTGTTCTAAAAGATGGGGAGGGTTTAGATGCATGCAGCATAGGAAAGAACGTGGGAGAAGAAGAGGGAACATGCCATGATTGCTTAGAAGAAGGGGAAATCAATTAAAAGAATGAACTTTGATGAAATAGCTCATTCAAGCTAATACTCCCTAGACTTGGGCAGCAAATTGACGTGAGATGTAGCCTTCCTTGGATGGATTTGGCTCCAGGATGCAGCAGCACATCGTGGGAACTCCAGAAAAAATCTCCTCTCCTCAACCTTGAAGACAAGGGTTCTATTTATAGACCCTCCGAGTCTTGGGACGAGTTGGAGAGAGAACAGCTAAAAAGTAGGAGGATTGTGATCAAACTCTTGAAGATAATACTCCCAAGAGTCCATAGAAACCAACAGAAGGTTCTAAGGATTAGATTTCGGGGAGAAATCTAGGGATCAAACTCTGTAATCCGTCCACGGAACAGCAGAGAAGAACAGTTTTGCTAAAACTCCTCTGTGTGACATAACGCATCTACGATAGACAGCCATGTGAACATAACGCGCCAGCGTTAGTCCGTCATGTGATCTTATCCAATAGAAGATAAGAACGACAGGCGAAACGTTTGGCCTTAGGACTCTGGATAGTATAACGGATGGGAACAAGGGAGTTATAGTAAGAGTATAACGGGGGGAATGTGATCCGTCATGGACATGGAGACGTCCAGGCAAACTGTGGCTGGAACAACAAGGAAGTTGGTGGAGGTGGTGATAGACTCGACCTTTGGGGGCGTATAACAGACCAGGATACGTGCGTCATGTGAGTTATGATGGCTGGACATAAATCCGTTAAACAACAGAGACGCTAAATGAGACGCTGAGTGAGACTCTGGGTGAGATGGTGAGACAAAAGACTATAACGGACTTAATGAGGTGCACTATGTTACCATAACGTGCCATGTGGGATGTGTTATTTACAAAAGGGCGATAAATGATATAGAAGTGCTTACCTAGCAATAAAATGAGGATAAGATCCAACTAAGGAAGGCAATGACCCATGAAAGAGACTTCAATTATGCCCAAGAAGACTCGGCAAGGGTGAACAACTCGGAGCATCATTAGAATGAGTAAAGAGATAACTCAACTAATTGGTCATAAAACGGGTGTCAACAGATGCCCCTCTTTAACGTCCTCTTTGCAGGGGAGTAAGCGGAGGTGTAGCAAAAATGAAATGGAACATGGAGATGACGCAGAGTGGACCGAAAAGTGGGCGTTAAGGTAATGACACTCGTTCTCAACCAACAAGCGACAGGAATCTTTCAGAAACTTTAGACTAATCACTCAGGAAATGGCAGACCAAATGATGCCAGTCTGGAGGAACTAACCAACTAGGGAAAGGAAAACACGGTCAGTGGCCGGAGCAATAGAAAGGAAAGAGATAATTAACTAAGCTGTAGACATGAACCTTCGATTAACCAGACCGAGTGAGCAGACCGACGGAAACCTTCTGACTTAGAGTGGAATGATTCTCCTTACTCGAGGAAATAGATCATGTTCCCAAAAGCAGCAATGCCCAGGCAGATGCCCTGGCAAAATTGGCTGCGGCCATTAAGCTCCTACCTAAGGGCGAGGTCGACATCACCGTCAAGCATAGAAGATTGATGCCAGCCTCACTTGAGGGCAACTCCAGCCTCACAATTTACGAGGTCCATGACCTTGACAGGGACACTCCTCTAGAAGATGAAGATTAGCGTGAGCCCATCATCAAATTCAAGAAAGGGTGGCTCCCTCCTGACCGAGCTCAAAGGGTCCAGCTACTCTGCCGAGCAACATCGTATGAGTTCATTGGCGAGTCCCTGTACTAACTTATCCATGAGAAGGACAAGTCAATTCTCCTAAGATGTGTCTCCCCAGCCGAGGCTCAAGCCATCATGTGTGAAGTTCACTTTGGATTATGCGGCGCACACGAGACCGAAGGCAAAATGAAGAACAACATCAAGCTCAAAGGCTTCTACTAGCCAACCATGTATGCAGACTGCATCCAGTATTCTCGTACATGCTATCAATGCCAAGCTTTTGGCCCAGTACCCAGAAGACCCCCTAATCCACTACGTCCTATGGCCCCCACCTGGCCATTCACTGAGTGGGGCATGGACATTGCAGGACCTTTCCCGCCATCTTCCAAGGGCTATAAATACATCTTGGCCGCCACCGACAACTTCTCTCACTGGGCGGAGGCCCTTCCCCTACGGGAGGTCACCGGCGAAGTGGTAGCCAAATTTGTCTGGCACAACATCATCTACCGATTTGGTACTCCCAGTCGCATAGTGTCTGACAATGAAACACCATTCAAGAATAGGGTTGTATATCAGTTGGTGACCAAATTCAACATCGACTGGAGAAGCTCTTCAGTCTACAATCCCCAGGCTGACGGCTTGGCTGAAGCCTTCAATAAGACCCTCTACAATCTATTGGCTAAAATCGTCAGCCATCAGAAACACGATTGGGGTGAGAAGGTCTTCGAGGCATTATGGGCCTACCAGACGATCTACAAAACCCCTATGGAATGCTCACCATTCTCCCTCATTTACGTGGCAGAAGTCGTCATCCCCATCGAGATCTAATTAGCCTCCTACCGCATGGTGGTTCACACCAGCCTAACCGGCCCAGAGGAAGATGAATATCAGAGAAGGCTGGAAGAGCTTGCCGGTCTAGAAGGCAAACGGCTCGAAGCCTACAAGTACCTACAAGTATACCAGGCCCACATGGTGCGAGCCTGTGACAAGCTCGTCAAACAATGAGCCTTCAAGCAAGGCGACCTCGTCATGATCAAGGAAAAGGAAGTCATGATGGGGCGCTCCAATGAAAAGCTACAACCCAACTGGCAGGGTCCATACATTATCTACAACATCTACGAAGGTGGAGCTTACATGGTCGTTGACCACAAGGGTCACAAGCTGTTCCCGCCTCTCAACGGCAAACACATGAAGCTATACTATGCACCAAAATATGAGTTCGCGCACCATCCGGACTAAAGGTGCACACCCCCGCCATCACCAGTAAAATCGGCCCTCTCTGGTGGACGGCCAAACCAGTCATTGCTTCCAGCCTCCCTTCCCAGTCAAGTAATAGGGTTGGCTGAGCCCTCCTAGAACCACCGCCAGACACTTGTGAAGGTTACCCTCCCATCTTCGTCCTCACAACAGCAAGAGTGAGGACGCCCGACGCTAGTAACAACCCAGCCGTCAGGCTCCCAAGTAAGCAATAAATAAATAAAATAAAAAATAGGGTTAAAAATTGAGATACCCTTGCGGACCCAGTTGTCCTAATCGTAAGGAGGTGACTGGGGGAAAAAAGGCCAACATCCCGGTTGAGATGAAAATCTGAAAGGACACCTTTGACAATCCGATCGCTTCCCTCGCGTGGGACGTACCCGAGCTTGCTTAGAGTCCCAATCGGTCTCGAGTCTCGCGGGTCCGTCTCGCATCAGTTTGGTTAGTCTTCTTACGGGTCAAGTTCAGACTTGTGAGTCACCAAGACGTAGTTTAAGGGAATCTGGTTTTATATAAGCTCATCTGTGCTTAGGAGATGCTCGCATCTCTGGACCACCCTGATGGGAGTACAACAGCCAATGCATCCCCTCTTATATGCTATCAGGTGTCGCTATTTCTGCTGGTAGCAAGGATAAATGGGTCTGGTGCCCGGCTGCTAATGGAGTGTTTACTACTCAGTCTGCTCACAGGTTCTCTATTGCTCCTTCGCTGCAAGCAAATTTTACCTACAAGAAGTTCTGGCAGCCATATATACCAATTAAGTGGTCGGTGTTAATTTAGAAGATCTTACAAGGGTGTGTTCCTACTGATGATGCGCTCTCCTGCTGCAGTATTATACTCTGTTCCAAATGGTCATGTTGTGTAAACAGCCAACAAGAACCCGCCGCTCATCTCTTTTTTAGTGGCAAGGCCGTGGAAGCGGTTTGGGTGAGTACTTCTGATGCAACAGGCCAGCTCCTGCCTCCTCATGGATCTTGCTCCTCCTACCTTCTTGATTTGCTCCGCCTTCATGCTTCTTCCTCTGCACATGGACCTATTAAAATATTCCTCATTTCAGCTGTTCTCTGGGAGCTGTGGACTAGCAGGAACCGTGCCATCCATGAGGATCAAAAATGTGTGCTGCAAATATTGTTAAACGAGTTGTCTTGCATCTAAAAGCTGCTAGCTCTCTTCTCCCTGCATGTTCAACCAATCCTCTGACAGCTATGGTATCTCTGCTGTCATCATGGAATGTTCCCATCCGGTCTGTGCAGCTTCGCACGCCAGTTATTGTCAGATGGTTGAAGCCGGCCCTCCCATATGTCAAATTGAACACTGATGGCGCTTTCAAACGCTCTACTGGGGCTGCTGGAGGTGGTTGCATCTTGAGGGACCACAATGGCTCTCTTGTATTTGCTTTTGCCAGGCCTTGTAATGTGGATTCCAGTTTGCTGGCGAAGGCAATGGCATTACAAGATGGTGTTCGTGGATGCTGCCTTCAGGGTTTTCTCCATGTCCGCATTGAATCAGATTCTGCGATGTTGGTGGATATCATTCTCGAGAAAAAACATGCTCCATAGAAATTACAGCTTATTCTTCCGGACATTCACCAATATACAGCATCTTTGGATTTCTCTTATCAGCATATCTTCAGAGAAGGAACCAAGTGGCTGATAAGCTTGCAAATTTTGATTGTTTTATTTCCACACCCTGTATATGGATGACCTGGGCGACGCTCCCCTTTGATGTACGGGGTTCACTCAGATTAGATAAATCTGGGTGCCCCACCTTTCGCACCAAGCTCTTGGTCCTACTTGTATGATTTTTTAAAATTTTATCCAAAGTCTCAGTCTGGTGGAGCGGGACCATGTCTCTTCTTTGAAGAGGTGTGCGCTCTCCCATGACTTCTCTCTGGATATTTTATTAAAAACAGTGTCTAATCCTGATGCACGACAGCTGATTATTGGAACTGTGCTGCACAGGGACCTATAATCTAGTAGAAACTATATCAGCATGAAGCTCTCATGGACATGGCATGAAGATATATCCATTTGAACAACAAAAGAATTGCAACAGTGAATGGGAGAAGATAAGCACTATCTGCCTGAAAAAAAAACAAATCTGCTAATAGATTCACAGACCACAATCATAGAGATTATGTTTAATTATATGCTTTAAAAAAGTATTTTACTATGTGAATAAAATATTTTTATAAATAAATTTAGGATTTGACGACTAGATTTTTAAAAAATATGAAAAAATAGAAAAAATATATTTCCTCGATACTCGAAACATGCCAGAAGCATTGGTACCATCCCGGAGTAGGAGAACACAACTGTTTGCCCTATACAGGGTTCTGTAGGTCTGCTAGGGAAAAACACTCGTAAAACACAAAACGTGCTCTGGGACCTCTAAAAGTGATCCGAAACTCACGGATCCTGACCCAAAAAATGGTTGAAAAATAGTGTCGGGCATAATAAAATTAGTTTCTCTGTGAAAATAAAACCAGGACCTGCGAAAAAGGATCCGAAGGGTTCGGGATATTACAGTACCAAATTGGGTCAAAGTTAATCGGCAAAGCATTTGATGTGGGATGACATGAGACTCGGCACAAACTCGTTGCGAACCTTGGACTCTAAGAGATGACGTGACTAAAGCGACGACGCGGCCACCGACAACATGAACGACTCGGCACCTAACGGTGTTCCTGAAGAGGTGAACGTGCCCTAAACAAGAAGTACGCTCTCACGATCATCCCCAGTGAGGGAAACGTGTCGATCTGTACGGTTGAGAAATCGGCACTAAGTCTCAGGTGGTCAGCTCACTCTCGTGCTCGGATCGAGTCACGGGACGGGTCACGCTCTCTTTCTCACAGTGGTGATTAAAATTGAACTAGCTAGGAATCAAAATAACTCACATGCAGTGGTTTAAGAACCTATACAGAACAAGCAAGTAAGACAAATAGGGAGGCGAGTGTATCCCCACGCTCGGGACGTGGGGAAGACGTCCCAGTCAAGATCTATAACTCCCGGTATAGTGGTAAAATTTAATTACAGCAGTCATTTTATGGCCCACTCCATGTAGGGAGGTAACAGGCTACACAATGACACCGGAGCACCAATCTTGGGATGACGGGCAGCAAGGCGGCTGGGTTCAGGGGTGATTTCAGGCTGCGGCTCTGGATCTAAAATTCACTGGCTGACAGGACAGCGAGCGAAGGTGTCCAAAGGGACATCGACCTCTGGGGACCTTCTGAAGGCGGCGGCTCACCGGGACGATGGTGGAGGGTCCCTCGTTGACCCACGGGAGTGGCAGTCACTGGATCTACGTCGGCATATTTTTCAGTGGATTTATACGGTAACCTCATTTGCTGGCCTGTCCCGGGATAGAACTGTGCACTTTGGCAAGATCGACCCCCACGCCCAGATCTGCTGTCCGATCGGGACGAGACCAATGCCGATGCGAAGAGGACTCGACGGGCTTCAAACAATAAAATTTTAGGATCCATCCAATAGTCTAATTTTCCAGGGCAAAGACTGTGCCACTGTGATTTTTCTAGATAGGACTGTAGGGAAGATAGAACTTGTCTATAACAGTGGTTTGACCGAATGTATAATAGTGGATCTAGGACTTGGGGATTTTTTGGGTGAGAGGGGGGGAAGTGGTAATCACGCACATAAATTTTGGTGGTGATCTGAATTGGTTTGGGGGGTGAGAAAATTGGTTTACCAGGTTACTATCTTGCAGATTTACACACAGGCAGACTATGAGAGGGGAAAAGACGATGGTGGGAGGGGGCTCAAACGCGATCTAATCAAAGTAAAAATTGAACTGGGGATTGGGGAGTACGATATGAACCAACCTTGAAGAAATCAGCTCGATCCAACTGTTGGATCTGGAGTTATAGATCCATCTTCAACCTTCTATCCAGCAACTCAAAATCCTGGACAGCATGCCGGAAAAATTACCGTGGTGGCTCGATGGCGGCACAAACGGAGGCGACAGCGGCGGTGGCTGGACATCACATCCAACAGAGGGGATAAGGTGGGAATCACTCCCAAGAACGGGCTTCACACCTTGGATCAAGGAGGAAGAAGAGTTTCGGTTCAAGGGTGAGGGCATGTCGATTTGAGGGTAAAAGCATGGGGCGCGTGCCAATTTCGGTTCAAGGTGGAGGGCGCACCAGTTTAAATGGAGAATGGGGGGCACACCGATTTAAGGGTATAAGCAAGGGGGGCACGCCAGTTTTGGACCAAGAAATGGAAGATGGTTTTGAGTGTTAGGTTAAACTGGCGCGGTACCCCCCGTGTGTCATATTAGGCCGCGTCGGATTAGTCTTTGAGTTTTACGTTTCGCTCTTCTTCTATTCACTTGCAAGATGAGTTAGCAGTAAAGTTTAAACCTTCCATTCATGTATTAAGATGAGCTAACAGGGGGATTTAGGTGTTTGTTTGCTTGGCAAGATGAACTGATGAGGAGGTTTGGATGTTTTATTCAATGGTTCGTCGCGCGAGTGTCATGGAACTCAGAAGTTCAGTTTATGTTCAGCTCCGAGGGGTTCAAGCAATTACGGCTCTTGCACTCAAAGAGTCACATTCATTCATATATTTGTCAACATGTGCAATCATTCATTGCTCTTATTGATTGCACCCCTGGTGAAAATTGGGTAGCATCTCCCCCAGATTAAAGCTTGCCAGAGAAAATGGGGGATCATCAAACGGAGTATTCCAAGATGATCTCCAAAGTTCGAAGTAGCCATACGGTGATCCGATGATCCACAGGTGAGTGCAGAGACTCGAGGACTAGCCTTTGAGGGTTCCAACAACTCACGGGCGTTAGCTTTATGGAGATTCCGACGGGATAGATATTTGCCATGGGAGGCCATGAGTATTCACCCCTCAGACGGGTTCCTTCGAAGACCATGCCACAGAGAAGCAGGCTTCCAAGGGCCCTGGATGAGTAGAAGGTAGAGAGAAAAGAGAGACCGAGGTTAACAAGGGAGTACGCTATATATATATATTTGTGAAAACCTTTCCTTTCATTCATCAACAAAGGGGGACCAAACACATGAAGGGGTGATAAGATACAAAATTGCATTTATCCTCGAGCAAAGGAAATATAACAGGGGGGAGGAATGGATACATTGGTGAGGGAGGGTAAGAGAGCACAAGCTCCTTTGGCCCCTCAGCTCACCTCTTTTCTCTCACACTCACTCTCCGTCTTTCTTCACCTCTTCGGCACAGGGGGGCGGAGCTTCTCTTGTTTCTTTTCCTTCAACTGAACTATTGGGACTTTGGACTCCCCCTCTGCCTCAGACTCTCTCTTTCTGTCATCTCTCTCTCTCTCTCTCTCTCTTTACCCAATGGAGCATGCCTCACTTTTATATCCATGGAGATGAAGAAGCCTTCCAAAGACAACTCTTCCTCTTCCTTTTTCATCCCTTCCCGCTCGAAGACGTCAAGTGGCCTGCAAATAGGGGCGGGGTAGAGTAGGGGCATTGCTCACCCGGGATTGGCCGACGGTGACCGGTGGCGACGTGATGCTCGGTGCGGTGCTCGAAGAATCATGTTCTTGGGGTGCTTGAGGCACACAGGTGGTCTCCCATCGGTCAGATGCAGGCGTTTATTCCATTTCAGGTGAAGAGTGTCTTTACTCGCCAATCTGTTCGCAGGAAATAGGGTATCGGGTCACCGATGGGATGGACTTGGGTTAAACTTGTGCGACCAGGGGGCGTGCCGGTTTAAACTGACATGATGTTAGCGCGCTGGTTCACTAGCATTAGAGGGGCACGTCGAGTTGATGGCCAATGGAGGGACGCACTGGTTTGGGCTTTCTTGTAGGGGGCGCGTCGGTTTAAGTATAAGATGGGCAAGACCGCGCCAGTTTAAGTATCAAGAGATTCCGTCTCGATTTTGTGGTGATTAAGATGAAAACTTGCCCTCCCATGCTGTTTTAACTTTATAAAGCATATCTTTCATTGATTAACCTTGAGGGGCCTTCATATAATTTTTTACATACCATTGCCAACCTTGTGAACAGTGGCAAGCATGCTTCCTCACGATGACCAGCGGCCATGCAAGCACCGCCCCTCTAATGCAACAAGCTACCCCTGGCAGCATCTCCAGCGTACATGCAGAACAACAACAAGTATCTCAACATCTCATGGGAAGCTTCAAGATCTCATGGGAAACCAGCGAAATCCAGGTAGCAGCTGCGGCCGGCCATCTGAAGATTATATGGGAAGCAACATAGCAGTAGGCTGTGGCAGGCACCGGTAGTAGCAGCTAGAAGGAGAGAACGCCATGGCAACGAGGTAGAACTTCAGGCGAACTCAGTGAAGGCAGATGCCGTGCAGGCGGCATTGGCAGGGTGGCATGGAATGTGAAGGGACGACGAACACCCCCTTGGCTCCTATAAAACCTACACCCCCTCTCACCTTGGGGCAGTTTTTTTGTCTCGGCACTTCTTCTCCCCCTCTGAACCCATCTTCTCATTTCCCTGTCTTCTTCAAGCCCCCTCCCACTATTTCTCACTCTCCACCTCTCTCTCTCTCTCTCAAAATCCACACAGGCCGGTCCCCTATTTGGAACAGGGGCACCACTGGTGCCTCATTCCCTCCTCTCTCTCTCTCTCCTTTGCACTGCTCCAGCCCCCCCATCTTCCCATTCCCTCACTCTCTTCGTCCTCTCTAATCATCTCCCCTTCTCACCCTTTCTATTCTCTGTACACAACCACCACCGGCTGCACCCTTCACCTGCACCACCGGCCACCCACTGCACTCTCTCACTCTCTCTCTTTCTCTCCCACATGCACACACGTTGCCACACAGCCGTTCCTCTCCCTCTGCCCTCTCTCGCCAATGCATGCCACACACACTCTTCACACACACACACTCGTTGCACCGCCGGTGCCTCATTCCCTCCTCTCTCTGTCTCCTTTGCACCGCTCTAGCCCCCCCATCTTCTCATTCCCTCACTCTCTTCCTCCTCTCTACTCATCTCCCCTTCTCACCCTTTCTATTCTTTGTACACAACCACCGCCGGCTGCACCCTTCACCTGCACCATCGGCCACCCACTGTACTCTCTCACTCTCTCTCTTTCTCTCCCACACGCACACACGTTGCCACACAACCGTTCCTCTCCCTCTGCCCTCTCTTGCAACACATGCCACACACACTCTTCGCACACGCACACTCGTTGCACCGCTGCGGTGCCTCTATTCACAATAGGGGCACCAGCGGCTTCTGCACCCCACATGCTAGCCCCTCTCTCTCTCTCTGTTTCTAAGCCCTCCCCAGTTGGTTGCCCTCTCACGACACTCACACACTCACTCATTGCATGGTGGCCCTGTGTCCACACCCTTTCACAGTGCACCTCCCCTCCGTAGCAGCACAGCAGGCCTCCGCCTGCTCTCTCTCTCTCTCTCTCTCTCTCTCTCTCTCTCTCTCTCAGTGTGTCCTCCACCTACTCTCTCTCTCTCTCTCACTCTCTCTTTGTGTGTGTGTGTGTATGTGTGTCCTCTGCCTGCTCTCTCACCTGCACACACCGCACACCCCTCTCCCACCTGCGTGGTGCCCTTCCCACGCTGGTCCCTCTCTTTCTCTTTAAAACCCACACATACACCACTCACGTAGCCGCTCTCTCACCCATGCATGCATACATACACACCACGTCGTGAACTCCCCTTCTTCTCACCTCACTCCCCATGCTTACTGTCACACACGCCGCATCGCTCTCACGTAGCGCCTCACGTCCCCATGCATAGCTAGCAGCTACCGCGACAGCATTGACGAGTTCTCTTTGTTCTACCTGAAGTTTATGGACGATGAGCAGTGAAGGGTACAACACTAAGATTATCAATCCACGGACGACCCAAAATAGCTTTGAACATAGGGTCGATATCGAGCACATAGAATTCAATGGGCATTGTGAGTGGCCCAAGTTTAGCCTGAATGGTAACTACCCCATGACGCGGCCTCCTTGAATTATCATATGCTATAATAGTAGTCGAGGTAGGCCTTAGTTAATCTTCTAAAATGTTGCACGCCCTTAAAGTACTTAGGGGACAAACATTGATGGATGCCCCAGTGTCGACCAATGTCGCATCTATACTTACTTTGTTCAAGATAATAGAAATGCATAACGGCATTTGACGAGCCTCGGGGGGTGCTAGCTCGATATCTGAAAATGTTATTGCCAGCCCCTTGGAGATTGTGGCCAGGGCAGTTGGTAAACTATCCACTGCCATGTCTTCATTGACTATAACCTTTTGCAGAAAATCCCAGAGTGCATCTTGATGAAGCTTGGACCTCTTAATCAATTCCAGAACTAAAATTTTGACAGGCATCTTGTCCAGATGATGTAGCAGATCATATTGAGTACCCAGCAGTAGATCTGCCTCTTCCTGGTCAGTAGCCTATTGTGAGGACTGGGGATTGGGTGCGGGTGCACCAGTGGTGGGATAGTTCTAATGGAACAAATGCCCACTCCGCAGGGCAAGGCTGTGGGCCGACATGTCAACGGATAGGCTCATAGTAGGAGGCTTAACGGGCCCAATGGGGAGGATGAATGGTGTAGGGGTAGGTGTAGTGAAAAGAATGGGGGTGATGGGGGTAATGGGGGTAGTGGTGGTAGTGGTGGGTCGTGCTGGGAGGATAACTGGTGAAGGGTTGGATGGAGGGGTGGTAATGATAGCTGGGGTGGTCACTTGTGGGGGAGCAAGGGCAGGTGGAACAATAGGGGAAGCAGATGGCAGGATGAGGGGTTTAAAAGGAACAACAGGTGCGGATGATGGAGGGGTTTGATGGTTCAGTGGGAGGATGACATGCATAGAAGGTGGGGGAGGGTTGCAGTAAGTATGGTGGAGGGCCATAAGCCGTTGAATTGAAGCTTCATCATCATAAGACCACCCGGCATTGGGGGCTGGGCGTTGAACAAGGTTGACCTTTGTCGGTGTCAGTGGCTGAGGCTGTGGAGCGGGCGGATGATTCGGCATGGGGTTTTAGTGGATCCCCATATCCTGCGCAGGCTGCTACTACTACTGCGACTGTGGCAGAGGCTGTGGTGCTTGCTGCTGCACTTGCTGCCTCAGTGTCTGCCTTCCCTTTTCTTTAATTTCAGTGATGACCTTGTGCATTTCAGCCCAATCAATGTGCTGCCCCTCATGTAAATCATGCACAAAATCTCTAAATTGAAAACAATTCTCTATCGTGTGCCTGGGTTGCCGATGGAATATGCAATATCTAGACTGATCAATAGTCGGGTTCCAATTAGGCCGTTCCGGAGGAAGTTGAAGCGCATGATGGGGATATCAAAGCAAGGCCACTAACTTTTTATTTGGATTTACATCCTTGAGTCAATTGGGTTTTAATTGTAAGATAATTATAAGCCAATGGGTTAGTCATTAGGATTTAGTGGGTTTCTTTACAAAAGGCCATGTTGGCTCGGCGGGACCCCCACCCTCTCTCCCATTGGGCCACCTAGCTTCTCTAGGGCCTATAGGGATAGTCCATGGTCCAAGATAGAATATTGACTAAGCCCCCTTCTTTGACCACCAAGGGGAGGGCGCCCCCCTCTCTTGTCCCCATGTGGGGAATTAAATATCCCCCCCATTTACCCATTTTCTTATTTCTTCTTTTGACCACATGGGAGAAGATTATTCTATCCCTTAATTGCCCCTCCCTAACCGCTTTTTGGCATTCCCTTTACTTCTCAGATCTCTCTCTCTCTTTCTTCACTTCGCAGCCCTCTCACTTTCTCTCTAAACATGTTCTTCTTCTTCTCAGCTCTCAGCTCTATGCTCTTACTCTCTTTTTCCTTCTTTTTCTTCTTCTGTGGCCGTGTCCCCTCTTCTTTGAGGTCACCCTTCTTGTTGATCGAAGGAAGATAGGGTTTTATATATCTTCAGACTTGGGGTCCCACGAGCTCATGCTTTAGACATGTAGAGGGAGCATTCCCGTCAAGAGGTTTCAAGAAGATCTTAGCCACCCATCAGAGTCTGGATAATAGAGGATCCACGTGGCAAAATCTAGATGTATCTGTATTGGATCACATGCCCTTAACTTGGTACTTGGACTTCCACGTAGGATAAGCTCACAGGTTGTTGGTACGCTTACCACATGCTCGATCAAGTGACTAACCCTGACCTGGAAAGCAGATAGGAAAGTTCATATAATATGCGGGCATAGACTACGTAGAGTGAAATGTAAATATGTACAGACGTATAGCAAGACATGCATAGACATCAAGTAGCGTGTAGCAAAACTTGCATTAACTATGAGTAACGTATAGTAGGATATGCACAGGCCATGAGTATGCAGGAGAGTATATATGCACAGACCTTATCTTCATCAACAAGGACATGCACTGACTATGCATGGAGTTCTACAGAAGTTGCACAGATTCTAATATGAAGGATACAAACATTGCACCGACCTTCGTGAAGAATGTGCATAGACCCTCTTATGCATTTGGCCTAGATTAGTAAATGTGCATAGACCTCAGTCTGCCTGAATCAAGTATATACAGATATTATCCTCAATGTGCACAAACCTTAGTGGACTTTTATGCAAAGTATGCTTAGACCTTGACTAATGCACTTAAGCAAATGTCCATCAACTTCGTATGGCATGCAGTAAAAACATGCATAGACTCTTCTTGCGTGAGCAACAAAAGTTGCATGTACCTTACTTCCTATATACTAGGAGCGTAACATGCACATGTTGTCTATACATACCTAACATAAGACTTGCACAGGCCTCCACAGCAATTGCACCAACTTGTCTTTGCTAAAAGCAAGTTTGCACAGACCATTCAACAAAGCATGCACGAACTATGTAGAGATGAGTGCAACTATGCATGGACCCAATAGCATTAGGTAGAGTGTGCACCGAGTTTCATATGCTGGGAACCAAGCATACAAAAGGTTGCACCGACCGTGTATATGTAAAAGGGTATGCGATACAAAGTATGCACGGACCTCATGTATGCAGGATGCAAATGTGCATTGACTAAATATGAACATGCTCAGACCTGAACAGACTTTGCACTGACTTCCAACCACCAAGAAAATGTGCATGGACTTTGACTATTGCACGGACCTTTATGTTCTAAAGAAAACATTGTACTGACCATATGAATGACCAGACAGTTGCACTGACTTTGTAACATACAAGGACAAAACTTGCACTGACTTGTATCTCACAAGGAAAGAATGCACAGACTTGATAGAGTGTTTTAGTAAATGTTCACGGACTCAAAACTGTTCGCATGGCAGGCTAGGTCAGACATAAAACTATGCACAGACGTTATATATGCCATGAACCTTGTTTGCATAGATCCTGCATATGTAGTAGTAGTGTAGCAACACAAGTAAATTAGATGACTAAAAAGTCTAAATAAATTAAAACTAATAAATAAATGAGGCCTAGACCTTGTATACAACCCTGTGATCCTCGATTGGGCCTTACAAAAGGATCTCATAGACCCTACCCTTGTATTATAATAGATTAAGAATAGAATGACATTTTTAAGAAGCCATTTAAAGTCATATTTATTTGTCATCATTACCGGGTTAACCTACTACTTATCAAATCACACGTGATTAAAAGTAGGTTAGCCCACCTCCTTACTCCCAGATTAACTACCCTCCTATCAAACTAAAAATGGGTTAACTCCGGACTACTTTAATCGGGTTGAGTTAGCCCACCTTTAGCCTAACTCTCAACCAAAGTGATGCTAGGAGCTTCTACCTCTTCTCTTAGGGTAACTAGGTTGGAAGTAGTACTAAGTCCATTACTTCCTACATTAGTTTTGTAGAGGGAAAAAATGTTCCCTTAGTCTCGCATCACATCTTTAAAATTTATTTGTTGGCGCAAAATAGTCGGTCACCCGAGAAAACTTGCAATCACTAGACAACAACGTCGAAAGGAGTCCCGGGAGTGATCCCAAGGGACAACCCTCCAGTGTTTAAGTTAGAACCATACGAGTGGGGCAAGAAGAAGGATGAGGAGAGAGAGAGTTGAAGTGGGGAAAAGGGAAGAGCATGTAGTGCGGAGACAATGCTTAGAGAGTGCTTGGAGAGATAGGAAGAGAAGAACCGAGAGAGAACCTCTCTCTCACTGCTATCCTACTGGTGATGTTGGTTTTTGCCACTTTCCTCTCATGTCTCGTTTATGCTCTCTCTGTCTTTTGGCATCCTTCTCGCTGTGTCTTTGTGCGTTCTCATTTCTGGTCTCGCCCCTTCTAGGTCCTATTGAGAACCTATTTATACACGGAGCAGTGGTGACGCTGGTCATTTCTTAGATGGGAAATGGAGTAGATCATGGAGTAACGTCTCCTTGATTGTGGGGGTTGTGCGTTGTGCGTTTGCCCTTCCTAGAAGGGAGGCTTCGTGGTGGGGATCTCGATGACGTAGGTGTGACTCAGGTCACACTAGAAAGAGCCCCGTGATGACAATGGCAATGTTCATCTATTGGTGAGTTCTAGAGTGTCTAGATCCTATGCGCACTGTAATTCCACCCGTGGGCTGGCGGAGCTTCCTTGGGCCTCAGTTGGGCCCCATTGAATGGGTCAAAGGCCAGTGGGTTGGTCGATCACGGGCTTGGCCGATCAAGGCTGGAATGGGCCTGGCAATATCGGGTCACACTGGACCTGGCGAATTTTACCCTCCTCACTAGCGCCACACTCCCAAGCATCGAGTGTACTCGGCACTCGGGAGGAATCGTATGAGGCCTGATGAGGGAGGAATTTTGGTGAATCCTCTGTGAACCTTCTTATTCCTCTGAATCAATAAATCTCATCACTTACTACCTTCCTTGGTGTGCTTTGTAGCCCCCCTACACATGTAGGGTGACGTCACCGTCATCATTGCGGTGTCGTTTCACGCCTGGAGAAATGGGACACTATAGGTGTTGAAGCAGCACTTGGGTTTCTCGATGGGTGCGCTGGTGGTGGCAATTAAGTCCTCGATTTGATCGAGCCCTGATTTCTAAGGGACGCATCTGGCTCTCTCCTTAAGAGGAGGAATGCTTGGGCGCCATCCTCTAGGAAGTACCATGAAGGGCACACCTGAGGGGTAGTTGGTGGATCATTGTCGTACTCGTGACTAGTGAGACCATGAGATGACTGACTCCGTTTTGAAGGGGAGTTAGTCTCCCATTAAGAGGAGGAGATTCTCACCTATTGGAAGCTTACATAAAGTTACTCATTGTATTTTTAAGATGAGCATACATCTGTCTCCTAAGGAGAAGATTATTCCTCACCTTTTGGAAGTTGAAGAGCCACCCGTAGTATTTTGGAGAGCAGCGTATATCTATCTCCTGAAGAGGAGAAGATTATTGCTCACCTCTTGGAAGCTAAAAATCCATTAGTTATATTTTGGAGGGGAGCGTATGTCTATCTCCTGAAGAGGAGCCCCGAGAATTTCTCTTCTTACCCCTCAAATCAACCAAAAATCAAAAAAAAAAAAACCCGCGTGGGATTCCGTCGCCCACACCTCTTAGCACGGCCTGCCGTCGTTTCTCTTCTCATCTCCCCCATCACACCACATCGTATGTCATCATTTCTCTTTTTCTCCCTCCACTCAACCAAAACTCACCCACTGCAACACACTGAAATTGCCCATTCTGCTACATAAAAATCAAACACTCATCCTCACCTCCTCTCACCCGTGGACCGTCCTCCCATCCACATCTTCCACCTCTCTTCGATCATTCACCTATCCACCTTACCATCCGCCAACACCTCTCTCAACCGGCTAATCTCCATCATCGTCACCGTTTCGTCGTTACAGTGTTATCTTCTCTGTGTGTCCTTTTTTGGTTGTGTGTCTTTTTTTTTCTATTCTTCATCGAAGCGAGGGGGTTTTATACCCCTGGTGGCGCGGAAGTTCGATGACAGTCGAAATTAATGGGAGTTGACTCTGGGTCTTGTCTCTGATCGTGGGAGTGCTTTACGTGCTGGCACCAGAGGGTGACAACTCAGCTAGGCCCAGGCTAGTTCGATGTGCTCCCATTGCGCACCAAGGATCATAGGTAATGGCCGATGTGTTTGCCGGTTGCATTGGTTCAACGGATGCAACATGTTACCGGGTGAAGAAGAGAAGGTGATGCACCAGTTGGGAGGCTTGATAGGTGTACCAGATGGGGAGGCCAATGGAGGCATGCCATTGTGGATGCAGTGCTCGGCCATGCTAAAGTGCTCGGTCACGCTACAGTGCTCGGCCATGCTACAGTGCTCGGCCACGATACAATGTTCGGCCATGCTGCAGTGCTCGGCCACGATACAATGCTCGGCCATGCTGCAGTGCTCGGCCACGATACCATGCTCGACCATGATACAATACTCGACCACAATACAATGCTCGGCCATGCTACAGTGCTCGAACATGCTACAATGCTCAGCCATGCTACAATACTCACCCATGCTGTAGTGCTCGCCCATGCTATAGTGCTCGACCATGCTACAGTGCTCACCCATGCTGCAGTGCTCTCCCATGCTGTAGTGCTCGGCCATGCTACAGTGCTCGACCGAGCCAACGGGACGTGCCACTGGAGGAGGCACTTGGGTGTACCGTTGGAGGAGGCACTTGGGCGTGCCATTGGAGGAGGCACTTTGGCATGCCGCTAGAGGAGGCCAACAGAGGCGTGCCGCTAGAGGAGACCAACAGAGGCGTGCCGCTAGAGGAGGCCAACAGGGCGTGCTGTTGGAGGAGCCAATGGGGCGTGCCGCTGGAGGAGGCACTTGGGCGTGCCGCTGGAGGAGGCACTTGGGCGTGCCGGGTGGAGCACTAGGGGTGTGCCGCTGAAGGGGCCAGATAGTGAGCAGTGGAAGGGCATAGCAAGTGTGTCGCTGAAAGGGGAACCAAGGGGTGTGCCGTTGGAAGGCTACAAAGGGTGTGCCATTGGAGGCATTCACAAGGGTGTGCCGCTGGAGGGCACCAAGGGTGTGCCGCTGGAGGCCGGATAAACCCATTACCGACAACAGTTGCAGCCCATTGATTTTTCTTCAGGAGCTCAGGGATTGTGAGTCTCCTGGGGGTGGTTCTTCTTCGCTGTCAGGACTCCGAAGATGGCTTCATGGTAGTGTATATATTCAGAAAGTTGTTTCTTGCTTCCCCACAAGGGCAGTAACATTCTTCGAAGTCCGGGTGTCCTATTTCTCTGGGGCCTCTTCATGCAGTTCTGTTGTTGGTGCGAGACTGGTGTGGAACGTATGGACGTGAAACTTTATGTGTCCACAAGCGGTGATTGAAATTGAGCGGGCTAGAGTTTCTATCTATGCTAGCAGCGGCTTTCAAACACATACAGAATAAGCAAGGGCGAAGTGGAGGAGCGAGAACGTACCTCCATGCTCGGGACGTGGGGAAGACATCTAGGCCAAGACGCGTAACTCACGGTACAGTAAATAATAATTATTACAGAACCAAATTTACTGCCCACTCCACGTAAGGAAGGCTACACAGCGAATCCGGGAGTGGCGAGCTTAGGTTGATGGGCAGTACATCGGAGGGACTCTCAGGGCAGAGACGAGTTGCTGGTCCAAATCGACACTGTTCAGGTCTGCAGAACAGCAAGTGCTTGCGGCCAATGGAACGGTGGCCTCCGGGCATCTTCGGACTGCGACGATGGTCTGGAACGAAGGCAGGGTGTCCCTGGTCAATCCCGGGAGTAGCGAACACTGGATCTGAGCCGGTGTATTTATGGGAGAATTGAAACTGAGACATGTCCTGCAGTTCTGTCACGAGATAGATCTACACAACCCGGCTAAGTTGCTCGCTACGTCCAGATCTGGAGTAGGATCAGAACACAATCAGCGTCGTTGTGAAGAGGACCTGAAGAGCTTCAACTTATATGGTTTTAAGAACCATCCACCGTGCGGATTTCTCAGAAAAAACTCTGTAACAATGATTCATGCTGGCAGGGGTGTGCAGGGCAGACTGTAACCTGCCTGAAGATAGTGGTTGACCGAAGGGACAATGGTGGATCTAGATCAAGGGATTAATTTGGATGAAAGAGGGGGAAGTGGGGGTCGTGCATACAAAGTTTGGTGGCAATCAGAGAAGATTTAGGGGTTGGAAAAAATAGGTTTGCAGGGTACTATCTCACAGGTCAGCACACAGACAGACTGTGAGGGGTGGTAAACTAGCGGTGGGAAGGGAATCAAATGGGGGCGGATCGGTGTGAAAATTGAACTGGAGATGGGGAAGGACGTGGGGAAGAGACTGTCAAATTTGGAGGTCAATCAGATGGTGGGATTTGAAGGACCAACTTTTACTTGCACCCTCTGCCCTGCAGGTCACAGCTCTAATCGACCTGTCCGGTATCACTAGTAAAATCACCAGGACCAGATCCGATTAGGAGGACGCCATGGATGACTCGAAACCCAGGGACAAGATCTGGGCAGACAGGTCTGGATCGGCACACGAGTTAGGAGCGGACGGTAGTCTCAGCGTCGCACCAATGGCATGGGGAGTCGCACCCCGGCTAGATCCTGTCGTAGGATTTAGAGTTCCTGAGCATCACACCTAAGGAAGAAGAAGAGACTCTCTCTCTCTTAACAACTTTCTGTCTTCTTCGCGACGCCACCAAGCATGCTCCATTCTGACATCTGTGCTCGGCGTGGCGAAGAGTTTCCTGGGACTGCACAGGCCGACCTGTGCAGATCTGACCCAGAACCTACAACCCCTTACGGGAGATCCCACGACCTTCTCTCTTCAGATCTGGCCAAATCCTTCGATCAAGATCTTCCTTGAGGCGTCACCGGTGATCCCCAACAAGTGGCGCTCTGTTCCCATACCGTAACCCTTTGTTTCTATTTTTCTTTCTCTTCTATGCAATTCTGAATGAGCAGAACCAAAGTCGCCTTGCAGATGTCGTCACATCCAGACGGTAGCAGATATTGACGTGCCACTTGGACGGGTCGATCTGCATCCAGTCCTCTGCGCGTTCCAACAGATGGCACTCCGATCCGACCCCGAATCTAGCCGTACCACCTCCCACAAGCAGACTACGCAGACTGGACAGAGCGGGCAGAACTGATCGGTCGGGAACCAAGCCCCGCCTCCTCGTCTCCTCGTCTCCATCAAGTGCTGCCCGTCAGCCCGTGCTCCTGCAGCCCCAAATTTAGTGTTTGTAGCATGTTATCTCTCTGCGATGAATGGGCAATTTGGGCCTTAAGACCACAAGAAACCCAATTGGGCCACCTTTCTCCCTTGGTCACCTAAAGCCCATTTGACCCTTCCAAGCCCATGGAGACCAAGAACATCAAGGCCCATTCAAAAAAAAAAAACCATTCAAAAGCCAATGAAAACAGCCCAAGGGCGCCCCCCTCTTCCATAGCCACATATTGTTGACCATTCTTGGTCAATCTTCCACCAAGGCTGCCCCCACTTATAACATGTGGTCAATTATAAATATTGGTCAATTGTCCAAGGGGGGGCTACTATCCTTGACCAAGCCAAGGAGAGAGGGAGCACCTTCCCTTTGCCCATGTGGGATTTGAACATTTGACATCTCCCTATTATACCCCTCCCTTCTCCAACTGACCAAGGTTAATTAGGGTCATTTGTCTTAGGTCTTGGTGTAGGTGCCGGGGAATGCGTTGGGCTTTTCATTGGCGTGCTGCTGGGATCTTGTCTCTCCTTTCATGGGAGATTTGGAGAAGACCTTCTGAACTAAGCCGTGGATACCTGCAATGCACAGTTTTAGAAATTGGGATTATACGTGATCGCCAGAGGTGTTTACCTGAACATCATAGGATGTAGTGATCGCGGGAGATGGTTTCAAATAGGGAGAAGGTGGGGTCCCATCTGGCGGACCAACCTGGGGGTCCAGGCTGGTCCGCGTAAACCCCCCAGGGGGGTTTAGGCAGAGTGGCTCCAAGGAGAGAGGGGGGGCGGTCCCACCCTATAAAATTTTATTTTTGGCCCTTTTTCTTCCTAATTTGACTAAGAAAGAAAAGGACACTTGGCTAGGCCGGATACGTGGAAGCTTGCGAGACTTATGCGTGTTAACCAGAGGGTGAACCCTTCGTGCTGTCGCTTCGTGCTTCCGCATGTTGACTCCTTGAACTAGTATGGCACACGAACCACGTCGTAGAACCGTAGATTAGACGAACTGGGGCTGAGTGGTGTCGTGGGACCACCGGACTAGAGGGAGGGCACGGCCCCCATGGGGTTCACCCTCCCTAGGGCACGCGGCCCTGCCCCGAGGTGAATTGGCCTCGGGCTAGCTGTAACCCTGGGGGATGGCCCCCGGGGGTCTTCTTGTGTTATTTGGGGGTGTCCTTTGAAGGACGTTGAGCTCCGGGAGGCTGGAATGGGCCCGTCGGGGCCGTTGTTCTTCTAGTTGTCGTAGCTACTCGGAAGGCGTTCGGGTAAATGCCCGACACACCCTGGATTGTCGACCAACTTGGGTAGATGGCTGGGAGGGATGCACGACAGTCCTTATGTTGGAGATAGGAGCTCGTGGGAGCTAGGGGGAGGCATTTTGTAGACATGGGTCATGCCTCGGGCTTTGTGCCACATTACACGGCGGGTTGGCAAGGTAGCCTCAGGTCGGCCCGAGTGTTAAAGTTAAGTGGCTTGTTACCACTTGTCTAAGTGTCGGGGTTGGGCCCAACTTGTTGGGGGGTCATTGTAGGACCCAATTGAGGGACTAGAACCATGGGATAGCCTGTGGTTTGGTGTAGATGGGCTGGAATGTACGCACCCACAAGGTGTTTGACATAATGCCGAATAAACCCGTGCAAGCCGTATACGTGTGCAATAGGCCTCCAAAGCCTACGGTTAACTATGTTAGGTCTTCCTTTGACCTTGGAGTGTTATCGGGAGTGTTTCAGGGTGGGCCCACGGCCCTTTTCACTGGGTGCCATATGGCGTGGCTTAGTGTCAGGGCGCCCCCGGGTTGGCCCAGGGGTGATGTAGGATACAAGCAAAGCCCGTATGTGAGTGGCAGGAGTTGACTCCGAGTAGTTGCTTGTGTTGCCGTGTATTACGTCAAACTAGTCAGGGCCCCAGTAGGGTCCCGCGGGGTTGTAGAAGGGGCTAAGTAGCCCAAGCATGGAAGGCGTTCGGTGAAATGCCTGAACCCTTATTTCTTATCCTTTTACTGGGAAATAGTGCAGGTACAACAGCCTATTATGGGCATGTTTGAGCAAAGGCTGAAAGTTATAAGAAAGAGCACTGTGGTTAACAACAATGGTGGAACAACCGAAGGTACCGTTACTAATGAGCAAGTTGGAGCAGTTGGCCATCCCTCATCTTTCTATAATCCCTTCAATCCAAGACCACCGCAACCACATCAGCAACAATCTTCTTTCTTCCCCCAAGCTCCACCTCAACAAGATAACTCTCGTCAACCCTTTCGGCCTCCACCTCCTCCACAAAACCAGAACTTACCACACAATCCCCCTATTCCCCAGCAATATCATAATGTGCCCCCACCGAACACTTATGATCCTCAACAGTAGAGAAGACCCGTAGGCGCCAAAAGAGCCAAGATGGAGGCATCACTCACGATTCCCTCTGGCTTGGGTCGTCCACACACTCCGGATTTATTTGAGCTTGGGCTTCACTCTATGTGGGCCCAATTATCCCTTTTGAGCTTTCTATTTGAGTCATTTGATGTATTTTCTCTTTTATTTGAGTCATTTCCCTAGGTCTTTGATTTATTTAAATGTTGGAATGGGATGTTTCGTCTTGCCCAAGGCTTTTGGGGTATAAAAAGCATTGAACAAAGTGGGCATTCGCGCCTTGTATGGAAGAATGGATTTGATATTGGAGGGTTGAAACAAGGGGTGCCCTGCCCGGCCCTTGGGCATGGACCTACGTGGCATCAAATCTTGATATTCTCTTTTGGTGAGCATCGGCGGGGATTCTTGAATAATACTCGGTACAAGAATGCGGATTGGCATCCGTTAAATAAAGTTTTACATCTTAAGCAACATAGCCACAGCCAAATCCTTCTTGCCCGGCTCTCGATCATCTTCGGCACAAATACTTGTAGAAGGACACCCATTTCGAGTGGTAGAGGAAGGTGAAGTGGAGGCGGAAGGCTTAATAGATGGTGGAGACAAAAGGGCGAGTGGAGGTTCAAACACGTCGAGCTTCTACCGTTGCTCGGAAGTGGATAGGGTTGGCTCA
Source organism: Amorphophallus titanum (assembly GCA_024336825.1). NCBI lineage: Eukaryota > Viridiplantae > Streptophyta > Magnoliopsida > Alismatales > Araceae > Amorphophallus > Amorphophallus titanum. Next base: position 10,381,699 of record JANBPO010002302.1, read on the forward strand.
AAGTGCAAAAAGGGGTGAACCCTGCTCGGGATCTGCCACGGGTTTGGGTAAAAGGGTAGGTAGAGGGATAGGCAAAGTCGGGTTTGGGGTTGTAGGGATAGTGGAGCCTATAGGTGGCGGCAATGGGAGGTTAGTTTTAGAAGGTTTGGTGATGGGCTCGGTGGGGGCCGATGGCATGAAGGTTGATGGTTGTATAACTGGAGGAGGTTTAGCAGGAGGTTCGGCGAGGGCCGGTGGCATGGAGGTTGATGGTTTGGTAATTGGGGGTGTAATAGTGGAGGGTTTGATGCGTTGAAAACGTCAGATTTTAGTGGTGCGGGAGGTTTGAAGGGTAGGAGACAGGTCTTGACGCGTCAGTGTGGGTGATTGGAGTATCGACCCATCATCATAAGACCAGTAGGTCTCAAAAATGGGGGTTGGATCAGGTATGGTGGCATCATCCTGAGCATAGAATTCTTCAGGTGGTGGAGGAAGAGGAAAATGGAGGAAACTCGGAATGGGTGCTTGCAGAACTTCATCTTGTGCCATCTTCAATTCTTCACATGTCGACTCATGCTCTTTGTTGTCAGGCTCAAGTGGACACCATGGTGGAGGCGTGTTAATGGGCAATGGAGGAGTTGTGTAATGTTGTGGAGGATTTTGTGGATGTAAATGCGTAGGCGGAGGGCCATATGGATGAGTGGTGTGGTTAGGTGGAGGGCGGACAGCATCCACTTGATCATTAAAACCTGTCAGCTCTTGCTCACTTAAATTTTTGATGCCGTAATCATCTCTCCTCTCCTTCCACTCTTTCTCCATCTTCGAGATGTTGTTCGTGAAAGCATGGAGAGGGTTGACTTGAGGAGGAGACGGCCGCGGGCTTGTGACCCTCTTTAATTGTTCCTCCATTGAAGCGACTTTATCAAGGAGAGCTTAGAGGGGCATAACTTGAGAAGTAGAGGGTTGGCATGGTGGCCTTGAAGGAGGAGGGGCCGCATATGATGGCCGTGGAGGGTGGTTAACGGGATGACCTAAAGAAGGACCCAGTCGAGCCAGGTTGCAGGGAATGGATGAGGGTTGGGGCCGTGAAAGATGAGGATTAGAAGGAGGCAGGTGATAGATCACCCGAGGAGGGTTTTGTGTAGAAGGAGGCAGGTGATGGACCACCCGATTGGGATTGGAAGGAGTATGAGAAGAAGGAGATGCACCCTCAACAATGGCCTTAAGGGCTTGAATTTGTTGAGGGGTGAGGTGATATATTGCATGCAAGATCCGGGCAACCTTCTCGTCGTGGGGAGGAGACAGTCCCGAGGGAGTAGCAGCTCGCGATTGCAGCGAGGGACCACAAGATTGGAAATTGGCCATAGGTCGGGCAAGACCATGAGAGTAAGGATGGGGTCCCATAGAAAAATTGGCAAAGGAATAGTAATGAATAGTGTTGGACTCCCAATTGATTTTGATGATAACAAAACACTGGGTTGAATTAATTTGATGTTCACAAGTGATTGAAGCCCATCGAGTTTCATTAAAGTCATAAGTTCACATTTACCTTGATTTCGATTGTATATTGAGGGGCTAATTTGTTTTTGAGATATATTGTAGCAAACCGCAGTCTTATGTCAAAGAAAACGATCCAAAATGCCCAAGGTAAGACCATGTTGAACATCTTAGGAAATGAGACTAGTGTATGTTATTTTTTGTTGTGATAGGCGATGCATAAAGAAAGGCGAAGAAGAGTTGTGATAGTTGCTGGTGCAGATAGGCGAAGAAGAGTTGTGAAAGTCACTGGTGGAGATAGGCGGAGATGTGATAAGATAGTCAATGAGAGATGAGTGTGTTAGTCGATGTGTACAGAGATAGACGAATATGAGCTGTGTTAGTCGATAAAGAGATAGGCGGAGTTGAATTGAAATAGTTGTTGTGTGCTGAGATAGGCGAATATGAGTTGTGTTAGTCGATGAGTAGATAGGGCGAAGATGAGTTGTGTTAGTCGATGAGCAGATAGACGAAGTTGAATTAAGATAGTCACTGTGTGCTGAGATAGACGAACATGAACTGTGTTAGTCGATGAGGAGATAAGCAGAGATGTGTTGAGATAGTCAATGTGAGCTGAGTGTGTTAGTCGATGAGGAGATAGGTGGAGATGTGTTGAGATAGTCGATGTGAGCTGAGTGTGTTAGTTGATGAGGAGATAGGTGGAGATGTGTTGAGATAGTCGATGTGAGCAGAGTGTGTTAGTCGATGAGGAGATAGGCGAAGATGAGCTGTGCTAGTCACTTAGTCGATGAGGAGATAGACGAATATGGGTTGTGATAGTCGAGGAGGAGATAGGCAGAGAAGAGTTGTGATAGCCGTTGTATGAAGACAAGTCGACTGATATGTTATTTTATTCTAACTCTATGTTGTGTAGTCTACTCACAAGTCGACCGAAAACTGTTACGGGAACATTCGCTGATCATGTTCGACACTGACACGCGTGTGGGACCATAAGCAAGGACACCTGGCATCAGGATTCACTCCCTCACACGTGGGAGGAAGCTTCCGGATGGTTCTATACCTATATATCCTCCCATTTGGATAAGGGTCAGAAGAACGAGGAGTGAGAGAGAGAGAGAGAGTGAGAGGGAGAAGAAAAACACATAGGAGAGAAGAAGACAAAGAAAAGAGAAGAGCAGAAGAACAGGGAGAGAACGCCATTATTATATGAACAAAATCTGTTCATGTTAGGAAAGTCTTGTCCCCAGAGAGTTTTCTGAGTCTAATCAAGAAGAAATGGCTAGCGGATCGTCAAGAAGGTGCGGCCGATGCTAGAAGGCCGATGCTACCGTCGACTCGGTGAAGAAGGCCAAAGGAATTTCGACAAGGAAAGCTCTGACTGATCTAGATTCTCATTTTATTATCTCAGTTTCGTTTCCTGAGCGTAGATCTATATCTATTTTAAACAATGAGCGAACCTGTGTGTGGAGATCGTAGTTCTCCGCGCGCGCGTGTGTGTGTGTTAATGCAGAGCATCGTGTTGGGGACAGCGTCTCCGTTTGTGTGTGTGATTTTTAGTGTGGTTAATCCTCACACATCCTGAGGGGTGGATGTAGATTACACAAGGGTGTAGCTGAACCACCTAAAAATTCTGGTGCATCATGGTTTGCTCCTTATCTTCTATCCTCATTCTCATCGTGTGTGTTTGAGTGTCGATCTCTATTGTGAAATCCGATTTTACCTTGTTTCGCTCCGTTTGTAGTTAACATTGTGGTGCTGCGTTTTAAAATTTGGGGAAATCAGGAGATTGAAGACGAAGGCCAAGCCACGGTCGATGAGCTAATAGAAGTCAATTTGGGGAGTGAGGATGATCCTAGGCCAACTTTCCTCAGTGCTCAACTCTCTTCAGAAGAACAGAAGCTATACATCCAGTTGCTACAAGAATTTTGAGATTGCTTTACTTGGAGCTACAAGGAAATGCTAGGGCTTAGTCCCGCAGTTTCACAACATGAACTGACTATAAGTCCCAAAGTGGAGCCAGTAAAACAGCCACCACGGTGCATAAGGCCAGAGCTTATCATGCAAATATGCAAAGAAGTGCACAAGCTCATCGATGTGGGTTTTGTCAAAGAGAATCAATATACCACGTGGTTGGCCAATATTGTCCCCGTGAAGAAGAAGAATGGGCAAATCCGAATATGTGTAGATTTCTGGGATCTGAATAGAGCATGTTCGAAGAATGACTTTTCGGTGCCACTAACAGAAGTCATGATCGATTGATGCTACAACCGGCCACGAGGCTCTGTCATTTATGGACGGATCGTCTGGTTACAACCAAATATAGATCACGGAGTATGACCAGGTCCACACTGCCTTCTAAACCCCCAAGGGCATCTACCACTACAAGAGGATGCTGTTAGGATTGAAGAACGCTGGCGTAACTTACTAGCGAGCAATGACCAGAATTTTCAATGAGCTACTCTACCACGAGGTCGAGTGCTATATAGATGACCTGGTAGTCAAAACCAGAAGGAAAGAATACCATATGCAGGACCTTCAAGTCATATTTCAGAGGCTCAGATAGTATGAGTTGAAGATGAATCCCATGAAATGCGCCTTTGGAGTATCCAGTGGCAAATTTTTAGATTTTATTGTAAGATATCGGGGAATTGATATAGACCCCGCAAAAATCAAAGCAATCTAGGAGTTGCCTCCGCCAAGGAATCTCTCCGAGCTGAGATCCCTGCAAGGCTGCCTTGCTTATATTCGGTGGTTCATATCTAATTTGTCGAGTCGGTGTCACCCCTTCCACAAATTGATGATGAAGGACGTCCCCTTCTACTGGGATGAAGAATGCCAAATGACTTTTGACAAGATAAAAGACTATATGAAGAATCCTCCTGTACTTGGCGCACCGGTGAAGGGACAGCCATTGATTCTATATATAGCAGCCACACATTACTCTCTGGGGGCAATGCAGGCCTAAAATAATGAAGAAGAAAAAGAACAAGCCCTTTACTATCTTAGTCGAAGGCTGGTCAAGAATGAAGAAAAATATACCTTTATTGAGAAAGTCTGCTTGGCACTAGTCTTCGCAGTCAAGAAACTCTGGCACTATATGCTGTCGCATGAAATAAGGCTGATTTCCAAAATGGATCCGCTGAAATATATCCTATCACAACCGGCACTCAAAGGCCGTATAGGCAAGTGGGCAGTGATTCTCATGGAGTTTGATATCTCCTATGTGCCGCAGAAAGCTATCAAAGGCCAGGCTATGGCAGACTTCTTTGTTGTGCACCCAGTGTCTGAAGACGGTCCATTAGAGGCAGAACTCCCTGAAGATGAGACCCTGGAAGCTGACCAAGTGCAGCCCGTCTTGTGGTAGTTCTATTTTGATGGTGCGTCCATAATTGACACCCCAGCAACTAGAGCAGCCAGAGTCTGGGCCGGGGCAGGCATAGTCCTGAAATCTCTTGAGGGAGAGGTCATATATACCTCCTGCTCAATAAACAAGCCCTACATAAATAACGAGGCAGAATATGAAGCCCTGGTAATCGGGTTGTAGATTACTCTGTCCATGGAAATTCATATGCTCAAGGCATTCAAGGACTCCATGCTGGTTATAAAACAACTGGAAGGAGAGTTTGATGTGCGAAAGTAAGAACCTTACAACATGAACATGCAACAAATAAAATTACAACTCAATGAAAATAAATACTAAATAACACCAAATTAAATAAAGACTAGGGAAGAAGGTGGAGCCACCGTGGTGAGGGAGAGGATGACATCATCATCTCCTTTGAGTCTTTGGTGCAAACAACCATGTAATCCACTGCCCAAACCGGTGTAAACATCGCCGTGAAGAAGAGGTTTAGAGAGTGAGAATTTAGAGAGAGAAAGAGAGAGAGAGAGAGAGAGAGAGAGAGAACTTATGGAAATAGATGAAGAAGGAAGAGGAAAGAAGATGGAGATGTAGAGGAAGGGGATGTGTAGAGGGAGAAAGAGAATGAAGAAGAAGATGGGGAAGAAAGGGAGATAGAGAAGGGAAGGAGGGACATACTCTTACTCTTACTCCTTCTACAAAAGGAAACTAAAACTAAAACTAGCCAAAAGGAACCTCCCTCGCAGTCACACTTGAGCCCCCTTTTATAAACTACAAATATGCCTCTCTTGTGGAGGCTTTTTATGCATGCAGAAATCGTCTGCCTACTATTACAGACCATCTCTCTTTCGCCTTTTTTTTTCTCTTTTTTTTTCACGTGGCCCATGCCTTATTAAATAGTCGGGAGACTAACTTCTCCGACTACTGGTGTCATAACCTATTACCTCTACCATCTACAACTTGCCTAAGGCTACATGTATCCTTCTTCATCTATCATCGTGGCCCACTCCTATGACTGATGCTGCTGCACTCTATCATCCGGCAACATAGGCACATGGTGCCGCTACCAACCACTGTGTGAGGCCCACTCTCTATCATGCAAGAATCCTGTGAGAACCCTCCTCCACCTACTTTGCCGTCTTGCTACTACTGGCGTCCACTGTGGGGCACATTATTGCAAACCACCTCCCATACATGGGAACCCATCTAGCCACTTCGCTAATGCAACTACCCTTTTTCTTCTTTTTTTTGAATTGGCATCCTACTAAATGAACACCAATTGAGAATCGGTGTCCTTTGATAGGACGCCATGTTTTTTCTTCTATAGCTGGTCATGGCCTTCCACTGCCACTCCTCTTTGTCTTCCTCTCCCTACTACCATCACCAGCCAGCGAACGAATCTCGTTGGGCATGAGACCACCACCGATGCCACCGCCTAACGCTGCTTCTACATTGGCTGGCACACCTCCCCTCTTCTCTCCACATCGGTAGCCTAGCTAATCTATTCTCTTCTTCTGGCAACTGGAAGCCTCGCCCCTACCGTCTTCTTCCTCCGCTTCACTACCATTAGCTTGTGCACCCCTAATCTACCAACCATTGCGTTTAACTGCTGTTGTTGCTTTCATCCTCGGCCCTAGTCAGTCGTCCTCTTGCTATCTTCATGCCAATGTGCAAGATCGCGGCCATGTGTTGTTGCCCTCCTCTTCTTTTCTTCCCATCGATACCCTGTTCTATTGCGAATGGCCATATAGCCTTTCTTCTTCTCTTTCTCCTCCTCTGCCCAATCGATTGCCTATTGCTGCCAGTCGGTGCCACTAGTGTTGGTGAAGCACTGCCAGTGCTCTTTGCATGAAGCCCCATCGTAGTGGACACAGGAGGCTATTGCTATCTTCAATTGCCAAAGCACCTCTCACGCCCTCGTTCCCATCAAGGAAGAAGGGAATTGTTCAAAAATGGCCAAAGTTTGGTGAAGTTTGTTTAATACCAAAAATTATAACTAAGTCACTCAAGTAAAATAGTTTTATCATAATTTAATTATGCAATTTCTATTCCTCTTACCAGTCCTCTACATTGCTCTGATACCAACTGTAACATCCCAGAGTTCAGTGTAACTTTATACTGATAATATCTAATTACTTCAATTAAGTTTGAAACCGAAACGTTTCGGTCCGAAACCGAAACATTTCGGCCGAAACTGCCATCTATGATCTCGGCTTGTATTTTTCTTGGTGGAAAAGGCAAGTTGGGCTATATAGATGGTGCTATTACTGCCCCCCCACCTTTAGACTCCAAGCGACCTTCTTGGGATGTTGATAGTAGCCTTGTTATGGGGTGTATAATTAATTCTGTCAGTCCTGAGATTCAGCACCTAATTATGTATGCTGCTACTGCCTTTAACATGTGGACTTTACTTCAAAAATTATAGGGACAGCAAAGTAACTTTGCCAGGACTTAATAGTTGACCAGTGAAATCCAGTCCCTTAAACAAGCTGGCCGATCTGTTACTGCCTACTTTAGTGAGCTGAAGATCAAGTGGCAAGAACTTGATTCATATATGCAATACAAATGGACTTGTACTGCTGATCAAGCCCTTCACCTACAGCATATCGAGTCCACCAAAGTTTTCCAGTTTCTTGCTGGACTAGATGCTCACGACTCACTGCGGGGACATATTCTTTCTATGGAGAAGTTGCCTTCTCTAGAGTCAGTGTTCTCAAAGATTCTCAATGAAGAGGGCCATCGTCAGGTGATGTCTGCACCATCCACGGTGATTTCTACCTCTTCTCCACATTAAGTGAATTTGCAGTACTTGTTAACAAGGATACTTCATCCTCCTCTAAACTTAAATGCAAGGGTACAAAGCACTGCACTCACTGCAATCGAAACAATCATGATGTTGATTTTTGCTGGGAACTCTATCCTGAGAAGAAGCCAGATAAATTTAAGACTGGTGATAGTAGAAAGGGACGTCGTACTGCAAAAGGAAATGTTATTGCATCTCAACCCACTGGTACTACCCCGGCGAATTCCTCTGAGGACAGCTCCACCATAACCTAGACACCATCACTATCTACTTCCGACAGTGCCTGTCCACAGAGGATCTTGTCTCAGTTTGGCTAGATGAGTACTTCTTCAGGTACTACCAGGACAGCACTTAGTGCTAGCACTACTCATCTTTAGTCTAACTCATGGGTCATTGACTCAGGGGTTACAAACCATAGACTGGTATCTCTACTCACTTCAGCTCTTATTCTTTGTCTTCTGGACAGGATAAAGTGACCATTGCTGATGGCATCCGAGCCACTATTGCCGGCAAGGGTTCCATTCGTCTTAATGGTCACCTAGTCCTTTCCTCTGCTCTTCACGTACCCTTTCTATCCATTAATCTTTTATCTGTGAGTAGTATCACTAAGTCTCTCAATTGTTTGTAACCTTCTTTCCTACCTATTGTGCGTTTCAGGACCTGAGGTCGCAACAGACAATTGAGAGTGGTGAGGTGGATGTTCTCTATCACTTTGAGCCCAGTGGAATTACTGCTTTTTAGTCTTCTATTTGTAGTAAAATAAATCAGCCGACTAGAGATGTCTACTTGTGGCATTCCCGGCTTGGTCACCTTTCTTTTAGGTTACTTAGGCTTCTACTTCCTCATTTATTTGGTTCAAAATCATTAGAGTCTCTTTAGTGTCAAGTCTGTCAACTTGCCAAACATTGTAGAACTACTTTTTCAGTTTCAATAAAAAGAAGTTCAACAACATTTGACATTGTTCATTCTGATGTTTGGGGTCCTTCTCCAGTTCCCTCTATAGATGGTCATTGATATTTTATCACTTTTATTGATGATTATTCTCATTTTTGTTGGCTCTATCTTTTGCGTTTTCTAGAGGAGGTTCCTCTGATTGTCCAAGTGTTTTGCAAAATGGCGGAAACTCAGTTTGACAAGAAAGTGAAAGTTTTCCTGTCTGATAATGCTTGAGAATACTTTGAAAAAAATATGAATATCTTTATGGAAAAACAAAGTATTGGCTCACTTTAAACCACATTTGAAAACTCAATTTTTCACATTCAAAAATCAAGAACACTAAGGCATACATTTAAACGAAGTGGGAGCTTCATTCACCCAATTATCTTCCAAGGTTTATATGAGTAGATTAAGCAAGTTGCAAACCCAAAATCCCCATGTAGTAAATGCATGAAACCCAATTTATCTAAACCAAATCATTGAAATATATTCACCATGCCTCCACACAATATATGGGCATCATGAAACCAAATTCTCATGAATTGACAAAACATGATGCAAAGTCATAACATCATGAGAGATATGCATGAGAACACAAGTTTCAATCAATTTGATCATGGTTAAGTCAACTCATTTACCACAACTCGAATCCACATGATCAAGCACAAAGGAACCTATTCACTGCAGTCTAAGTCGACTTCCCATGAAGGACAATGTTGTAATGTATTTATGCAGCATTAGAGCATCATATAAACAAATTCCATTCGATGTGAGACTTTCATTCAACTCAAGATTGGGACCAATTAGCCAAGTGTGATCCTTGGAAAACCTGTGCAGAAAATGCATAAAGCACACACACATTAAGAAAAGTGTCACACCATTGAATAAAAAGTATGTGACCCTATTTCACCATGATTCATATAAATTAAAAATGTCAACATTCAAGCTCATAACTTCATGGACAAAAACCATAAAACCCATGAAGAATATGCATGATGTATGGAAGGAGTCGACGTAGTCCACAACCAACTTAAAGATTTTGAGAGATTTCAATCTTACCAATGATTCTTGAGAAAATCAACATGAATTACCACTTGTTTTGACATGTAGGCCTGAATGTACTTAGCCAAGCAACCTCGTGGCTTCCAAAAGATATCCATCATAGATTTTTATCCTGAAGAGCAAGGCAATCAAAGTATAAACACCTTAAACATCAATGGACATTTTTCATACATATGCACACATGATTTGTCATCAATAAAACTTAAACATTAAAATCGACTCTGGGATCCAACAGTGAAAAACTCGCTAGAGGGCCTGACGTAGAGTAGTTAGTCGGTGTGTGCACACATGGTTGGAGACTTCAAATGTATACTGACGAGCATGACCCTGACTAGACCCTTGTCATGTATTCTTTGGTTACTTGTTCAGTGTCTCAGTTTTCACCAGGGGTGAGTAGAGAGATAGTCGGGGCACGAACTAAGTCGTCAATGGATGCATCTGGCCTTGCTTCCGGTAGGCAGGTACTCTTGTCACGCGACATGTGACTCTCCTGACTCGAGGTTTAGTTTCTCATCTATGAGACATGGTTCTTCAGGTGATTTCGGTGTATGTTCCCCAATGATGAGGTCTAGAGTTCCGATAGGGTGACCGAGGTTTCACCCGTAGACTGTGTAGGGTCCACGACGACGATGTCGTGACCGCACCCTTGGACCGCGTGGTCTTGGGGTGGGCTTTCGTATGTGAGGATGGGGATCCATAATAGGGATGTCACGGTGTTTCTTTTGGTAGTGTAGTCAAGGTTTTTTCGTTAGTTCGGTGGCCCCCTGACTAACAAATCGGGGTTTACTTTCGTGCCATTAGGAGTAGCTTATAGAGCCATGGTTCCATCGACTACCGTGTTTACTATTCTTGTTATGACCATTCCTTCTGTCATTACTGCTACTGTTGTTGTTGTTCTTGCTAGCATTGTTGTTTATCGCCGTTATTTTGTGGTAGGGTTCCACGGGATCCCTGCTGAGCCAATGAGATAAGGATCACCCCTATCTTTTTAAGTGTTATGATTCCTCCTCGAGATTCAGAGGTGTAGTGCAGAGGTTTGTAGTTACTAGCTCGCCAGAGTCAGGAGTGCACTTCTCGCCTCAAACGCCTCGGCCATCGCCTAGGCCTTTGAGGCGTGAGCCGCCCCCCTGGTCGCCTCGCTCGCCTCACGCCTCAAACTACATAGGGACAAAGGCTGCTGCTTCGGCCTTTCGTGACATCAAGGAGCTAATGACTCAAGCACATGTACTTCGACTGTCTGATTTTTCGAAGGTGTTTGAGGTCTCATGTAATACTTCTAGTGTCGGCATAGGTAGAGTGTTGAGTAAGAAAGGCCACCCCATTGCATCCTTCAACGAGAAAGTGAATGATGCGAAGGTAAAGTACTCCACCTATAACAGAAAGTTTTATGCGATAGTATAGTTTTAAGACATTACCTACTACCGCAGGAGTTTGTATTATATTCGAACCATGAGGCCCTCATATTTCTTCACGCCCAAAAGAAAATGGGTAGAATATCTTCAGGCTTACACATTCGTCCTCGGGCATCAGGCGAGTGTAGAGAACCGTGTGGTAGACACACCAAGTCATCGATCCTCTCTTTTATTTGTTGTCCACACGGAGGTTACGAGGTTTGAGAGACTCCGACAGAAGTACCCCAATTGCCCATATTTTGGTCCGATCCACGCAGCGCTTCAGTCAAGACCCCCACGAGAATACAGTGATTACATCCTTCATGAGGGTTATCCTTTTCGTGGGGATAGGTTATGTGTTCTGCGGACCTCTGTCCGCGAGTTTCTAATATGGAAGGTTCATGTAGGAGGTCTCGCCAGCCACTTCGGCCCGAACAAGATCATCGAGTTAGTTGAGTATAGGTTCTTTTGGCCTAGCCTAAAGTGCGATGTGGCCCGCATTGTGGCTCAATGCCACACCTGCGCTACGACTAAACAACGAAAACAAAACACCAATTTGTATACACCCACTCCTATGTCAGATCGTCTGTGGCAGGATGTTGGTATGGATTTTATTCTAGGGTTGCCACGTACAGCCCGCCAGCATGATTCTATCATGGTGGTTGTCAATAGATTCTCTAAAATGGCTCACTTTATCCCCTTGTGCCAAAGCATCCGATGCGTCGAAGGTAGCCCGCCTCTTTCTAACTGAGATTGTCTGTTTGCATGGGCTACCCAAGAGTATTGTCTTTGACAGGGACGTGCGATTTGCGAGCTATGTTTGGAAGACCCTATAATACATTATGGGTACGAAGCTCAAGTTCTCCACAGCTTATCACCCCCAGACTGATGGATAGACTGAGATAGTTAATAGGAGTCTAGGTGATCTTTTGTGATGTCTAGTTGGGGAACATGAGCGTGATTGGGATCTGATCTTTACCTTTAGCGGAGTTTGCATACAACTCGGTCAATAGGTCTACTGACATGAGTCCCTTTGAGACAATTACTGGCTATAAACCTCGGAGGTCCATAGATCTTGTCCCCATGTCCATTCAAGCCCGAGTTTCAAAGTTAGCCGAGTCGCCAAGTGAGCATATAAAGAGTCTGCATGATACCACCCATCGTCACATTCAGATCAGCAATGACAACTACAAGAAATTGATAGATGCACACCGTAGGGTACAGGAGTTCCAGAATGACGACTACGTGATGACCAAAGTTAGACTTGAGCGATTTCCATCGGGAATCGTGAAGCTACAAGCTCGGGGAGCAAGTCCATTCAAGATGTTGAAGCATGTCAGGCCCAATGTGTATGTTGTAGATCTACCTCCAGACTACAGTATTAGTTCCACATTCAATGTCTCAGATCTGGTGACTTATCGGGATCCCGCAGTGATTCCCAGGGATCCTTTCAAGCCTTCTTGCCCCCCCCCCGGGGGGGGGGGGCGGGGGCGGGGGGGGGGGGGGGGGGGGGGGGGGGGTGGGGGGGGGGGGGGGGGGGGGGGCTAAGTGGTGGCTTCATTACGACAAGAGTGCACCAACATTGAGGAAGATTGCAATCAAAGTCTTATCTCAAACATCATCTTCGAGCGGGATACGAGCAGAATTAAAGTACATTTTCCTTCATTCATATGAGCTTAGAAACAAGTTAACACACCAACGGTTGGACAAAATGATGTATGTTCATTACAACATGACATGGATGCAAGGAAAGGAGAGGGAAACCATAATCCCGCAGATGCTGCATACCTCAAAGACGATGACGGCCCTACAATATCATGGATTTCAAGAACAACAACTGAATGTGGTGAGTCGGAACTTGATGAAGAGACAGATGACCCAGGAGAACCACCGTGGCCCAAAACTTTCCTAGTAGCAGTTGTTCAGTAGGCAGTGAGTGAAGGAGATAACGTAGATGTAAGAGAGGTTGGATAGACTCCAGTGCAAGTAGATGATCAGGAAGTCAACTTAGATGATGACCTCATTATCAGGGACACATCATATGCTCATGATTATACAGCATGGGAGAGATTGATGTAGCCTCCAACAGAACTGCGGCAATTAGTACCACGGATCCTAGGAGGACGAGTACTTCATCTCAGATGAAAGAACACATACCTACTGAATAACACCTTTGATCAGCCTTCGGAAGCATATACTTACGTAGTATGGTGAAAGAGAATGATGCAAGCCCACCCAACACCCCAACAGTCATCTTAGGTTGATACGCCGCAACGTTCTGTATCTACAGATCATTGGAGGACTAATACTTTGCATCAGGATACAGCCCCGCAGCAATCTATATCTAGGAGTACTTCATTTAGAGAGGTGAAATTATACCTAATGACTTACACCTTGCATACAATATATATATATATATATATGTTCATTTATACTTCATTACTAATGTAATCTGTTTGTAACAAAATGATGCAACCTTCTGCAACACCCTGACAGTCATCTCAAACTATTGCGGCACGGCGCTCAATATCTACGTTGGTTGGTCTTCAAAAGAGTAGGTTTGTCAGCAGTTGGTCTTCGAACCTGAAACCTGCCTCCTCTCATATCACTAGTTGGTGTTCAAAAGAGTAGGCTTGTTATCCGATATCAGCCTGGCCAAGCAAAATGCTTGCACATGGGGGAAGTGATCTTCCCAGTCCACCAATACCAAGAACTTGTCCAGCCTTGAACAAGTAGGTGCCGCCCTCACAGTAGACCAAGTGAATTGAGCATTCACTAATCCAATATCGATCAAAGCTACCTCTTCTATGAAGTCACAGAAATCCTCCATCTCCCCCGTGTGGGGGTTGGCCCCGTCCTCTCCCACACTGTTGTAACTGCATTGAAGTCACCACCCAAGCACTAGGGTCGGCCCAAGCTTTACTAATAGAGAAGTAGCTCCTCCCACAGTTATCTCATTCGCTCCCTGGTTCGCGGGCCATACATCCCCGAAAAGTCTCAGGAGAAATCATCTCTCACACTGCGGAAATGAATGGAGATAGCTCCCCGACCGACCTTTCTATCCTCCCCCACCTCCTCAACCTCAAACAAATTCCACAAAATCATGATACCTCCTACCCTCCCCTCTATCGAGGAGGCCACCGCCTTCGAGAGTCTAACTCCCCCATTCTCCCTCATGAACCCCTCACTATCCCCTTCACACTTGGTCTCTTACAGACACAGGATATCAATCTTGCATTTACTTACCAGCTCCTTCACCACCCTCCTCTTCTCATCCCCACATATCTCCCTAACATTCCATGAGATGATCCTCATAAGGATAAAGTTGCGTTCATCTCTCCCTCCCCTAGCTCATCTTACCCCTCCTCTCTCTCCTCGCTCCCCCTTCTTACCCTCTTTTGTGATTGTCCAAAGCCCCTAACCACGTGTGCACACATTGGCCGTAGACCACTAAGCCAGGCCTCTAGCTAGTTTTCTCCCTCCACGGACGCTGTGGTCGAGGGCAATAGTACTGCCAAATCGGGAGCCCACGGAAACTAGCTTAAAAACTACATATCGGGAAAGTGCCTCGCTACAAGAGCCATCACGCCGAAGCGTGTCATAAGGCAACAATGAGTGAAGGCTTCTGAGATACAAACTCTGAAACACGAGTGTTAAAGTACAGACAGGCTAATCATTCACCGTCACCTGCACTACAAAGCACCAATGGCAGTATAGGAAACTGCTGACAAACTCAGGACAAGGCAACCAGACCTACTAGCATAACGATCCTCGAGTGTCTAGACTCTAGGCCAAGATCATTGCTCACAGTGGAACAACAGCCAATCAGTCTAATCCTAAGCCAGGGAAGAATGACACTCCGATGAAACTACTCACGGAGGCCTGAGGGAACACCGAGAACCCTCAGCACACCTAGACATGTAAATCGAGGTAAGACGATACCTCGAGACATCCAGAAGCATAATCTCAGATTGGACAAAGCCATCGAGACACACACAAGGTCGCCTGTCAACCCCTGGTCTCACCAGGTTGACCAAAATTAGACATGACACACACACACACACAGATACACACACTGCCTGCACAAGCACTCCTGTCCGTCCTATCATGGTTACTACCCTCATAGGATGTCAACAGACACTCACGGGTCATAGGCAAACCACGAGATCAAGCCAAGATAAGCAAAAATCAGAGCGGTGGACGATGACAACACTCTGGGCAAAGCGAACCATCACTCAGTCGCTAGGCGAACCCAGCATTCAAGAGGCAGTCGCTACGCAACCAGAGACAATGACGCTGGAAGTTCTAGATTGAGTCGTTAGGGTACTATCATAGTCACGGAAAAGACCACACCTAGTCACCTAAACTGATCGATCCAGAAACCACCGACACACAGACATCGCCCTAGGACATAACCTAAGACAGACCAACACATAGAATAGGGCGACGGCCATCACGGCCAACAACGGGACCGTAACGCACCAGCATAGGGGCATTACCAACTCTAGTGCACCAGAGAAGGGGCGTCAGGGCAAGCAGACCTGAAACCTAATATAGACCATGTAACGCACCAGAACAGGCGCGCCACATCAACATAACGCATCAGGACAGGGGCGTTATGGCCAATGGACCAGAACTCAAATAAAGGGCATATAACGGACCTCCATAGGGGCATTACACAAGCATAATGCACGAGGAAAGGTGCGTTATGGCCAACAGACCCAAAACCACTCATAACGGACAGAACAACATATAACGGACTAGGTTGAGTCTGTTATAACAACATGGCGCATGGGGTTTGGTGCGTCACACCAACTGCCATAGCCAGACAAACGTCAGTCAAATCCAATGTAGTGGACCCACACAGGTGCGTTACCTAACCATAACGCACAGGGAGTGATCCGTTACAGCGAATCAGCTGACACGATCTTTGAGGCAACACGATCGTTGAGGGGCTGACAATAGCCGCAGGCCTCGAAAGCCACCTGAGCGTAACGCGCCTAGACAGGGGCGTTATACTCACGTAACGGACCAGGTCTGGTCCATCACACCAACAAAGCCTCGAAAGACTAAAAATGACGAACGATACGTAACGGTATATCGAGGGACCGTTACATGTGTGACGGTCTCTGGAAGGACCGTTACACAAATCTGGCGAGTAAAACTATGGAATGGCCGAATCGACCTGTTCCACGCCCCATTCACGCCGAAGCACAGGGGAAACAATGCCAAACGATCATACAACATATCTGGAGTCAAAAAATGGCACTTTCCCACAAATATAGAAAAAATAGAGGAACTCAACCACTTAGTCAGAATATCTGCCACCTAAATAGATGACTGAACAAAAGGAATGCAAATTTGGCCCCGATCAAATTTTTCCTTGATAAAATGACGGTCAGTCTCGATGTGTTTGGTGCAATCATGCTGAACTAGATTATTCACAATCACGATTGCCACCTTGCTATCATAATACAGACGAAGAGGGGACCTATTCCACAGTTGCAACTCTTGAAGCAGTTTCTACAGCCAAAGAAGTTCACATACACCCAGTGTCATTGCCCTATAATCTGCTTCTGTTGTTGACCGAGCCACCTGTTGACACCTGAAAAATTATTATACAAAAAAAAGAACAATAAGTCTGAAGCCTGTGAAATCTTTGCCCATGAGGCCCGGAGTTCAAAAAGATTTCATGAAAATCCAGTTCCGTTGATTTCAGTCTTGTTGTACAACAGGAGGAGCTAGCTGCATCACAATATCACACCCGGCCGCGCCTCCTCGGCAAAGCTGCTATCCGACAAGCCATCGTTCGTCACCAGGGCAATTGAAGCCGGACAAATTACTAAATTGTCCGTCAAAAACAAAGACATCCTCAGGCAACCATCTGCCTGCTTAAGCTCCCCAACAACCTCCCGATCGTCAAGAATGGTTGAGATACAGTTAGAACTATCTCCGAGAAGACGGTTCTCGAAGGAAGGCATCGCTGCACTTCAGATAGTGTAGATGAATTACTCAAAAGGGCCTGAATGTTACTAAGACACATGAAGCATGGGCTGAACAGAAAGTGGGTTAAAGAGATATTTAGAAAAAATGAAGAAGCTCAAGCGGGCTAAGAGAAGCTTGAATGGGCCAAAGCAGGCCACCACATGCGAGTGGATCCGGCGGCCCAGTGTGACCCGACGGCCCAGTGCGATCCGGCCGCGAGGAAGGCGCGCCTCTATGCCGCCGTATCCCATTTTGACGCCGTATGAAAGGGGAAAAACCCCTATAAAACCCCCATTTTTGAAGACTTGAGAGAGCAGAAACCCAGAGGAAAAAAAGCGTTGAAAAGCGAGCGAAGAGCGGAACCCTGAAAGAAAAGAGAGAAGAGAAGCGAAGAGAGAGTACTCTGAGGAGAGAAGACCGAGGAGAGAAGAGAAAGAGGAGGTCTCTGCTATAGGTGGGTGTGCCACCGTCTGAAGGCCCAAGCGGGCTACAGCATTCTCCTCCCCGTTGTTTCTCTGTCTTCTTTTCGTTTTCCTTTGCCCTCTATGTATATTTAAATACCTTGCTTAGAGCATCTTGTACCATGTGTCATCGTTCGAAATATGAATGGATGAGTTAAATTTTGTGGCTCCGAGGATATGTTGATTTTCTTTTCATTCTATATCTCTCCCTGATGAGGACACTCGAGCGCGGATCCGGTTTGACCCGACCCGCGTTTACCGTCGACGGAGGCCCCGAGTAGCGACTGCGGCATCTCTATGGCTTGATGACGATACATAGCACATTGATGTATTTTTCTTTTGATTATTTGACATTTATTTGAGAGAGAGGCCTATTTTGGGGCCCATTGGATGTATTTTCTATTTATTCTGTATTTTCGGGTGTGATTTTAACACCATTTTAGGTCTCAGGGACATTTTGGTATTTAGTCTTGAGGAGACCACTAGGGTTTTCTTTTGGTATAAATACTCTTGTACTTCCTCCTTTTTGGGCAATGATGAAAAGGAAAAAAATAATTTTTTGGGTACAGTGGCTGCCGCTCTTGTTTCTTCCTCCTGCGAATGGAGTCTTCAATGGGCGCAAAGCCCTAGGGCGTGAAGCCCCATCCCATCTCCTGTACGATCCCGTGGAGCCCCCTTCCCCCTCCCCCCTTTTTTTTGTTTTTTGCTCTTTCCTTCGATGTAATTTTCGAAGAACATTTCCTTTTCTCCTTGGTGTGGTAATGTCAGACTACTTTCTGGAAGATATGACGGCGATGAGGTTAGATGTTGAATTAACTGTTCCTTACTGCCTTTGTTGTGATTTTGACCGCTGTACTTGTAGTTCTTGGGAAGGTACCAATTTTCTCTGCGGATATCTTGCATGTCGATTGGTTGGCGTGGCGCTAGTGCCTGTCCATCTTTCCATGCTTTTGAAGACTTGCCACTTCGCATGTTTCCATCGAAGGGGAGTTGGTGGAAAACGAGGTAACCGCCTTGGGAAAAGGGTGT